>PDUQ01000002.1:1200000-2400000 GCA_002994785.1 Heterobasidion parviporum
CCCCTTCCCTCCCCCCATCGTCGCCCTCCCCGGGCCCGACATTATCACGCTAGCGCCCGCGCGCCCGGCCTCGCCCACCCTTTCTTCCTCCTCCACCACCGACCGCTCCTCCACCACCGACCGCTCCTCCACCACCGAAGACTCCGTCCGCTCCCTGGACGACCCGCTCACGCCCGCAATGGCCGCCGCCCAGGCGCCCTTCCACTACCTCGAGCGCGTCCTCCGCGCAGCATCCGTGCCGATCGCGTGCCTCTGCTGGGTCCCGACGGAGAGCATCGCGCGCGCCAGCCTCGACATCGCGCGCGCGGGGCTCTTCGTGTCTCTCTCGTACGACGCGCACGACGGCGTGTGGATCGTCGTCGCGGACACGCCGCGCAAGCTCGAGTGGGTGCTCGTGCACAGCGGCGTGCTCGCGCGCGCCTCGCTCCTCGCGCGCATCGGGGACCTCCCCTGGGGCGCGCCCCCCGCCGCGGTCGAGGCCGCGGTCGAGGCGGGGTCCGAGGCGGAGGTCCGGGTGTACCCTGCGCAGTTCATGGGCGGCCAGTTGGGCGGCGTTGTCGTGTGGTGCAACGCGAACGACATGCCCATCGCGTGAACCAGACGTGGGCTTCCCCGTATCTGTGCGAAAGGTAAAGTATTGTATTCTCTGTATGTCTCTGCTCTTGTTTCTCCTTCTGTGCGGTCTCTCTTCGCGCGGTCTCTCTCTTTGTGTGTGACTTGTCCTATGCATTTATGTACCCCCGGACCTTTTAGGCAGTATGCCCCATGCAGTACTACTCTGGTTATTTTCTTGTGCAATGGCAATTTCTTTCTAGCCGCCCTCTTCTACACGCCGTCCTTCGGTGGACGCCCCCAAAGGCGCTCGCAGCAGCACATTTCACATTCGCCGACCAAACCCCAATGAAGAACAAGAGACAGAAACGGTACGAGAACGGAAGAAGAAGCGGGAGGAGGAAAAAAATACAACGTCGTGCGCGTCGCGACGCCAGGAAAGCCGGAATCGGCGAGGGACAGACGGGCTCATGTACTACTAGCGGATCGTGACAGGTCGTTACAGTTCATGCGGGGTATAGATCAGCGCCGGCGAGAGAGTTGAATATGGCTGCGACTCGAAAATAGCGAGAAAAATCCAGGAGCGGGAGACTGTATGAGAATGGCGGTGGGTGGGGATGCGGATGTATGCATGCATGCAAGCAAGCATGTGCGGCGAAGTCGTCAGTTGTGTCAAGCGATCAGCACAGAAGAAGGTAAGAAGAAGAAAACGGATGAATGAAGGGTGTATGCAGCTAGGTGTGTGGATAGATAGATAAAGATAGCGAGACGTTGGGAACGCAAGCATCAGACAGCCCAGTCCTCCATCCCGCCCGCGAGCCCTGCCCTGCCACTCCAGCTCCTCGCCATGCGCGCCTCGACGCGCTCCTCGGGCCTGCCGCCGCTGATGCTCATCCCGCTCCCGCTCCGCGTCCCAGCCGCGCCCAACAGCCACCCGACCCACCACCCGCCCTCGCCGCCCTCGCTGCTGTCGCCCGAGCCATCTGCGCCCTTCCGCTTCGCGGTGTCGTCGCCCTTTCCCTTTCCCTTTCCCTTGCGATTGCCCTTGGCGTGAAACCCGCGCCCAGAGCCGGCGCCGCCCCGCGCGCCCGCGTACGACTCGGGGAGCTCTGCGAACGATATACGTTTCGGGGTCGAGGCGCCGCTCGCGGACGCGGACGCGGACGCCGAGGGGCCGGTGGGCGCGGTGGGCGTGAGCGGGGTGCGCGGGGTGCTGCCCTTGAGCGCAGAGGCGCGCGGGGGCGAGGGCGCGCGGGTGGAGGCCGAGTGGGAGGCCTTGGTGAAGAGGCGCGAGATGCTGGCGGTGGCGGTGGATGTGCCGGCGACGGCGGCGGGGGCTGGGGTGCGTGGGAGGAAGGCGGGGGCGCGTTTCTTCGGGGGAGGGGGCTCAGGGTCTGCGCGGGCCTTGCCCTTGGGATCGGGGGCCGGGGGCTGTTCGTCGAGGATCCTGCGGAGGGCCTGGAGGGACAGGACGGGGTTCGGGTGCGGGTCGGAGGAGTTGCCGGACGAGGCGGAGAGCTCCTCGAGGGGCGGCGTCATCGGGCGGGGGAAGTGGGCGTGGGTCGGCGGCGAGGCGGAGCGTTTGGGCGTGGGAGAACGAGAGTGGGTGGTCGCGGCGCGGCGGCGCTCGGGAGAGAGGTGCGGCGAGCGGAGGTCGGCCGAGGCGGTACGCTGTGTGCTGACGGACCGCGAGCGCGACGACGATCCTGCGGAGGATCGTCGGGACAGGAAGGACGAGAGCATCGTGTACGCCGGCGTCGACGGCTCCGATCCCCGGTCTGTGAGCGTGGGTGCAGACGCGGACGCGGGGAAGTGGGCCGGTGCAGGCGAATCGGACGTCGAAGAGGAGAGACGATCGTGCGGGTGGGCCGAGGCGGAGGCGCGCAGGCCGAGCGTCGACGGCAGCTGGATCACATTGGGATCCGCGCTCGACTCGATATACTGCGTCAGCGCCCGCGGCGCCCGCGCGACGAGCCGGCTGCGATCCCACTGCGACAGACGCAGCTGCGACTCGTCGATGGCCATCTCTGGCGCATGCAGGTCCGTCGACGACCGGTACGCGGGGTGGCGCAGCCGCACGCGGGGCCCCGCCGTCGGCAGGCTCCTGCTCACCACGCCCTCGTCGCCCCCGTCGCCGCCCTCACCCACGAGGCCGTCGACGCCCCTGCTGATCGCGTGCAGGTCATCTATCCAGTGCTCGCGGTGCGTGCCGCTGTTGCGCATGCGCCGCGACAGGCCGCGCGCGCGCGCCTCGAGCGACCGATCGGCGGCGTCGTCGGACGAGAGGAGCGCGGAGAGGCTCGTCTGCGTCGACATGGACGACTGCAGGAGCGTGTTGGACATCTCGAGCGCGTGCACGCTGCGTTCGAGGAGCGAGTCGAGGTACAGGTCCGAGGTGGAGGCCTCGGGCGCGCGCCGGCGGGGCGTGTAGTGCTGCCGCGCGCGCGAGCGGGTCGGCGAGGCGGGGGCGGGGCGGGGGGCGATAGAATCGTCGGACTCGGCGTCTGCTTCGTCTGCGCTCTCGGGATAGTCTGGGGGACGGTCGGATGGGAGATCGTCGGAGAGGGGGAGGGCGAGAGAGGGGCGCTGCCAGGGGGTGGAGGAGTACTCAGGGAGGGTGGCGGTCGTGTCTGAGGAGAGGCGGACGACGGAGAAGCGCTTGCGGTGTGTGCGACGAGGCGGAGAGAGGGACGCGCGGTCCATGGCCATTCAGGATGGAGGGTAAAGAGGGCCGTCTGTTGACTCAACAGACGGCACCGGTGCGGAGGAGGCAAGGGGCGCCTGCGAAGTTGGCGAGAAGATTGCACACGCGTCATCGGCGTGACCTGCTCAATTGCCAACATCCCACGCGCTCACTCTTCAAAATGAAAACATAAGAGACGCCCGGGAGCAAAGGCATGTTACAAAATAAGCAGTAGTACAAGTTCTTCGCTAACTAAGGTATATCTAACAAATCGCAGCGAGGGACGATCAAAACTCTATATGTGCGTGCGACAACGATAACGACCCCCACTTCATGCCTCCGCTCGGACCGCTGTGGGCGTGCTCATGTCTTCAGCCACATCGAACGATCCCGCAACCGACTCCAGCTTCCGCTTCGCCATCAGCGACAGCGCGTACTGCACCGCACCGTAGTACGACGGCGCCATCCACAAGAACGACCGAGGGTACTGCGATCCCACCCGGTCATAGTCGCCTGCATGGTGCGTTTCCTCGGTCAACACAGGCCTCGCTTCGGGGGATTACACACGCACCATCCAGCTCCGTCCGCATGTTCAGCCATGTCTTGGTCGTATCTGTCAAGATCGCGTTCACGCCCCACCGTGCTGCCTACCCACGCCCCCCAGTTAGAACACCGCTCGAGATCCGTGGCGAGACGGCGCTCACCTCCATCATCTGAGCGGGCTCGTTGACCGTCCACACCATGAGATGCTTCCCAGACTGTTTGCACTCCCTCCGGAACCTGTCGTTCGCGTCACGTCAATATCACAACTGCTTGCAAGGCGCCAGCCGGCGGGCGCTCACCGTTCACCATCCAGGGTCGAGAGCGACGGGAACCACATCGAAAAGGCATCGCAGTGCTCCCAGAAGTATTTGCGTGCGATGTCCGTGCTGCCGCCGATGTATGAGCGCCGGCAGTACGGCATGTGCTTCTTCGCGTGGACAATGAAGCGCGGGTGCCAGAGCCCGAGGATGATGCGCGGGGCGAGCAGCGTTTCCCACTCGGGGTGCGCCGCGATGGCCTTGTGCATGAGCGCGAACAGCCGTGGCGGGTCGTTGTACACCTTGACGTCAACGTTGAACTTGACGTGCCGGTTCTCGGGCTATCGCGGGCGGACGGGCGGGACGCGTGAGCGCGCGGGGGCCCGGCGGGAGGGCGAGACGCACCTTCATGAGGAGCGCGACGGTCTCTGCGAACGTCGGGATCGACTGCCTGGGTTCCTTGGTCGTCCGCACGTGCTCCATGCCATCCTGACCGTACCAGGCCTTCTCTCTGATCAAACCTTGCGACCCGGGACGTTCGTGCGCGCGCGCGCGTCAGCGAAGTCTGGCGAACGCCAGTGGACAACGCGGAAACCTACCTTTCGAGTTCGTGGTGCGTTCGAGACCTGGGAAGAGCCGGACGGAAGAGTGCCGTCAGGGCCGGGCGGAACAAGGGAGAGACGGGGCGGGAGAGGCTTACTCGGGTCGTGGAACATGACGACGACATCGTCGAGGGAGACGTGGACGTCTGCTAGCTACGGTTACGGGCTACAAACGACGCCAGCACAGTGTGAAATACCGCTCTCGATGCCCTCGGCGCCATCCCGGATGGCCGCGTCAAAGCTGGCGAGCGTGTTTTCGGGGTACGCTGCGGAGGCCTGATAGGGAGGTGAGCGTTGACGTGGCCCGCGAGAGAAGGTGGCGTCGTTTGGGTGCGATGAGCGCGACGTTCAGGCACGGGAGAGGTAAGTGACTCACGCCGCGGTGGCCCCAGCACTCTAGGGGGCAGATAGGGCTCAGTGACGCGTCGAGTCGTCGTGGAGATAGCAAAGGAACGCACCTGGCAAGGCACGAGCCATAGTGTTAGACATTGCGAAGAAGGACGAGGTGGGGAATGGACGTGGATGGATGAGGTGGGAGAGAGCAGGAGGTGGGGTCAAGGTAGCAAGGGCGAGAACGCGGGCGACACCAGCTTTTATAGCGGTGTGCATCAGGGACTGGGTAGAACGTCGGTCCCCGGTGGCGGGGAGATTTTGAGTGGGACGCGGTTACGTACAACAAACGTGTCGTCCCCCGAAGCGAACGTGATCCCGTTCGTTGCTCCCGCTCCTCCACCCGACTGGCTCCACCAGCTCTCCAATCACCGCGCACACATGAACATCCGCTTTCGACTCGCGTCCCGCTCAGCCTCCTCCTTTCAGATATCAGCCCTCCACTCCCAGCCAGACTATCACCTGCCAGCACCGCTCACCCCGGAAAGAAGGTGCGGTCACACAAAACGTTCGCAATTCAGCCCCCTTTCCGTGCTCGCGAATCTCCCGGCTTCCCAAGCCCTCAAATGGAGAAATTAGATCAAATGTCCCTACGTCTCCTGCCACTACTACTGCTGCTGCTGCTGCTAGCTGCTGCTCCTCTATCGTCCCTTTGGTATCTCGCAGCATGCCGCACCCGATAATCAATTCCTTCTCTATCGCGCACCGGGCCGCCCCACCAGCACCATCCCTTCGTCCTCCTCCGTCTCTGTCCCGTTCTCGCTTCCCTCCCGACGCCGCAGCTCCTCCTCCGCCTCCGCCTGCTGCGACTCGTGCACCGCTGCGGCGAGCGGAGCCGCGGCCTCGTCTTCTCGGTAAACAGGTGCGTCCGCCCTGCTGGGCTCGACCGGTGCCTCGACGGCGGAATTCTCGCGCTGCTTCTCCCGTGCGGGGGATGAATCTGACGCTGGGGCTGGGGCCGCGGGCGATCGTGGGGGGCGAGCGGTTGAGGGGTCTGATATTTCACGTAACGCCGCGACCATCTGATCGTGCACGCGCACCGCGAGGTCAGCGACGTCCGCGACGGTAAGCCCGGTCGTGGGCACGGGGGGTAGCACTAGCGATGTAAAATGAAAAAGAGAATTCCGCGCCAGACGTCAGTCAAACAGCGCGCGCGGATTAAAAACGGGCATGAAACGTCGGAGCGTCGGTTCGGCTCATGGCGAAGCGAGACGCGAAGGGGTGGGGAAGGGGAAGTGTCTGGAACCTGCGCGCGTGCGCGAGGACACGATCGCGGGAGGGTCTGCCTCGCACCTTTAATTTTGAGCGTCCCGCTCTCGAAGACGCCCTTGCGGTACAGCCGCCAGTAGTTCTCGCAGATCACGGGGACGATGGGCACGCCGGCCTGGACGGCGAGGTGGAATGCGCCCTTCTTGAACGGGAGCATGTCGTGGTGCTCGCGCATCGAGCGCGTGCCCTCAGGGAAGAGCCAGAGCGACGTCGCGCGCTCGCGCATCGCTTCGCCTGCGGCGGCGAGCGAGCGGATCGCCTTGGCGTTGTTCCCGCGGTCGACGAAGACGGCGCCGGAGAAGGTCATGAATTGGCCGAGGAGCGGCATCCACTGGAGCTCCTTCTTGGCCATGATGGAGGCGCGCATGGGGAAGATCCTGATCCAAAATAGCAACGACCCGAAAATTGAGTTACTCAGCTGGCGCGGGCACGAGTAGTGCGATGCGAAAGGTTAGATTAAGATCGACGTACCGCCCGAGATAGAGGATGTCGAGCATGCTCTGGTGATTACCTACGAAGACTGCAGGTCGTGTCTCGAGATGGTCTGCGCCCTCGACGCTGATCTTGATGCCCATGACCCGGCTCGCGATGGCGTAGAATGTGCGCGCCACGACGTAGTTGACGTCGTAGCGCCGCCCCGCAAGGCTCATGGCGACGGACGCGATCGCACCCCACGCAGAGACGAGGCCGAGAGTGGAGATGTAGAGGCTGAGACGGACATAGTACCGCGCGACGGGTGATGAGGCAGAGAGTCTGTGCAGCAGGTAGGCTGGGAGGCCCAGGTATGCTATAGGGCGGATTAAAAGAGACAGGACGGACATGTATGCTATACAGGCGGCAGCGCGGGGGACAGGCAAGGGGGGGGGGCGGCGCAGGAGGGCTTGGGGCGTCCTCGCTGCAGCGACTGTGCGCACGCCGCACTCGTCCGTGGCTCCGTGTGTCGGCCTGGCCCGCTTCGGTCCGGCAACCCAGGCCTGCCCGGCGATGGCATTCCTCGCATCCACTGCTTTCTCCGGTCCCACAGCAGCCTCTCCCCAACTAGCCGCCTTCCATGAATTTGTCCAGAGAATATTGCACCTAACCGTGCTATTTGAAGCTCGTTCAGAGACTCTCCTGTTCATCTTGAGCTTCCGTTCGCAATCATCCATAGGAAACTGTCGTAAACGGTCTATGGACTCTTCGAAGCAGGCTCTGCAACGACTTTTGGGGTCTGGCTATCGTGTCCCTTGCTTTCCTTCTTGACCCCGCAATAAGGAGCTGAGAACGTGGGTGTGACGCTCGCAACAGCTCAACTTGCGGCCTTTGTCGCCACATGTTGAACAAGGTTCATGCCTCGTCGCAATCTCAGAGCGCTATGCTGTATGATGATCAAAGGTGGTGCCCTAATCGCTTCCTTCAGCGGCACAATTCAATGCGTATTCGGCTTAGGCAGCAACGTTCATGAGAATCCGACTGCTCACAGATATCTGTATCTGACGCCCGTCGATGCCGATGAACGTTCGCCATTCGGCACTTTGGACTGCTCGTCGGCGGCGGAAAATTCCCCTCTCTTACAGCTGCTTGTAGAATGATAGGGCAGTCGTGGAAAACTGGGGAAAGGATATCCAGTTTCTACGCTCTCCGTTGCATTGTGGGCAACCACGAAGCCCCGATAGTGGTCGCACACACATTGGATCCTTAAACGAATCATTTCGTTTACACATTGACCATTGGTACATGTGTCTGTGTACAGCAGCGAATGACAAAAGAGAAACCCTCACAAAGAGGACATAGAGAGCCAAAAATTAGGGATACCAGGAGAAGTCGAGCAGCAGATGTTTTGCAGTCCATCCACGAAAGATGAACCGCGAACCACGCATACAACCCTGGTACGAGTGCATCAACGACAGCAGACTGCCGGCCTCCCCTCATACAAACAGCCCCCACATAAGAAGAAGAGTGTGACCAGCACTTTCAACCCCGATCCCTTTGACCTACGATCCAGTTTCCACCTGGATGCCCGGCACGACGAAGGTCGCTCAATTGCTTCGGACTATGTGGAACTCGGCTGGTATCGCAGGCTCTTCCGACAAAATCATACCCATTGGCAACAATCCCTCGAGATCGCCGCCCCCACGCCTACACCCATCTGCGGTCTACAGACAGGTAACAAGCAAGCATGTTTTGATCGGTGTGCCATGCAATACCCAGATCGAGCCATAGCGCAAAGCCCGCAGCGGCGGTATTGGTTCCAATACCGGGAAACGGGGATGTTAAGGTCCACGCACGAACCACTCACAAGTGAGGGATTCGTTGTCGGGGGAGGTGGTCAACATGACCTGCATCTCGCACCCGGGGCAGTAGATCGCAGGGAGTCGCTCGGAGCTGTGGTGAGCCATCGAGCAGATCATTGTGCTCGGCCGTCGAGACGACGGGAATGCGATAGGGAGGCGCATACAGCTGCGAAGAATCGTGTATTTGCGCTCGTACGAATCACGCTCGAGGCTCTGGCCCCTCCCATCCAGAGGAGATCTTCGGGGCGCTGAGCGAGCCTAGAGAGAGCAAACGAGTGTCTGCTCGACCGGACATGCTCGTGAAAGAAGATGGCGGCATCCTGTACGGGACGAGCAGCGCGGTCTCTGGCATGTTGGTTGGGAGGAGAAACAGAAGCGCGCACCTTGGAACTCTTATATAGGTGCTCGGCGCCGGGCCATGATCAGAGGCCTCGCTGACGGGTTCTGCACTGTGTGGAACCAGTCTCGACCAGCAATTTAGGATTCCATGAAATCTAGCTGCAAGAAATGATGATATGCAATCTGTTCTAGCAGCGGCTTGACAGAGCTTGACATGCAATACTTTTTTATCGTGTAAGGGTTTGGATACCGAGCAGTTTCGGAGCGGGGCCGGGGCCGTCTGGCCACGCCGGCGTCCCCCGAGTCCCCCGATTTGAAGGTGGTTTCAAAAATTGCTTCTGAACCAAGGCTGGATGAGCGCAACAATCAACGATCCATTTCTCCTCTCCGCCTACGATCTCTCCAAACGCTTCACACATGCGGGCGACTCGTCTAGACACAGAAGCGATGTCTCGAATGTCTACGTGACGCACCACCAGCCCGTCGGGAGCAAGGAAGGATATGCTACTGTCGCATCTCACGGAGACGGTGTACACCTTCTGGATGTAAGTTGCTCCAATTCTCAATGCACTGTCAGATCGCTATATCGCTATTCACCATAGGTATCCAATCTACACCTCGCGAGCTCGCGGACACTCGGGCCTTCGACTAGCTTTTATTGCCCGGCCGTATCCCGGACAGTGTCTGAAGAAGGCGCACAGATGCGGAGAACATACGCTGTGATCGACTCATCACCAGACGTGATTCCAGACGAGAGCGGCAGGACAGTATGGATGTGGAGGGACGACGAGGCCGGCGAGTCCAGTGCGAGGTCAAGAAACAAAAAGTCATTCGTGGTGCGTTTGCGCCAGATGTCGGATTGCTCTTTGTGTTTTGAAAAATTTATCCTCTGAAGGCTCCCCAAAAAATACATCGGATATATGCGCCGTCCGATACGCCGTCTCTGTCGCTTTTGGTATCTCCAAGTGGAGACGTGACAGTAGCAGATAGCGATCTCAATATTCACACCTCTCAAGCGTACTCTGACAGTGGCGCTTCCGTGCGCAAGAGTTTTGTCTTCTCGCAACCATCGTGCTCTTTTCTCTCCGGTGGACCATCCTCGCGGTGCGCTGTCGTTTTGTTCTTGATCATTGGGGAACGCCTCCAGCTTCATGTCTTGACGGCGGGCGAGGATGGACTTGAGATCGTTTTTGATGATGCCGTTCCACTCCAAGACCATGTTAGATTGTTTCTTACGCTATCGTTCTGTGTGAACAGCTCACCAATCCATATTCATAGGATATTGCAGACATCTCCTGCAGTCCCTCGGGGTATATAAGTATCCTCAGTATGTCCATTCTTCTGAACATCGCAACCCGTGCTCACTGTTTTCTTCACCAAGGTCGTGCTGGGACATGGACTTCTTTCCAATTCCAGCGCACTGGCCCGAGTTCGAGTGTCAGACAGCTTTCCTCACCCTTACACCTCACTCAATTTTCCTTCATTGCCTCCCCACCCTCTGAACGCACATCCGACGAGATCTCCCTCCTCTCCCTCACCTCATCGCACGTGCTGCTTGCAGCAATATCCGCCAAGTCCTCAGAACTCGTCTTGCTCCTATGGGATATACAGTACTCTGTCCTCCTCACCTCGCATACGCTCCCCATCCCCTCCACCTTGTCTCATCCCAAGGAAGGCATCCGAATTGAGCTCATACCCGCCTCTTCAACCCAAGCCCTCCTTGTGCTGTCTCCTAAGCTTCCCAAAGCCTCGTCAACCTCGCGTTCGAGCGTTTTGGTTGTACCCTTCACGTGTCCCTCCACATCGACAATTGCAAATGCGATGGGACGTGCTGGTAGTGGAAAGAAATGGCTAGCCACGACTGCCGCAAGCCCCGACAAAACGTTAGGCTTAGATTCCGCCCGGGGGGATCTCCTCAAGACGATGCGCACAGCGGTTGAGCAGGGCCGGCCAGAGGCCGCTGACACTGCGTTCTTCGCCTGGGTCGAGCGAGAAAAAACTGCTCTTGTGAAGGCCGCGAAGCGCCCGGCGCAGCCGAATGCCGTACGCTGTCTTTCGCGTTCTCGAGCATGATTTATGTAGTTGCTAAATCCGGCCCAGGTCGGTGTGAGCTCTGATAGCAGTCCCGAGCTCGGACATGAATTTGTTCGCCAGCTATTGGACGTCGTCATCCAACCCTCGAAAGGAGTTGATGCCTCGTATTCGCCGAAAGTGACCCACTACTTACTGCAGAGGCGAGTAGTGTCTGCAAAAATGATCGATGGAGGCCTGCTCTCTGTTTTCCAATCACGCAAGGACGAGGTGAGTGTTCTTCTGTTTTAGTACCAAGGCTGATACTGATCTACGTCTCTTCAATCGCGAAAGCAATCAATACTTCTAGCTCTCCAACATGTGATTGACCTCTCAGAAAATGACATCCTCGCTTTGCTGCATACGGCCATCACATCCCATCGGCAGCAGCAAAAGTCAGATCCAGATGCTATGCAAGTTGACACCCCGCCATCGAACGCTCTAGGAGTTTCTACTGTCCTATCGTCATGCGTAAACTACCCGACATCCCTCGCAGCGCTTCGCGTGTCGATCCGACAACACTTGCGGGACGCGGAGGACGTTACTTGTGTGCTAGAGGTCCTAGATGGGTGGCTCGAGACTTGGTGCACCCAAAGTATCAGTCTGCTACCTAACGCGACCGATAAAAACCCGCGAGGAATTCCGACTCCCAGCACCAACGGTACCAAGGAGGCAAGTCTGCCTCCCCTGGATAAGGTACGCGTCTATTTCCGACAGCAGAAAATGGGATCCAACCAAATTTTACAGGTCCTCACGTTTCTTCGCGCCGTCCTTGATGCATCTTTCCTCGCCTTGCTGCAGTATACGCCTTCCCACCGACTTCTCCAGCGCCTCTCTGCGCGCTTGGACCCTGAACTCGCGTTCATCGATGAGGTCGAACAGCTGCGCGGGCCGTTGGAGCCTTTCGCTAAAGCGCAAGCGAAGGCTCTTGCAGAGGGGGTGCAGGGTGCGAGGAAGGATACGCAGGTCGATTGGCGGAGACGCAAGAAGCTGCAGCATGAGCAGACGGCGCTGGCTGTCGGGTTGTATCAAGTGGAGGAGTTGGTTATTTAATGTTGATTGTATGCTGTTTGAAGAAGTGGCCGTTCGACGCTCTTCTGATGTCTGTGGCTGAGCATGTAGACATGCTTTGGACGCGCTCAGTTCTCGGCAGGCACGTCCGAGGTCCGTCAGACGTCGCCTCAATGACGCACTGACGACCCGTCTTGACCATGACTCTATGATCAGTGGCTGCCAAATTCAGATCTTGTAAAAGAAACCTTTCAGGCTTTGCGATCCATATCGCTTGTAAATAGGTAGGGTATGTCTAAAGCCCGAGTGGCCGTGCTTACAGGTTAGTGAATCCGTTTCTGCTACCTACTGACGTCGTTGCTCAGGAACTAGACACAGTCAGCGACACGGCATCGAAAGACGCAAATGCGGACAAGTCTGGTCCAACTATCAAAGGCTTGCTTCTCGAACAGGGTTACCTAGTGAATCATTGGGAGATCGTACCAGACGAGGTGAACGTTATCCAGCGACTGGTACAGACCTGGTGCGCGTCCGGCGATATCGACTGGATCATCACCACTGGTGGAACAGGGTTTGGAGTGCGAGATGCTACACCTGAGGTATGCCCTGTCGCTATTTCTGTGACAACGCAGGTCGAGACCATTGATTGAATACCAGGCGATAGCGCCTCTCATCGAGCGCCATGCATCTGGCCTCGTCCATCTCCTACTGGGCGCATCCCTCAAGCATACACCTCTGGCTGCCTTGTCTCGGCCTGTGGCCGGAACTATCAACAACACGTTGGTAGTGACATTGCCTGGTAGTGTCAGAGCGGTCAAGGAGAACATCGAGGCCCTGCTCACGGCCGGGGTAGTGGATCACGCTATCGAGCTGATCAGAGGAGGATCTGGAAAGGCTACTCATTCCGCGTTGGCTGCGTCCTCGAGTTCTGATGGAAAGGCTCTGGGTGCACATGCACACGCACACTCGCATGCTCATCATCACCACCACCATGGTCCCCACGGGCACGACCACGAACACCCAAGGCCAAGGACCACCCTATCACAAGATCCTTCACTCCTCGGTACATTTCATGCGCGTCGCCTCATTTTTTTTTTGCTCAATAGAGCCTCCCTTTAGCTACTGCGCGCCATCGAATCTCGCCGTATCGACTCTTCTCCTATGACGAGGCGATAAGCACCATTTTGAAGGAGATTCGACCTCTGAAAACTTCTCGCAAGCTAGTGAGCCCTCTTCATATGCGCGAAGAAACTCTTGTTCACTGACCATGTCATACCTCAGGTCAACGCGGCCTTGAGGGGACATATTTTAGCAGAAGATGTCTATGCACCGCATGACGTCCCTAACACACTCACAACAAGCGTCGATGGATATGCTGTCAGATGTAAGCACCCCCTTGATACAGCAGACCGTGTGTGTATGGTAAAGCTATTCCAATATAGCAACGGATCCTCCTGGTAAATATAGGGTCGTGACATCGGCCACACACAACATATCAGAGCCCTTGCCAGAATCCACAATTTACCGTATCAACACTGGTGGCCCCTTACCCGCTGGCACAGACTCCGTCGTCATGGTTGAGGACACTCGTCTCGTGTCGTCTATCACTGATGCAGAAGGCAACGCTGTTGAAGAAAAAGAAGTGGAAATATTGGTCTCCGGAATTGTTGGTGAAAATATCCGAAATCCCGGATCGGACGTCAAGGAGGGCGAGCTCGTCTTGCAAAAGGGTGATGTCATCCATAGCGCTGGAGGAGAAATCGGCACGTTGGCTTTTGTTGGTCGACAAGAGGTGTGTGTGCCAGACCATCCCGTGTCTTGACCGAGTGATGCGATTAGCATCAGGTCGAGGTGTTCCGCAAGCCTGTGGTCGCCATTCTGAGTACTGGCAACGAGATCGTGGACATCCATCGCCCTGTATCCTTATCAGGAAACGATTGGGGTGGTATATGGGACACCAATAGGCCATCCTTACAAGCCGCTCTGGAAGGATTAGGATACGAAGTCGTGGATCTCGGTATTGTTTCGGATACGTTGAGTATCCTGATTCATCTCACAAAGCGCGCGTTGAGCTAAATAAACCCATCAGGGTCGAAGCCCACGTCGAGGCCATCAAGCAAGGCTTGGAACGTGCTGACATCCTGTTGACCACTGGTGGGACATCGATGGGTGCAAGTGACCTGTTCAAGCCGGTTATCGAGAGGCGGTTTGACGGGACTATCCATTTTGGCCGCGTCGCGATCAAGCCAGGGAAGCCAACGACGTTTGCAACCATTCCAGCTCCAGAGTCAGATGCCGGCCGCAAGCCCATGTTCGCTCTTCCAGGGAATCCTGCATCTGCTTTGGTCACATTCCACATATTTGTCGTGCCTGCGCTCAGGAAGTTGGCTGGCCATCACTCTTGCCAATTCCCACGCATGCGAGTCAAGGTGAGCAAGGTCGCGTCCAGTATGAACCCCGCTTATAGCTTTTGAGAGAAATAGTTGAACGACGCTATGAGGCTGGATTCCCGCGTCGAATTCCATCGCGTCATCATCCGCGTTGGACAGGAGGGGCCGAGGGCATATAGCACTGGCGGACAGCGATCGAGTCGAGTCGCCAGTTTGAGTGGGGCAAATGGGCTCGTGATGCTGCCTCAGAAAGTCGAAGGGGGTCCTGATCGGATTGAAGCTGGTGCGGAAGCCGACGCATACATTATTGGGGAGCTTCAGATGGCTTGATATGCATTGAACTACATTTCTGTATTCTTGTCGAATTGCAAAACTTCAGAGCTACATGTTGGCAATCTCGATGAGACAAGGGACTAACAAGGACTGACCTGCACTCGTCGACAAACATTATTATATAGGGAGACAGCAGGTATAAGGGAGATAAAAAGAGAGATACCGATACAATGGGCAGTCCGCACAAGTTAAACTTGCTTCGCTATCGTTTATGTTTGGATTCCTGGAGTGAAATTTAGTTAGGCGATTATATCTCAAGCAAGGGACACCCGCCAATGCCAAAACTTCAGATTCTAGTTGTTGGAGCTCATCTTCAAGTCGCTGACGCTGCTTGACCAGCAACTGTAGCCGTCGACTCTCTAGTTTATTAGAAGCTGCTCCTGTTCCAAGCTGGGATGCAGGTCGTGACTGAGCAGCTTCGACCTGTGCATCTGAGTGTTAAGGAGACGATGAATAGAGTGGAATGGCGAGTACCTTGGCTTGAAGGAGGCTTTCTTTCTTCAGCAGCCCCTTGAGTCCTTTCTCAGCTCGAGTGATCAACTCGTTGATCTGAGGTTCGATCTCGTCCCGAAGGTCAGTCTTGTACTTGCGAACCGTGCTCTCGTCTATGAGCAAAAACACCTTCGAAACGGCCGAGTTGCTTAGGAATTATGTGTGGTATGTTAAGCGATCCGCGTACTCGTTGGTTCTCGAGGATCGTGGTCATTCGGGGCAGATCAAAAGTCCCGTTGCGCAAGAGTTGTTGAGCTTCATACGCCTGATTACGGTCAGCCATAGCACACAATCTCCTGTCCTGTGGGCATGCACCTCGTCGCAGCAATCTTCCATGGCAAGCACGCATTCGCGCAGGTTTGGACTGAACACAGTGTGCGCATCGCTCCGATACAAATCAGAGCTTCCGGCAAAGATAGAGTCTCTTGGTCCAATCCGAGGATGAACGGAGAGTCGCGATTGTCGATGGCTTCGAGACATGATGAATATTGAGGTAATGATCTTGCCGCGGTGGACACCTGTTCAAGGCGAGTCGGCCACAGGCGCGTCTGTGGCGCAGTCGGCGTTAAAATTCAAACTCCGTACGTGCCTATAAAATCTTCAATCCTCGCTTCCTCCCGTTCTCTCCAGTGTCCGCTCAACCTTCTGAAGCGTCAAGCCTCTGGCCGCAGATACTTATCTGGTGACGTATATTTCTGGTTGACGGAGCGAGGCGCCTCTCGGGGTGCTCACGAGACCGATTGGAGATCCCTTCAGTTCGCCCTCACCATCATCTTGTGCGGCTGAGTCTGCCGCGAGGTATTGATTCGCCGTGCGAGGTGGAGGGCTGATGCTGGGGAGCTGCTTGACATCATATTCCTGTACCTGCCGTACTCCTTTCTTCGGGAGGGTTGCTACTATGTGGCCTTGACGGCGTGGTGAAACCATGATGGATACATATTTCTGAGAATCCTAGTATGTCCTTATATGAAATGCAATCCATCGCGATATCTATACTCTCCATGTGTCCGTTTTCCTCGTGCTTACAGATTGGATGAAGGAAGAATGTCACTTGATGCCATCTCCAACACGAGAGCGAAGTTCACAAGTGCTGTGTGGGTGTAAATTACAGGATGCACATGCCTCCTAAATAATAAAGATATCCATACCCTTACCGTGCGCGCAAACTACCGTGCACTTTTAGGGTCATCCTCATCGCTGTCCCCGACATCGAAGATCGGCTGGGCCTCCTCCGTCTCCCTCCCCTTTCCCTTTCCCGTTCTCGCTCGAAAGGCATTTTCTTCGTCGACGCCACCGCCCTCATCTCGCGACGGCCCGCTCTGCGTCAGCGGAATGTTCTCCTCCTCGTTGACAGAGAGTGACAATCCCTGCAGGCGACGGCGGCGAACGCGACACCAGAAGAACGTCACGAGCGCAATGCCGATGAGGACGAGGATGACTGCGGCAGAGCCAGCGTTGTAATAAGCTACGACGCGACACATGGGTCAGGAAATATCTCGAAAGGGCCATGTGCGAGAGAACATACCTTCCCACATCGCCTTGTCCTGTTCGGGCGTCTTGCTGGAAGGTACACTCGACGCGGATGGCAGCGCGTCGTCAAACGCGGGCTTGCTGTCGGCGCCGACGCTGCTTGGGATGCGAGCGGAGCCGTCAGTGATCGCGGAGAAGTTGACGCCCATGAAACGCAGGATCATGTCGTGCGACACATGTGGGACGTCGAAGCCGACCATGTGCGAGGCGTCGAACACCTACGACAGAATGAACGGGTATGAAACGACGACCAAGGCGAAAAACGCACCTTGGTATAAGTCAGATTGCGTGAGGAGACCCAGGTTCCTGCTGGCTTGCCATCAACAGTCCACGTCTGCGTCTCCACTTTCTGTAAGGTGCAATAAAAGGTTAACGAAGAAGTCATGTACATGAACAAGAATGGACCGACCCCCAAGCCAGTCTCCCCGTTCCATGTCATTGCCTGGATCATGTTCTCCAGTCCCATATAATTGCATATGAAGTCCTGATCGCCGGCAAAGATCAAAATTGGGATCTTTTCGAGCACTCGAGGGATAACGGTGATCGACGAAGGCGAGCTGTGCAGACGGAGCTCTCTGTGAATGCGGCTTTGGCACTCCTGCCAGGACTCAGATTTTGCCTGCGCGTGAAGCGCGGCGACGACATCTGGACGCTGAGGGATGCACGTGAATTTTGAGCATAAGGCAAATCGAATGGGAGGCAGCCAGAGGACGTACTTTGAGATACGTCGTGATATTCGCGAGGTCTGGTGGCCAGTTCATCCCACATGCGGGCTGCTCATCGTCCAAACGGACATCGTATATGTTCATACACACGTCTCGTCCTTTGATGCTAGATATCGGTTCTGTATTAGCACTAGTAACACGGTCGGGTAATACCCTGCTCACTCACTTTCGGTTGCGGATTTCACTGACAGCGCCCATCACCGACTCGCACGCAGATACGTTGATAGGTTCACCTTCCACTGTTTTGAGCGCCTCATTGCACACATCGACAACCTTCTTGGCCTTGTCGTATTGCTGCGAAGACGGCGTGAATAGAGTGAGAGGCTGACAAACACCAAAAATTGACGCACCTCAGAGTTCGGTTGCACAATGCCGTGCTTGACCGCGTAGTCTAAGTAGGAGGGATATTGTCTCCGCGCGTCGATCCATCCGTTGCCTATTGCTGCGCCGCGTATTGGCACGTTGAGGTCCGACTTGAGAAGCGCTTCCGCTGCAAAAATAGAATATTACGATGCTTGCGCAGCTAGACTGATGGTTACGACACTCACAAAAGTAAGGAATGTACTGTCCAGCGAAACTTTCGCCCCCGATGTAAGTCTAGAAAACGCGTAGTTGAGGGAATCACAGGACACAGAGCGTGGACCCAAGAAGACGACATACGTCCATGCGCTTGTACTCGGGGAAAACAAGGTAGAAGTTACGCAGAAATTCGAGGAACTGCGAGGTGACCTGAATGGGAACAGAATTAAGAATGGGGGGATGAGATGAATTCTGACAGACGTGCCTCGTCAAGTTCGTGCAGGTATCTATTTGTGCTGGTATATGAGAAACCTGTACCGGCGGGCTGATCGACTAGAACGAACATGTGAGACGAGGATTCACAAGCAAAGATGTGGAGACGGACTGTAAACCATGGTGGTATACTCCTCCCAGCCGCCCTCGATGGTTTTGAGGCCTCCATGGCCGTCTATTCGCCAGGGGCCAACCTCCATCATGAGACCATCAAACGACGAGCATCCTGGCCCTCCCTGTGAGGACGATGTGAGTGAGCTGAATGATCCGCGTCTAGAGTAGTAGGCGTACATTAAACCAGAACAGTATACGCTCCCGATCTGCGGTCCGGCGCGCCTTGACGAGTACAAAGTAGAGGTGCGAGGTGACGGCTGTAGCTGGGAGATGAGCGGCATTAGGGTCTGCGGGAAGGTGACCTGCGAATATGTGCAGAGGGTGCACGTTGTTCTGGTGCAAGTCTGGCAAGCTCGGAACGTAGAATGAAGCTGCCGATGGGACTGTAAGGATATAGAGCGTTCATCAGGCGTGCCGGCACCGAGGCTGGAAACAGGAGCGTACTGTCTGTTGGGGCTGCATACGCGAACGGTGCAATGAATGCACCAGGCAAGAGTGCCCAGAGCACCTGCCTGAAACGAGGCCAGAGCATTCGTTACGCGAACAGGACGAAGGGGCGCACGGACAGAACGCGAGGAGGGGATGGCACTTCCGACTGGAGATGAGAGCCAGGGCTCTATGCGACGTGTCACTGTCGGGATCAAAGAACTTGGCTAAGTCGACTGGATTTGATGCTGCGGTGCTGCCTTGGCCGACTCTCTGGGAGCGCCGACACACGGTGATCGAGGTCATTCCTTCCCCACCCATGGGGTGTCCGGGGTATATTCCCCGTTCGATCCGAGTCTCCTGGACGTGATTCGATGTTCTTTGCGCCAAAAGATAATAGAGGCAGCAGCTGCAACTTTCACCCGAGCTCGACGTCGCGAACGTCTGACTGCTCATCGAGAGCAGCCTCTTTTTGTGTGCTCTCAGCTTTCCTTATCTTCGGACCTGTCGCATGCGACTATCTGGTCTCAGGCACAGACAGCTGACGTGTTCCCGACTCCCGTCGAGCATCTCCTTCCCTCCCCCTTCGCCAGCAACATGAGATTCTCTGCGCTCTTGCTTGCTGTGGGATGTGCAGCGCCCCTTGGTGCCAGTGCCCAATATTTCTCCCAAGGCTGGAAGCCAGGTCAAGCCGCACCCGCACCATCTTCCACCCCACAGGCCTTCGATCCGAGCACCGCTCCCGCTGCTGCCGCCCCCGCACAGAAGGCGAAAACAGATTATGGACTGAGCTCCATACTCACAAACTTTGTGTCTACCGGCCCGATTGCGTCGCTACTCGACCGCGCAGGGATCAATGTCACCGAACGGCTCTCGGCCGCACAGCAAGAAATATGGGACGAGCGGATACCGCTCATCACAGACGAAAACTACAAAGAGATCATCGTGAACGAGGTCTTCGAGACAGAACAGGAGGAGAAAGACAGGGTGTGGTTCCTCATCATGTCCGTTTTTCCTCCTTGTTGACCGCTCACTCGCGCGCTGACGAATTGACGCCTACGTGTCGCGTCGGATTTCATTAGCTCTGTGACCACGGCGCAGCCCCAGGGAGTCTCCAAATACGCGGACGAGCAGTTTGATGCCGCCTTCAACCTGACGCAGATCGAGAATGACTTGCCCAACGTGCGGTGGGGGCGCATCGACTACATCAACGTCACGACTATCACGACCAAGTGGAATGTATGGCAGTGCGTGCCCTAGTCCCCCCTCAGTCTACGAGGCTCGCAGGCTGATACATTTGACAGAGCACCGATGCTCGTAGTCCTCAAAGACCGAGGCCAAACTCTCCGCTTCTGGCGCGCGACTCAGCTGCGCCTGAAGCCCGACTCGCTCCGTGAATTCCTCCACACCGAACATTTCGAACGCACAGCCCCATGGAAGTCCAACTTTGGCCCTGGTGGCAGCAGGTAAACATTCTTCCTCGTCACGCGCACACCTTCGATGTTCATCATTTTTCAAACACGTTCAGAGAATTCGTTCTTGACTACTTGGCAATCGCCATGGCTGTGATGTACGACTACACGCGCAGGCTTCCCCGCTGGGCACTTTACATGTTCACGGGCGCGTTTGGAAGTCTCCTGATCGGCTTTGTGCACCGAGGCGACACAAAGAAGCTGGCGGAGAAGGAGAAGGCGGAAGCACAGAAGCAGGATAAGGCGAATAACGCTACTATTATTGCGCCACCACCTGCAGCGCCGTCTGCGGTGAGTACAAGCGTGAGTACAGCTTCCGGCACACCGAAAAAGACCAGCGCGAAGGGGAAGAAGGGAAAAAAGGCGACATGAACGATGAAGCATATTGTGGGTTGGCGGATTTATGACGCATACTGGGCATATTGTATGTATTAAATTTTTACCTGACTACATTCCGAGACATGTTGTAGCCTTTTCCCGGTATTTAACACTCTATTTTTTGGGCTTTGACCGCTGCCTGCAAGCGTGGAATATTTCGACGCATGGCCTATCTTGAATGTGTAGCATGAGTGGTGATAATGGAAAGCGTGTGTGAAAGTATGCTGGTGGGTCTATGATACAGGTGAAGATATGCAATGCCGGGTCTACTCCTTGTAAGGGTATTCGAACTTCGGCTGGTCCTTGCGCCTCCAAAGCTTTCGCCTTCAATGGGTTACCGTGAGTCAATGTCAATACTTCAAGTGCAATGGCTACAACGACGTACTTCTTCTTAGTGGCAAGATGCTCCGCAAACACCTCTACGCAATGCTGGGCTTTAAATTCACGAATGAATCGCGGGTCCCACAACTCGCTGGCGACGCCCAAGTCCTTGCAGCACCGCATCAGCGCATTGCTTTTGCACGCCTCTGTAGCGGTGGGAATGCCCGAAGGATCGAAGTACTCCTGCTCTCCTCTCGCGATCGCGACCAACCTAAGCAGTAGAGAGTTCAAAGAGATGCTGCTGACGCATGCTGGACGATACTCACCTTCCGAGGCATACTAGCGCGTACTCCCTGCTGACTACTTTGGGCCCGACGTTTGTTTCGCTACGAGGTGCGAGACCCCAACCTCCTGGGCCGAACGCCTTGTTTAGTACCCTGCGGTACTTGATCTCAGGGAGATAGATCAACCCATCTGGACCGTTCGTTTGTGAGACACTTTGATGTGACACCGAAGAAAAACAAACCAGGCTTCATCTCAACGTCCATAGGATCCACGGGAGCCATCAACACTTCCGACACCTCTTTGGAGAACGGTTGCGTCGACAGGCCGAAGTAGCTGCGTGACCAGTCGGTGGGCGCGCCGTTTTCCGAAGAAAGAGGTGGGGGCATCGAGCTGGCACCGTCAAGGACAGCAGACGAAGGGACGCTCTCCGGGGGGATGTCGACAAGAGCTTGCTGTTCGGCCGTGACGTCGGCCTCGATCTCGCCTGCAGTGTAACTCACGGCGTCATTACCCTGCACGCTCGCGTTCGTGCTCGCGGGCGTCGAAGGAGGTGCATTCCGAAACGCGGCAGGACGGTGGGGGGTGTAAGAGCGGCCACCGACGGCGACGTATGTGCGGCTGGTCAGAGGGGATATCCTGTGAGAGATTCGAATGGAGTGGAGTTGCCTGGAGAGAGTCCGTGCGGCCATTGCGGACGTCGATGCTGCGTGTGACGAAGACGGCCTTCTGAATTTGGGAAGGCGCGCCACAGTTTGCCACAGACGCGCCTCGGCGTTCGCCGGGCGGGCTATACACCGCGAACGTCGCTGCGGATCGTTCACCTCTTGACCGCCGCTGTCGCCGGTGGCTGTGAACGGGCTTGACCTCTGTAGATCAACGACGTTCGCACCCAATACAGACACGCTCAACCGTGCTGCGGGATAATTCATCAAAAAGGTACGGTCGATGCAATCGTAACGCGCTGAATCGGTACAACGGAAATGCTTCCGTGTCAGAAATTTCCACCGGTCCCAATTTACTTCATCGGTGAGACAAACGCCTGACAAGTTCAACCTTGCAACGCAGCCTCAGAGTGCACAGCCTCGTCTTTATTGAATCACAACTTTTTTAACGCGCTATTGAGAAGGGAAGGACGGAGGGATTATCATTGTCCGAGGTCGGAACTTCGGCAGGGTGAACCCGTAGCTCACCTGTCTAGTTGATTCGACATCCGTATCTGACCCGTCTTTCAAGAGATGTCCTCAGCCCATCTCTATCGCCGGGGCGCGGTGGCCCAGTGGTAACCACCGCACCCCGGGGGGAGTCATGTGAGTCTCTCACCATGGCGAGGTCCTAGGATCGACCCCCTGCCCTGCCAGCCTGGAGCCCCAATTTTAGACACTCCAGGTTTTCTGCCACACCGATTACCCAACTCCGGATCCTTCAGACGCGCTTCACTGATGACGTCATGGTCCCAGGGGTCACGGGGGTCGCCCCCTCGTGACTCAAGCCCTACCGTCTGGGGGTGCCTTGTGTTCAACCATGAGGCATAACCCGGCGGACACCCATTACCTACTTGTCAATTAAAACACCGCCTCGTGTGGGGATCGCTACCCCCGGCCCCGGCCGCAGTGCCGGTAACCCGGATGGGTGCAACTACCACCGCACATGACCGTCTCGACCGGTCCGAAAAAGGAGATCGGAGGGGAAGGCCAAAGGAACCACGGAATCGGAGTGTAGGTCAGGATGGGATAAACGGGTGGTGCGGAAGCAAGCCGGCCCGGTATGATTACAGTATTGATGTATTCTCCGTACTGTAGTGACTACATAGGTCACGATGACCTGATACAGTCACTCTAATAAACGGGATTTACACACACACATCTCTATCGCCACTGATTGGCCATGCCTGGCCGCGGCGTGGTTCGCGAAGCAAATGCTGGTGGACTCTGCAGTGGGAAGATCGAAACGAATCCGTTCGAGAGATAAGCGAGTTCGATTTCCCAATTCTACTTTCGCCAGCAAAAAGTTAGATTCTTCTAATCGTTTTCACCTATCCTATCTCCCGATACGCCAGGAAGCGCTAGATAACTTGACCTCCAAGGGGTCCGACCATGGAGCGCCCGCAGCCTTTCGAAATTTCGCACTGGTGCTCGTGATCATGTTGCATCGTATTTTATTTTCCCCAGATAGATACTGCTGAACTTCGACCCTCCCACTCGTGTCTTTGGCCCACCAACAGCTGCTTTCGGGATGTCCAAAGAGGAGAAGCAGGACGCTAGCGTCGAGACCGCGCCCGTTTCTGATGATCTCGCTGCTGAGCAATTAGGACAGAGGCACGCCGACGATGCACTGCTAGCTGAGCTGGGGTATAAAAGCGAGTTCAAGAGGGAGTTTTCGGTACGGGAATTTCCTTCCCCTCTTTCCGCTGTTCACAAATATGCTCGACGGCAAATCGCCAGCTCATAGAAACTATCGCGTTTGCGTTCTCGATTATGGGCATAGTCGCATCCGTCTCATCGACTCTGTCATTTCCTCTTGTATCAGGTAAGTCTTCATCGGTTCTATAACCCGATCAGGACTGAGTCGTACAGGCGGACACGTCGGGATGGTGTTTGGGTGGCTCATACCGTGCTTTCCTGTCCTGTGCATTGCCGCGAGCATGGCCGAATTAACTTCTGCAATGCCGTGGGTGCTTTTTTCCTCCGCCACGCAAAATTGTGACAGCTCACGCCATATCAAAAGAACGAGCGCAGGCCTGTATTATTACTCAGCAAAACTTGCGCCGCCTAAGTATGCCCCATTGGCCAGCTGGATCACCGGCTGGGCGAATATCACTGGTCAAGTTTCGCTTGTCTGTTCGATTGATTTTACCTGGTAAGCGACCGGCGCCTTCAGTATTCTTTAGTTCTGATTGCGGAAAACGTCCGACGGCTTTATGATTTTAAGCGCTGAGATGATCACTACCGCGATTGCGGTCGGGACTGATGGGAGGGTCGTTCTCGGCTCAGGAGCGACGTTCGGCATCCTGCTTGCCATATTGTTCTCCCATGGCATTGTGTGCTCCGCTGCGACGAGTGTTCTCGCGAAGCTGAACCTTTTTTACGTTGTAATCAACGGTGAGTTCCAGAATATATAGGTCGATCGTATATTAATTACACATATATACAGTGGGAACGAGTGTCGCGGCGATCATCGCCCTTTTGGTCGGTGCAGGGGACGACAGGGTTTCCACAAGGGACGCGTTCACCCTTTTCGAAAATAACACCGGTTGGGCAAATGGTAAAATTGATTTGTTTACTGTTACAAATGTCCGTGTTCTAATTGAAACAGATGGCTGGGCTTTTCTTCTTGCGTTCACGGCTCCCATGTGGACGTTGACGGGCTGTAGGTTCTTCTTGACGTCTAGTCAGCTGAAGGCTCTCAAGAATCTTCTATTCGACAGATGACTCTGCCGCTCACGTATCTGAGGAGGTGGCTGGGGCGTCACGCGCGGCGCCGATAGCTATTATGGTCGGCGTCTTGGCGACTCAGTCATTAGGATGGCTCCTCTTCATTGCCGCATCGTTCGCTACCAAGTCTGTGACGGATCTCCTGAACTCCGACCTTCCCTTGCCTATGGGGCAACTGTTCTTGGATACGTTGGGAAAGAGAGGCATGTTGACCATTTGGAGTTTTATCATCGTTGTACAGGTGCTTTCTCTCTTGATCATGTGCCAGATACGCCACTGAAATGGAACGCAAGTATGTCACCGGAGCTGCGCAGGGCGTAGATGCGTCCCGCGTTGTTTTTGCGTTCGCTAGAGACAACGCGCTTCCTGGCTCGCGGTGGTGGAAAGAGATGAACAGCCGAACCCAGACACCTGTCAACGCAGTCTGGCTCGTCATGATCCTCTCTGGAATCCTCGGGGTGCTTGGTTTTTCTGAAGCCGCACTGTCGTCTCTTGCAGGGTGTGTACACCTAATTCATGCGCAATCTCGTCTGCTGACTAGATTAATTAGGGCCGCCGTCATCGGACTGTATACATCTTATGTGACGCCTATTTTTTTACGCATAACCTCCGGTAGAACCAAGCTTGTCTTGGGCCCTTTTAATCTTGGAAGATGGTACACGCTGTCCGGGTCTATCGCTGTTGCATGGGTTGCATTCATCATACTTCTCCTGCTGTTCCCTACCGCGCAGAAAACAACGGCAGCCGGCATGAGTGAGCCCTTCCGCTATTTAGTGTTAAAATCTACTGAAACATGTGCACGCGCAGATTATTCTGTGGTGCTCATTATGGCTGTTTTCTTGTTTGCAGCAGGGTCATGGGTCCTTTCGGCCCGCGGATGGTTCACGGGCCCCGTCTCAAACCTTAGCAGAACAGCTTCTCGCGAGGAGGAAAAGGCAAAGGCAGGGTCAACAAAAATAAGTTAGGGGGACTTTGCGTGAGTGTTGGTAAACTACTTATTTATATATTTCTATCTCTCGACCTTGATGGAACGGAAGTAAGCATGTGGGCGGTTTCCGTACCTTCGTACGGTCACACACCCTGATGATATACATTTGTTACAGCCTCAGAGACGAGCTTCTCCAGGAAACGCTTTCGCTTTCTTGATGACTCCATCCCACCGTGCATCCTCCATCCACTCGATAGTCTTGTCCTCCCTTAGCGTCAAAATCTCTTTGACGCCCCTACTTGATTTACCTTCCGTTTCCAGCTTCTGTAACTCTGCAGCTATGATCGTCAGCCACGCCCTGGCGACTTCGACCTGCGAGCTTTGGAGCACAGGCACACGGAACGCCCAAAGCACCCTATCGGTGGCATGTGTGACAAACCCTGTGAATGAGATTTGGGGTCGCAAATGGAGCGGGCATTTTCCCGCGTGCAATCAGCACACAAAAGTGGTCCGAGGCGTTGCGCTCACCTTTCGGTCGTATCTGCTCCGGTGTCCATCTGATTTCATATCGTAGAACCGGGTATCCAGCGCTCAGGAGGTCTCGATGCAGTAGCCTCACGGGTAGGTGCACCTGTCCGTCGCTCAGGATATCCCCAAACTGCCTGGTGAATGCTTGAGCGCCAGCGTTATCTGGAAGGTCTTTGTAGAGTTTGACTATATTTTCGGTTAGGTCCTGTGAGTAGTATCGGTTCAGGTTCGTGACGATATCGCTCTTCTCCTCAATAGGGTGGGCGATGGAATATAGGTACCACTCTTCGGATAAATCGCCGATGACGACGCTGCGTACGCCGTGATCGAGGAGGCCCCGCGCGAGCCCTCCCGAGCGCTGCCATGTCATGGGATCTGGGGAGCTCGACATCCACTTCCCGTCCAGGCACCCGCGAAATGTCCCCAAGAGTCCCAATTTTTCCGTTTCTATGACTTTTGTGATAGATCGGAAAGAGACTTTTGAGGGATCTTGTATGGTGGCAAGAACGTCTGGGGAGGTAGGATCGAGATCCAGAGCGCGGCAAAGTGCTTCAAATTGCGACCGCAGTTCCTGAGGTGTTTTCGGATTGGACCTACAACATTGAGAAGAATGAGCCGTGTGTACCTCCTCAGACCAAATGAATAAATCAACACTATGGCATTCGACTGCAAGACGGCCGAATGGAAAGGTGCTTTTTCGTCCGTTGGAAGTCGGGATGCATGATGCAATATTTGGTGGACAGAATGTGCACCTGATAGACGCAGATCATTCAGCTAATCAGAGTCCTCGCAATCATTCGCAGTGGATATGAACCTGCAGAGAGTCCTGTGACTTGGATGTTGTTTGCATCTCCTGAACGGAATGTTATTTCCTCCAGCCTTTGAACGAGGCAGCATGTTCACCTCCGAACGAGTTGATATTCTCCTTTACCCACTGCAGCGCCAGCCATTGATCCTTGAACCCAAAATTGCCTTCGATCTTGGGTTCATCGCATGCCAGGAAACCAAACGCCGAAAGTCTATAACCAATGTTGACCCAGACCTCCGAACGTTCTGCAGCAATGAATTGAGCCTGCGAACTTAACCCATGTGGAGAGCCAAATTGGAGGAAGCTATGGTATCAGAGACATGATCAAATCCGGATACTTTCGTCAGTCGTCGCGATGTGATAACTGACCCTCCGTGAATGTAGATCCTGACCGGAAATTGGGCCCTTGATGGATATGATGGTGGCACGACGATATTGAGAAAGAGACTGTGTTACACCTTAGCCTCTGAGGTGCTCAGTCAGGTTGCGGACAAAATTTACGGATTCTCAGAAGCTTCTCCAAAGCCGACCTTATCTTCGAATGGAGTACCTGATGAATAAAACAGAGACTATGTTTGGCCAAGTCGCTGGAGAACATTCTGATTCTCGACTTACCAGCCGCTTGCCCGTCATTCGTCGGTTGGGCCGCATCTGCTATACAGAGAGTGAACACGCTAACTAGCATTTTACAGTCTAGACTTACAGATACTCTCCTGGATATATTCCTTTCGGTCGTACCGGAACTCAGACGGAAGAGGGATAGGGTCTTCGAACCTTCGTGGAGGCAGAGCATATGGCAATTCTGGAATTAGCCGCTATTAGCATAAGCTTTCTTGGCTTACACGTTGAAGGTCTCCAAAGATGAACGCACCTAAGAAGACGGCTGCGCCGTTCGTGGCTCGCCGGCCAGTCACCCGCCCATAGCGCGTATCAACGTGGACTCTCTCCGACGATTCGGCGAGTTCTTTGCTCAGATGTGCGTTAGACATGATCGTGAGGGATGATGGATCAAGCAGGCACATCTGAAGATAGCCCGCCTATATACTCTCAAAGACCTAACCTGACTGTAGGGTTTCAACGTCCTTCACGGCCCGGAGTCGAGGGGCGAGGGAATCTGTGCAAAGGTGAACACCACTGCGGCGCATGATAATACTGATAGGATTGTATGTGGATGCATGAATAGTCATGAGGTCCAAATTTATAGCCGCTGTTCACCAGTAAGGTCACAAGGATGGACATGGCACACTGAAGCACGACGAAAAACAGAACACAGTTTGGCATTACGAAGACCTAGATAAACTCACACAAATTCCACAACGCCTTGGCTCAGGCCGTGAATCCTCGAGGCATTGCTGCTCCTTCCCTAGGCTTCACACGGCTTCTAAACTCGTTCGCCATTTCTATCATAGGCACCCATGACACACCGTCGTGCGCATTCACCCATTCAATGAAGCGTTCCTAGACGACGATAAGCTTCGAAAGTTCTTTCAGAGCGTGGTCAAACTTCTCACCAGCATGAGAAGCACATGGGGGCGACTGAAATATCAATGCAGATTAGTTTTAATGATCGATAAGGGATTCAATATTCATTGCTTACCCACTAACATCAGGATGGATGGTGATAGGAAAAATAAAACTTTCCTCCTCTCTGCACCATGTTTTGAGATCTCGAGTACTGTCAGACAAAGTAGCTCTATCTCACCTGTAGAGGTATTCGAATGTATCCTTCCAAAGTTGCTCGACGTCTCTCGCATTGACCTTTTTGCTGCATAAGACTTTCTGAGATCCAAGGCTGAAACCAGAGAAACTCACCCAGCCATGGGAGTTCGAGCTTGCTTTGATGAACCTTTTCAGAGCGTCATTAGCATTCAAAAAAAAAAAGTCTTTTAGTGACCTACATCATCGGTGGCAGGTCGTCTAGATACCTGTATACATGGCACGACATTCTTCGTTTAGAAATAAAATAAAATCTGATTTCGGGCGGTTCGCACCAGTTTGCGGGTATTTCAACTATCCCAGTTTCCTTGCCTTTCTGAAGCGGCTTCATCCATGTATGAGCCTTTGCGGTATAGTCAATCTTGGTCCAGGTGTCCTGGTCACGAAGATAATATGCCTGAGAGCTGAAGAATCCGTGTATGAGAATGATACAGCAGATGTGCCTTGTTTACGCACTCGTGAGCCATGTTTGAATGATCTTATAAGCGTCAGTAAGGATCAAGTCATTCGTTAGTAAAAGTGCGCACCATATTCAATCCCCTTGTTTAAGAGTAACTCTGTGCCTTCTTTACTCGTTTCCCACCAAGGTGCAACACTTCCTTTCGGAGGAACACCATTGTTGAAAACCGTGAGGAGATGATATGTGTGATCGAGAATGTCTTTCTGCTGTTCAAAAGTCATCGAAATAGGGTTCTACACATGCAATACCACATTGAGTGGTGTTAGGAAACTTAGTAAGGCAAAGGAACACACTTCGTGAGAGTATCCATGAAGGCCACTGCGTCAGTAGTAGTAAGCATCGAATATTTCACAAAAACATGCATGGTGTTACATTTCATGCCCTGCGTCTCTGACGGAGGTCATCTGCTCGGGGAACGTTTCTAGGCTGTGACCTGTCCAGTCAAAAGTCAAGGGTTTCACAACGACTTCGTGTCACATTAACTTGAACTCACCCGGGATAAACCACGTCGTTTTCAGCTTGTACTTGGCGAAAAGCTTCAAAAGGCGCGGCACGCCTACTTCGCCCGCAAACATACCCTTCAAGGCAAGATGAATCATTCGTTCATGCCATCATAGCGAAGAAGGGGAATCGCACCCTGGAGATGTCCAGAGGCGAATCTTCACCTCCGTAGGATCCCAGCCTATTATTTCATCGTTGGGGGTTTCGGCGGGGATTCCGATACAAGACTTACCAGCCTGCCACTGCATCAACATCCACACCAAAACCGATAAGCACTTTCCGAGGCATTTAGCGTTGAACCAATGGTCTTACAGTGCACAGGCAAGCGGGCGTAAGATGTGGATGATACCTTTATATACAACGATTATCTGCTCGTGATAGGTTCCGTCGTTCATCCGTTTCCCAGCCGCTGATAGGATGAAAGTCTGCCATACGGGCAATCATGGGGCTAAGCTGGACCAAGTGACTGAACATGACGATAAACGGCACATTTAAACTCCGACAAACGCGCTTGTGGCAACGACCCGTCTTTGACTCGCCCGGCGAAATCCAAGACGATGAAGCGATCAGAGTCAACTCCAAACAATTTCCCCAGACCGTCGTCTAGTGCGTCCTCCGTCGGACGGCCCTTGTCGAGCGCGTCATCCATCCGGCCCTCATCCAGAGCTTCTCTAAGACCTCCATCCACCACACCAAATCATACGCCGTCCGCACCGTATAATCTCAGACCTTCATCGAGTGCCTCTGTCGGTCGTCCAGTCTCTCGTATCTCCCAAAGACCGTACTCTCGACTGTCTCAAAGGCCGCCGACTAGACAGTCTCCTCGTTTGGCATCTCTTAGCCAAGCTCTCGTGACACAGACGACAGGGCTCTCGCCCGAAACTGAGGAGGCCAGTTTCCGGATAGCCGTCGACTATGTATCCAAAAACTTGGACCCCGGGTTAAAGGCTGCCCCGAGCACAGACTTGAAGGCTATCGACGGGCATATCAGAGGGTAGCTCTCCAGTCACATGTCTCAAGAGTCTCATATTCATATATTGCAGTTTCTCTCGGAAAGCCCGCATAAACAATCAGGACTCGTGGGCAACTGCTCTTGAAACCACATATACCCACTTGAAGAATCAGGTAGAAGGGAACAAAGATTTCGATCAAGAAATACCAGTGAGCACGTTGAACTATCTGAAGCGGAGATGTCAAACGAACTGGCCGTTTAGCTTTCTCGGCTGCCCGATCACCTCCAATTTCTGGTGACCTTCTCGCGTCATAATGAACTTACTTGGAAGGCTCATCATCTAGGTTAGATTCTTCTATCCCTTCCGCCGACACAACACACTATCAATCATGCAAATAACTTGCTCGAAAGCTCAAGAAACCCTCTAGACCCTCCTCCGACTCTGAGTTGGAAGGACATTTTGGCCGAGGAGCCGTTTGAAGGCCAGCACTGGGAGGGTGTCTATGGTCTACCTGCTGGTAGTACAGTCGAAGGTTGGGAAATCAGAAGCCCTGAAAGTACACCACCACTCTCTCCCATTCCCTCCGACGACCTTAGAGACCTCAATCGATCTCTGTCATCCCTGAATTCGCCGCTTAGTGACGAGACGGATACTTCTCCCTTGTTGTTGCCTCAACAAATAGAAATAGTGCTAGATCTCACCGATTTGTATGCACATCGAAGAGATGTAGCGAGATTACAGTCAAGACAGTATTGGAGGAGCGAGTGGCAAACCGATGCCTCTCCTACGGACCCTTTCAACTTAGGAGATGCTTCCACTCTAGGTACGTCAACCTTATCATAGTATAGCAACTCTAAGATACATTTGGCTCCTTTAGGCCCGTCGCTCAGCCGTGTTCTAGGTGAAGACCAAATTTTGAACCTTGATGACTTCATCAAGGAGGTGATGACTTTGTCTCTTTTCGTTCGTTGGAAATGGTCTCACGAAACACTACAGAAATACATTCATGAATATGATGCGGTCCGTGAGATCTTGATGGCATTACAAGGTCGCAAGAACCTACTCTTGAAATGGTCGTACTATGAGCAGTCCGCTTTCGCATTTGAGGTAAGTGCCTTGGTATGATGACCTCAGTTGTTTTTTAAGATATTTTGCAGCTCATACCAGACGCCCCCCGTCTGATCCACCTAACGCTGACAGCACAGGCATCGATACTCGCATCCTTTGCTCAAACAGCGACCATCCTCGAGCATCTCCGAAAATTTACGGCTTGCATATTAGATCAGTCATCTCGTGCGCCCGACGTATCTAACAACTCCTCCCACTTAGCCCGCTACAATCGCCGCATCACACGGACGATTGAGGCCTGCTCAGATGCTGTCTCCTCACAGTTATGGCGTTTCGACCGGTGGTGCGCAGCCAAGGAAGAAGAAATATGCCTTGCTCGAGCAGGTGTTAGCCCATCTCTGATTGTCAGCCTGCTCAGTCTAGAAAAGGCTATTAAGGATGCGTTCTCCCAGACATTCAGCATCCTTCTTGATGTGCTGAGGATGGTCATGCGCCGGGCTTCACGATCTCAAGATTCGGACGCAGAAGTATGGATGTTGGCAGAGCTTCCGTCTCGCATGCCCCCTTCTGCTGTCACAACACTTTTGTTGGATAGCTTGCTAGAGTCTGCGCAAGAACATCTGTCTATGGGCGACCATGTCACGTCTGATGCGTTGATGAACGTTTTTGTCGAGACAGCGACACCGATATGGTCACTGGTAGGACAGTGGTTGAAGAACGGAATGCCAATACAGGACCCCGTGGATCGGCATGGCCTATACAACCATTCTGCTCTCGACGACGAATTTTTCATCGAAGATAATGAACTGTCGGTCCTAGATCCTGACTTTTGGACGGAGGGGTATGCTTTACGAGACGGCTCTGCTGAAGGGGAAACGGGCTTGAAGGCTTTGCCTACCTTTCTTACACATATAGCCCCCTACATCCTGAGTGCTGGAAAGGCGATTGGCCTTCTTCGTGCCTTAGAAATGCCGATAACACCCGGAGAGGACGACAGCCGACTCTGGATGTCGCAGTGGCCTCCATTTAATGCCATTGTCGAAACCCATTCCCAACACGGATCGTTGACGTTGACGATTGATGACCTCACTCGACTTGTTTACGATGAGCTTTTGCCTCGATGTCGGATGGCACAAGCTCGATTGGCCCATGTCATAATCGAAGACGGGGATCTTTGGCCTCACCTCACTGCATTGGAGGGATTGTATCTTATGAGGAGGATAGACGTCATTTCCCTTGTCTCAGACGCTTTGTTCAATAAAGTGCGTGTCTATTTGTGCTCTTTTCAACATGACTGGACATTTTGGCCATAGATGGATAGTCACCAAACTTGGACCGACTTTCACTTCCTCAACAGTGCCTTCCGGGACATTACAGACATGAGCAAGAAGAAGTGGATCGATCCATCCCTTGTTCGCCTATCATACCGAGGTGGACGCGACAAATCCGGAGATAGAACAGTCAAATCTATCGACGGTTTACTGTTAGAATACGCAGCCCCGTTCCCCTTGACATACGTCTTCAACCCACATGGATTTCAGGTGTACAATGCGATATTTGTCTTCTTGTTGCAGATTCGTCGTGCCAAAACTACACTTGAACGCATCCTCGTGCGAGGTGCAGTGGTCACACAATCCCGCGGAGCGAGTGAACTGAAGCCATTCCACGCTATGAGAAGCAAGCTCTCGTGGTTCATCAAGTGAGTCTTCACGGTTGGTCATATTCTCAGAACTCATGTTGGTACCAAGCACTTTTTTGGACTTCATAGTGACACATGTGGGAGCATTCTCTGGCGGCTTTTCACCGAGTTGACGCTATGCGCCTCATAGGTATTGCACTCTCAGTTACTGTCATTCCATGCCTTACTGAGGCAGGCAAAGTCCCTGGATGACATCATTCAACTACACGACGAACAGTTGCGTTACACATGCTCCCATGCTGAAATCTTGCACTAACAGCAGACTGTTACAAAAGCCTCGATAAATTGGAAGTACGATGTTTTCTTCAGCCACAGGTCCGTGCGACGCACTTACCCCATATGCTTGCCTGATCTAGTATTGACAGACGTCTGCTTTGCACCGAGCCTTTTTGTCTATCCTAGACATGAGTCTTCATTTTACCGACTGCTTTATAGCCTTCGCTGGAGACGCCACATATGATGTCTCGCGGCAGTCCATCGCCTCTATACAGCCCCATCGGAGTCGTCGCCAGAAACGACAGCGAAAGAATACCATCGGCTTCTTTCAATCTCTCAGCCAGCCTCCAGATTCCTCGAGTGACTCGGATACCGACGAGGAAGACCCACTTGGAGAAAATAGCCATGAACCGTCTTTCTCTATGGCAGCGTCCTCGATATCCTTCGTAGAGGAGGACCCGTTTACACAGATCAACAAGATGTCATCCGAACTAGATGGACTTATACGGTTTATCCGAAGAAGTGCAGAAAGCCTAGCCGGCGATGCGTCGGAGGCAGCCTCGATTTTTGGAATATTTGCCTTCGCACTCGAGGACTGGGACAGGTAACTGAACTGTGTACTCAAACTGACAGAGAACTTCGTCCTGTGAGGGATACACAGGCCAATACAGAGTTCCCTGATGCCGAAATGTACAGTCTATCAAAAATTCGAAGGGACACTCATACAGACAGCGCATACTCCATCTGTATGCTGTACTATCTGATCACTAGTCAATACGCGGATTACACTCTTCCAACTATGTACAGTGCTCACTGCTCGCTCATATCCTTTGCAATCTGTTACTATAGTGATTCTAGGAAACTACATACCGAAGTCGTCGCTCAATCACCGCAGGCGTTGAAGCTGAATTATGCCCGGATTATTTGCATCGCTTGTTCTATCTGTGATCTCAGACTGTCCAGAAATTGAAAGCCTATGGGCGAGTCGCTGATCGTTTCGTAGGTATGCTGCCGTGTTCCTTAAGGTACCAGCCTTTGCATTGCCTTCATGTCGCAACCGATAAGCTGTATGTATAAGGCAATGTTCTACCCAATCTTGGTTTCCAAGCCATGTCTCATGTCAATCTAATCGCAAGGTGCATGATACAGAGGTTATAGCTAATCTTAAGTACTAACAAATACATCGTGCTCTTAATATAAACGCGTCCTACGGAAGCTTCGACAAGTTGGATATAGTGAAAGGATAGTACTCAATGAAGATATGCTGTAGTGGAGATGACGCGATCGTTCGGAGTGCCTAAACACCCGTGCACTCGTGCGCCAGGAGATACAAGAAGAATTACACCAGGCCGTGACTGCCTTGGACGTCTACTCGTCTGTTGATGCCGCCAAGTAGAATCTTGGTGATCATATCGGCTGTTATGGGGCCTCCTATGTAGGGAGTGCAGTCAACGATATCCTGGGACATCCGATGAGGATGCATTCGCTGATATCGATAAGGTGCATAAAACTACGCACCCGTACTTGATGAATCCTGTGCAAGTTGTCGTCGAGGGTTTGCAAAAATGTTGTGGCAGATCTTTCGGAACCTATCTGAAGGAACTGAAGACCGATCTACAAATGGAATTGAATTAATTGTTTTTGAAATGACTCATAACCACATACCTGTGTGAGCGAAAATCTCCCTTCATCAAGTCGTTTCGCAAGTGCCGTTATTGGGCCTTCGACGTCGTCAGCTAGAAACAACCCTGCATCAGCGGTCATATATACTCATGAAAACACGGATCGTACTTGGCCGGCCATCTGTGATTATCACGTAGTTCACAGGCTTGCATGTTTTCATCACTTGCATCATGCCACCCTCCTTCTTAGCCTGTTCTATCTTCTCCATGTAAACGGAAGTCAGAAGCTCTAATTTGCGTCCTAAATTGGTCCCACCTCGTGGCTGGACTCTCGAAAATAGCTGCGCCACCTGTGCGGAGGACTTGTGAGGGAAAAGCCAAGATTAAAACGACGAAGACCAATTCTAGGACGATAAGATGCTGACCGTGAGACCTATACCCGAATCCATATCGTTTATGAAATGAACATTGATACCGTCCACGTCGTACTTGGTGGCAATAGTTGCCAACTCCTGGAGAGCGTCTGAGGCCTATTATTGTCGGATGAGTTCAGCACCTCGAGAAGTGGCAGAAAGCATACCTCCTTCCACAGATGTCCCCGCATGGAGCCTGAATCGTCAACGATGATCACTGTGTCGTACTGCACCAGGGTCTGGAGAGCATCGTCAAAGCTCTCCTGCCTGAGTGGCGTGCGGAGGTATTCTACATTGGGCGCACGCCAGCTAGTAGTGTGGGGACGAGGTTGCTGGCTTTCATTATATGAAGGCGGCGCTGACCGCGACTCAGATTCGAGTCGTTGTGCGACGAATGGTGATCGAAGTTCAGCTTTCTCTTTAGATATCGACTCGTTCGCATTCCATGCCACCACGTCTCTACCTCTTGAAGACGATGATGGAGGCCTATAGGGGCGGCTCGAGCGGTCTGACGTAGCTCTGGAGCTGGAAGAAGAGTTGCCCATGAGGTTGAGATATAGTGGGGGTGATCGAAGAGTGGTGGAAGATGACCACGGCTGCAGCTATTTTATATGGTCCTTCGCTTTGATCAGATAGTCTGTTGGACGTTGAGGAGCCAAAGCAGTCCTCCAGTTATTTCTGTGAGTCGTGACCTGTCATCTAAAGTCAAGTTGATCGTAATTGGAGGCTGTGGCGGCGGAACGCCACACCGCTGGGCACAGCCTACCGTCAGTCTCCGTTGCTGACCGCTGAGCCTATACGTAGAAGATAGTCGTTCTACCGTAGAATTTTCAAGTGGAAGAACACTGTATTGCAGACACAGCACCCACGAAAGACTAATACAATGCAAAGGGGGCCTGTCTCTCTACAAGACGAGGAAAGGCATTCATGTTCGACAATACGACCATTTGCTTTTCGTGCGAGATGTAGCCCTTCATGTAACCTTTGTGAATCATGTTCGCCACGAGACACTCGGCTTCCTCTGGGGACGCCTCCATACCAGAGATATTCAGGGCAGAATGGAACAAAGCCACAGGTATCCTGTTACTTTTTTGCGATGCTACCCACCTGCCAGGTCGCGCGAAGACGGTCCATAAGAGGAAGTGAGACAATGCCACAAGATTGAGGAAAAAACACGAACACTCGTCGAAACAGTCCTCGAATGCACAGCTCTCTTCCTTTCTCCAAAGTGAGCCATAGATTCAGGTCCACCAAGCGACGCTCCCATTTGTCCAGAGCGGTATCGAATGATTTGATAGCACCCCGCCGAATAGCTTCAATGAATGGGGTGTACAGCTCGTCAAGCACAGGAAACTTATCCAGGAGCTCTCGGGAGGGTAGGTGGCCGCGCAGAATGCGCAGAGGAATAAGGTATGTCAGTATACGTCTTTTCATAATACCCTACCATCAGTATCTGTACGTATGAAAAGGTGGCGCACGTACTCTCGGTTGTTGCGCGCATCAATATGGCAGTTGTAAAAAGCAAGAGTCAGCTCCTCTTCAGACTACGAGGACAGTGAGGAGTAAGACATGTTAATAGTACTGTAGTGGGCGTACTTTGGTGTAGTCTTCGTTCAAGAAACTTAGCATGCCCAAATAATACCTGTACGTGACCTTACAGCTGTTCAGCGTTGGCAGTTTTAAGGGTGGCAGCAGTCATACTTGGTGGGCTTTTGGAAATTGTGATAGTGACGGTATGTCAGGGTTTGCCTCGATGGCGCGAAGGATGTTCTTGGACAAGGATATTCGTCGGATCTACGAACCAACAGCTGTTGGGATGGGGGCGCCTGGTTATGGATGTGTCACGCACTCGGAAGTAGCTCTTCATGATAAGTCCTACGACATAATATACACCCCATTTCCTAGACATCGCATGCGATGATGTCCTGTAAATTGTTCAATGATGAAGCACATAGAAAGTCAGATACGGCATACCTGTCTGTTATACAACTTGAAAACGCCTTGGAAATGATCCGCGCTGCCTCCTCCATACATTCACTCTTTACATTGTCATCACGGGCTTGTACATCGGCCTATGGTATTGAATGAGCTTATGAGCGGAAGAGTTCAAGCCTTTAAACTGACATCAAACGCCAGGTCCCGTAAGTCTCGAAGGATAGCGAAGAGAGCCGGTAATGTCCAACCACTGTTGGTTGCGAAGAATCGCAGGAACAAGCTAAGGAGCAACATTGGTGCATCATGCAGCCTCAGCCCTTGATCATGAAGTCAACGTATGATCCACACACTTCACAAGCTGAGTATGTTCCTTGAAGGCCTCTGCGTAACGTTTCTTGGCTACATGGGTGGTGACCAGAACATACTCTATAGCAATTTCATCCCATGGGTTTTCTATTACGCCCTCATGTCGGGACATCGATTGCCGCTGACTAGATAGTCAACAATCGTGCAAGCGATAAAAGACAGAAGACACGACGTACAGTTGGATTGCGGAACTCCTTCACGAGATCCTTGCCATGAGGGTTTGTCGGCCTCAACATATATGCCAGATCCAGTCCATTCTCGTCGCGTAACGCGTTCGCAATTTGAGAAAGAAATTGTGCGAATGTGATAGGCATGGCTCTGAGGCTGCCAGACTGTTGACTACGGCACGTTAGGACCAAGAGCACGATGCAGGAGTGATGCAGGGCCCGGAGCGTGGGAAGCAGGCGAGTAAGAGATTAGATCAATGACGTTTACTCGATCACCATACACCCACTTCGACAACAAAACCATGAGCATTTCAACAGATCCACCCGACACCCTTCTTATCCGCAACCATCATCTGACCGCTCGCAAAGATGGCCCTTCAACCCTCCCTTCGCCCCCTCGTCGTTGCTGGAAGATATGACGCCCCACACACCCTTGACATCTTCCGTACGAACTCATCGCATCACCCGCAGACCAGCATCTGACCATGATATCTCTAGTTGATTATGTGTGCCCATTCAGGTGAATTTGATAGCACTGGGTGAGAAGAGTTGTCTGACGGGCATACAGCGCGAAGTTGTCTCTGGCTATCGACAGTGTCCTGAAGCCACTTCTCGATGCTGGCGGCAAGTACGATGGGAAGGTGAAAGCCATCATCAGGCCTCAAGTGCAGCCTTGGCACGCTTCATCCACATTCACTCACGAGGCTGGTCTTGCGGTATGAATTATCTCCGAGAACGATTTATCATCACGTCCTGACGAAAATCTTCACAGGTTGCTCGCGTCGCCCCAGAGAACTTCTGGCAGTTCAGCTTGTTGGCAAGTTACAACTTTTATTGAAATACCTTCTTCAACTCACTGCCCTTGTTCGGATGTCACAGCTCTTCAAGCAACAGGGAGATTACTTCGATATCCCTTCGTCCACCCTGACTCCCCTTCAAATCCGGGAAAAACTCGCTGCTCTTGCCGCCCAAGTCATTCCCGCAAGCAAAGTTGAAGAGTTCAACGACCTGCTCAGGCTCAAAAGTTCCCCCAACGGTGGTGTGGCCGTCACGGACGATCTGAAATACACCAGTATGTTTTTTTTTGCTTATACAGTCGGTAGTTGATTGACCGGTGGCCGGATAATGTAGTCAAATTCTCCCGGCAAAATGGCGTCCACGGATCACCTACCGTGCTCTGGGATGGTCTCATTGCCAATGAGATCTCAAGCTCGTGGGGGGGGAAGGAGTGGTCGGAGTTCTTGGCTCAGAAGGTCGCCGTTTGAGGATGCAATTGACACAACGGAAACAGAGAATCACAGCGTCGAGTTGTATTCACATGGCAGTTGAATTTGAAGAAGGCTTGTACCAGCTTGAACCTGAGCATGTCTAAGCACCTGCTAAGAGCAAATTAATTCGGCGCCAGCATTTTCTTCAAACTCGCCCTGACGGCTTGAGCGTCAGCCCTTCCCCTACTCGACTTCATCACCCACCCCACGAGCTTATTGAGGACTTGAGGATTGCCACGACGAACAGCATCGGCCTCGGCGGGCAAGGCTATGACAGCTTCAGAGCACATCTTTTCCAGAAGATCCTCGCCTTCACTCAGTGCAATGAGAGAAAGCTCTTGTGCTATCTCCACTGGCATCTTGTCCGACCCATGGTCAAGCATGTGTCGCAGGAGGGTCTTGCCGGATGTTCCTGACAAACTACGGGTCAGCGCAGCCGAAACAGTCGAATGATGAACGCTCCCTCCTAAGAATATTACCCACCAGTAATCATACCACTTTGTAATAAATCAATCAAGTTTCCCATGCGCTCCACGGAGACCGGGTTCTCCTTGAACGTTTCTCGACGAAGGGCTAACTGGCCGAGAAGCTCGTGTGTCATCCTATCGAAACCAGAGCAAAGCTTGAACGAAGGGATGCCGTTCTACAGTAACAAGGCAGCGTACCAGTTGACTACGGTTTTTGGATCCCGGTTCTTGGAAAGCGCGTCAAAGTAGGCAATGGCACCCTGACCGAGAGCGCCGTCAAGGCCAACTTCACGCCCCGAATCTACGGCCATGAGGACATCGACGTCTCGTTGACTTAGGCCCTGAGCCTGCAATCGAGATCGGACCTCATCTGGAAGCTCGGGCATCTTAGCACGTATACCGTCTACAAAGCTCTGGGACCGTTTGAGCGGTGAAACGCAGAGCGAACAAAAAGCACTCACGTGTTCTAGGAGGAGCGGTGGGAGGTTGGGATCCGGCATGTAACGATAGTCTGGTGCGTCTTCTTTTCCACGTAGACGATACGTTTCGCCGGTGTCCTCATTGAATCCACGGGTTTCCTGAGAGACAGGCTGACCACTCTCTATCAGAGAGATCTGTCGTGAAACTTCAGAGCCTAGATGGCTTTTAGCTTTGTTTAGTCATTGGGTCCAACAAAACATACCTATGGCCACCATGGTGAATTTGACGCTGTTCAAGTTCTTGATTTCACATCTTGTCCCTGGTTTGTCTCCTGGACGATTGACAGAGACATTGACGTCGCAACGAAGTGAGCCCTGGAGAATGTGTCCAGCTCACAGCAGAATTATCAGAGCGTCTGCGTTACCTGTTCCATGTTACCATCGCTAGATCCGACGGACCTAAGCAGAGCCTGTAATGTCCTTACATATTCTCCCGCTTCCTCTGGCGATCTGTTTGCAGACGACGAATGGCAAAAAGAACACGGTGATATCAGAACTCGCCGTGGCAAACATCAAGCTGTGCGACTAGCCTCATGTCAGGATTTGACACGATCTCCATGAGCCCTGTACCAGCTCTGTTAAGATCAATTGCAGAGAGACGTCTTCTTGATTCAAACGATGATTTCCCCGTGTCCTGATAGATATCATTATAGTTGGCGACGGGGAGTTTCATAAAAACAAGAAGATTACCTGTTCGAGTTGTATCTGCTCAATACCAACTACAACACCTGTTTCAGGAAGTTTCAGGTAACCTCCTTTAGCGAGAGGCTCTGTCGATTAAACATGTGCTTCACTCCGAATTCTCGAAGGAATCGCAACACGTAGCCCTACCGTAACGTTGTGTGATTTGGTACCCGGCTGGAAGATCCGCATAGAAGTAGTGTTTCCGGTCGAATGAAGATCGTCTCTGTATATCGGCTTTGAGAGCAATAGCAGTCCTCAGAGCAAGCTCTACGCATTTCCTGTTCAAGTGCTAACAAGTGCATCAGCAACGTCTACGGAACTGTCTTGAAATTGTTACTGGTAGCGTCCCGGGAAAAGCGGCGTCGTACGGGGATACGTGGATATTTGCAGGAGCCCCTGGATCCGAAGTTGGCGAATCTATTGGAAGAATCAGGATGCTATGTTCCGCATCGAAAGGTGGAACATGGACACCAGCCTTACTTACGAGAGAATAGCTTTTTGCGTGACTTGATCTGTGCATGGACCTCTATCCCTACGATGACCTCCCATCCTGGCCATCTCGCATCAGCGCTGTGCCTTCTCGAACAATGAACCCATCTAGGACCGTAGACTTTTTGAAGAGACAGACATGACACTGCCTGGCGGGGAAGCATGAGTTTCGTTTCAATAAGTACCTGCCTATTTCGGAATTCAGAAGGTCATTACATCATCGGTCCACACAGGTTCGGTCCCAACTTCGGACCTTCACCGTGACATTAATAGCGCTGAGGCACAGCCATCATGATACAAAGAACTCAAGTCGACATCCAGTGCATGCGATTCCAGAGCTTCCACGCAGACTCACACCCTCTATCTCGATACCGCTCGTTTCACGACTCTCCTTGGAGGCGATGTTCACAGCACAATTTGATGACCCATCTCCAGCATATACACGGACACCACGACCCGCCATGCTGAGTTTATCGTATGGATGCATACCTCGAATACGATATTGCAGGCATTAATTACGGGCGTAGAAATGAGACGCGACGATTACCCACTTTGCCTCGGCACTATTCTTCCAATTCTGGTTCTAGGCAAGCACCATCCGCTAGCATCTGCTTTCCTGTGGAGTATGAAAGAGGGATTGATCATTGTTATATAGCACATCAAGTGTCACACCTCATGATGTGGAGAAAGTGGTGCATACGTACACCCTGACAGCTGGATCAGCCAACTTGCAATTCAGTATAGCGTCAGTCCGAGATTTTATCACACCCTCGAGTTGGACCCCAGTCCCTCATCATCATCTGCGCTGACACAGGATAGAGCCTATCCCCCCCAACCGTGGTCAATATCTCCTATTCTTGATCCTGAGGACAGGGTCTGTGGAAAGGCCCATCTGCAACCCAGTCTCTATCAGACTTCAGATGGACCCGCACAAGGTCCACTTTGCAGTTTTGTGAGTTCCACACGGCCTCGGAGATCATATTCCTCACCAGGCTCAACTAGCATGTTCCCTACGAAGTCGAGTTTGCCCGAAGGATGCCTTTACTCCTTACGTGTTTGGCTCCACGCGAATGATGTCGATCATCGACTTTTCTCAGAGGACAGTCTCTGGGTCGGGAGAGATCCGGACTTCTATTCCATCAAAGATGCCATGTTCGCACGGCTTCGCAACACTACTCCAGACTCACAGATGTACAGGATCGTCCTTGGGCGAGAACTTATTGATCTGATAATCAGGTGACTTCTAGTTCTTTTTCGATTTATGGTTTTCTGAGTGTGGGTCACAGATGGCAGCCAATCGCGCGCAAGGTTTATTCTTTGAGTCTCGAGTATGATGCCAACGGTGTCGGCCGTGTGCTATTTAACGATTGTATCGTCCGTCTTGATTGTCCACCAACAGAAGTGCAATTCACTATCTAGTAAGCTTGTCTCCTCACCCTACATATCATTACAATCTCACGACCCCGACAACAACCGAATCAAATTGTAGCATGATGCCCATAAGCTCTACCCCGCCAGGAGCTTCCCATCGAATCAGGGTCTGGCTGCGTTCACCAGTCCCTCCGGCATATCCATCGGGCCCCGCTTCCTCCAGCGCATCCAACAATGCCATATGTCAGCGTATCTGGGCCACAGACAATTTCAAGATTGGCCACATGCTTGATTTCTCGAAGCTAGGTTCAAAACTGATTATGGGCGTCCCCAGCTCGGGAGGACCTCAAACCAAAACAAGCGTTAGCGAGAAATCGCTATACAGAAAGGATACCTTAAAGAATCATGAAGAGCAGGGATATCAGGATTTCACTCGAGAGAAAAAAATAGACCGTGTAGACACTGTCTAGTTCCATATGAGCATCGGAATCCTTTCGTTTGTTCGCTTCCGACATATGAAACATTTCTGTTCATGTCGTACTGTGGCTTCCTTGGCGAGTATCAGAACATATTTTCAGGATTCTGCATAAATAACAATACAGGATGGATGTCTCGCAGACAAACAATACAAAAAGAAAGGTAGAAGAAATCTACGTTATTGTTGCTGTAGCATAGAAAGAAGAACACGAAAAAACTACCATCCACAACATCCGTACACGCCGTTATAGAGTTGATAAAGGACCAGAACCTTCGCTTGCTCCGAAAACAATGGTTCCTGTGAAATGAAGCGTTCATGAATAATCAAAGATAGACGCAACATAAAAGGTGAGCGGCCATGTAGTTGATCAATTATGGTCAGAGGAATTGCGGGAGACGGGCAGCCCAGCGGAAGAAGCGGCTGAAGGAGCTGGTAGGACAGAGATGGTCTTGATTATCGTCCACCAGTAGCCACGGCAACATTTTCTCCGAACGGTAGGTGAGGGGATTTGACATCCGCTACACTCTTGATGTTTGTCGCAGTGTACGCATTCATTGGAGTGGGAGCCACAGGAGTCAAAGCTATTGATGGAGTGAAACTAGAGTCCGAAGTGCTGATTGCGTTCGAGATCGTATTTGCTAGCGGTTGATCTGGTAAAGACGCATTGTATGACGACCTGACAACCGTCATTTGAGAGGCAGCAAGGTATAGCAGCCGCGATGGATAGAGAACGCACCGTGGTTTCTTGCTGACAGGCAGGTCGGGTGATACGCTGTTAGTTTTATCGGCAGCCTTCAAACGTCGAAGGATAAAATATAAGAAAATCGTGGTAATTTGATGTGCGTCACAGAGCGGACCCACCTTGGAAGGTTTGGTCCGTTTCTTGACGGCCGGTTTCGGTTGCCGTTCACCGGCATCGAAGACATAATCGGGGAGAGCAGAGCTAAGGAAAAGTTAAGCAGGAAATTTCCAGTACCGCGTGCAAAAACGAAACCTCTTGATATGTCGAACGACGATTCCCATCGTGCTTTCATCGTATTTGTCCCAGGCTTTCGCCATCTTCGTAAATTCAGTGGTGGGCCATGATATGTCGAGCTTGCGTGGGCCAACGGAACCGGCTTGAGATGATGTAGGTGACAAAGTGAATCAGGCACGTGGAACGATTTACGGACTGAAAGACGCACGTTGTTTGGCTTCAATAGCCAGGCCGATATAGAAGGTGGTCGTGTATACAGGGCTTACATCCTTGCCCTCGAGATCTTCTTTCTTACGCTTGGAAAAGGTATCCCCTACTTCACCCTGAGCAACAAGTCGTACTTCTTGTTGCGATAGACAGTACGACACATGTTCAAACCCTTTAACGAAGGGATGTGCTAGGAGCAAAGTCTCAACGAATTCAAGCTTCATGACCAGCTGACGTAACCGAGACTCAACCGTGCCAGACCTGAAAAAGAAAAAAAAAGTGAATGATTTCGTGGAAGAGTAACGAGGGACCTAATCACCGACCATTTGATCTGAAGGTTTGGATCTCCCGTCGAGGCGATGATTTGGAGATAGTAGCGGTACTTGTGGAAGAAGTCGTGTTTGGCGAAGAGCTCAGACCAGTTCGCAGTTCCCACAATAACCTTGTCGACGATGTCGGCACCTTTGACGATGTCGATGGCTAGGTTCCTTGCATATCAATGTTCAATACTCACCTTTCTTGAACTCTTCAGTCATGATCATCTGCGTTGAAGCAGTAACGTTGTGAGTAGCACACATAGCAGGATACGCAGGCGTGATAATCGGCATTCGATGTGATCGATCTCCTGGGTATAGCTAGGAGCAAGGATGAGCTCCACAGCGTGGAAAATGACGTTGACTCGCACCTTCGGATTCCATACCCTAACTTGCAACGGGCCTTCCTCGATTTGTTTGAGTAAAACAGGCTGCGGCCATGACCTGAGCTCGAGATATAGTCGCTCAGAGGATGCAGATAGATAATTGAGAACACAAACAGACCATTGGTACATTATGATGAAGAACCGGCTGACGATGGCACCAGCAATAGCTTTTGGATAAAGCTGACATATTCGAGCAACTAACATCGCCCATGCGACTCCACCCAGAAATCCATTAACATTGGACAAAATTGCTCTCCCTGAAGAAGATGCCACTGAATTCACTGTCCGGCAGACAAAAGCAAAAGAGACTCACGTTGAGCCCAGAGTCTGATACATCGCAAGGAGTCTCGGAAAACTTGAACATTTGGGACGAGGCGGAGAATCTCATCAGTGACACGAGATCCTGCAAAATATTATCAGAAACAGGTCGAGAAGTCGATGAATTTGCACGCACCTCCCAAACTCCGGATGCACCTATCATCCAAATTTCGGAGTAGATTATTGTCCTGAAGATTCAAATCCTCAGGTATTGAAGACAAAGCTAAACGGGCCATGAGAAAATCAATCGGGATGCCCTCGATCTTCGACTTGACGATGGGTACATATGCCTCTGGGACACCCTGAGATGGAAAATTGAGCTTCGACGCCTCAAAAGTCGGTGAACAGTCATTATTTTACGCACAGATACCTCAGTCACGCCCTCGGTCTCTCTCAACATCACTTCAAATACTTCAAAAAAGTCCTCTCGGGACACGTGTTTCGGAACAACACAGAGAGTATCAATATCGGAACCAGGTCCATGCACACCCAAGCGATACGATCCAAAAGTGAAGATCTTGCCTCCGGCCGCATTGGCAGCAGCCTCAGAGAGGCCTCTGGATATTGAGACACGGCGTACGAAGCTCTTTACAAGAGCGGCTACACGACCGAGTACTATTTCCCTAGTGGCAAATTAATCAGTTTTATTTTCCTTGGATGATAGAACAGATGCATGTCGTCGAGGATCGCTCAATACATATGCCCACGACGTGCAGATGATTTACTCAGAGGGATGGTTGCTCAATGACCATGCGACGCGCAGCGGGATGAAACGGATGGCATGGCAAAACAAAACTCTCAGACGAGATGCAATAGTCGAACCGCCGACGTACCTTGTTCGTGCCTCTGCCTCACCCTCAAATGTGTTCTGTCTCCGTAGTTCTTCCATGAGAGTGAGGGTGACCTCCTTTTCTCTGGCATTGGAGTCGGTGGTGGATATTGGAGGTGTGACACCGAGGTAACTGTAGGAAAGGAATTCGCAAGACAAATCGCTGCGAGAAATCTATTTCACTAACCTCGCTCCGTCTTCCATGACTCAATATACGGCGTATGTGCAGGTAGACAAGTTGTGAATAGTGGTAAGAGCGTTGGCCCTTTCAACCAGCTGAGGGATTGAAGCTGAAGCCCAGCTCACGTGTGTATTACAAGTGATGTATGCGACCAAATAGAGGCAAAGAATGGAGACGGCACTATGTCAGACCGCGGGCTACGAGCTTGCACAGAAAATCATTGACAACCTATGCAGAGTCGACCGATAATTTATCACTATGATGTAGGCGGCCAACAATAATGTGCCCGAGATAAAGTATAAACAGCGCTGAATGAACTATCCATCCATGACCACAGTGAGTCGTACCAAGTCGTAAGATACGAGATGCAATATATATCATCTCTCAGATCGCGAAGAAAGGGTGGCCGGCGAAAAACGTCCATGGAAGGAAAAATACGATCAAACAGATGGCTGATGACAATCCATGCGTGGGGGAATACAATCAAAGAGAGGTAGTAGTGGGATATAGGATGTGATCTAGGTGGGGTTCATGTAAGGTCAGCAAAATTAAGATGAAGGGTATTGTGGCACGATCAGCAGGTTTGCAACCAATTCGTCAATAGCTTGCCCCCTCTTGCACATACCCTGACCTTCCATTAGCAGCTCGTAACGCCTGCTTCCGAAGAGCCCATCTCCGAATATAATAAGTGAGGGCAGCAATGGCCAAAACAGCAAGGATGATGCCAATCGCCAGCCCAGCCTTAGCACCTCCTGAAAGACCATTGCTCGATGTCGTGGTGGAGGGAGAGGGCGAGGGCGATGATGGGTTGCCACCATATGGCCAGTAATCACCACCGTCAGGAGGTAGGATGCAGGTGAGTCCATTGCCATCAGGGATGTCCTGGAAATTATTCTGGATTGTAGACGACGTCACATTCACAGGATCAATGACGAATGGCGCGGGGGTTGGTGTCACATCGGTTGTGCTGCAATTTGGGCCGCGAGATCCGATGAAAGATGTGTTTCCGACGAGGGTGTTGTTCTCGACGGTAAAATTGGTAGCCGATGTAATCGCCATTCCATAACCGAATGCACCAGTTAGGATATTGTTTCGAACAATTCCCGAGAAGCTACGATTGGCCCCGAATTCGTCACCGAACCAGGTATGAGGACCTATTGCGATGCCAATTCTGTACAACACCGTCAGCAGAGCGACAACAATGAACGTAGGAGATACAAACTTGATGATGACATCGTCAATGTTCTCGCCTTTTGATTGTTCGTCGGACTCAGAATCTGTAGCAAACCCGCCTATGATTGTATTGTTCTGCACGACGACGCCAGAATAATCTCCACCAAACGGCAGCACATCGACCATGTTTATGCCTCCAAGGAGTGTGTTCTGTGAGATTGTCAGCTTGACAAAAAAAAAACTCTGACATGACTCACGTTCAGGATCCATATGGTATTGTTCTCGACCAATGTTCCGGGAGAGCCAAAAAGAACAATCCCTCCATCAGTAGGGTTCTTTATCATATTATTACGAACAATAGCAGAGCGGCAGCTGACGCTAATGCCGTCTGCCCATTCTTGGAATACATCAGAACCACAAGGACCTATGTCGTTGTTTTGAACAATGACATTGTTGCAGTTGAGGCTGCCCTCGGCGATATGAAGGCATGACCAGCTTCTGGGGTCGAAAGAGTGGACGTATTCGATCAATTGGCCGGAATTGGCGCCACCCATCTCGATGTTGGCTCCCCCATTCGTAGGTGAAGCACCACCACGAGTGCCGTTTATCTGATGATATATGTCAGGACAAAGGTGTCGAGTCACACTGAAGCCTGTGAATGTCACCTGAATGTTTCGCAATTTAACACCATTACAGTTTGGACAGGTTCCATCTACAGCAGTGGTGTGCCCCGAGCCATTGAACACCGGTCCGTTGACAACAAGAATCGCTCTTTCTTCTCCTGTTGGATATCCCACCGTGCTGATTTCTTGGTTCGGTGCAGCGAAATAGATGGGTGATTGGATGAGGTATTGAGTATTTTGACACAATGCTAAAACAAAGCCATCGCCAGACGAATTGAGCGCAATGTTCATTCGGTCGGTGAGGGTATTGGCTGGATCAGGGGATACACAGTCTGCGCCATCCCGACGCAAGAGTTCGGAAGAACTGCGGAGTGTGGGGAATTCAAGGAATCGAACGTAGTTGGTAAAATGAAGAAGCACAGAAAAAGAATGCACGACGCACCTATGATACAATGGTCCTCTCTCACGCAGGCGTCTATTGTGGTCCGTGGCCGCAAGCGTCAAGTCGTGCGCATATGATAGAGCAATAACGTTGGCAAACATGACCACAGCAATACCCAAGAAAAGGCGATGAATGAATGTCGGTAGCATAGTGGTCAAACTGCTGCAAGAGAGAGCGTTAAGCCTGCAGGCCGGCCTAGCAGATCGAAGGGGTTGGCCGGGTGCGGCGTGTGCATCGGGTTGACAAGATATGACGGGCTTGTCAGGGCGGAGCTACCAACTTGCCCTTACTAGGTCCGCCTTATTCTTGCCTTCTGTCCTCTTTCACTCCTCCATTCTGCTGTGGCTCAACAACAAACCCGTCTTTGAGATGGTCAACACTGCCGCTTTCCAGCACACCTCAACATTTTCTGTGCGATAGTACAGGTATGAGTCTCGATCAATGAGGTAAAAATAACTCACATCTCCCTGTCAGCTTGTCACCAGGATGACTGACCCGCCGCAAACTCCAACAACGCTCTATCCGCGAGAATTGCGGAATGCACCTCTAGCAAATCCTTGACCAAAGATAGCAGTTCCAAACACTGTCTCCACCTGCTCCTAATGTTTCTCAGGCGACATTTTCGCTACATTCCATGCTTTGCTCATGAGGACATGATCAGTACATGATCGGTGCGGCGCTTGTCCATTGCTCGCGGCCCCAGTTCAGAGAAAGCGCAGCGACTCGGCATTCCGTGCGTATCTGCAGACATACTTAGATAGACGGCGGTCTTGCGCTTAGTTCGACGTGAGTTGACGACCTTATTTGCGCTCTGGTTACCCAGGAATGCTGACTTGTCACGCGTGCAGCAGAGGCTCCGCGGATAACGAGGAGGTCTTACAGCTGAGGTGGATTATCTCCTTACGGGACACAATACAGTTCATTAAATGCATGTTTTCCATAGATGCGAAAAACATCGCTCTTGAGCAAGTTCGAGACACTGTCCTTTCAGTCCAGGAAATACAAATATTGCATCCCTCTCCAATCTATGCTGGCAAAGTTGACGGGTTCTCATGACGCATCATCAGCTTGTGTTGCTCCAGGAGGGGACACCTTTCTACTCGGAGCTTTGTCACGGCAGACTCGAAGCGTTGAAGCGCTGAGAATACATTTTTGTCCTAGGATGAAACTGAAGGGGATTCTCTTCTCTTTCAACCTGGCCCGGAGCTAAGTTAGCTTGTAGAGTCGTTACATGTGGTGCGCCAATGTCTCATTTTCAAGCTCGGTCGACCACGGCACCATGACCAGTTCGACACGATGCGCACCCTTCGCGTTGATTTCCGCCGCATATATCGAGGCCTCGATCACGGCAAAAAAATCTGTATCTGCTTCTAGCCCTGAAAATCGCATCGGCTTTCTCTCACCAAACCTCCTTGCATTCGGCAGTGACTCCATGTGCTCGGCATGAACCGTGACAATGCAGGCACCGCGATTGCACACCCAGAATCACCTATCATCATTCAATGCGAGGTATGCGTTGAATTGCCGGCGCCTCGCTAACAGTATTCAGGGTCGTTATCGCCGCCGAGGGGCTCCGCTCACTCCACAGACTCTAAGTTCAGGCCCAATGCATCCGTGGAAACCTGGCCAACTGATTGGGATATTGCGAAAGAATCTGGATCTAGAAGATTATATCTCGTCCTTTCTGGCATGACCTCCTGACCCATACCGTAATGTTTCCGATAGCCTAATGTTGCAAGTTATTTCTCCCATCTGCATTCTTGTCAGGAACAAATAAAGGTGGTTTCTTTGCTGTTGGTTGATCTTCTGAAATCCGACCCGCCCTCACGGTTCTACCGCACTTCTCACCTTTTAGATCTCGAGGTGAAACTTGCGTGAGGTTCTCTGCAATGTGCCTTTATGGGGCTTTCACTTTCTCATGGCTCGCAGACGGCCGTAAGACTAGGCCGGAGTCTTGCGATGCCAGGTCATTAGGAGTATTGGTGAAACCGGGGACGACGGGAAGTGATAAGAGTACATGGTGTTCATGAACCTTGAATCTGTTGTCGACTATGTCGTGGCAATCATCTCATGGGCCACTCATGGTTTGATTATCAGTACGAGGCAAATGGTTTTGCAGAGGTAGAAGACACGACCTATATCGCCATAGTCTCTGTGGCTGACCTTACAATGAAGACACTCGTCCTGCGTATAATATATCGCCAAGGATTTGTATTCGTCCATTCCTACTGTTATCTTGGTCTCGATAGGTATTCATCATCTCGCCTAGTTTCTGTTCTGTGCTCCGCTTCATGCCGAGTTGTCCGAAACCCGTAACCTCTAGGTGGTGAACGTGAGCGTGAAGCAGACCGACGAAGTGATCGTGAATGAGAATGACTACGATCACGTCTGGAAAACCGGTCTTCTTTCGAAAGTCGACCAGGTGACGCACTCAAATCCCGCCTTGGAGAGAGGCTTCGTCGATGATGGTCGTCATCCCTTTGATCTCTCCCACGTTTATCCAGCGAAGCTAGCAAAGCCTCTACCCCTTTCAGACCGTCCGACTTTCCTGCTTGCTTCCGTGCCTTCTTCTCTTTCTTGCGTTCTTTCCTCGCCCGACGCTCTTCAGGAGTTTCGTCCTTGTGTTTAGACTTGGACTTCTTTCTCTTCTTTTTCCTCGATGTGTGTTCCTCCTTCCACTTCTGAAGTAGGTAGTCCCGCATGGGGTCATCAGGGTCAATATCCGGCTCGGAGGAAGCAGATGATTCGCTTCCTGCATCGACTATAGCATAGAGGTATCAGCATGACCTACGCGCACGAGGGAGTATGTTGGACGCACCATTCATTAACCCTGGCTTCGCGTTAAGGGCTTGCTCCTCAGCTTCAATCCATTCTCCATCTTCGCCCTTAGTTTTTGGCTGCTTGTAATTCTTGACGTGATCGACCCTTAACGTCCTATCCAGCACTGTGGCACCATTCAGGTTATCGACGGCTAAAACGGTCGACCGTTGGTCTTCATACATCAAGAAACCAAAGCCCTTGGTCTTGCCGGTCTCTTTATCACGGGGCAAGTTGACGTCCATCACTTCTCCGTATCTAAGTCGAGACACGCGATGTTATGTAGTGAGAGCAAAGAATATGGGCCTAGTGACTTACTGAGAGAAAATGGTGATTACATCCCCTTCTGTGAGATCGAAATGGAGACCTCCAACGAAGATGTACGCAGAGTCTGATGACGCATGAGCGCATGCTTGTACATGGGAGAATGGTGCACGTACCCTTGTACTCATCGTGCCATGACGCGCCGCTTGTTCCTAGCTCCAATTCAATTTGATTGATTTTGTTGATCTCTCGCACAACGCTATGGGTTTGGAAGTCAAGAGCTTGTTGTGCAAGGGGCCGTTAAGAACATACTTCATGATGAGGGTGAACTTGTGGTGGCGGCCCAGAGAGGGTAGGATGGTTAATTCACACGCCACCCCACATAGCAGGTCAACTTTTTTTCCTGCTCACTTCCACCTGTACGATGGCTTCATTCACCCTCCCTCCGATCAATAACAATCCAGATGGCAGCTGGGGCCCGTCATCTTCGAACTTACCTCAAAATTATAAATTCAAAGATATCCCTTATGCCCCATACTCAAAATCCGACAAACTAGGCCGTTTTGCGGACTGGAACGACTTCTCGGGAGACAATCGTCAGGCCAATGCTGGAATTTCGGCTCCAAATGCTCGGCAAGGAGGACGTGGTCGTCGTGACGGTGCTCAGGCGTTCGGAAGTGGAGCACAGAGTGCGTTTGCTTTCCAGGTCGAAGACGAATCCAGCTTCTCTCTAGTCGACAACAAGACTAGCGCGCCTCGCAGGGGCGGGGGTTTCGCGAGAGGCAGAGGTGCCGCTCGTGGGGGCGCTTGGAATGCTCGTGCACCTCAGAGGCCCCCCCGTGGTGGATTTAATGCAGGACGTGGTGGTGGAGGTCAGAGAGGTGGAAGAAGGAACTGGAGGGATTGGGATAAGGTATGCGTCACACTGCTTGTTACTCTCGCCGATTTCCTTGAGCTATTAATATGTAGAATAACCGTACTCGCGAGTCATCAGTTGCCATCGATTCGAGCTGGCATATGTTGGAGGAGATTGAATTCCATCGTCTTTCGAAGCTGAGGCTCGAAGTCGATGAGCCGGAAGACATGTTAGTTGACCACATTTTTCGCTCATCGTTGACTCATTTCCTGAGCTGGGTTGCACTTCCAGCGAGTCATACGGACGTCTATTCCCCTACAACAAGGCCTACGATCGCATCTCGACCAAAACAGAGCGTCCCCTTCAACCTGTGGACCGTATCAAATACAACACCACCACTTCGGATGACCCCGTCATCCAGCAAGTAAGATCTGCCGCAATGTCTTCTCCTCGCTTGATGATCTCATTACTCCTATGCCAGCTTGCTGCGAAGGGCACCGCTACTGTCTACGCAACCGATGCAATCATCAGCGTCCTCATGTGCGCACCCCGATCGGTCAATCCATGGGACATTGTTATCCTCAGAGAAGGCAACAAGATCTTCTTCGACAAGCGCGACGGCGGATCCTTCGATACCGTGACCGTCAACGAGAACGCCGCTGATCCTCCTCAAGATCCTACCGCACCCAATCCAAACAACCCCAATGAGAAAGTTGCGGAGGTTGCGTCCATCAACACCGCGACTTCGTTATCGCTCGAGGCGACGTATATCAATCAGAACTTTGGCTTCCAGTCCGTGTCAGAAGCGCCGCCCCCGCCTCCAATCGACTTTGAGAAGCCGAATCCCTTTTATGGGCCTGATGAGACAGAGCCACTCGCATCTTGTGGCTACCGTTACCGTGTTTATGACCTCGGTATCACGGAGGATGAAGATATCAAGATATGCATCCGTACCGAGGTCGACGCGTATCTGCCAGGCGGTGGTAATCCACTCGAAGGCCGTAGCCTCACTACTATCCGCGCACTCAATGAATTTGACCCTCGCGCTGCTGGAGCAGGTGGTGCGCCTGATTGGCGCCTGAAGCTCGATTCGCAGCGTGGTGCCGTCGTCGCTACTGAAATGAAGAACAACAGCTGCAAGCTGGCCAAGTGGACGGTGCAAAGTATTCTTGCCGGTGCTGAACTCATGAAGATTGGGTACGCTGTCTTCTATCTCATCTCCATGTCCCATCTTTATTGGATGTGATCAATGCAGATACGTCTCTCGGGCGAATCCACGCGACAACACCCGGCACGTCATCCTGAGCACTGCTTCGATGCGTCCGACGGACTTCGCTGCCCAGCTCAACGTGTCTCTCGCCAACGGATGGGGCATTGTGCGGACTGTCACCGATCTTTGCATGAAAATGCCTGAGGGCAAATATGTACTGGTCAAGGACCCAAACAAGGTATGTCTCACTGTCCGACGATTGTTTGTGCGCCGGGGCGGACATGGTGGCTCTAGGAGTCTGGTTTCCCACCCGATGCTTCTTGATGATGGTGATATACTGACTTTTTGCAATTTCAACAGCCTGTCATCCGATTGTATACCGTCCCAATGTCGGCCTTTACTGCCGAAGAAGAAGAGGAGGAAGCAGGCTCTGATGGCGAAGAGCCTGAGGCTTAGTGCATGTGACCCTCCAGCCTTCCTGTCGTTTGAAGTGTAGCTGAGAACGAAAACGAAAAGCTTCGTGATGTGAACACTATGAACTGTGATTGGGCTTCTGCATGGTCATCAAGAACATTGCCACGGACAGCGTTCCTTATCATTGTGAACTCAATAGGGTCTCGACGGCCCCCTCGGTGTTCGTACTGTAAAGGATACGATCAAGGATGTTTTTGACAAAGTTGGAACAAGAGAAATACCTTCGCTGCAAGACGCCCACTACAACCTCTCTTTGGACATCGGGGAACATGCTCGTCAATTGCGTGATCTCGGCCTCGGTAGGAACCCTGAGACCAGCGGATGGACGCTGCGCCCTTCCCGTCAATTCATTGACCCATTCTCTCATAACGGAAGTGCCTGGTGCCCCTGCGGTTCCTTCGACCGTCGACCCTGAGGGTCGGGCTGTAGTGACGACTTCTTCGGCATCGGACGATGCTTGTGTGGCGATTCGATCGTCAGGGAACGCACGGTTCGTCCGGCGAGGGGCGGGCATCGAGCCGACGAGGGGGAGCAGAAAACGTGACGATACTCTCACAAACCAAGGCGGCAGCCGATATGTCTTCAAACTGGCTATATCGGAGCGATAGAGCGCTCCTGTGAGTAAGCCGATGGCGGCTACGGCGGTGGAGGACAATGGCTGGCTGATCGCGAGCTGCAGCGTTTCAGATCAGCGCAGTCGGATGGAGAAGTGGAGTTGGCGGGCACCTGAAACGCTAGAATGTACACGAAGACTTTGTTCGTCACCGTCACGCCAAACACACGAAATCGGTACTCAGACGGCACCAATCTTGAGTATTGGTAAAGGAGATTGAAGGCAAGTGCCGTAGGCCCAGAGGGGATGCGGTTGAACCTGAGTGGGTTGAAGGCCAGGAGAAACACAAATTCCAGTATCGTTGACACCAAGGTTGAAATTACGGCATAAGACTGCAAGGGGTCAGATCCAAAGGTACCACTGAGTCTCAGGCGACAAACTCACTGCAAATTTGATGGTACCAAATTGTCGCTCGATGGTCACGCCGACATTATAGAGGATGAGCTCCCATATGAAGAGCTCGCTGGAGTTAGAATAGGCCAGGTGATGCGCGAAAAGACGCCAGTACTGGGTGGAAAGGTTGGGAAAGCATCCATATGGCGGAATGGTGGGAAAGACCCCTCACCTGGTGATGTCGAGACAAATGTGGGACAAGCTAAAACCAAATCGGAGGTTCCGAAGCGTCAGGGCCGGAATCGTAGAAGATAGTGCGGGGACATACACACCTGCAGATGAAAATAGTGCTTCACGTCAAACACTGCCGCGACGATGGACGTTGCAGCACACGCCATCATGAAACCTGTAAACACAGAACAAATGTGAAGCCATCGTGAAACCTCGGACACTGGGGATGATGACGCGTCTACTGACCCTTGGTAGCAGGAGCATGCTGGAAAGACATTGCTCTACCTCGATTTGTTTGCCACAGACGTGTCCAGAACACGATCGATGTGTCTTTTGAACTCAAGCAGTGATTAGCTGTAGGTGGCTGGGTGCATTGGCACTCGAGAGCCTGTGGTAGAAGTTCGCGTGCACTGAGGAAAGCCGCGTGGCAATGAGTCATCCTTCACGGAGTTTAAATATCTCGGGCAGATAACGCTCGCATCTCTCAATGAAACGAAGGATAATCCTCGATCGCAGACGCTTATAGGCGGTCAATAGATCCTATCGAGCTCTGAGATCGAAAACTAAAATTGCGCGTGACAGGCCCAAGCATATACAATGACGCCTGCGAGTTATCAGCCCTCCACCAATTAACCCTCTAAAGCCGCGTGGAGGTCGATCAATGCATCGCCAGAGCATCATGAGACCCTGCATGGAACCACATATCAGCGAGAAATCTGGCGCGGAAAAGATGTTTCACAAACACGTGGCGCGCGCGGAGCACCGCTCTTTGCAAGATCATCAGTTGGGCATATATCACGTCTAGCCTGTGGAGGATCAAGTCGTCGATTAAGGAACTAATGAACGGACTGACAATGCACATTGCTGTACAGAATATCATTTCGAGGGAAATTACCTTGGCGTCTCCACCGCGTGCTTTCTTGCGATCTTCACAACACTCCCTACGATTGGCTCAACTTCCATAGGCCGGCCGGCCTCTAGGTCCACCAACATAGATGGTTTGAAGCGGCTCGGTGAGGTCCTTCGTTCATCGCTATACTGTTCTAGGCAGTCTGTGATCACCTGGTCTGCTTTATTCTCGGGGAGTTTGGATGCAGTGACGCCGGTGCTCCGGGCGACCGAAACGACCTATATGTAGATATCAGTGTGGTCTCGAGGAACCAAAGAGCTATCAAACAAAAAACGGGACCTCTTCCATTATTCCCTTGACGGCCGGAAGCGTGACCGGGAGGAGCTGGCTGCACAAGAGATCGGCTACGGGGCTCCGTGAAACAGTACACAGAGTTGAAAAGGTCGCATTCCTAGGCAACAGGACGTCTCGGGATAAGTTGAACCACGCCATGGACTCGCCTGAGAAGAGCCCTCACCAGAGAATCTTCTGCCAGCGGGCAGCGTTGATATCGTCTGTCACCTCGCTACCTGCTCCCCCAGCGACGAGGAGCTCGTGGAATAGCTGCAACGATCGGACACCCTCGTCTTCCGCCGTCTGCCCGTCGTTTGACGAGGCGACAAAGCTGGCATGAAGCCCCGAAGTCAACTTGTCCTAGAATCAAATGTGGTGATGAGCAGCACGAAACCCCAGCTGCACCAAGGCTGTTTTTTTCACGAACGGGACCGGACTGCACGACTGAGCGCCCCCCGTCGACCGTGGTGGCGTCGATCCACGCGCAGGAGGAGATGATCGTCGCGTCTGGCCTGGCCGCCTGCAAATCCGCGTGGATCCCGATCCCGTTCTGGATGAGCACAAAGCAGTTTGTCGAGTGTAACAACGGTGCGATGAGCTTCGGCGTGGGGTTGACATCCGGAAGGGCCCTTGGATGGACAAAAGAAAATTAGGCAAAGCCATTGACAAATCAGCGCGAAATGAGAAAAAAAAGCTTCGTGTTACGGTCGCGGTCGCAGACGATGACAAGGGATCAGTCAGCGCGTTTGAAATGGACGACTCACTTGAACGCGCAGATTACCAAGTCGTATCTTCTGTCGGCCGCTTCTTCCGGAGTGGGTACGGCTGAATGCAGTCGACGTCAGCGCAGAGGGCGGCACAATCCCGTTCCGTAACTCGGACCACGAGTTACGGGGGAAATATGTCGTAGTAAGCGGCCGGGTTGGGACCCACCTCTATGAGGCTTCCAAGCAGCAACGCGACCGAGGCCGTCAGACACGACATCCACGCCATTCTCTGTGGAAATATTTGGATTCAGTCAGGGCGCGGACAGTTAATGGATGTGTCATTTGACAGATGTGACAGACAGTGCTGAAAGCGGACACCCAGGACCTCCCAGGACGCGCATGGACACAGATGGATACGTACCGATGAGAGTCCCGAGGTTGGAGCTTCATGTGCGCCGGAGTTCCAAGTCGGGGCGGCGGGAGAAGTCCCAGGACAGGAACCAGATGTGCACGGATGGAGTAGAGACGCCGGTGAGGCTCCATTCCACGAATGCTCTTCGATGTAGCCAGATGTCACGTACCGACAAACTGCGGTCACTTGCGCGCGGCCTGACCGTTCGAGCGCGAGCGCGTAATATGTCCCAATCGCTAGAAATTTCCTTGGACGCTGCGGTCAAATTCGGCGAGCATGTGGGGGGTTTTTTTTGACTGTACCTCCGAGGCCGACTACGCAGATTTGAAGCATGTCGACTGGTTGCGGCAGGCCGTCGCACGTCGGTGGACACTGGACACATGCTTATCGAGATGGCATGCACGTGATACCGACGGGTGACCGTGGCGCGACTCGAACGGGAGCATCTGCTACTTTGCACTGGAATCTACTTCCGTGTCTTAGGCTGTCTCAGACCGGAACATCCTGGTCTCGAATTAGATTGTATACATCGTCGGACAACAAGCAACGGTATCTGGAAAGCTCAAGCTCAAGCGCGAGGCTCGCTCTGTCGCCGCAACCGAACTTACCACACAACTCAAATGGCCGTTTCTTCTACGGTCTTTCCGAGCCTGGACGCTCACAAGTCCGACGTTTCCGTAATCTCACGACATGCGACGGCCATGGAGGTATGCGAGCTGGTATACGGAAACGCGGGACTCACGCCCTGGGACACCATCGAGCGATTCTACGAGTCCAGCGCCGGTACGCACGTCCCCTTTCCCTGCCAGCGCGCAGTTTCCACGGCTCACCCCCTGGCCTCGGCGGACCTGGCACGGCGCGTGCGACTCCAGTGTGAGCTCCATACATACATATGAGCATCGCCTCGCCGCGACTATTGTTGAATATTGACCCCCTTGTCCTGACTCCAAAGTTACGAAAACCCGTTTATCACCGCCACCTCACGTGGCACGATCGGGGACATTCACTCGCTCTCCCGCCAGCTTTCCAAGGTCGACATTCCGAGGCCGCTCGCGCTCATCCGCAGCCTCCTTGGTGCACGGAGCCAAGGCAGGGACGGCGCGGAAGCGTTGTTTCAGGTGGTGCGCATGTGGACGGAAATAGGTGAGGTGTGTGAGAGCGAGAGCTTTGGTGAGTCACCCGTCGCTCGCCATCTGTCCTGGCTGCGCGTTTTGTTTCGTCGCTGTCCGGCCGCGGTGCATGGGGTGTACTTAGTCCTTGATCACCCCGCAGACGGACATCGACGGTGCATCGTAGAGCACACGCTCAATATACTGATCTTGCCCGGACTCCACTCGGATTCTCCGCCAACGCACACGCGCCTGAGTTCTCTCACGTCCGAGGCACCGCCGTCGAGCCCCAGCCAGCCGTTGCATATGTCCATATCGAGCGGTGTGCACGGGCCGCTGGCCCCATCGCAGCCGACGCAAGGGATGGGGCTGGCCGTGCCGAGTCCGCTGCACCTGCAGCTGCACGTGCTCACGCGGCTGTCGTTCAACGAGCAGGGACTGATCACGCACCACCGAGACTTCTGGGACGTGCGGGACGTGGTGGGGCTGTTTCCGGGGGGGATGCTGTCGCAGTGGATTGGGACGCGGGTGGCGGCCAAGGGGCTGTCGATTGCGGCGCGACTCGGAGGGTGGTTGTTTGGAGGTGCCGCATCGAGAAAGGAAGGCCGGGCCCCGGGAGAAGAGGCGAGTCGATAGCACGGGCGCGAGCTGGGCGAGCTCTTGGTAAGAAAGGAACGCCTCGGAGATGGACCCCTTACGCGGAAGTGTTTCGAGTACTTAGGAGGGAAGCCTGATACACCGCCTCGCCCAGTGTGGCTCCGCGACCAGAACGGTCTCTTGGTTTGGCTTTTCAGTCGCCCGTCGCCCGACATCGACCCAGTGGCAGGACCCTCGACCCAGGTGCACGCGATGGTGTGTGGATATATGTATGCGCAGTATGCATGTATGGCATCGCCCCTTCCTTGCGTTATCACGGCATGGTCGACGAGCCACGCATTAGCACCGATCGAGATCAGTTCTGCACCTGGCCGCTTCGCATCGCTGAGGCTGGCGCGGCTGTACGGCACCCTACTTTGCTGCCATTCGTGCCCTCTCCTTTGCGCGCACGCATCGATGATCGAGAACAGGTTCCGAGCGAGGGTTTGCGCGTTCGTGTTAGACAGAAGCCGATGGCCGCCATGTCTAACTCTGTTGAGGGAAGGAAGGGAGGGAAGGTTGATCGACTGAATGGCAGGCCGTACACGGATGCACATAGCAGAGCTACGTAGGTCTGTGCGAGCCCGTCCCAGTCGCCGCCCCAAGGGGACGGTGCGCACGCACCTATCAACGAAGTCGAATCCCTGTCCCTCGGGCGCTTCGCCGCGAGCGATGGCTGTGGCCAGGCAACGCTCACGTCCCATGGGAAGCCTCGCCGCCCGACAAGGCAACTCCGGCCTCTTGTTGGTTCTCCACGAACCCCCGAGCGCACCCCCGAGCGCCCACACCACTCCCCAATCACGCTTCCTGCTCTACCGACACGGCCTCTCCCAGGCTCTCCAGATCTCAGTCCTGCTGCTGCCAGACTTCACTTCCGTCCTCGGGGCCTTTGCGCGTTATTAGCTGCTTGCACGCCATATGGCATCGGTGCCCGGGTGCCTGAGCTTTCCAGTCTTAGTGCGGCTTTTGTCTGTCCGCACCCACTACAGTATGATAGAGCTTCCGCGCGCAACACGTCGACGTCACCCGGCTCACGCGCGCACACTTATCGGCGAATACGTACTGCACCGCGTCCCAATCTTAGCGCGCGCGCTCGCGCGTGCGCACACGCGTCCCTGCGTCGCCCCAGGCGCACTAAGCGGTCTAGCGGGGCGCATACAGCTGGGCACCGCTCGCCTGCGCTTCTTCCTTCCCTCCCCAGGCGCGCGACTGCGATGGCGGCTCCTGTGGAGCACGCAGCGAGTCCAAGGCGAGCCCAAGCCAAGCCCCGCCCCCGTGTCCGTCTCTGTCTCTGCGCGGCCCACAAGCGCCCGGGCGACGCATGCGAAGAGAACGTCCGATCGTGTGAAGGAGGAGGAAGGGCCCGGGCTCTCCGACCGAAGAGAGCTCGCGTCGGTCGGACCCACCCTGGGATGCAGATGCACCGCTCGCGGTCGGAAGCCCCACAGCTCCGCGCAGATCCCCCGCCCGACCCCAGCCCGCCGCGCTCGTCGCAGCAGCAGCAAGTCATACAACGCGCTCACTCTATCGGCGCACCACGGCCACCCGATCGAGGCCCCCGCTCACTCACCTGCATCCCGATGCGGTGCGCGGGCTGCAGTCCCCACGGCCGCTCATGACGCGTCCGTCAGCCCCGCATGCTAAGCACGAGCATAATAAAGCCTGGCACTGACACTGGCATTGGCACTGACGCATTGGCACTGACGCATTGGCATGGGCATTGGCGCCCGCCGCCGGCACGCGCGCGTGCGCAGCGATCTAGCGAGCCCCGCGCTCGAAAGAGGGGGCGCCCGCCGAGACGATCCACGCCAGCGGCCAGCGCGATCCAGGACGGACGGACGGACGGGACAGGCGGGACGCGGACAGCTCGATCAAATCGCGCGCGGGGGGGGGGGGGGGGGGGGGTGATAAGTGACGCCGCCGCCGCAGCAGCTGCCGCCGGATGGCGCGGACGGCTGCGATGATCATGGCCATGGCAGGCATAATTGCCCGCGCGGCCTTATTTCCCCCGGACGAGAACGAGCCGAGCCGCGCAAAAAAAGGCTCCGCATGCAGCGTAGCGGCATCAGCGTAAAAGTAGCATTGTAAAAGTAGCATTGTAAAAGTAGCAGTGTAAAAGTAGCGCGGCACCACAATGTGATCTGCTGCAATCATGGAGCACGACCGTACGCGACGCGACGCTCGCGGCCTCAGTCGACGCGCGGCGGATCGTGTCATGGAGCAACAGGGTGTTATTCGCGTACCCCGGCGCCTAAGACTGCGCCGAAGGAGCCCCTGTCGCCTCTCGCCCTTGGCCCTTTGCACCCTTTTGTCGAATCGAATCGACGAGGCAGGTCAGGTCAAGTCGGGCCTAGCTGGGGGATCTAGAGGCAGGGATCAGCGATCCCGCGTCAGTACTGCGTCAGTCAGTCAGGTCATAGCAGGTCATGCGGCCCATTACGCACGTCTCCCGGCGGTCGCGTCCGCCCCGGCGCGAAGATCTCGCGGGCACGGGCACGGGCGCGGGCGCGGGCGCTTTGCGCAGGCGTGCACTTCGCCGGACGGATGCAAATGCGGGCAAATGAAGCGGCCTTTTGGGCAGCTATTCGCCGGGGTGCTGCAGCACCGATGGTGCACAAGTTCATTTCTTAGGCGTCGGACGGTACGAGGGAGCGTGTGTGTATGTGTGCGTGCGCATTCGATGCGTCGGCGTGGAATTCGATCACTGGCGTTTGTAATTCTACATTACATGAGCTAAGTAACAACGACAGGTGAGGGCCATGGGCGTGGTGGGTGTATAGACGAGGGCGTCCAAAAGAGCAAACAGGAAAACAAGCAACGGGAGCGTCGAAGGTGGCAAGAAATAAAATAAATCAAAGTCGAAGCACACGATGGGCGAGCACAGACATGGGGAATGCAGAGGGGGAGAGAGAGATAGAGAGACGGGAGAGAGAGAGAAAGTGATACAAATGCCATGGGAGTTACACGATGAGGAACCGAAACGCCGCTTCGAGCCCAGGCGGAACGGCGTTCCAAAAGCCATGCGAGGGGAGAGAAAATAAAAGAGACGGGTGAGACAGACATTTTGGGACTAATAAATAAATAAAAAAGGCGGCGGGCAGGGGATATCAATAAAACGACCATCCAGCTATACGCAAGAAAAATGCGAAGAAATGCACAAAAAAGGAGGCGGCGGACTTCAGGCCTTGACGGCCTTCCCGTCCACAAAGGGAACGCTCTGCCATCCTGCAACGTCAGACATCGACTGCGAGCCCAAGGCTTCGACGGGCAACGACGATCGCCGTTGCACGTCCCCCTCCACGGAAGCTGGTGAACCATAGTCAGGGGCGGTGGCGGACTTGCGCGGGGAGTTCCGGCCAGACTGGAAAGAAGCAATGTCCGATAGCGGAGCGTTCGGGAGACGGATGCCGCCGTCCCGGGGCCCGAGTGGAGGAGACTGCGAGGTGCGCCGCTCCAAGGGAAGGGAGAAGCTGGTGGTCGCTGGCGAGTTGTAAGAGGATGGGGGAGCTGAGCCGGACGAAGAATAGACAGAGACTGTGCGTAAGGATGAGGTATGAGCGCGAATTCTTCGTCACAATCATGACATAAAACTTACCAGAGTCATCCCAGTCGCTGCTGGAGTGCACTGAAGACGTCGAAGACACCGAAGCTCTCCGCGACATCACCATATCACCGTCGGGCTCCTTCTTGACCAAGGACGCAGCCTTGGCAGCAGGAGAACCCGCAGCACCCTTGGCCTGCTTCCGCGACTTGTTGCCCGTCCGCAGCTCATCGAAGCGAAGCGGACGCGGCCGCAAGTGCGTGCGCTCGTAGAGACCACACTTGTTGCAGACGATCTTGCCGGGGTTGAGCGTCGAGCGCCGCCAGCTGGGAGGCTCCGTCTGCGAGCAGTTGAAGCACCGACGGCGCAAATACTGGGTCTCTTTCGAGGCAGCGTCATCTGTATGCTGAACGGGAAGACCGGTGTGAGGGGAGAGGTAGGAGATGGGGTGCATGGAGCCCGAAGAAGGGGGGCGGTAGAGGCAAGTTTGGGACGGGACGATGACGGGAGCGGTCTCCTCCATTTTGATATGGTGGTCCATTCTGTCGAACTCGTGGTAGGAGGAAGCGGGGGAGGAGGAGAGGGAGGAAGAGAGGTCTATGCGGTTGGAGAGGTCGGGACCGAGGGAGATGAGCTGGGGGGAGTGGGATATGATGGGTAGAGGCTCGCCGTAGAGGGTATCGGTGCGGGACGCGAAGGGGCCGAGCATGGGCTCGCTGTCCTGGGTAATAAAGTGGGGGGAGGGGTATTGGACCGAGTCCTCGCGGTCCTGCCTGACGTAGGGATAGGTGGCGCGACGAAGGGAGGACTGGTCGTGGTGGAACGCGTCGACGCGTTGGGAGGAGTGCCAGTCTGCGGGGAGGAGGGACTGCTGGGGGACGAAGGAGTCCTGATGGATAGCGTGTTCGGAGGCGAGGTCGTGATCATAGAGTTCCTGGAGGAGGGACCCGCGGGAGGCATTAAAGGGGAGAGACTGGTTGTGGACGGCCTGCCAGATGGAGACGTTCTCGGGAGCGACGGTGTGGTCGTCGGAGACGGAGTCGAAGATGTTGTGGACGGGCTCCATCTCGAGCTTGAAGTGGTGGTGCTCTGGGGCTGCAAAGGCGGCGAGGGAGTCTGCGCGGGGGGAGGGCGTGCGGGGGGTGGATGCGTCGGAGTAGGGGGTGTACGCGTCGAAGTGGAATGCGTCCATTAGGGGAGAATGGGTGCGGGGGATGGTGGGGGGATGTGATTAAATAGCAATGGGCATGAAGGTGCGTCGACGACGGAGGCGGACGACGGAGCACGGACTGGAGGAGGATGCGGAGGGAAGCGAGGCGGAGGGACGTCTGGAATGGGAGGAAGCAGCCATCGTTTTGAAGCAGAACCTCAGGGTCCTTCGCATAAACCTGTGCACCGGTCCCCCCCTTCGGGCCTAGCGTCCCACGCTTGTTGCAATCCCCGCCAGCGTGGCTCCACCCGCCCCTCGGCGCCCTGTCGTTCGTCACCGTCACGCCAGGTCACGTCCCAGCAAGCAGTGCCCATCTCAGCTCGCCGGACTTTGCCTTACCAACCCCGACAGGCCCCCTTTCTCATGGGAATCGAACCACGAGGAACAGCCCACCCCCTCGGCCACCTCAGCTCGCGTCTCACCTTCAATCGGCACCCTCCTCCCGCTCCGACTCCTGCGCGCTCGTCCTCCACTCCGACCTCTCCTTATCCTATTACAGTACCGCACTTCACTCTCCCGCTCCTCCTATTCCTGCTCATCCTGCCGTCATCAATATACTCGCCCCCACGACTCCATCTCCCTCTCCCTCTCCTCCTCGCGACACCATCCCCGTTAGCTCCAGCGCTCGTTTTCGCTAACCACCTACCCCGCTCGCCACCAATTGCGATCTCCAGAAGCCTCGCCCGTCCGCTAGCCGTCCTATTGTTCTCGCTGCTTCCCTTCACGTGCCCCCCCTTCTAACTCAAATCTCGCCTACGATACGAACCCGTCCGCGCTTCTTCCCCTGGTCGCGTAGTCGCTTTTAATTACCTTACGCTCCACCCTCCCCAATTCGTATTCACAATACCGTCACCCAATAAATAAAATATAACATAAAATAAAACTCAGCGCCCCGCGCATCCGCCGTATTGCACACCCAGACCCGCACCCCAGCTCCCCTCCCCCAGAGCCTCTGACTCACCCCTCCCTGTCTTCCCTCGCGTCCCTTTTGTTCGAATCGAAGCCCATTCCGAGCCATACGTATGCACGCGCCCGCGCGGCGAATGAGCGACATGACCAGGCACCGGTCTACGCCGCTGCACCCCGCAGGTGGAGCACCCGGCTCGCGATAACTCTCGTCGAAATGGAAGCCCGAGTGCATACATCCATACGCGCCCACCGCCCACCGCCCACTACCGCCCACCGCCCGCCCGCGGCTTCTAACCAGCATCGCAGCGTCCTAATAGGCGCCGCGCCGTCCAGCCGCCGAGCCAGCCGCGGTCCCACTTCCCCCTCGATCACCCTCCTCCAGTTTAGCCTTCTGCACGTGCAGGCTTGCCTGGAATGCTCCACGTCCACCCATGCCGCATGCACCGCGCTGCGCCCAATGCCCCACGCCCGAGGCCTTACACCTTGGGCGCCAACTTTAAAAATGCAACGACGCTACGCCGCGCACCCACCCACTGTCTGTCGAATCACGCCGGAAATAGCTCGGGTTCGTCTGTTGACTCCTGTTCCTGTGTGAGAGAAACAAGCCACGAAGGAAAGAAGCGAGGAAGACGGCTAGAGCACGATGGTTCCGGTGGCTACAACAAGCAGTCCGGTGAGTATCACAGTCCACTACCATAAGCCTCGTACTGCCTGCGGCACAGCAACCTCGATCGCCTTCCGTGCATCCGAGCCGTCGTCTTCACAGCACACTCGATTCATACACCTCATATCTGCATCCTCCACGCGCCCCGCGCGAAGCGTCATCGATCCGCAGACTGGGCATGCAGCCGCCCGCCACGCACGAGCTCCCGTATCGCTGATGGACTTGGGCGTGTGCAGACGCCCCCGGCCGGGAGAACGACGGGCGATGCACGAAACCATGTCTGGTTCGCGGGTTCTCGAGCGCTCGCCAGATACTGGACGTCAGCCAGACGGTGGAACTGGGACCCTCCAAGCGGCAAAAACACGAGCGAGACCAGGTTCCATGGGCGTCTGGCGCCCAATCTTAGTGGCCCACTGCCAGCCGACACCCCCATAGCAAGCACAGCGTACACACGGACTCCGGCGCTTGGCGAGCGCCCGGCTAGCTAGATTAACGCCGGGACACTTGAGATCCGACGACGCGAAGCCAGACGCCCCCGAAGCGAGCGCAAGTGTCCAGCGGTGCCAGAATCAGCTCGGAGCAAAAGCGAGAAGGGATTCGGGAAGCCTTGCGAGGAAGGAGGGGGCGGTATGGTGGAGACAGTGGAGCATGAGCTGAGTTTTTTGGCCCACTGCAGATGGTGCACTGCACTCGGGCGCTGCGGGCGCTGTCACGATCCTGTGTCTGTCCTTGTCAGTAGACATCACGGCCAGCGGCGTGCGGCAGTAACCACTCACGTTTCACGGCGTGGCCGGTCGCCTTGGAGGATCCTGCCTGGGGAACGCGCAGCGCTCGCGCACGGCAGGTGCACTCCGATCCGACTTTGAGAGCGCTATCGATTCTTGGAATTCCTGTCCGCGTCGGACACTTCCAGCCACGTTTGCACCTGTCCAGTGAATTTGCAGTGGTCGCGGGAAGCACGCCTGGTCAGACGATCTGCGCGCATTCTGCGTTCCTGCTAGCTCCACCACAACGCAGGTGCGCGACTGGTAGCCATGGCCCGATCCGTGTCGGACACCCGTCCGGATTGAGCATGAGCATGCAAGAGTGCCTCATCGCGCCCGTCAAAGTCGTCGATTGCTCCGACGCGAGTGACCATGGGAGTCTGTGCGGCGATCGACACGTCGCTATCTTCAGCGTGAAAACAAGAATTGCTCCAGAAGACGGGTGAGGGCGGGACACGAGGGGGGCGGACACGTCGATATCGCAGGCTGCAGCCTGGTACCGCGGCGCGGCGCGGATCCGGAAGACCTATCTGAACGGGCCGCCCCACTGCCGCTTCCAGTCGACCGGTTCGCGATCTAGTAGTCAACACGTAGCGCCGCACGACGCGCTAAGAGCACTCTGTTCAGCGAGCTAGTACGCCGCGGGCATTGAACGACTCGTCAGGCGACGACGACGACGATGACATGGATCTCTGTACAGTCAAGAGCCGAGTGTGTCTGCCAGATAGCTCAAACGACGGGTGCAAATGCGTTATCGCATGACACGACATAAACAAAGCACAAATATGAGATTGCAGAAAAGAAGAAAAGAAAAAAAGGAAACAGAATTTTCGACGGAGGGGGATCGAGATCGCCATCGGCGCTTTATCTCGGCAACAGGGATCGGGATTTGGTCCTCGCTCGGGTCGGCAGATTCGTTGCCAGAGGGCCCGACGCGACAGCGGGTGGGCGGGGCGCCACAACGTCTCGCACGTGGTGCTCAAAGAAAATCGGCGTGACACGTGTGACGTACCTGTCTGTCTCCCCTACCAGCCTCCCTGTCTGTAGACCTGCCTGAACATCCGAGAGCTTGTGGGGCACTCAATCGTGGAGCCTCTCATCGAGAGTCTGGATAGGCGGCAGTTGTATGAAGGGTGTCGGGCCTTATTTGTCACCGCCGGCACCACGACGACGACAAGAGCACGGGCGCGACAGATCGACAGGCAGCTGAGCGATTCGAGGCAATCGCAACGACGAACGTGGTAAGAGCAAAAAGTCGGGGTGCGAATGCGGCTCGGCAGCGCCACAGCGGAGCTCAAAGATTGTCCGCGCGCCGAGCCGGGATCCGCTTGTCCGGGCTTCAAGGGAAATACTCGGGTGTCCGCCAATTTGTCAAGCTGAAATGCAGCGTCGCGACGAACCGAAGGACCGAAAGGAGCCCAGCGAGCTCCAGCGAGATGCCCATCAGTCCATATGCAATGTTTACGCCAAGGGCTGCGTGCTTGTATTTTCGAGCGTCGAAAGCGCCCCACCGGAGACTAATATCCTGGCGGCCGCCCCTTCATTGCATTCGCGCCGCCGGGATGTCCAATGCGGCACGACGGGTATACCGGGCACAGAGCACGCTTTCGCGTCTGGGGCAACCTACTGGCAACAGGCTCCGAGGACCTCCATGCTATAGAGTGAGTTACAGACTGCTGTGACGCGCACCCCGTTCTAAACGCCGTAAAGGGCTATAAAAATGCCCTGTGGGGCGCCCGTACCACCAGGAGCCAGGGACCGCCAGCTAGCGGGAGATGTGCTAGACAAGTTCCAGCAAACTCAATCCTTACGTTTCAGGGTGTCCTATCTGTGAGGCCCCCACCCCCCTGCGAGTTGCCGGAAATCGCACACTTTGCCCAACTGCAGCGCAAGAGCGCTGAAGCTGCGCCCATACAATCTGTGTGGAGATATACTTATCTTCGAATGGGAGCCCCGAGGGTCGCAATGGCTCTGTGATTGGTCGTCTCTATTCCCACTTACGCTACTATGCCGCGACCGGTCTCTGTCATGACGTGGTCAGTATCGCTATGCAATGAAACGCTCCCTTCCTGGATCTCCACAGATTTCCACCCAACCCGAAGATCGAGGTGTTGACTCTATTATCTGGTAAGACGCACTAACCTATCGCGATATGCCTAGTCTCTGACCTCACGATTTTCAATGCCTTTGTACATCTGGAGCTTCATGCTGCTTCTCGCCCCTCGCGAAGGCTCAATCGAGTGTTAGTAGCCTCGTTCAGGATGCGAGAACCTGTGGTGAGGCCGCACCTCATATAGCCTTGCATGGTGCATACGGCGGAAGTTCTCACGCCAATAGAGCGATGAACGTGCCCATATGCCAGAGCTGCAAGATGAACGAGTCCCGCCATGTGATGCCGACGCCTGTTGCATTTTCATCAAACGGAGGATCACGGCATACATATATACACGGCCACCCAGAGCTTCCATTACAAAACGACAACTACATCTTACCGCGCTCGAGAGCCTGGCTTCGGCTCCCATCTCTCGAGACTTCTCTCTAAATGAGCCGGACCCGGGCTCGCAACACCCCTTTGTAACGTTGACCTGAATACCGCCGGCCAGCGATAGAAGGCATGGAAGTCGGGCCAGAGTCACCTTGGCTTTGCAAGCCTCGGAGCCTGGGATCTCGGACGCACGCCCGCAGATGGCGATCTCCATGGCCACACCACACCGACACTGACACACTGACGCACACAAGCGCACACAGACCATGTCTTCCCATCTTCCTGTGGCTAGTGATCTCAGGACACAGTGCGTTTGATCCGTCGTGCCGATGCCCCCTCGTTCAATGTCGGCGCGGCGGAGTTGCGCCGTCGGCCTTCAGATGTAGTCTCCCGAAGGCAGTAACGTATGCGATCCTCCTTCAACCTCCGACGTGGTCTCCGGATATCCGTATCTGACATTCAGATGGCATCAAGAGCTATCAAAGGTACCTACACTGGTTTCAAAGTGCCGCTTCGCGTTCATTTACTCGTTTAATTTTGCGCTCCGTTCCGTCTCGATTGCGACGTTGATGAGCCGTTGATGTCCATCGCTGAGTGGGAATGCGACGCCAGCATTCGCTGACAGGACTCCATCGCCATCATCGGCATGCGCGCGCCGTCCGTCCCTTCTCCGCCTTCTTTTTGGTGGCGCTGAAATCTGGCATCTCCAATTCGGTTACTTAAATCCTGCTTCCACAGAACGAATTCAAGAAACCGTGATCCATTCCGATCGGTCGATGCATACCAGAACGTGGACGCAGGACTACCCAGGATTGGTCCTGGCATTACTTATTCGCTGGTCAACGATCTGCTTGTAGTGCGAGTCGGATCGAAGCACCGGAGGCAGGGACCAAGTGGAGGGACCAGGAGGGACCTTGAGGGACCGCTTGTTGATTTTACCTCCTTCATCGATCATCCCCTTCGTGCGGGCTTATTGCTTTCACTGCTCAGCGATATGTGAGAGTGCGTGTGTTATAGTACTGCTCATAAGTGCATCAAAGTTGCCATCACAATCTTCAGCCAATGCGGTCCAACAGCATCCGAACGCGTCAGCCTAGACTCGAGGGCCCGTTCTGGCCACACATCAAGATGGTCCTGTGAATCCTTACTGATCCTCTCCGACGTTGGAGCAATAGAAAACCCCCAAATAATCGTGCTATTTTTTGGACAGAAGGCGACAAATTACGCGGGAGAACCGCCTTCCCAAAGTACGTGTGTACGTACGCAAGCCGTACGCAATCGCACAACAGTCCAATCGCATGGTGGAATACGGACCAGTGCCTCTCCTGGAAAGTCCGATACCACCGTGGAGGTACCGCGTTGGTCGCACGTCCAGGGGCTTTGCACACGGCAGAAAGAGGACAGCGGTGTCCGCTGACGGGCAAGCGTTCGACTAAGTTTGGGCGCCGCGCTTTGGGCAGGAGCAGACATCGCGGAGGTCCTAAGTCAAAATGACGTCTTCGGGCATCTGGACAGAGGAAGAATGTAGGAGGGACAGGCGAGGGAAAGGAGATGACATGAAGCACTTGACGGGAGCGCGCACGAAGGGCTACGAAGGGCCGCTGTGAGAATGGGACACCTAGATCTTCGCAGGCAGGACGCAGATTCAGTGGACGAGGGGCAGATCTGGGCTACAGACAGCTGTCAAACGGCTTGGGAACCTCCTGAGAGCACACACATCCTTACGAGAAACCGCGGCTGGCGACGACGGCAGCCCGCGAGATCGAGCGCGCGACGGTCACCAGACCGTGGCTAGACGCTGCGTCCAGTTCCAGCCGTCGACCCTTCGCCCGGCAGCGGTTCCTCTCACGTCATTGGCACGCGCTTGACGGTGTCGTGCCGTGTCTGAAGCCGGCGCACATGTCCACGGATGTCCATGCGTGAACGTCGGCAGCAACAACGAGGTAATTCAAACTCGACAACTCGAATTGCACCTGCGAAGGACGAGTATTTTCAGACATGGCCGAACGGTCGGAGCATTGGACACTCGCCGCCCCGGACGCAGCCGTGGAGGACAGGTACTCAGAGGTCACCAGAGGTGACCGGGCAAGGGATAGCGGGTTCCTTCGAGGGAGCATTCGCTCGCCTGCAGCTTTGGGACTGGTAGAGATGGAGGTATGTCCAAGTCTGTGTTGCGCGGCTCGCACCCAAAAGAGCCAAGTGCCTTCCGATCGGACAGAGTTTGACACGGTGGTGACGACCATGTGGAAGGTCCGAACAGGGTGCACAAGCACTGACGTGGGGGAGAGGCTGGAATGGGCGCAGACGCACCTCATCGTAGGTAGAATCTGCGCCGGCGGGCGTTAGTGACGAGGGCGGTGCATGTGAATACAGCCCCTGTACACGGGATGGATACGGAAATGACAGAACTCGAACAGACGGTCCGAATAAGAGCAGAGTGGAGAGCTATATGTAAATGTTGCATTTGGCAGGAGTCGAGAAGGAGTAAGAATGCGCTGGTGCGGGACACGAGTGGGGTTGTATGCGATGCTCTATCGCATCGCAGGATGGGTGAGATGGGCGGGGAGGGTGAGGGCAGGGAGCAGGGGAGCAGGGAGTTACTGTGGCGCGGGACTGAGGTGCGCGGTGGGGACCCGTGCCATCGTGTCGACAACTCCCTTCTCAGGCTCAGCCTGCGAGTGGCCGCCGCCTCGCAATCATGTATCCTTCCTCGCCTCCCTCTCCTACTTGCTTCATGGTCATAGTCCCCACCTTTCTTCTTTCCCTCTCTCTCCTCAGGCCCGTCCTCGCAAACCCCATTCTTGCTCCATTTGACGACTGTTTTATTGGCAACGCCACCCAGAAACTCAATGTATCCTCTGTCTACGCCCAGATAACCACAACCGAGTCGCTTGGGAAGCATTTAAACCTCACGGTCTTTGGGGATTCGGGTCAGGAGATCGTAGGGTACCAGAACGGCAGTAGTGACTTGTGTATGACAGTCCATTCCTGTCTAACATCCTTTGCTAAACCTGTAATTAGCAACTCTATTCTCCTCGACGGAGACGCTAACATTCAATGTCTGGAACCACAACTCTTATTTTTGCTCCACTTTGCGCCCCCCGTCGCCATTGCCGTCGCCGGACCAACTCACCAATACCTCATGTCCCATCCCAGCTGGTCCCTTCGCCTTTTCTGCTGCCATCCCGCTTGGTCGAAGTCGCGAGCTAGCCACTCTCCAGACGCGTTTCAGAGCAGTCGATCCATTCACGAATGAAATCCTTTGTGTCGACATCGCTACCACGCCTCTTGATCCGGGCGCCATAGGCTCTGTCTACGGGCGTGCTGCGATCATTTTCTGGTTCACCGTGGCCCTTGCTATCGCCTACTGGGTCGTCGTTGGCATCGCGAGGATAAGTACGGCTTGGGGCAGGCGGGCGGGTTGGTCAGGAAGAGGATTCTTGGCAGGGTTGGAGAATGCTGGCTTCGTCGTTGCCAGCGCCATCAGCGGAGAGGGCCTAGCAAAGTCTCCCGCCTTGATCAGATACGGTGAGTGTCGAAAGTTCTCGATTTCATCGCTGTATCATCGAATATGCATCTCTCCAGCGACTCCCTCCATGCGTGATATCTTTTTCCACACTCAGTGGTGTGCGGCGTTAGCTATGATCGCCGTTCAGTGGCCAAATTTCATCTGTAAGCCCCTGTTGTCTCGCCTCGTGTCAAGTTCGAAGTCTTAAATGGGTATACCCAGACCCCTTGCTCTCACAGACGGCATGGGCGACCTTATCGTACAGTAAGGTTTCGATGTCCTCCATAGAGTCTCACTAACCCTTCGCTAGATATCACCTTGACCCAAGATGATTCCCAGCATCATTGGAATCCGGTTTCCGCGCCTTCGTTTCAGCCACCATCTGACTTCGCAGATCAAGTCAATGATCAGAACTCCCCTTTGTTCATCGATACTACCGTCCCGAACATTTTGTTTACACTGCCTAGCGATGCAAAGCCCGGTCTGTCCTCTTTTGCTTACGCGGTAGGCCTTCGCCCACAAGACCTGTTTGGGGTTTGCATGATCTTATTTTTGGCCATCGTCGGAGGCACTATCTTCCTGAGTTTGTTCGTGTGGGCAATTGACAGCCTTGCTTCCCTGCTGCACAGGACGTTCAATCGGGACCGTCAAGGTGCTCCATTTGGCGCGCGAAGTCCTCGATACTCTTCGGCGAGCAAGGACATGTTGGACAACATTGGTTCGTCACAGGGTGTCGAGGAAGACCGATCTCTCAATTCACACTTTCTGCTCCGCGCGACATCCCGCTTTCCAACCTCATCCAGGAAATATTGGTGGAGGTTGCGCCCCGATTTCAGCTCGTTTCATTTTAGCATCCTCCATGGAAATCTGGTCCGCGTCCTGATGCTGTTCCACCTGCCTGTCACGATATTCTCTTGCTATCAGATGGTCCTAGGACGCTCGACTGCATCTTTGGCGTCCATCGTTCTGGCGGCGGTATCATTTGCCGCCTTTTCGGTCCTGATACCGTTCCTCCTTATCGTGCGCCTCTCCATGACGCCCACTAGCAAGCTTTACGATGAAACATGGACCCTTCTGTCTCTCGGGCCCCTGTACAATCATTATCGGCACGGCTCGCAGCTCTTCGCGTGTCTGTTCTTTGCGACCAGTCTGGCATTCGGTATCACCATCGGATGCGGGCAAAAAAGCGGAACTGCACAAGCGATCATCATCCTGGTTGTCGAAGTGATATCTGCCCTGGTCACTAGTGTCTGGCTGCCGTGGGGTCACGGAGCGAGCATGGGTCTCATCAGTTTTCTGTTTTGCGTCGCTCGGATTGTCATTGCGGTGCTGCTGGTCATTTTGACGCCAACCGTCAGTCTCTCGTGATCCCTATACCCGCGCAACGCTGACTGTCGAATTGAGACAGGTTTCGATTGGGAACGAAGCCGGCCAATGGGTCGCATATGTCATCCTGACCATCCTCGCCTTGGTTTATCTGGCGTTCGTCCTCATGCTCGTGTGCAAATTGATCGAGGCACTTGTGCGCATATTCGGCGGCGTTGGGTTCGACCGAAGTCGACATGCTGTTGACGCTGGCCTCCTCGGCGCCTGCAGCCTCGCTGGATGCTGTGGCTCTCGCAAGCACCGCACTCATCGTCATCGCTACAAGTCGTCCGATCTACCGCAGAGCGTGTCGCAGGCGACGTTTGCCAACTCGGGGACTCGTAAAGACGCTACCCCCACTCCTTCAGGACCGCCGTCCGTACTACGCCCGGAGCACGCTCTTCGGCCATACCGGGAGGAGAGCGACGACGAAAACGGATACATCATGGGCGCGTGGCAACCTTTCCCTCGTCCAGGCTACAGCGCAGTCAACGACCAGGTCTCAACTCCTCCATTGGAGCCCCCCAAGTCCGGATTTTCACGTGTCGGAGGCGGACGCGCGCATTACGATTCGCCATATGCCATCGCCTCTGGATCGACCCAGACGTTCCCGTCCGTCGAACGCAACTCGACCCCACAACGTAATTCTGTGGACTCGACGCAGTTCACGTCCCTGAAGAACACCGCGGAGAGGTCCTACAGCACGCTCCCCCCAGGCGCCATGGCCCCCCACGTTCGGAAGAAGTCGCAGTCTGCCGTCATCGAAAACACCCCCGTCCTTGCCGGCACGTCGTCCTCGCGGGCCCAAGACGTCGAGAGACCTGCGCGCCGCCAATCCATTCACCCCGAAGTCGTTAGTCCCCTCACGGACGACGATGTTTCCGAATACACGCAGCCGAAGAAGAAGCACTGGTTCCAGCGGCGCAAGCCGCGGCGTCACAGTGACGGGGATAGCACGCGGCCGTCCAGAGAGGGTATCGCGCCTGCCCCAGAAGGCGGAGGCACCTCGTTCGTGGTCGTTCGGGACCGCCGAGTATCGCAGCCCATGGCTTCTAGTTCTCGGAATGCTGCCGACGCTAGCGAGATGGAGCCCGGGGCGGGTGCGTCCGAGCCGGCGGGGCCGCAGAAGTCTTTTGTAGTGATTAGAGGAAAGGACACTCAAGGTGCATGATGTTTCTCGCCAGGTACTCATCTTTTACTATCAGTTACTCCATATGCACGCTTTCGTTTCATTGTGGATCGGAACTATCTTCTCGTTCATGTCGGTCTGTCCTGGTTCTCCGCTTCGCCATCGAGCTAGAAGCTCTTCCTCTTTTCTCTCGTGACATCGTTTTCTGCGGCTTCCTCCCCTGGCTTCCGCCTTTCATTTTGAATGAACACGGACACTCGCGAACACTGTTATCCCAAACGCTCTGCACAAGTAAAACGATAGTAGCACATTTGTATTCATACAACTAATCTATGTCAGTGGTCAGTGTCAGTCCTCAGTCCGCGTCCCGGTCCATGCCCGATGGTCCACCGACCCAAAAAATCCGCCAGTCGTCGCCTCCCCTGTCCTGCCACCCGTAAACCCCCTCTTCCGCATGCATCCGCGCCATGAGTTCCTCCGTGTCCAAGCTGTCGAACGACGCCGTGGACGCCGCGCTGCGCATGGAGTAAGAGCGGCTCAGCGGCGCGTCGTACGGCCGGTGCCAGTGCCCGCCGCCGCACAGGAAGCCCGTGTCGCCGCCGAACGCGGTCTGGCAGCGCACGGGCTCCTCCGCGCGGCCCTTCTGCTTCCCGTCGCCGGCGAGGAACGCGAGCGAGACCTCCTGCGCCTCGAGCCCGTCCTCGCCGAACGCGACGAGCTGCAGGTACGGCCGCGCGCCGGGCGCGCGCGCGCGCACGACGCGCGGGGCGACGTGCGTCGGGTGCGACTGCCACGTGAGCACGAGCAGCGGCGGCTGCGCGGCGACGTGCGCGGGGAGCGGGGACGGGACGATGTGCGACTGCTTGCCGCGCGTGAGGATGTACACCGTCTGGGAGAGCTCGCGGCGGCCCGCGCCGAGGGGGAGGTCGCACTTGGCGGGCGGCGCCCAGAGGCCCTTGCTCTCCTTCGTGAACCCGAACCCGTCGTACGACGCGCGCGAGCGGCGGTTCGAGAGCGAGCCGGACGCGGCGACGGGCGAGAGCGTGTCGCGCGAGAAGTGGCCGTCGTCGTGGAGGTCGACCTCGCCAACGGCGGAGTCGGCGAGGCGGATGAGGCCGGCCTTTTTGTCGAAGACGACGAAGAGGGAGAGGTGGTTGCCGTGCACGACGTTCTTGACCATCATGGACGCGTGGCGCTGCTGCTGCGACTGGTGCGCCGACGTCAGCCGGACCTGGCTGCCGAAGTTTGACGACGACGACGACGAGCGCCGCGAGGACGAGGGCGTGGCGTCCGACGGGCTCCGCGACATGGTGTCTTGTACGTTCTGTTGAACGAACGTGATGCTTCGCGGTAAGCTCGGCGTGTAGAAGTCCTGTGCGCCGACGATCAGCACGTCGCGCGCGCGTGCACGATTGTTCCACCGACCTTGACAAACCGGAACGCCCGCTGGCCCTTCGGCGACTCGTAGAGCAGGATATTGGACTTTGTGGACACCGCCAGCAGCGCGGCACCCCGGAAATGCTGGCTGTCGCGCCAGAGATCGTACGACAGGACGGACGTGTTCTGGAGCCGGGAGCCCGCTGAAGCGAGAGGCACGAAGTCTGTCGCCCAACGTAAAGGAAGATCTTGGACGTCTTCCCAGGAATCGCTCGAGCCGTTGCGTTCTGGAGGTAGAGGAAGTTTTTTGTCGACGTTGTGGGCGGACGTAGAACTGCCGGCAGAAGGCATCATGTTGTGGTAGGAGGTGCCCGGTTCCGGGTGCTGTTGCGGATCGATCATGAGAGACTTGAGGCCCTTGGCGAGGCTGGCACGCGACTTGTGCTGCTTTGCGGGCGTCTGTTGGGGATGCCAGTTCGAGGGGCGCCGCAGGTCCACGGTACGGGCACCCTGTGCACCCTGTTGCAGAAGCGCAGAAGAGAGCGAAAAGTTTACGGATGAGCGTTCGGGTCAGGGAAGAACGCGACAGACCTTCTCTGACATGGCCCATTTGGCGAGACTGATCAGGCTAGAGAGGTTGTACATTCGAAGCGTCCGTGGGGGTTCTTGGTCTTTGGGACTGTCGACCTCGGGTCCAACTAAGGCTAGGACGACGCCCTGCGGGGTGCCTTCTCCCGTGTCCTCCACCTCGAGCAAGGACATCTGGTATACGCTGTAGTGGTGGCACGCGGATCAGGACGCGTTCTCCGTGTGCAGAGACGTTCGATTGGCTCACCCTTCCCCTTCCCATATGAGATAGGCCTGTGCCTCGCCAGGCCCCTTCTGCTGGAGTCCGTAATCGGTCCACTCTCGTGGAAACATGTCGAGCACGGAGAGTCCCTTGTCGTGTCCGATCAGTAGTAGCTTGTCGCCGAGCAGCGGGAGGAGGGCGCGTATCGGCGCGGGGGTGTGCGAGAGGAAGCGAGAGCCGAATTGGTTGAGGCTGAGGTGGGTCGGGGAGAGGGACTCGGCTACGAGCGGCTGGGCGTCGTCCGAGAGGTATTCATCGGGATATAGCGGAGGGCTGGGCAGCGGCTCGAACGCGGTGTGGAGGGTGAGAGGGGGATGAGACGCGGAGGGCGTAGAGGTCGGCGGCTCGTTGAGAAAGATGGGAGGCGGCGGCTGGGCGGAGGGAGGTGGATCTGACTGGCAGCATGGATGGGAGATGAGCAGGGGTGCACGGCAAGGATGGGAGGAACGGTCAGGACTCACGCCGTCGCCCCATCCGCGCCGCTGCCTGCGACGGAATTCGTCCGGGGTGACATCCGCGTACCTCTCGGCGGCTCTGTGCAGAAAACGATCAGACCCGCTCCGGGCAAGGGGGCGAGGGTACCTGGACGGACCTCTTCTCTATCCAGCCCCTCCAGCGACCGAATCTGCAGAACAGGCCCCAGGTCAGTCTCGGAAGAGCGGTGGCATGGAGCGGTGATCACGACCTTGAGTTTGGGCCGTGCTTCTCTGCGAGGTCGTCGTACGTGGGCAGGGCGTCGCCGCCGTCTGCGTCTTGTTCTGGACGGTCGGACATGGGGATGGTGGTGGTTTGGATGGGACGTTGAGTGAGAGATGTTGGCGAGACGACCACGTGAAGGTGAAGGCGTTGAGCTCCCAGAGCCCGCGGCGGAGGCTGTCAAGGCCAAAGCAGGTCAAAGCCCTTGCACGTCCACACCGCCAACGGTCTCACGCTTCCACCCAAATATCAAATCCATAACCGTTAACACGTCGCAAACAATACAGTCAGTCCAGTCCTATCCAATAATACACTACAATAGCAACACTATCGCAGCCGTGGCGCACTCAACGCCGCGGCCACACCGCCTGCGGCCTCACGAGAACGCCAGCCCCGTAAACGTCGCCACGGCGCCGACCATAGCGCCTCCCGCGACGGCGTTTATAGCCCTCATCCCTCCGCCCTGCTGCTTCACGTCCTGCCCGAGCGTCGCGAACAGCTTCTCCACCACCGCGTCGTCTTTCGCGATGATCATCAGGCCGTCGGCCTCGTCTGACCCCCTCGGCTCGACGACCCGCGTATGGAAGCCTAGCTTCGCCGCGGAACGCGCGATGACGGCCGCGTCGGCCATGGGCACCTGGTACACCATCACCGGCGGCGCCTTTGAGATGTCCGCGAGGCCATCGAGGAACGCGTTGCGCTCGTCCATGCTCATCGAGCGGATGAGCGTGCGAGAGCCGCTCTCGCTAGGAACGGCACTGGGGACGGGAAGAGCGTCGTGCTCGCCGCCGTCGGATTTCGTCGCGCCCGCCGGGAAACAAGGATCCGTCGGGCTAGGCGACGAGTCGGTGGGGATCATACTGGGCGTCGGCGTCTTCAGCGTCCCAGGCATCAGCCTCTGCGCGGCCTTCCTGCGCTGGGCTTTTGTGGGGGACGCGACGTCCTCCCGCCACTTCTGGAGACCGTCCTCGCGGACTTGATCGTCGGTGTCTGTGAGATCGTCCATGATGCTCGGCTGGAGGAGCCTGCTGACGATCGCGCTTGAGTTCGTGGAGAGAGAAGCGAGACTGAGACCCACGGGCCTCGTAGGGAGCCGGCTCGGCCCCGGTCTCGCTGTGGCCCAGGCATCGTGAGGCTCGTCGATGTTGAGCATGGTGCCGAGGGCCTGAGAGAGATCGGGGCCCGGGCTGGGGGTGGCGGTCGCCGCTGTTGAGGATTCAGAATCGGCGAAGGGACAGCCCTGGCGAGGGTGGCCCGCTCGTGGGCGACGGCATTTTGTGCAGTGAGGGATTCTGCGGGGGCTGTTTCTGGGGGACGCGGTTGAACGCGGTTTAGCGGTCACGGGGGAGGTGAGGGCGGAGGAACGGAGCGCCGGAGGCATGTGAGACGATGTGGAGAGGCCCAGCGGCGATGTTAGAGGCGATGGTACACGTTGAATGGTTGAGGACGGAGAGGAGGGAAAGGTTGAGGACCGCAGCGAGCGAGCGAGCCAAAGCTGCCTTTGAGCAAGTTGATTGACTGTACTGTATATGGGTCACGTGTACATTGCCTTCCTGAGCTTAGACTCGCTCGCAGGGCTTTGCACTCGCCGTCCGAACCATGCCCAAGGGCTCCCAACTCACGCAGCTCAAGTCTGCCCTCTCCCAGGCAGGCCTCACGAAGCAGCAGCAGCAGCAGCAGTCCGGCAAGAAGCGCAAGCGCGCGCAGTCGGAGGAAAAGGACAGAGAAAAGCGCGCCGCGAAGCTCCAGGACATCCAGCAAAAATTCAACCCGTTCGACGTCAAGGTCACCAAGCTCAAGCACGACGTCGGCGGGCGCAAGCTCAAGGGCGTCGTCGGCAAGCCTGCGCAGAGCAAGCAGGCGGGCATCGACCAGGTCCGTCCATCCGTTCCGCCTGCTCTCTCTGCAGCGCGCGATCGACTGAAGCCGTGCGCGCGCACAGCGGAAAAAAACTCTGCTCAAGGAGTTTGAGGAGAAAGACAGGGTGGGCGGGATCGTGGACAGGCGGTTTGGAGAGAATGATCCGACGATGACGCCCGAGGAGCGCATGCTCGAGCGCTTCACGCGCGAGAGGCAGCGCACGTCCAGGGGCGTCGCGTTCAACCTCGAGGACGACGCCGAGCTCACGCATTACGGGCAGAGCCTCTCAAAGCTCGATGATTTCGACAACGTGGGGCTCAACCTCGACGACGAGGAAGAGGATGAAAGAGGTGCGCTTTTCAGTCGCGCCGCGCTCGTTCCCCTGTCGTATTCATGTCGCCGCTCAGGTCACATCGACAGTGAGACGGTGAAGAGAGCGCATTTCGGTGGGTTCGATGACGAAGAGGAGGGGGAAGGCGACGAAGACGAGGCAAGAGCTCATCACTCGTCCCGGTGAAACGCTCGCTCACGACTCTCTTTGCAGCCCGCGCGCAAGAAATCAAAAGCCGAGGTCATGGCGGAGGTCATGGCCAAAAGCAAAGAACACAAGGTACGTGCACTGCGTCTCCATCAGGATTAGCTACCGACCGATCGCGCGCGCCCGCACGACAGCTCCAACGCCAAATGGACCGAGAAAAGGACGACAACCTCCGCCACGAGCTCGATCTGGAGCTCGACTCCATCCGCTCCCTCCTCGCCGCGCCCGATCCCTTGTCGGCGTCCCTCGCGAAAGCAGACGCTGGGCCCCTCGCCGCGCCCAAGACGGACGCCGACCGGGCGTACGACCAGTTCGTGCGCGAGTTCGCGTTCGACAAGCGCGCAAGGCCGAAGGACCGGACGAAGACGGAGGAGGAGCTGGCGCTGGAGGAGAAGGAGGCGCTGGAGAAGGCGGAGCGGAGGCGCATCCGGCGGATGAATGGGGAGGAGGAGGAGGGGAGCGACGAGGAGGCCCCCGGTCTCGGGAAGCGGAAAAGGAGGGGAGGCGGGAAGTCTGCGGACGACTTGGAAGATGATTTTTATGATGAGGATAAAGATTGGGGAGCATTGGGGGCTGGTTTAGAGGGCGTGAATGGCGGTGGTGAGGACGAGGACGAGGACGAGGACGAGGACGAGGATGAGGAGGAACAAGACGAAGGCGAGGACGAAGACGAAGACTCAGAGACCGGAGGTGGTGGTGAGGATAGTGAAGAAGACGTGGAGGAGGCAGAGGGGTCCGAAAAGAGGACCGACGACCTTGTATCGTCAAAAAAACGTCCCACACCAAAAGTAAAGGTAAAGGAGCTACCGTTCACTTTCCCTTGTCCGGCCACGCACGAAGAGCTCCTCGACGTCGTTGAGGGCTTCGAGGACAGGGACATCCCCACCATCGTTCAGCGCATACGGACACTGCACCATCCAAGCCTTGGCGAAGACAACAAGTTCAAACTTCAGGTATGTCTCTTCTACCCAGCCGGCATCGCAGAGCTCACGGATTGGCTCGTAGGCATTGACGGGCGTTCTGATCGACTACGTCCTCTACATCACGGCGCCGCCGACCCCTCGCTTTACCCTCCTTACATCTCTCCTGCCCCATCTCTTCGCGCTCACAAAATCATACCCTATACAATCGGCAGAGTACTTCCTGGCGAAGCTCTCTCTGATGCAGAAAAACCTCAGACGAGGGCTCTCTCGCGGCGCAACCGAACCCGACGCGAGGACGTGGCCGGGTATCCCAGAGCTGGCCTTGCTCCGCATCATAGGGTCTGTGTGGTCGTCTAGCGATATGAACCACCACGTCGTGTCGCCCGCCCGACTGCTCATGGGGTCGTATCTCGGCCTGTGCCGCGTACGATCGTTACAGGACATCGCGAGCGGCCTCTTCTTGTGCACGCTGTTCTTACAGTACGAAGAGCTGTCAAAGCGGTTCGTCCCGGAGGTGCTCAACTTCATCGTAAACGCCGTGCTGCACCTCGCCCCGCACGGATTCAAAGACGTGGCGAAATTGCCCGGGTTGTTCCCCTCTCCGGACTTCGGGTCGCAGCGCTGTAAATCTCTGTCTGTAGACGCCAAGCAGGCAAAGAAGCTGTCGCCCGGCTCGCCTGATCTGTCGAAGATCCTTGGGGAGCGGAGGCAGGACGAGCAGACCAAGGTGGACCTGCTGGGTCTCTCGATCGAGCTTCTGAGTCGGTTTGCGGACATGTACAAGGGCCTGGACGCGTTCATCGAGTTGTATCAGCCGGTCCTCAGCATTCTAGAGGGCGTCAAGCGAGATAAACTCTCTGATGAACTCCAGGTACGCCCTACTGGAATCATGAAGCACCATTTTTTGTCTCTGACTGTTCTTTTTTTCGTGCAGACCCGTTTGTCGACAACCACAGACGCTCTGACCCGGCTCCTCAAATTCTCGCGCCAGGCCCGTCGCCCGCTGCTCCTGCAAGCTCACAAGCGCATCCCGATCCCCTCGTACATCCCGAAATTCGAATCGTCGTCGTCGTCGTACCTGCGCGCGCAGGACCCGGACCACGAGCGGAACGAGGCGTCGAAGCTGCGGAAGCAGTACAAGGAGGAGCGCAAGGGCGCGATCCGCGAGCTGCGCAAGGACGCGCGGTTCCTCGCGGGCGTGGAGCAGAAGAAGCAGCAGGAGAAGGACAAGGCGTATTCGTTGCGCATGAAGCACGTGTTTGGGTCCATCGAGGGCGAGCGGGCAGAGGAGAAGGCGCTAGAGAGGGAGAAGGCGAGGGACAAGAGGAGGGCAGGGAAGAAAAAGTGAGGGGTTTGGTGTTCAGCGCTTGGTACCTATTGTTGTCCAGGTTTTTGGTTGAATCATGCACTCCTCGATGGCGGTGGTTTTGGTTTTCAGATCTTGAGTGTGATATGACCCTGTCAGCCTGTTGTTTGTACTTGTGGACGCGACGCGACGCGCTCCTCGTCATCTCGGCGGGCCAGAGCAAACACTTCGACCGCGCTTGCGCAATGATATAAATGCCACATTCTCCTCGTTCTCCTATGTAATTTCAACCACATGCCTGTCATGAACTTTCCGTCTTCCACGCCTTTTCCCATCCAGACATTTCAGTCGACGGGCGACGAGCCGTCTCCTGGCGCACTCCTCAAATTTCTCCAGAACCTCATCTCTGAGAACCTCCACGACGGCCGTGTAGAGCAAATACCGAACGAGAAGCGTACATGGGTCACGGTCATCGCGGGCCTCTCGGATTATCTCCTGTCTTCTTTTCCGTCGTCCCGCGAGGGCGCTTGGGCCGTCTTGCACGAGAAGATCACTTTGGTGGACACGACGCTCGAGGTCATCCACCGCGTCCTATCCAAGGTCGATGGCGTGTGGTCGGGCTCTGGAGAGACGGCGGAGAAGGCGGTGTTCAGGCTGATTGGGATTTGTGGTGTGCTGGACACCCGGGACGACGCGGACGTGCAGGTGGAGGAGAACGTGCTGTCCCCGCGACAGCTGAGGGAGCGGACATTCGCGGTCGCTTTGGAGCTGGTCAGGTACCTCGGGAATGTCGATCACGTTACGAGAGGAGCGGAGAGTCGGTCGTGGGAGACGGCGAGGGAGATCATAACGGAGTGTATCAAGACCAGCGAAGGTGGGCTCGAGCTATGTTGTACCGCTGCGCGTCTCATGTTTGCGTATCATAGAGCTACTCAACACTGCGGCGACCTTGACGTTTCCGGCGCACTTATCTCTGTCTCGCACGCCGCGCATCGCGTCGGGCCTTGAGTCGGAGGGACTTACGCAGGAGGTGGGTGATTCGAGTGTGCGTGATGGGTGACAACTCAGAGTTTTTTCAGGACGCTACCAGCAAAACGTCGACGATTTATCTCGAGAAGCCGTCCCACGTCTCGAGCGTCCTATGTCTTCTCTTGAACATCATCGTCCATGCGCTCTCGCCTCCGGTGCCCTCGCATGCATTCCTTGCGGATCTGGTGCCACGGACGACGGGGCTCATACGGTCGCTCTTTAACGCGTTGTATTTCGGCCAGATGCCACTGTCCCCGGCCAAGAGGGCCCAATACATGAGCAGTGTCGTTTCCTCTGCGAACCTGCTTCGGCCTGTGTGCGACTTTACGAGTTTTGAGGACGCGTTTGGAGACATGGCGTCGCGCCTGCTTTTGTGGAGGCTGGGGGAGACCTCACAGGACTGTCAGCAGGCCGTCGATGACGTCCTCCTCGCAGTCTTCAAGTCCCCACTTTCTATACCGTTCGTGAAGCCCAATGCTCTTGCAGTTTTGAAGTCCTTTTCATCGGGTGGACATAATGACGACAGTCTCGTGGGTGCTATGATCACGAATGCGACACATTTTACTTATTTTGATGCTCCCTTCTAGATCGTGGCTACCGCATACCTGTCCTGTCTCCTGAAGCCACTCGACGTCGCGACTCTCGATCTCATCAAGACCACCATACCGGACAATGCGCAGCCAGACTCTGTCATCACCTTCCTTCAAGACGTCGATAGCGAACTTGCTGCACGCCAACCACGGGACAATGACGCTATGGATGTTGACGTGCAGCCAGAACCGGTTTCATCATGGCAAGATAAAATACGAGCAATCGCACAGACCATCGTGCCGCTAGACGATTTTCAGCCAGAGGCTCCCGTATCGGACTTCAAGTTTGCAAAGCAGATGCTAGAGTATCTGAAAACGCAGCTCACAGGGTAAAGTTGTCATGTGCTTGTGTCTTTGGCTAGCTGACATGAGCGAATACAACCAGGCCTCGCAGGGATCTTTCGCTTGAAGAGAGGGTCGCGGTCACGAAGGGATTAGTCCAGTTGCCGTGTTTGCTAGTTCATCGAGGGACGGGTTCTTGTCCATGCTCTCGCCCGCCCAGAAAAACAATGAACATCTTACCAGCTTACTCGATCATGGTCAAAGCATTGCTAGACGACACACGCCAGCCCATCTCGTCTTCTGTGCGTAAGGCTGCGTATAACACTATTGCTTGTGCTTTGGCACATCAATGCGTAGAACATGGTGACGGCGACATGGATGACATTGCTCAAATATTGTGTCAGAGCATGTCAGACCAAAATAGAAGTGTCAGACTGAGTGCGGGGTGAGTGCTAACAGTCTGCTGGTGACGTTCGCCGCTCATTTAGGAGGCAGACGAGCGCTGGTAGAATTTGTCCGTTTTTATCACGCGATTGGCAAGACAACATGGACCAAAGTCGAACGTATATTCGATACGTTCTATAGGCTCATGGATAGCCCGAAGGATCCCGTGAAAGAGACTGTTCTCATTGCAGTTGGGGGCATTGGCAAGTACGCGTCTGACACCGCTCATGATATTATCGACTCAATTATCCACAGAGTGACAGATACCAGCATCTTAGGAGTGGCTCTCAGCTGTTTAATCGCACAGCTTGGGCGGTCCAGTCCTATCGTGAAAGGGCTCGCCTATATGCAGGTAAGTCCATCACTTAATCTCACAATAGTCCGCATTGATATACACCACGTTTCATAGCTACTCTCCTTGTCCAAAACTCATAAAAAATCAACTTATGGACTCATTTCGCCATACCTTGACGAGGTCGCCCCATTTCTGGTGTCTCGGTGGCATTCTCAACCTGGTCTTCTCCTGGAGTGTTGTCGTTTCTTCGCAATAGGTCCTCTTGATTTCATCACCTCCACTTTACCGCGAACGCTTCCTCAGCTCTTCGGCGCCTGTGAGAACAAAGCTCTGGAGAAGATTTCTAAGGATCTCGGCGTGAAGCAATCTTTGCTCTTCGTGGGGAACTCGTCTGAGATCCTCGCCTACGTGTTTCTGCTTCAGGGACCAGGGCAGACGAACAAGGCGCTTACTTTCATAATAAACATTGTGACCGAAGCTGCCGACGACGGAACCATCGACATACGAAGCGTGGTGCGGAGTTGCCTCGTGTCTCTGCTGGCTAAGCTCGTGAATGTGCTGGGCAGTGAGGATCCCGGAAAAGCGCAAGCGGTGAGTTGCTTTCCGATTGGTGTTGTTGACGTCACTGAGATGCCCGAGGAAGGCCATGTCGGCGTTGAGCAAAGTGCAAAAGTGCGTCTCGGTGCCTGCTAAAGGGCCACGACCAAGTTACACGCAAGATCTTGGCGAGTTCCTCAAGACACATATGCTTGGGATTCTCAGCAACATGAACGACATGTTACAGGACATACCGGGCAAGGCGACTGTTGAGGCCAAACAGCAGATCTTGCGCAGTCTAGGTGCACTTGTTTCCAACATTGGACCATCTATCACTAGCGTGGCACCTCAGGTGATTGTGTCCTCGTTCAGATTCCACGCTGTCCTAATGCTGAATGCCTGGCATAGATCATGGCCACCCTGCGAATGAAGCTAGTTGTTCCTGAATTGGCTGACGTCGTTCTCGACAGCTGGTACACTTTCCTGATCACGTTAAACCCTTCAGACCTTGGCACTCACGTCGGACCAACGAGCGCCTCACTCATTTCGTCCTGGTCGACACTGTCTTCGCACGGACGCAGCATTGCTCACAGGTGCCTTCGTCTTTTGTTGTTCGACCTTGTAGACCAGCTCGGAAATAACCTAGACGAATTTGCCGACCCAGTGGAGTTTGTCGCTCTGGCGGACATCCATGCGAGACTGTGGACCCTGCGCAACAACTGGACAGAGGAGAACAAGCTGAGAAAAATCCTCGATCGTGTCTCGAACGATAATGTCACGGTTGCCATCCGAGCGCTCAATGAGTTGAAACTATTGATGATCGAGCACCGAGACTTTTTCCAGAATCTGGCTACGGGTGATAACTTCAATCCTCTTGTGGGCCATGTCCTGCGTGTGCTGTTTGCGGCGTCTTGTCGAGACAGTGATGGTGCAGATGCTCTTCGCCTTCTCGCCTTTTCGTGCATCGGATCGCTGGGAGCTGTTGATCCCGACAGATTCGATTTCGTTGTGAGCGACTCGACGATGATTGTCAAGGCAAACTTCACGGACGAGATCGAATCGATGACTTTTGTTCTACACCTCATCGTCGATGTCCTTGTCGGCGCTTTTCGGTCCGCCAACGACATCAACCACCAAAGTCACCTTGCATATGCCATCCAAGAATTGCTCAGATTCTGTGAATTCTCTCCGGACCTCGTTGCGGCTAAATCCACGACTTCTATTCCTCTAAAGATCCGCTCAAGATGGGATCTCCTACCAAGACATGTATTAGAAACAGTGACCCCTTTGCTCGAAGCACGGTTCCACGTCAATGACAGGCCCTTGCCTCCTTGGAACCTCCCTATCTACCCGACCCAATCCACGTACCGCGAGTGGCTTCAGTTATGGTCCACCTATCTGATTGCGCACGCTTCTGGGAGTACAGCGCAATCCATTTTCAAAGTGTTCCGCGCCGCAGTACGAAACAAGGACGTTGGGGTCGCTCACCATCTGCTCCCTCATCTCGTGCTGAATGCTCTCGTCTCAGGAGACGAAGTTCGAACAGACAACATCCGCATGGAGCTGTTGGCAGTTCTAAAGGACCAGGTCAACTTGGAAAGCACATCTACGCCTGACAAGAAACTCCTGAGCGCTCAGGTACATCTTCACTCTGCGCGTACGACGGCGCTCTATTGACCTCGTTTTCAGGCCGTTTTTATGCTCATGGATCATCTCAACAAATGGGTGCGAGTCATTCGCCAAGATCTCGCTGCACGCAAGAAGGAAAAGGGTAGGCAAAGCCGAACGAGCCAAGCCACTAACGTGGCCAAAGAACAGCTCCTGCGCGTTGACTCTGTTCTATCGAGCATAGATCAAGACTTGATGGCCAAAGCGGCTTTCCAGTGCAAGGCGTATGCCCGTTCGTTGATGAGCTTCGAGCGCTACATCAATCTGCTGCGTGAACGGCAGGCGCCTGCGCAGGATGTGCAGCAGTGCTACGAACGTCTGCACGAGATCTATGCTAACATAGACGAGCCCGATGGCATGGAAGGCGTTTCTACACTCATTTTATCCCCATCGCTTGAGCACCAGATTCGACAACACGAGAGCACCGGGCGCTGGACGTCGGCTCAGAGTTGCTGGGAGCTTCGACTTCAGCAGCTGCCGGACAGCTTGGAGAACCACGTGGGTCTGCTGCGGTGCTTGCGAAACTTGGGACACTACGGTGAGGTTATCCGCCGATTTTCCAAATGCAGGGATCTGAGTGTTTTCTGGCCAGACACCTTGCGCACGCACGTCAAAGGAGTGCTCACCCGCAATCCAGACTGGCAATCCTCGCTCGCTGGATTCCAAGTGGAAAGCGCATGGATGATCGGGGACTGGGACGAGGTCAAGACTCTGGTGGACAAGACGGATGCGCAAGGTTCCTCCACAGTCATGGCGCGTCTTCTCTTGGCCCTACAGGAAGACGATTCGGCCACGATCGAACAGGCCCATTCCCAAGCGCTGATGGTTTTGGGGAACCCAATCACAGCCTCGGGTGCAAGAGAGTACCGCCATGCGTACGATGCGGTGCTCAACCTGCACCTCCTGCACGAGGTGGATATGGTCCACAATTTTGTGCGCAGCCTGCCCCTCAGCGGCCCACATTCGGCACGCCAGCGACACCACATTCTCAGCGCGCTGTCGCGAAACCTCGTCTCCAGATTGGAGCTGACGCTTCCCACGTTCCGGATCCGCGAACCGATCCTGAGCATGCGGAGGACGGCGTTCGCGCTGAAGTACGTTCACGCCATGCGCCTTCAGGGTGTGCGTCGACTGATCCGTCCCTAGCGCGAGGAGATACAAGCCCCTCTCTGATGAAATCGGTCGATCTTGGCTCACCAGTGCAAAGTTCGCTCGCAAAGCGGGACATTGGCAGACGGCGTACAGTGCGATGCTGCAAGCTCGACAATGCCATACGCCGTTTTCTTTCATTCAGGGCGCCAAACTGATCAAAGACACCGGGGAACCGCTGCGCGCGCTCCACGAACTGGACAACTCGATACATCTCTCTGGGCTCGGAGAGAACGCAGAGGCAGGCGTGATCGACCTCACAGGTGATTTGGAAGAAGTCAGGCAGATGAAAGCCAAGGTGAACGTCTCTGTCAACACTAGGACCTTTACCGTGTTTCTGACATGCGCAAAGGCCAAACTCGTCCGAGCACGTTGGATGAACGAGTCGGAACGCTTCGAGATGGCCAACGTTCTAAAGTCATACGAGGAAGCCATCCAATTATGGCCAAAGTGAGTACCCCGTCCTTCTCTTGTTACCTCTTTCCGACGCAGACAAGGTGGGAGAGCGCCATATTTTATTACGGGAAGTTTCAAGATGACTGTTTCAAGGGTCTGTCCGAGAACGACCAGAGAAGCCGGTGTGTGGTCTCGGCTCTCGTCTGTTCCCCCGAATCACTGATATCTGGGTCCAAGGGGCCTCCGCACGAACCTTGCGACGATCCGCGCCTTCACCAAGGCCATGAAGTACGGCTCGAAGTTCATTTACCAGACGATGCCGAGGCTGCTCACCATCTGGCTCGATCTGGGCGAAGATCGCACGCTTTCCAAGCACGATATCTACAAGAAGATCAACATGGAGGTCTCGCGAGCGTTGAAGGTCGTTCCGGTCTACAAGGCAAGCAGTGGAATAGAAACAAACGTCCCGCGCTTCGTGTTCTGATATCTCGTCTTGCAGTGGTACACCGCCTTCCCCCAGATCGTCTCTCGCGTCGGGCACACCAATGCCGAAGTCTACGACATCCTGGCGAAGCTGATCCTGATGGTCCTCAGAGAGTTCCCCTACCAGGCCATCTGGCTATTCCTGGCCGTGATCAAATCGACGAAGGCCATCCGGGAGAGCCGAGGAAGAGAAATCCTCGACCAGCTCAAGGTAAGTGTCACTCCTCGTCCTATCCACGCGCACAGTCACGATCCGCCCGTAGACCCTCCCCAGCCCTTCGTCCCCCGACCTGCCCGTGCTGATCAACGAATGCATGGCGATGGCGAACGAGCTTCTGGCCATGTGCGACCACCGCTTCAAAGACGACAAGGGCACGTACAGCATGAAGAAAGAGTTCCCGCGGCTCGCGAAGCTGGTGCCTTGCAGGCTGATCATCCCGCTGCAGGAGTCGCTCATAGCCAGCCTCCCACCGGTGTCGTCCATGGCGGACTCGGACTACCACCCGTTCCCGTCGGACCTGCCGACGTTCCACAGTGCGTGCATGTTCTCGCGAACGAGCGGAGGCGCTCACCCTTCGTCCGTCCTCCCGCAGGGTTCCTCGACGAGGTCGACGTGATGCGGTCGCTCGCGAAGCCGCGCAAGATCTCGATCGTCTCGCAGGGCGGCCAGGTGTTCCAGTACTTGGGAAAGCCCAAGGACGACCTGCGCAAGGACGCGCGGCTCATGGATTTTGACGCGATCATCAACAAGCTCCTGAAGGCCAACTCCGAGTCGCGCAGACGCCAGCTCCGTAGGCCCCCGTTCTTTTTTTCACGCACTGCGCTTTGTTGCTCACGGAGTGGGGACCACAGACATCCGGACGTACGGCGTGATCACGCTGAACGAAGAGTGCGGGTTCATCCAGTGGGTACCGGACACGATGCCCGTGCGGCCGGTGCTCGCGAAGATCTACGAGGCGCGCAACATCAAAAACTGGGTGAGCAGCCCGCAGGGCGTGTGTCCGCGGCGGGGGAGCTCACGGGTCCGCGCACACAGGGCCCCGAGCTGACCGCGATCTTCAACAAGATCAAGGAGGCCACGGACAAGGACGCCGCGAGGATCTTCGTGCAGGACGTCCTCCGCCTGTGAGTCTCTCGCGTCCTTAGAGCAGGGATACGCCGCTCACTACGCCGCACGAGCAGCTTCCCGCCTGTGTTCCACGAGTGGTTCATCGAGACGTTCCCGGAGCCGTCGGCGTGGCTCGCGAGCCGGCTCACGTACAGCAGGACGGCGGCCGTCATGTCCATGGTCGGGTGGATCCTCGGGTGCGTGCCGCCCATCCTCTCCGCCCGCCCGCCCACCCTCTACCCTCTGACGCACGACGCACCGAGCCAGCCTCGGCGACAGACACTGCGAGAACATCCTGCTGGACTGCAACAACGGCGCGGTCGTGCACGTCGACTTCAACTGCCTGTTCGAGAAGGTGACACGCTCCCCCGCGCCGGGGCCCTCCGCCGCTCGCGCTGATGTTTGTGCGTTTGCAGGGCAAGACGCTCGAGACGCCCGAGCGCGTGCCGTTCCGGCTCACGCAGAACGTCGTGGACGGGCTGGGCGTCACCGGGGTCGAAGGTGAGCGCCGCGCCGCACACTGATCACATGAATGCGCCTCTCACGCCGATGCAACGTGACGCGTCGCGCCGCGCCCGCAGGCGTGTTCCGCATCGCGTGCGAGAACGTGCTGCAGCTCCTGCGGGACAACAAGGACACGCTGATGAGCGTCCTCGACGCGTTCATCCACGACCCGCTGGTCGAGTGGGAAGACGAGAAGCGCAAGATCGTGCGTCCCCCGCCTCTCTTTCTCTGCTCTCCAGCCCGACGGTGCTAACGCCCCTGCGCCCGCGCGCACAGGAGCGCGAGGCGAGCCGGCGGAGCATCAACACGGTCAAGCCGTCCGTCGACCTGCGCATGCTCGCGAAGAACGCGCTCTCGCCGATCGAGAAGAAGCTCAAGGGGATCTACACGACCAGCCGCGAGCGCGCCGAGCGCGAGATCTCGACGAGCAACCTCGTGCAGATGCTCATCCAGGAGGCGGCCGACGACGCGAACCTGGTGAGTCCCCCCGCTAGCGGCGTGCGTGTGTCTGGCGCGACTGACGCGCGCTGCAGGCCAAGATGTACCCCGGCTGGGCGCCGTGGCATTGAGTGAGAGAGAGACTGCTGACGGACTCGGACCTTGTGTTATTGTATTTGCTACGACGACGTGTAACCCTACTGTACATCTGTGCGATATCTACCCCGTTCGGAACTCAGGACTCGCTGAGCTCGCGCTTCAGCCGCTCGAGCTCTGCCTCCTTCTCGAGGAGGCGCACGCGCCAGCGCTCGTGCTCCGCGACGACCTCCTTGCGGGCCGCCTCGAGGCGCTCGATCTCCTCCGCCTCCATGACGGCGGTGAACTCGGGGGTGGCGCCTTTTGCGGGCTCGTAGAGCGCGGGGAGGACGCCGTTGAAGGGCGCGGGGCGGGTCTTGGCCTTCGGGAGCGCGGTCGGGGGGTGCGCGAGGAGGAGGTTGAGGAAGGATTGGAAGGGGTCGAAGAAGAGCAGCTCGTCGTACTGCCAGGAGTGCACGGGCCCGGGGAGGAGCGCGGGGTCGGGGTGCGGGGGCGCGTCGGGCTCGGGCGCCGCGCCGGGGGCGGTGGGGGCGGCGGCGGCGGCGGACGGCCAGGGGTGGAGCTTGAGGTGGTGGTAGAGGATGATGGGCTTCTCGCCCGAGTCGGGGAGGAAGTGGATGCGGATCTGGACTTCGAACTCGCCCCAGCTGCGCGGGCGGTCAGCGCGGGCGGGTGGGGAGGGAGGGGGACGCGCACCCCGTCTCGGAGACCTCGAAGGGCGGCTTGTCTATGTCTGTGCTCGCGAGGGGCGACGGTGAACGCGCGCGCGAAGGAAGAGGAGAGGGCGGGGACTCACTGCGGGTGGGGTTGGCGTAGGTGTCATGGAGCTTGAAGGTGACGCGCTTGACGAAGTAGGAGATGTCGTCTGCGCCGCCGACGATGGTGGAGTCGGGGAGGGAGGCGGCGCTGCGGACGGCGACGGTCCAGCGGTGGGTGTGGTCCGGGGAGGGGAGCTGCTCGCGGTCTTTCTGGGTGAGGACGACGGCGGTGTTGCCGTAGATGATGGGGCGGTGGATGGTGATGCCCTGGAGGGGGAGCGGGTGAGTCGTCGAGGACGGCGACGGCGAGGGGGCAAGGACGAACCTTTGCGCGGACGCGGTCGTTGGCCATGCAGGCAGCTGCAGCCAGAATGCACCCGACCCGCCTCGACGCTCCCTCACTCCGCAGTTCAAACTCCGCTCTCCCATCCTCTCCCGCCGCCGCCACCACCACCACCATCACCACCACCACCCCCTCGCACACACAACCATGATCGACGGCCTCGTCTACAGTCCGTCTCTCTCCTCTGTTCTCTTTGCACGCCTCCCCTGACCTCCCCGTTCCAGAGAAAAACCACGTTATCGAGAAGCAGAGAGTGTACCAGGTGCGTCCCCGCCGCTCCTCCCCGCGTGCCCGCTGCCCGCGCTCATCGCCCGCGCCCGCACCCGCCCCAGGCTTCGCACCAGCCCATCTGGTACCGCCCCCCCAGATCGCGTCTCTACATGGGTGCGTGCCCCGTCCCCGTGCTCGCGCTCATGGCTGATGGCCGACGGGCCCCGTGCGTGCGCAGGTCTCTACAAGACCGGATTCACCGCCGGCATGCTCGGCATCGTCTTCGGCGCGTACACGCTGATCAAGGTGCGTCCGTCCCCTCGCGGTGTCCGCGTGCGCAGCATCGTTGACGTTGGCCCTTCGGGGCGCCGCGGCTGGTCAGGGGAAGAGCGCGTGAGCGGGGCTGCGGTGTCTTATGTTGCTGCAATAGAATACTTGCTTTTGAGTGAGACAAGTCGCGAATCAATCATTAGTTTTGAGAGAAAAATAGAGGCCATGCAGTCCTTTGCGAGTGGTGTGTCTGCGTGCTATTATCGGAACGTTTGCGCGCGTGCGAATTGGCAAGGGCCGGACCGGGAGCGTTGGCTTACATACGTCCGTGGTTCCGCGAGCGTCTTGGACATCGCATCCATCCTCAGCCCGCCATGGAAGGCTCACCCTACATCAACCGGAGAACGGCGACCAAGTCCTACCGCCCAAAGAGCTACGTGAGCACCGCCCGCGCCCCCCTCCCGCCCGACCGGTGATGACAGTGAATGTACATGTGTTTTCGAAAATGGAACCGCGATGGCGCGCGCAGGTGATGTCGCCCGGGCTCATGCGCGCGCGCGAGCCGTACAAGTGGAGGAACGCGGCGACGGGGGTCGTGATGGCGGCGTTCGCGGCGGGGGCGTGGGCGTACTCGATGAACGCGGTGAAGCAGGACACGTTCGAGGACGTGGACGAGGAGGCGCGCGCGCTGGCGGGGTCGGGGGCGAAGAGCCTGGAGGACGAGGCGCGCGAGCGCAGGGCGGCTGCCGCTGCCGCCGCCGTTGCGCCGTCAGAGCTTTCGCTGGCCGCGCCCGTGTCTGCGCCAGCTGCGACGGCGTCGAGTGCAGCGACGGCGCCTGCGGCGGCGGCGGTCGGGATTTTGCCGGGGTTGCTGGACGGGGCGTTCCCGCGGCTGCTGGACCCACAGCGGAAGACGGTTGTGTGGGGGGCGCCGCCTGTAGAGAGGCTGGGACGGCTGGGGGATGTGTCTAGGAGGGTGTAGGGTAGTGTACGGCTGTGCGGGTGGACGATGCAATACAGCTGATGACGTGAGCACCGGGGAAGGTCTCCTCTCTTCCACTCAACCTCAACGCCCTTGTCTCGCCGTAAACACACCCCTCAACCGCGCACGCTCCTTGTCGTCGCCGCCGTCGAGCATGGCGTCCGCGTCCCAGTCCATGTCTGCCCTCGGCAACACCGAACCGGGTACGTGCGTCATTGGCACCGGATGCGTGCAGACCGTCCGTGCTCACTGCCCCCGCCCCCGCCTCCGCCCCCAGCCACCACAGAGCCACTCTACCAGGTCAAGCTCCTCTCCGCCTTGCGCTCCGGTGCAGTCCCTCCCCTCCCTCCCGTTCGTCCCCGTCGCTGACGCCCCCGCGCGCGCTGCCCCAGGCGACCCCGCCCTCATCCATCCCTTTCTCGCAGAGTTTGGCACCGCCCGCCGACTCTCCCAGGACGGCCACACAGACGTCGCCGCCGCCGCCCTCCACCTCGCCCTCCGATGCGCATCCAGTCCGTCCCTGCCCAGCCCTCTCATCGGCGTAGCTGCTGACCCTCCCTCCAGCCGACACCGTTTCGCTGCTGCTCTCCCACCGCTCTATTTCTCCAAACGCGGTCCACCCCGCTGGCTCGGGCACCACCGCCCTCCACCTCGCCGCCTCCCTCGGCCGCGTGGACGTCGTCAACCTTCTCCTCGACCAGGACGGCATCGACGACACCCTCCGCGATCGCGACGGCCGCACCTGCAAGGACGTCGCCCGCGGAAAGGACGTCCTGCGCGCCATCAACGGTACGCACCTGCGACTGCGCTTCGCTCCTCGCTCACACGCCCTCTCCCCTCACAGACTCTAGGTCATTCCTGACCGCCTCCTACCGCTCCCTCCTCCGCACCTACATCCTCTCCCCTCCCACCGCACCGCCCCCGCCCTCACTCCTCGCCCTCCTCTCCTCTCCGCGCGTCCGCCTGCTCGATCTCTCGTACCTGGACGACGCATCGGGCGCCACGCTGCTCCACGAGGCCGCCAGGCGGAAAGACCTCAGCCTCATCGAGCTCGCGGTCCGGGGCGGCGCAGACATCTTCGTCCGCGATCGCCGTGGCCGGCCGCTCCACGACGTCGTCGGCAAGGACGACAAGGTCAGGGCCTTCCTGCGCCAGTGTGAGTCCCGCCTCGCCCTCCGCGTCTTCGCCTCGTCGTGCTCACCCCCGCTCCTGCTCCCCCCCAAGTCACGAACCTCGACAGGACGCTGATCGAGGCGTCCCCGCCGACCGAGCCCCCCGTCCTCAAGGGCTACCTCAACAAGTACACCAACGTCGCCCGCGGCTACAACACCCGCTGGTTCGTCCTCGAGCGCGGCGTGCTGTCCTGTACGTGCTGTTCCTCCGCTCCTCCGCCGCCGGGAAAACCCGCGCGCTGACCGCCGCGGGGAAACAAAGACTACCGCCACCAGGAGGACGAGACGGTCGCCAGCCGCGGGTCCATCTCGATGAAGGCCGCCGTGCTGCGCGTCGCGCCCGGCGGCGAGACGCTGCGCTTCGAGGTGCAGTCGACGCCGTCGCGCGGCCACACGAGCGTGCAGCGGTGGTACCTCAAGGCGAACCACCCCGTCGAGGCCGCGCGCTGGACGCACGCGCTCGCGCGCGCGATCGAGAAGCACAGGCAGGGCGCGCACGAGCAGGCCGGCGAGAGCGACGCGCCGTCGCGCGCGTCGGTGCGCGGGAGCATCAGCTCGACGGTGTCGTCGCTCGTGAAGCGGAAGAAGGGCCGCGGCGACGCGGACTCGGTCGCGAGCTCCGGCGCGAACTCGGACGACGAGGAGAGCGCGCGCGGCATCGGCGTCGGGACGAGCCCGAATCGGCGCGGGTCGGGATATCTGGGGGTGGGCGAGCCCGACGCGAACGACGCTTCGTCGGGCAACGCGAGCTCGGAGCAGGGCGGCGAGGAGCACCCCCCGCACGAGGACGTGTTCGATCTGCAGGGCAACTCGGCCGCGGCGCAGCTCGAGCTCACGGCGCAGCTGCTCGCGAACCTGGCGTCCGCGTCGGGCGGCGGCGGTGGCGGCGGCGGGGCGGGGCGCGCGGCGGAGCTGCAGAGCGCGCTGCGCGAGTCGCTGTCGAGCGTGCAGGGGATGGTGAACGAGTACGTGCTGATGGCGAAGGAGCGCGACGAGTGGTGGCGCGCGCGCGTCGCGCGGGAGCAGGCGCGGCAGACGGTGTGGGAGGAGAGCCTCGCGAGCGTCGTCAAGGAGGGGGAGGAGCTCGAGCGCGAGCTGCGCACGCAGGCGCGCCGCCGCAGCCGGCTGGAGCCCAGCGCGGCGACGGCGGGCGAGGCGGCGGGCACGGTCAAGCGGCGCCCATCGGTCCTGCTGACGCTCTCGCCGCCGCCGCTGGAGGAGGACGTGCGGACGCCGACGGAGGAGGCGCCGACCGCGGTGCCGCCGACGGTGACCGTGGCGCGCCGGCAGGCGTCTGGCGGGTCGATCATCGCGCGCCCGGCGCCGCTGTCGCCGTCCGCGGCCGTGGCCGGCAGGGTGTTGCTAGGCGGGCTCGCGGGGCCGGAGAGCGCCGGGCTGGACGCGGACGGCGACACGGACGAGGAGGACGAGTTCTTCGACGCGATCGAGAGCAACGCGCTGCCGAACCTGGTGATCAACGAGTCGCTCGCGATCGGGCACGTCGAGGGCGAGCTGCCGTCGATCGTGGAGCGCGCGGCGTACGTCGGGTACGAGAACCTGCGGCAGACGCTCGGGCTGAACGACGACCAGCGGCCGCCGACGAGCCTGTGGAGCGTGCTGAAGCACAGCATCGGCAAGGACCTCACGAAGATCAGCTTCCCGGTGTTCTTCAACGAGCCGACGAGCATGCTGCAGCGGATGGTGAGCACCCCCCCGCGCGCGCTTCTTGTTTTTTGGGCGCGTTCTCATCCCTGTCACAGGCGGAGGACATGGAGTTCTCCGAGTGTCGTGAGTGGTCCCGCTTTCTCTCTCTCTGTGTGTGTGCCGCGTGCTCACAATCCGTGCGCCTGCGTCGATGTGCCGCCGCAGTGGACGCCGCGTCTGCCGAGGCCGATCCGCATCGGCGGCTCGCGTTCGTGGCGGCCTTTGCCATGTCGAACTATTCGTCGACGATCGGGCGCATCGCGAAGCCGTTCAATCCGATGCTGGTGGGTGGGCTTCTTCTTCTGGGTCTGGTTCTGGCTCGCAGCGGTCCCCCGGGGCGGCCCTGACGGCGCGTGTTTTGCCTCCCAGAGCGAGACGTTCGAATACGTGCGCCTCGATAAGCAGTACCGCTACGTCTCCGAGCAAGTGAGCCACCACCCTCCTATTTCGGCATGCCATGCCGAGTCCCCAAGATGGCGTTATTACGGCGAGGTACGTCGTGGGCCCCTCCCCCCCGTTCCCACCGCGGGCGCCGGATCGGGCTGCGTGTGCTGACGGTGCATTCGATCGCTCCCCCCCCCGCACCCACCCCCTGTCTTGTGTGCGCCAGGTCGACGCCCAGAACAAGTTCACGGGCAAGTCGTTCGAGATTCGCCCGACCGGCGTCGCCCACGCAGACCTCCTCATCCCCGCCGAGCGCGGCCCCGGGTACCCCGCGTACGAGGGGCGCATCGCGCAGGGCAGGGTCGTCGAGCACTACAGCTGGAAGAAGGTCACCACGAACGTGTCCGGCTTCATCCTCGGCTCGCCCACCATCGACCACTACGGCGACATGACCGTGCGTGCCCCAGCGTCCTCTCTTGTCTTCGCGCGCCCCCGCTGACCCGCTCGTGCCGCCGTCGCGCCCCCAGGTCACAAACCACCGCACGGGCGACCAGTGCGTGCTCACGTTCAAGCCGCGCGGGTGGCGCGGCAAGGACGCGTACGAGATCTCGGGGTACGTCGCCGACGCGGCCGGCACCGTCACGTACGAGATCGCGGGGCGGTGGAACAGCCAGCTCGTCGCGCGCGCGGTCGGCGCGGGCGCGAGCTCCAGCTTCGGCTCCGGCTCCGGCTCCGGCTCCGGCGCGGGCGCGGGCGCGCTCAACCCCGACGTCGCGGTGCGCGGGCCGGGCTCGGCGTCGCCGACGCCCGAGTACCTCCTGCTGTGGCGCAACTCGGAGAAGCCGCGCGCGCCGTTCAACCTGTCGCCGTTCGCGATCACGCTGAACGACTGCCCCGCGCGGACGCTCGCGCCGTTCGTGTGCCCGACGGACTGCCGGCTGCGCCCGGACCAGCGCGTGTTCGAGCAGGCGCGGTACGAGCTCGCGAACGCGCTCAAGACGCGCCAGGAGGAGCTGCAGCGCGCGATGCGCCGCGCGCGGGAGGAGGGCCGCGCGCCGCCGCACCGCCCGCGGTGGTTCCGCGCGGAGACGGACGGGGACACGGGCGAGCGCGTGTGGGCGCCGGCGAGGACCGGCGACGGCGCGCTGGAGTATTGGGTGGAGCGGGAGCGCGTGTTCGCGTCGGGCGGGAAGGAGCCGTGGACGGGGGTGGAGAAGATCTTTATTGACGACGCGGTCTGATGCGGCGGGGCGTGCATACGTGCTCGGCGTGGTGCTAATTTTTTCGGACAAACGACGGTCGCACAGGCGTTTCCGTTCGTACACACACATATATATACATACACAAACAGACATCCAACTATCTATCCAGCTATCCATCCATCCATCCATCCATCCATGAGAGCATACAAACAAGCGCAACACCCATACATCCAGGCAAATACAGACGAGAGAGATTCGTGAGAGATTCGATTCGCGATACATTGCCGCGCGCGAGCCTGCAAGCTGGGGGAGGATGCGCGGCACTCCGCGCCCGGCCGCGCGTCGCACATCCTGCCCGAGGCTGAAGACCCGGGCGCCCCGGGGCGCCGCCGCCACGCTCCGCGCCGTTCAGGCGTCCATCGGGAGGTCCTGTCGTCAGTGCCACAAACGGCGTGCGTCAGCGCCGCACGACCGGGGACCGAAACCGCCATCGCCGCGCCGCCGCGCCCGGCGCCCCGACGGACGCCCGACGCTCGACGCGCATGGGCACGGGCACACGCACACGCACCGTGTAGCCGATCCTGGAGAGGCCCTGCTTGGCGGCCTCGTTCTTAGCGGCCTTCTTCGTGTTGCCGCGGCCGGTGCCCCAGCACTCCCTGTCGACGAGCGCGTGCGCGACCCAGACGGGGGTCGCCTTGGTGCCCTGGTCCTTGCTGTCGGAGAAGGACCACTCGATCGTGCGGTTGTCCTGCTGGAGGCGCTGGTTGAAGAGCCCGAGGTGCCCGATCGTCGCGCACGCGAGCGAGGGGGAGGGCGGTGGGGAGACGGGCAGCGCGGGGTTCGAGAGGCGGCGCGGGGCGGGTAGGGGGGCCGTGGGGCTAGCGTTGGGGCCGGTGCCCGTGCCCGTGCCGGCGGGGGGGAGGCCGTGCTGGCCGCGCACGATGCGGTAGGCCTCGTGCACGTAGGGCTCCATGAGGGCGCGGAGCCAGTCTTGGACGGCGGCGAGGCCCTGGTCTTTGTAGAGCCCGCCGATGTACGACTGTGCGCGCGCCGCGAGGAGGGGTCAGCGAGGCACGGTTGCGGTGCGGTGCGTGGGAGAGAGGTCACCTCAAAGACGTCGGCTGGGAAAAGGGCGGGCATGAGTGGGCCGCAGAGAGAGAGAGAGAGAACGGGGGGGGGGGCGGGGGCGCGCACCTTGAACGTTGACGGACGCCCTCAGAGTGATGGACTGCGCGCGGTGCAGGCGGAGCTGTTCAGGCAGGCGGTACTTTACGGATCTGTTGCACGCAAAACAGTCAACATGCGGCGGTGCACGACGATCCGACGGCGGGGGCTCTCGTCTTTTGCCTACATGATCGCGAGGGTGCTGTTGCCGACGACCAGGGCCCTCATTTTCTACGGGGGAAGCTCAGCATCGCGCTCTGGGGGGGACAGGGCGCACCGCGCATACCGTCGACGGGCCGACGCGGAGGTAAGGGTATAGGTGGTAGAGGAGCTCGGTGACGACGAGGCCGAGCACCTGGTCGCCCAGATGCTCCAAGCTAGCGATCGGGGGTGAGCGCGCTGCGGATGGACGGAGCGATCGGGGGGGGGGGGGGGAGGGGAGGGGGACGTACACCTCGTTGTCGGGGCTGGGGTCCTCCGGGGTATCTTCGAATATGTGGGTGGGGCGCGCGGCGAAGCTGCGATGGGTGAAGATGCGCTTGCGGATGTCGTCCGAGCGGATATGGGGCAGGGGCGGGAGGGGCTTGGGGCCAAAGTCGGGGCTGCGATCGTACGGTGAGCGAGGTGCGGGGAGCGGTGGGCAGGGTACGGACGAGAAGACAGACATGGGCCCTGTGCGGTCGTGGAGGTGGGAGGCGAGGGTGGGGGACTTGGGGGGAGGGGGGAAGGAGGGAAGGCGAGAGGACCTGGGGCGGTGTGCGCGTGTGGAAGATATAGGACGAGGGCATGGGGTGACGCTGACGCTCGCAATAAGCCGCGCGAACTGCACCGGCGCCCACAATCAACAATCATTATATGTCCCCTCCCCGTCCCCTCAACCACAACACCTTCCCGATCCGGTCTGCTTACCTTGTTGCGCATTGAGCCCCGCCCCGAGCTACGCGTTCCGCGAGTCGCTGATTGCAACCCCGGCGGACGGGATCAAATACGCGCGGCGGGCCCCAGTGGTAGAGGGAGAAGGGCACAGACGGTGTGAGAACGAGGACGGCAGTTCCCCTCTGCTGGCGGCTATCGCAGACCCAGACCACCTTACGGCACTTCGCAGATCTTTGATTATCGCAACTGTCTTCGACTTCAATATCTTGCAGTGGATGCCATAACCGGGCCACGGCACTTGCTCCCGTTTCTCCCTCACAAGTCCTGCTGTCCCTCCACAGCCCCGAACACCGCCGTCATCTGGGTGCTCCGTGCAGACGATCATCACCGCCATTCATCGCATTGTATTTCTCAAGAGCACACTGGCCTCCGACGTCGCTGATAGGAAACATTCCTCCGAGCTTGACCCGCTTGCGAGGTACATTGCACTCACCTGAGGCTTGTCTTGGAACTTGTTAGAGACTTCTTGCTATGGCCTCGTATATCATCTAGGAAGACCCTCCAACTCAACGGGTTACGGCCGTGAGACTCGTCCATCTCAAACGGGTCTATCACACTGCTCGCTGGCCATCGATATGTGGTGCGCCCCCCCAACGTTGTATCTAGGCGCCAGTATTCAGACCTCGTGGCCACGCGGTATATATATGCACTGGCCCAACCTATGCGCGCACAGCGCCCTCCATGGTGTTATTCGCCGCAACCTTTGGATCCTTCGGAGACATCGTCGCCCTCGCCCAGTGCGCCTCCAGCGTCGTGCGCGCCCTGCGCGACAGCCGCGGCGCCTCGATGGGCTATCAGGCCTTCGTCGCCGAGATCGACGCCTTTCGATTGGCCCTGCCCGCCGCCGAGCGCGCGCTGCACAGCCCGCACCTCGCGCGCGATCGGCCACTCGCTCGCCGAGTGCGCGTCGCTGCTCGCCGACGTCGACCGCCGCGTCGCCGCGTGGCAGGCCGCGCTGCGGCAGGGCGCCTGGCGCAAGATCGGGTGGGGCCTCTTCGAGCGGGAGGAGCTGGCGCAGATGCGAGGGCACATCGCCGTCCACTTGGCGTGCATACACTTGGCCATCTCGACCGCGCCGGCGTAAACTTTGCATGCCGTCTGTCCGTGGATCCCGCCGCTGATTTGCTCGGCTCGATCTAGGTTCGTCGCTGGCCCGCCGTCGCAGACGCAACCCGCCACCGTGCACGTCAGCCTCTCGGCCGGCCTCCGCGTGTCCCTCCGCAGGTCCTCGCGCCCGCTCATCAAAGTCGTCGTCGTGGGCCGCGCAGGACGCAACCGCAAGAGCCGCATCAGACGAGCCCGCCTGAAGCGGCGCGGCCATCACTCGAGGTACATCACCGCGTCCGTCCTCCACAACACAACTGATGTCGCGCGTTTCCGTGCAGCGCGCCCCCGCCGGCCGTCGATCCTCTGTTGCATGTCACCCAAGGCCTATGGCATGGCGCTGGACGTCGCCTCGCCGGCGACTTGTGCACCGCCCTGCGATGTCTTGGCCTAACATGCCGCAGGTGGATTCGGTCGGGTCTCTTCTTCCTAGGATGGCCGCAGGGCAGATGACACGTGCGCTACCTTGAGTGTGTTCTGGATGTTGTATATGTAACGGTTCGCGGCTCGGTTTGCTATTACGCCCCGATGATGGTCGTTCGTTTCCCGCACTGCTTGATGTATATGCATGTCTGATGTCCGGGGCCACGCCGGACGGGGCCTGTCATGAGTATCGCCGTCGCATCATCATTGCTCGAGATGGCGAGGACAGCGGTGCTTGTCACCGGCCGCGCCAAATTCAGGGGAAGCAGAACAAAAGACGATCGCAGGGCGTCGGGCGCCGGGCTGTCTACGTACAACTCGTACATGCGCGCCCAGGGACACAGCATCCCAACGCGGTCACGCCTTTGTCTCTGGCCTAGCGCCGTCCGACGCTGCGGCCGCCCCCTGCAATGACGACACGGGGGTCGCGTGAGCCCCGATACGGTCCAGCGACACACAGCACGCAGGCGACGGTAGACTCACCTGCTCCTGCTCCTGCTCCTTGAGCGCCTTGGCCTTCACCGCGAAGTAATCCACGTGCAGCCCGCACTCCGTCTTCTCCTCCTTGCCCGCCCAGCGCCCCGCGCGCTCGCCCGCGTCGCCCGCGCCGCTCGGCGCCGTGCTGTGCCAGTCGCCGACGCTGCGGTACCCGCGGTCGAGCAGCGCGTTGCGCGGCACGCCGTGCGTGTTCACGTACCACTCCACGAGCGGGAACGGCCACGCGAAGAGCGGGTTCAGCTTCAGCAGGCCCGTCGCGTCCGCCTCGAGCGGCTGCAGCGTCGCGCGCGCGCCGCCCTGCGAGGCGCGCCGGCCGGTGATGACGGATTGCACGCCGAGGGCGTCGTACGCGCGGCGCGCGGGCTCGACCTGCGGGCGACGGCGGGTGAGAAAGCGGCGGGCGGGGATCCGCGTCGTATGCATGCATGCGTGCGGCACGCACCTTGACCACAAAGTCGTACTTCTCCTCGTCCGTCTCCCACAGGCGCTCGCCGAACTTCGCCTCGAACTCGGCGACGGTCGCGCACCCCTCGGGGGGGTACACCGCGACGGGGACGCCGTAGCGCTGCTTGACCTGCTCGACGAGCGCGTACGTCTCCGGGAAGTGGTAGAGCGTGTCGAGGAAGATGAGCGGGGGCGGGGCCGGCGTGAGCTTGGCGAGCATGTCGATCGCGACGAGGCCCGTGAGGCCGAAGGCGGTCGTCTGGTGCAGCCCCGGGAGGTGGTCGAGCGCCCAGCGGAGGATGTCCTCGGGCGTGAGCGGGCGGAGGTAGGCGTTGATCGCGGCGAGGTCGGCCTCGGAGAGCGGGAGGGCGAGGGGCTTGGGCAGGTCAGGGGCGGGGGCGGACATGGCTGCTGGAGGGAGAGTGGGAGGTAGGCTACTATGTGGATGTGGATGGGCAGGACATTTGTGTTTTATCGGGTGCGCACTGCGCAGACGCGATGATTGCGCACGGATGGTCCAACGCCACCGTGATCGAAAAAAGACTGGATGTGTCATGCAAAGCTGACTGCACCCATTATTACAACAACAACAACAACACCACCCCGGGGGGTATCTAATCACACAGATCTACTAGCTGCCCAAGATCTCAAAAGTCTTTCCACTCGTCCCAGTCGTCCCCCTTCCTCGCCGCAGGCGTCGGCTTCGACGCCGGGGCTGAAGAATACGCCTGCGTCGCGCCGGAAGACCCCCGGGACGACGAATACTCCCCGAAGAAATCGTCCTCGTCCGCGTCCTGGTACAGCGCAGAGCTCTCCTCCTCGTGCTGGCTCGCGAGCCCGTACCCGCTCCTCGCCGGATCGCTCCCCCCGAGACGCCCCCGCACCCCGCCGACGACGCCGCCCACCTGCTCCGCGACGTCCACCCCAAACTGGCTCTTGCTCCACTGATTCGCAGAGCGCCCGACGTCGCCCGCGCGCCGCCCCGCCTCGGACACGTACCCGCGCACGCCCGCCTGGAACGTCGGGTCCGTGACGCGCTCGACGCCCGGCTGGATGATGTTCTCGCTCACCGCGCGCGACGCGCCCGCCACCGCGGACGAGAACAGCGACCAGCCCTTGCCGAGCGCCGCGAGCGGGTTCTCCTGGATCTCCGCGAGCGACGGCGCCGCGCGCGACGAGAGCCCGTACGCGGCGTGCTGCGCGTCGGGCGCGGGCGACGGCGTGCTGCCAAAGCCCTGGTACCGCCCGCCCTGCGACGGCGGGAGGTGGTCCGGCCGCGACGCGTTGACCGAGCCGAGCGACGAGAAGTAGGACTCGTTCGCGGATCTCTGGTCCGTGCTGAGCGAGGCGGGGTTCGGGGACGTCGGGGCGGAGGAGAAGGAGGCGGGCGAGGGCGAGCCCGCGCGCAGGCTGTTAGTGCGGTTGGAGGTGCGCGATTTGCGGAGGCCCTGCGCGGACGAGGGCCGTCCGGGCGAGCCGACGCCACTGCCCGGAGAGGCGTAGCCCTCTGGAGGGGGCGATGGGGACCAAGGTTGGTCTCGCAAGGTTGCGTCGAGCTGAGGCACGCTCTGCATTGAGTCGGGCCGTTCGTGGAGAGGATCGGAACCTTATCTACCTTTTCGCGGTACTGAGTGGCGGCCCAGCAGTGATATCGGTCGTATGAGCTCATCTCTGCCTTGTAACCGCCCTGCTCGGCGGGGCTGTAAGACTCCATGAAGTCGAGGAAGGGGCCGTTCCCACCCAGCTAAATATACGATGAGAGACGTAATTCAAGGCGACACGCCCGGAGCCGGTGGGTGCGCACGCACCTTCATCCGTCTGATCTGCTCGTCTTGCCATGTGTCCATGGACACAGAGCGCACGAAACTGGAGGGGCAGCGCAAGTCGGCGGAGCGGCACCCAGAGGCGGGAGCGGGTGTGTGTGTGCTGACCTTATGTGCACGCCAAAGCCCCTGTGCGTGCCCGCGCACTGGAGGCACAGAAAGACGGCGAAGCTGGGGGGGAGAAGCGGGACGAGGTCACAGGAGAACCTGGGCGGTGTCTAGACTCGTCTGACCTGAGGGACGCCCATTGGGGGTTGGGGTTCCCGCAGTCGATGCAGGTTTTGTTCTTGAGATCCTCGCGCTTGATGAGGTCCTGGAGGGTGCGCCTGTGTGCGGCCTGGTCTGCCATTGTCGAAGGGGCGAGGGAAGAAATGAGTCCGGCTACAATGCGTGGTGTGCTGGCGCGGCGGCTGCCCTGGCCAAGCGTGGGAAAATATTTCCTTGCTGGGACACGCCGTGGACGTCATGGCGCGCTGGAGGGGTCAGAGCGGGCGAACGACAAGGCGCGGGAGTGTACTTGGGACAAATAGGTGACGTGGTGGTCGTTTACAGGACTGTAATTTCCCGACGACGAGCTCGGGGATGGGAGCAAACGAGCGAGGCGTGGAGGAGGACCCGAGGGAGCGGGAAGCCTTACCGTCGACTTGGGCCCGAAGTCTCAGGCTGTAGCCGGGCAAAGCTTGCGTACAACGTCGTCCCCGTCGTCGTCGTCAAGCCTCTCGCCGTTGCAGCCGCCGTCGAGCCCTGTGGACTGCTGCGGTCCTCGACGAAGAGCAGAGATTAGATCGCCCTGCTGCAGATAACTCTCGCGGGCTTTGAATCGCGCCCTCGCTCAACGCCCTCGTTCCACCACCGCCTCGCTTGCCTTTCGTCGCCCAGCATTCACAGGTCTACACGGTCATCGCTCGACGTCGCCGACATTCTCTTCGTGCGCGAAACAACAACACCTTCTGTCGACCGCTGCCCGACGCGTCGCAGCCCTTGCCCTTGTCCTGGGTCCGTCCAATCCACACGCCGGTTACCGTTCAATACCGTGCTCTTTCCTCCTCGTCCGTCCCCTCGTGAGAAGCTTTCCGGTCATCCCGCTTCAGAAGTTCTCCCAGCCCCTTCATAACCCCAACCCCCCCCTCCTACCTCCCCGCTCCCACTCTTCCAACACCGTCCCTCACCGTCCAGACGACATCCCGGCCTGCCCCCCGCACACACCCTAGCCATGATTCAGAAAACAAACGCTCGTCGCGGAAGCACCGCCGTCGCGCCTTATCGGCAGACCGTGACCCTCGACTCGGACGGCCCACCAGCTTGGGGCACCTGGTTGAATAGAAAGTCAGTCCGAGATCTTACCTTGTCCTTGAACGGCCGTGAGCTCATCTGCGGCAATGCAGATTCTACTCGCTGGAGATGGTCCAGCAACCAATCAGAGCCCGAATGTGCGGCTTCGGCGACAAAGTGCGTGTCTCCCCTTGCTCCTCGCCGTTAGATGTGGATAGGGTCCATGAGCAACGCGTGACGCCCTTCCTTGCAGGATCGACGTCCACTAGCACCAGCTGCAGTAGCGAGGATGGTCGTCAGGAACGATGACAACAGTCCAGTAGACGAAGAGTCAGTGATTGGCTCCCATGGGCTTCCATGTGATCTCTGATAGATTCCGTCCACCCAGCGATGTAGATTGTTCCTTCTTTCTGGTCACGGCAGATCTGTGGTCTTCGGACGGAAAACATGAAATGAACCTAGTCCTCCACCCCACGTCCTCAGACCGCTATAATACAACACATGTCCCTAAAAGGCGACGAACGAACGCGCCCTCGACTTCGACCCATCCACCAGGTGATCAGTCAAACCCGACCCCTTCAACGTCATCACCCCTCACCCCAAAGTTCGCCTCGAGACCCACAGTCGAGGCACAGGTGGGTTGCATTCTGACCGCAGTCTTCCATCGAGCGCTGACCGGGCCATCCAGCACACCGCGTTCCCTCCATTGATCGTACCTCTGATCCCAGGATATAGCTCACAAGGCTATCCACTCCCGACACCACCGCCTCCGCCTCCACCGCCGCTCGTGCAAGACTCCACCGGCTTCCATTCGTCATTGTCGGCATACTCTTCCCCGTCTGACGCCTCCAGCTGGGCCTATGGCCTCCAAGGACCGTCTTCATCGTCCTCCTTTTCGCTCCCGTCCCTGTCCCGCTCTTTGTCTTCTTCAATGGTCACGGGCATGGGCACGGGAAGCTCGTCAGGGCCGGCGACGACCGGCTCTTGGCAGACCGATGCTGACGTCGATAATCCCTATCGTACGTGGAGTGCGGACCCGCAGTACGGTACGCTGGACCCCCTGGGTCCTGCCCCCATGCCCGCGTCGGCCAGCGGCTCCGGCGTGGAATCTGCACTGCGGCAGACGGCGTCCGGGCAGTACCCGAACATCGAGACACGCACCAACACCAACTGGAACCAGGTATCCACATCACATACGACGGAGGCGTATGCAGTCACGCCCACGGCCGCCGAGCCACCGTCGTTGGCCAGCTTGATCGCGGGGCCGCACAACCCGCCTTACGACCAGTCCATGTATGCGTCCGCGTCCTACTCCCAGCGCACGCCCCGCAGCACGTACTCTTCCTCCTCTTCACAGGGCCAATACGCCCAGCCTCCCCCGCCCCCCTCTTCGACGATACCCCCGCTTCCGCGCCATACATATACCCGCACGCTCGTCGGCCTCTTGGCCGCGAACGCGTGCCGCCTCCTCGACGAGCACCGCAAGCCGGGGATATTCTTCCTCTTCCAGGACCTCTCCATTCGCACCGAAGGTGAGCCCGCGCCGCGCATACATAACTTCGCTGCGGGCCCATCAGCCTGCGCGGTGCCGCAGGGGCGGACAAGAAATGACTCTGAACTAATACGCCAATACCTCTCCTTGCGCAGGAACATTCCGGCTGCGGCTGCGTCTCATGAACATCGGCGCGTGAGCACAACAGTCCTTTGGGCGCAGAGATACGCCTGATCCTGTCTCGACGATACTGACGAATCGCTCCGCCCACGCCCGCGCCCGCGCTTCTCGCCGCGCCGTGCGGCTCCGCGTCTGCTGCAGCACGTTCGAGACTGGCGCGACCGGTTCACCGCGCGTGCACACCAACGTGTCGCCCGTGCTCGCCCAGACGTTCACGGCGCCGTTCGTCGTGTACTCCGCCAAGCGCTTCCCCGGCGTCCCCGGTGAGTCCCGCTCCCCGCGCCCAGTCGCCCCGTCTGCCACCGTGTCCGCGCGCCCCGAGCCGCACATCCCTGGCTCGCGGCGCGGCGCATCGCATCGGCGGTGGACCATCGATGATCCCACCCCCCTGTGTGCGCGCTCGAGGCGCAGCCGAGCCGAGCCTCCGTGTCCTAATAGTAGTGCTGCTGCTCATTCACCTGTCACCGCCGCAGGCACCACCGCGCTATCGATCGCATTCGGAAATCAAGGCCAGAAACTGCCTCTGGTAAGTGCAGAATTCTGACGCCCCTCCCCTCCCTGGCATGCCTTCCGCTTCCGCCTCGGCCGGGGGTCTCGGCGGATTCGAGTGGAGCGCTGGAATCACTGACGCCCCGCTTGGCTTCGCTAGCGGAATCGCCACGGCTCGAGCAAGAACGGTCGCCGGAGGCGACGAGGCGACTCTTCCGACGACGATTCTGACGACGGGACGTGAGCCCCCCGCGCGCGCGCGTGCTGCAGGGCCCGTCTGCTTTTTTTTTTTTTCCTTTTTGTCGTGTACAACATTCGCTCGCGTACTGTCTATTGCTGTCGCTGTTCGCCCTTCCCGTTCGCTTTTCACGTGTCCTGTACATACAAGCCTCTGAGCACCCTCTTTCAGATTAGATGGGGTTCATCCGTCCGCCGACCCGCTCTCGTTCTCGATTCGATTACACACACTTGCGAATTAAAATACTATTAGCCGCGCGACTGTATGCTCGACATCCCCGGCTGCTTCGAGTAGATCATGTTGTTGATCTCCGCCTGCGCGCTCTCCTGCGTCCTAAAGTCCTCCACCGCCCGCAGCGTCTCGGGGCACGTCCGCCGTATACTCTCTATGAGCGCAATCGCCTTGGCACGCCGGTCCTCGGCCCACTCCGGGTGCCGCGAGGCGGGCACGTCGTCCGGCAGGATGGGCTGGATCAGCCGGCCCGACTCCAGGTGGTCCAGCACCATCGACAGCAGGAGCATCGTCGCGCGGTGCGGGCGCCACGCCTGCCATGACGGTGAGATCTGGTAGAGGATGTGGAGCGGGTGCGCAAAGTCGCAGTCGCCGCCGCGGCGGCGGAGGTGCGGCGTGTGCGGCGTCGCGACGCTCACGGCCGCAGCGCGCCGCCCCGCGGCGAACGTGCGGTCCGCGCGGGCGGGCACGATCCCGTCCGGGTCGTCCGCCTTGGCGAACATCTCGTCGTCGAACAGGAGCGGCGTATCGGGCGCGCGCTCGCGGTCCGTGGGGGCGAGCTGTACCTGGCGCCGGTACGGGAGGATGATGCGCTCGACGATGCCGAAGGCGCGCAGGGGCTCGCCCGCGCGGACGAGGACGGCGACGAGGTGGTTCCAGTTGTGCGAGTCGAAGGTGAAGTGCATGGACTTCAGCCTCTGCCACACGTCCGCGACTTCGAGGTGGTATCCCGAGGCGGAGAGCACGTCCATGTAGATCGAGAGCGGGACGCAGAGGATGCTCGCCTGACGCTGGAGGTCCTCGCGCGGGAGCTCCGCGTCGGCGCCCGAGAAGAGGCCCTCCACCTTTGAGTAGCGCATGCCGAGCCCCACGATTTGCTGCCACACCTTGCGCGCCGAGTCGACGTCCTGCGCCTTGCGATACGAGTTGAGCAGCAGCGTCAGCATGCTCAGCGTCGGCTCTCCGCCCTGGTCGATCATGTCCTGGAACAAGGCTTCCACCTGCTCCGGACTCGCTCTCCGCGCGTGGGACGACATCAGGGGCCCGTAGATGTGCTCCAGTCCGGATAACCGCGTGTTCGAGCTCACGAGCCACGCCCGGTCGTTGGGATCCGAGTCCATGAGGGACCGCAAGAAGTCCTGTGCCAGCTCGAGGTTCTCCTCCGTTCCCTCATTGCTGTATCCTCGCAGGATGGCGCCGAACGTGACAGAGGTGGGCCGGATGCCCCGCGCGAGCATGTCGTCGTACACTTCCTTCGCCTTCGCCTTGTGTCCGAGGCGCAGATAGCCAGCCATGATCACGGTGAGCGCGTAGGCGTTCGTCTGGAACCCCGTCTCCCAGTCTTTCGCGAGTTTCTCCAGCTCCTGGAAGATGGTGGCCGCAACGTCCATGAGACCAGAGTCGCAGGCAGACTGGATGAGCAGGGTGAACGTATGGATGGTCGGGCGCATGCCCACGTCCTCGATTTTGCGTAGAATGTTGGAGACCATCTCGAAGGGAGTGCCGATGAGGACGTACGCCTTGAGCAGGATGTTGAAGACGTCGATGCGCGGGCGGATCTGCCGCGTCCTTGACGAGGTCGTGTAGTCGAAGGCCCTGACGACCCCCCGCCAGGATCCGACCTCTGCGTGGGCGTTCATGAGCGCGGCGATCATCTGTCGGTCCGGAACGACGCCTTCTCGGATGGCCTGCTTGTAGATCGCCTCTGCGGCCACGGCATCCCTCCGCTCCGCCAGCAACGTGATGACGGTCGTGTAGGTGATCTCGTTGGGCGGGAAGCCCGCTTCGACCATTTGTTCGAGGACCGTGCCGACGTCGTCGACCTCGCCGCGCATGGCAAAGCTGTTGAGGATGACCTCGTAGACGTACCGATCGGGATGGATGCCCGCCTTGACCATCTCCTCGAGCCAGGTGTTTATGCCATCAAAGTCGCGACGCTGGGCGTGGGCCATGATGACGGAGGTGTAGTGGTGGATTCCTGCACGTCTTTTGGCGTCTCCTCGATTCCGCGCCTCGGCAAGCTCTTCGTGGAATAACTGGACGACCCTCTTCGTATGGCCGTGGAGAGCGTGCGCGTGCAGGCGTAAAGAGATGCTCGACATCCCGACAGCATTCCGCTCTTTGAGGACCGCAAAGTACTGTTCCGCACGAGCGATGTCGCCTTGATGGGCGAATAGGTAGAGACCGCACACGGTGTATCCCCTGGGCTCAGCGCCGGGCTCTACAAAGGCAGACAAAGTCGAATAGAGACGATTTGCGAGCTCAAAGACTCTGTTACGAACGAGCGATTGAACGAGCTCCAGTTGCAGCGTCAGGTTGGGTCGCAGTCCCTGCCGATGCAACTCTTCGAGCACAGCGAAAGCGTCCTCTGGACATCGTCTGACGATCAGGAAGGTCATGAGAAGCTCCCCCACCCGTAGCCGGTCTGTCCTGTCGCCCTTGTCTCTCCGTGACGCGACGACAGCCACGGGAAACTCGATTTCGTCCAGGATCGAGAGTGCGGTGTCGGAGAGCGCCTTGAGCGCGTCGTTGACCGCCTTGCCGTAGTCTCTGTACTGCGGATCGAAGATGCGCCCGCCGAGAGCTATCCATTTTTGGCAGATGATCTCGAGGACCTTGACGGGACCCTCGGTGCGATTGATGGCCAAGAGAAGGCTCTCGTACGTCCTGCACTCGATGGCTGGGTCCTCCCCTTCTCGAAGGAATTCCATTCTCGGGAGACCAGAGACCGCGGCGGGAATGTCTCCCGCGAGAGCCATGCAGCGGACCCAGAGACACTCTCTCAAAAAGGCCTCTGGCGACACTGGATCGATGAGGGATTCTACCTCTGACAGCAGAGGCATGAGGAACGTCGCCCACTGATTGAGCGCGTCGAGACTCCCGTCTGACGTGTAAAGGGCTTCTGCGCCTGTAGCCATGCGGTCGACGAAGGGAATGACGATTTCCGGCTTCTTGGCCAACACGCTATTGCGATCTCGGACGAGGTTGTAGGATTCCCATGCGTCATGCACTTCTATGGGTTTGTCTTGGTATGGACGGCCCCGGATGAAGCGGTCGAGCAGCTCGACAGGATTTGGCGCGTCCTGGGGCCGCCATGCAGCGCCGGCGTTGGTGGAGAAATGTCGGGCCTGAGCGCGGTGAGGTGCTCTGGAAGGGAGGGGGCCGGGAGACGCGGCGAGGAGGGATGGAAGGGCGCGCAGGCTGCAACACGGGTGGGGAGACGCTTTCGCGTGGGGGAAGACATGGCTTCCGCCTGGAATGGGATCGTTGGGACGCCTCGGTCGAGGGGCAGGGATTGTTGACGCACATTTTTTTGTAAAGAGCCATTGGGAGTACTGCAGCCAGTCTGTGTCTGGCAAGGCCTTCTCCTTGCCCTTGATGCGTTTGAGACGCGTGGCCGTGTCGGTCTGCAACGCGTGCATTGCGGTGCGTGTCCGAGCCTGAAGCAGCGAGGGCCTTGAGAGTGCGACCGGGTTGGAGAGGAGGGAGTTGAGTGTGAGCAGGAAAGGCTCGACCATCACCATCCAACGAGCGAACACCACACGAGAGGCCGACGCTGACGACTGCGGCGAGCAAGGGGTCAGTGAGCGCGAGGGCGCAGGGTGGAGTGGACGGCCAGAGACCGACCTGAGGCTCCGACAGGACGACGTTAACGGACTGGAAATTAATTGCTCACTCTGCAGCAAACTCGCAAACTCGACGCAAGAGTGAGCGCGTCCTCGGCTAGCCCCGGCCGAGCGTCCCGGCCGGCCTCGGCGCTGCATCCCCGGCGCCAATCCAGCTCGCAGCGGCGCAGCGCAGACATCGGGAGCACAATAGGCGGTCCCATTCTCCGGTCATATGCGTGCCAGTGCGTCTAGGCATTTGTTCCACAAATCGGGCACCTTCATTCGACGCGCAGAACAATGGAAGAAGCACCCCGCATTCCCCCTGCCCATGAGATCATCGTCGCATCGTGCAATGGGAACCTGGAAGACATCGCGGCGCTGCGAACGCAATGCTACGACGTCCGCATAGCTGTCTTCGTCCACGAACAGGGCTTCCCGCTCGACCTCGAAATTGACGAGTGCGTATCCTGAGCAACTATTTCCGCGGCGGTCCTTGGGGGCCCCTCATTGCCAATCCCGTCGGCAGAATCGACGACACCGCGACTCATTTTTTGTTGCGTCTCGTGCCCTCCCTGCAACCGATCGGGACCATACGCGCGTTCAAGCCCAAGGACGCCACCTATTACAAGCTCGGCCGTCTCGCCGTCCACAAGGACCACCGCCAGCACAAGTTCGGTCGGGAACTCGTGCTCGCGCTCCACCAGTGGGTCAGAGCCGATGCCACAGCCCATGGATCACAGGGGCACGTCCACATAGTTTGCCATTCGCAGATCCCAGTCAAGGCCTTCTACGCCAAGTGAGTTCCATTCCTTCTCACACACGACTCTCGCAGATGCCCAATTCGCATTTCTATTGTCGTCCAGATTCGGCTACGCCCCTGAGGTGAGTCTCTTCCCCTGCGATCCCACATCCGTCATTTTTCCCTGCCGAACGAATCACAGGGAGGAGAGTTTGACGAAGACGGCGCTCCACATCAGAAGTTGGTCGCCCGTTTGCCCCTATCCGATTAACGCATATGTGACATGCAATTGTTCATTTCTATGCATAAAGAACCATGTTGTAGGAAGAGCAGTGTTCTAGCAATACAGCCATAGATGGTGGTAGGTATACAGATATCGTCCGAAAAAACGTCGCGTCATGTACAGTCGTGCGTGAAAAGATAAGCACTGAACGTCGAATCACTAGAAGTAGCGGGCACCCGGCTGAACCGTAATAACAAGAAGGTCGAAATCTGTGTATCATAAGTGGAGGGGGTATCGTGCATCGTAAGATGATAACGAGGAAAGAGGAAAAGAGGAAAAGAGAGGAGAGAGAACACACTCAACGGCAAGCACATATAGAAGCCAAAAGGAAGCATAACAACAAGAAATCATGAACGACGACGGTCGGCAACGTCGTCGACGAGAGAACCCTCGCTCTCGCTCTCCGAGCTGAAGACCTCCGTCTTCACAGATCGCAGTGAATTCAGCGGGATGGTCGCAGTCTGGAAAGGATTGCCCGGCAGGACGCTGAAGCTGATACTCGTTCCGTATCCTACCGTGCCGTCTTCGTACATCTTCCGAGCCGCTTCGTACTCCAACTTCTCTTGCTCGGCCTGTGCGAGAAAGGGCTGCGATTGCCCGTGTCAGACGACGCCTCGATCTGAAAGTGAAATCGAAGGCGGCTGACCTTGCGCTCATCATCTGTCATCGAGCGCCATTTCCCGGCAGCTAGGACACTCTGCTTCGTCGTTTCCGTCTCATCACCGAATACGTCCTTCACGAGCTCGGGATCCGATCGTATCCTCTGAAGGAACATGAAGTACGCGCTCAGGGGTTTCTTCGGCGCGTTTGGATCCTTGATGTTGCCCTTCCGTGATTTCCCGGCCTTGCGCTGCGCTGCGCGGAACGTGTTCTCGCGCTTGATGTCGTCTGGAGTCAGGGAGGTCATGTACGCAGAGTACTCACGCTCCCGGATCTCCTTCATGGCCTGAGAACGCCGCTTGTAAGGCTGTGCGCCACCGAGCCATCGATATCAATCATTCGACTGCGCATGGGCGAAAGGAACACGTACCTCTTTCTCAGCATTGCTCAGTTGCGCGTATTCGACTCCCGCCTCCTTGGCGGCCTGTGCAACATTCAGTTTCCTCGTATTGGTAGCTTGGTGTCTCTGGATCCAATCGGTGAAGTACAGCTGCCACGCGGAGGGTGCCAATTTGGGAGGCTTGAGATGAGATTTCTGAGGAGCTGTAGGATGGAAATTCAAAGTCAGCCCATTGTTCGATGCTGAAATGGGGGGGCGAGCACTTACGCGTGTCGACTGACCGCGGTCGATCGTGGTCGGAGGGCTCGGGCGAGAGGTCCACCTTTCTCTTCCTGCGCACGGTGGCATTCGGATCGTCGTCGAGGTCCGCCGACTCGGCACGACGACTGTAGGTGCGCGCCAGGCTCGGAGCCCGCGACTGGATGCCCGAGGGGGCACTGGAAGACTGGAAGACGTGCGCCAGAGGGTTGGGGCTCCTTCGGCTTCGCTGCCGCTGGGTCGCGTAGGCGTCTTCGAATAGGGGCGGGTGGGGCGGGTGGAGCAGGGAAGGCGGTGGGGACGCGACGGGGCGAGGGGCAGCGCCCGTGTTCCAGAGCTGGGACGCCCACGACGGCTGTGAAATCTGCGGAGGGGCGATGGACATGACGGGAGGGTCTGAGAGGGCCCCGTCCATGGATCGTGACAGCGGGTGTAGAGCGGGATGGTCCATGGGCGGCGAGAATGCCTCCGCTTTGGCCAGGTACATCGGGCTATCTTGGTACGAGACGAATGAGGAGGCGACCTGCGCGCTACCCTCGATCGACATGGACGGGATGGTGATAGGAGCGGACGTGGATGCCAAAGAAGCAAAGTCGTCGTCTACTAACCAGTTGGAGATGTAATGGCTGGGATCGTCGTACTCTGACAGCGCGGAAGGCATGTCAGCAAAGCCGGCGAACGTACCGGGGCTGAAGCTGGGATCGAACTCGAGCTGGCTGCAGGGGGAGGCGGGGGAGGCGGAGAAGCTGGGAGCGGTGGCGGGGGACTGAAAGCCGGACATGGCGTCCCATGAGTAGAGGGAGCTGTTGCTGTTGTTGTTCTGGCAGTGGACGTCGTCGATATCTAACGGACCGAAAATCATGTGATCCGAGTCGAAATTGGGGGTGGTGCGGGAGAAGGGATCGTCGTCAAAAAGGACGAGGGGGGACGCGTCCCTCATGGAGGCGTCGTTGTCGGGGAGGGAGAGGGGAGAGGGGGCGGAGGGGAAGCGAGGACGACGTTGGAGGGGAGCATCGGGGGTCGGGCGGGGAGGTAAGGGGGGAGGGGAGACGCGCCTTGATAGGCTTATATAGGAGTCGGTGATGGACAGGGCGGTGGTGGTGGTGGTTCAGCGGGGGGAGGACATAGTCGCTGGGGGTCCTAGCAGTGAATTTAAGAAGGAGAGCGTTGAGCGGCCTTCGAAACGATTCCATTACTGTACCTCGAGTGACTCGGGGTGAATCAGCGGCTGGAGAGTTCGCGAGTTTCGAAGCCGAGAGAGAGTCCTGCAGCGGGGCGCATAGGTGCACAGCAGCAGAGCAGCAGGTTCTCAAGTGCCAAATCCGGAACGTTCGACCGCGAAGCTATTTTAGACGGGGGCGTCCACGCCAGCGCGTCAATCGGTCCACCGACCTGATCCCGTCCGCAAAACCGAACCGCATCCCGGCTCGCCCGGCCCTAATCACACCCTCCCAGATCGGGCAGTTGCGTCCCCGCCCTCGGGATCCTATTGTGCATCGCCACCCGACTGGTAAGAACGCCGACATCAGCCGCGCTCGAAGGCCCCCGGCGGAATCCCTCCAGCTACATGACGCTCCTCCGCTTGCATTCGAGACCAACTCAATGGAAGCACCACCCACTCATAAAAAAAATTCAACCCTATTAAATTTCACATCGCGACTCGCTACCGATCCCTCATCCAAAAAAAACAAAACAACCATCAAAGGACCACAACATATTCCGTCCCCTGGTATCGGCCATTGTTGTAAACGCTCTTTCCCGCCTGCATCCCCCGCACAATTCCGTATCCCACGCGAAAAAAGAACCCCCGCATCCATCCCTATCAGTCAGTCATCCTGCCCCTCAAGCGAGAGACGGCGTGATATCATACCTCCCAGCCCTTCACGTCCTTCATGATCTCCTTCTCTCGCTCGAGCGCCGCCTGTTGCCGCCGGTACGCATCGCGGTCCCCCTCAGCCAGCAGCAAGGGAATAAGATGAATCCGCGACCACGTCTGTTCCCGCTGGAGCTCTCTGCAACCACCGCCGTCTCAATCAGTCTTCCTTCCTTTTTCTGCCGAGGGCCACCTGCGCGGCGCCTCGACGATAAGAAACGAGGCAAGCGGCAGCGCGCGGCCGGATCCTGAGACCACGTTCCCCGTTGGGCGGGTGGTATCACTTGACACGTTCCACGTCCCGCTGACCCACAGATGCGCGTCCTCAGCGTGGAGTCGGATGGACGCACCTCTTCTCGATGTTGCCCCTTCCAAGCCGATAGAAGCCATACAGGCAGACGGCCGTTACGCCGCCGAGAATGGCCAGACCACTCGGTCCGCGGAATGGAAGGTTCCGTTTATACTTGAGCGATTCAAACCCCCCCGGAGGGGGCATATCCCTAAGGGCACATAACATTGTCAGCTCGATGAGGAGAAAATGACGAATGATCACACACTGTCTGTAAGGTGTCGACACTGCAAAACAGTCAGCGTCAGCGCTGCGCAACACACACATACGGAAACAGCATAATGCATCTCGGCACAGCTCGACTCACTCGCTGTCTATGCGGTCGGTGGAGGTTACTGGCGAGCACACGTCTGAACGGTCGTCTCACAGTCGTCGGAGGACGCCGGTGCCGGCCCTACAGCGCATCAAGTCACGTGATGTATTGATGTTTTCGTCGGTGGCAAATGACATCCGCGCTCGCCGCTCTCGTCCCTTGTGTCGCACACTGCGGCGCCCAATTGAGACGACTATCGGACTCCGAGTCATCCTTGACGGGTCGCTCATCATTATTGTACGGTATCCTTGGATGAGATATCATTCCCAAATGCACGGAAACGAGGTTGCGTTTCTGATATTGATGCAGCACGGAAGAGAGATATTGCAATTTTCTGGATTGAGATCCTTGGATTCCACGGCGCGCAAATTTCGCGAATGCCTGGGGATCGCTGGAGATAACACAAACGACGGCGGCCCTGAGAGTGACGTTGCGTTGTGTCCTGGGCGGGCTTGACTTGTAAAAAGCATGGAGCACGTATCCAGGCCAAAAGCGGAATGCGATCATTCTCGCGGGCGTTGAGTGGCAGAAACGTGGAATAGTGCAATAATTAGATATGCCGCCTTCGTTCACACCCTTCCGTTCCTCTCCTTCTTTCGAACCACCATGTCCCGTCAGCCCTCCCCTGGTCCCTCCCATCCCCCCTCCCATCCCCCTTCCACCCACACAGCCCTCTGCCAGACAGAGACCCAAACCTTATGCTACGGGCATCGCCGCTGGCGCCGAAGATGCCAAGTACAAGACCAAGTACAGGGAGCTCAAGAAAAAGGTCAAAGAAATAGAGGCAGTCAGTCCACCCCCCTCCCCCCTGCCGTGACGTACGTCCTTACCCCGCATCAAGGACAACGACAAATTGCTGTTCAAAATGCTTCAGGCGAAGCGCAATATATCACGCATGAAGATTGAAAGAGCGTGAGTGTCCGTCATACTCTCTGACTCGATCCACCCTCATCTTGTGCCAGCGTCTTGTATGAACGCCTGTCAGGGCATCCATCACCTCAGAGCGCATTCGAACGTCAAGGAGCTGCAATGCATGACGCTCAACTTCACCCCTCAGCTTCACATGTGACCCGCGGACATCGTTCCCCCCGAGAAGTTCTCGAGACACAACTTATTCCCGTGGATCCTAACAACCATGCTGCCATTGAGTATTACAGAAATGCCGGGATACCGATTCGCATCGTGCAGGGTCCTGACGGCCAACCCGTTCATGTCGCGGAAACTGTAGTCGGCCCTGCTCATATGTCAAGGCACTCTTCCGGACATACTCCGTCGCGCGATGCACGACAACACAATGTCCATTCGCTATCGGCATCCTCGTCTGTGCAACACCTGGAACCACCTCACCACAGAGGACAACAGCGATCGGCGTCCCATCACAACTCCCACTCTCATTCCCCCTCTGCATCTTCTCATTCGCGCTCGAGATCCCGGGGCAATCACGCTTCGCAAGTCTCTCATGCAGCCATCACTGCGTATCCCCAACAGGCACCTCTGGAAACATTTCCTCCTAGTCATCATGACTCGCAGCCGCCTGCGCCTTCTTCGGATCGCGGGAGACCTAGTCGGGACGAAGCACATGAGCTTGCACCTGCTCACAGCTATGCGCATGTCCAATCGCCGCCGATGGCTCCGGGTCAAATTTCGCCAACCGTCAAAGGAAGCTCTCGCATCCACAATCATCAGCGCATGGGTCCCGGAACAAACATCAACAACATCGGCCAACCGGAACGCGAGCGTGATCGCGACGTTCGTGACAGGGAACGCGAGATCGAATGGGAGCAAGAGAGAGCACAAAGGACTAGGGAGATGGATGGTGTCAGCGGACCAGGCTCGGTCGCGCCTTCACGCGTCCCCTCTCCACCCTTCGGAGCGCGATACCGCCCTGCCGGAGACGCATACACGGAAGAGCGTGATCGCCCTTCACGTATGTATGAACCTCGTGGGCCTCATGACAGCACAGTTCAACGCGGCGCATCACGTTCTGCAACACCCAGATCTCGCTCCGGGTCTATCGCGCCCCGCGGCTCCGTCGAAGATCCCTCCCGCCCGAGCTCCCGCTCGCAATATTATCCACGCGAGTACGAACAGAGGCCTCGGCCATCGGTTTCGCATCTCGTCCACCCGTCCGACGTGGACACGGACATGGCTGCGGAAGATGCCCGACACAGTCGGCCGGATTCCAGCGGGAGAATATCAGACGTGTATACGAATTCGGATTCGAGGAAGCGCTCGAGAAGTGACGTGGAAGGAGACCTGGAGATGGATGACGGGTCTCCGCGGCGCCCAGAAGCCACGGCCGGGGCCGGGGCTGAGTGAGGATACTGAACTTTCGTTGGGTTCGTACTTAGCTCTTTGGACTCATCTTGCGCAGGCCTTGATGTACGACGCGGGGGCAGGGCGATCGTGGTGATTTCTTGTCAGCATCTTGAACGCGTGTATGTGTATATGTTTTCTGCATCTTTAGTCAAGCTGTGGTGTTGTTCGCTGTGGAGCTATCTTCATCGGATTGCTACGGCTGCAGTGTGGTCTGATGATCACGCCCCATATAGTTTTGCAACGATGTGCGCAACGAGGCTCGATGATGCGCAAATCGATCTACTGTATCAACGGGGGATGTCCGAAGACCCAGGTACCAGCACTTGATGCGATCCGTTTGGCTGGCGTCCAAGGACTGGTAGGCACGTACTAAAGCTCAGAAGCGGCTTCCGCATATCGTTGGACTCCGCGCACCCCTTCGTCCGTGGGCGCTCGGACCTCCAGCTTCGCCAGTCGCCATGGATTTGGAGTTTTTTACGCGTCTCTGTCATTTGCGAGGCGATCCTGCACGGTACGGGATCGTCGCAGATCTTGCATGTAGCGTTTCAACATTTGGACTGATGGCTGCTAGGATCGACGTGCGTGCTTGCACCGTCCGGGTTTCGAGCCGCGACGTATTCGTCGATGCGGGCAGGCCGCTGGATGTGAGGTGCTCGCACGGGAATTACTGGGGGCGATGCAGCCTGCGCGCGCGGACGTTCAAAGTGAAACTCGTCCGTAGATCATCACGCATCTCATCTCTGCCATTCACATACATGCCTGGTGAGTACTCTTTTCAGCGGCGATGCAGGTTCATTCTAGAATCTTCAGATTTACACGTCATTAGAGCTCGACGTCCAATGAGTCAACCTGTCAGATTCCATCGTTCTGTGGCGTACATACTAGTCTCCGTGGCAGACCTTGCGCAGAAGACAGCCGTTCTGGGTCATTGACTTCCCGTTGGTCGTATCACCTGTGACCACCAGCAAGAGGCTCATTATAGGATGTATGTCTGCGGATGCTTGATTCACTCCTGTTCCCAGTTTCACCGGAGTCGAACCAGAGCAGTCCTCCAAACATACGAAGACTGTTCAACAGATTCCTAATGCTGCGTCTCCCTGGAGATAATCCTCATCAGCTCCACTCTGGCTATCAACGTCTGGGTCCATTTTATTAACTCTCTGCCTTGTTCATATTCATCAATACGTGTATGTCAGAGATGGTGTGATCAAGTGATCGAGGCAGCTGCTCCCAGTTCACGATGGCGACAACGGAACGGGGTCATCATGAGCGTCCATATGGAATTGGGATTTCCTCCCCTGCTTCACATTACTGACGTGCTTCGCAAGTGGACACATGTATCTGATGAAACCTCCCTATCGTTTGTTGGTCTCTACTCCACGAGAACCTGCTCATCGTCGACATGACATAACAACTAACGGTTGGCCAATCGAGCTTTGCCGCAAATTCAATTCGTGTGCATACTTAGAGGCATCATGTCTGTCAGTAGGGGATTTACGTGACCGTCATCATCGTCTTCCTCGCCCTCGGGGTGACGTAGAGAGACAGAACCGGCGATATCTCCCGTGACAGCACACTGAACTCCCCGATGCGTACATATACGTCCCAGTCATGTTATATGCACTGCCACCTTGCGGCGCGACCCAGGCCTCGTCATCCATGTCAAGTGGGAAATTCAGGGTGACCATAGAGGGGGCAGGCAGAGTGCTTAACTGGACTGACTTCCACGGCAGTGGATCAACTGGTCTTGACTTATGACGCACGTACCCACTTAGGAATCAAGAAGCCTTGACATACTCTGTTCTTTTCATCTCGACGGCTCTATCCCATAGGAGCCATGGACTAAATGAAAGTTTCGTAACGTCTTCGAGCAGATAATTTGACCATGGGCTGGAGGGAGGCCTATCTCCGCATGGGGTAGATCGCTATCTTTGTTTGTCAAGGATCGAACAAATGCGGTGCTCTCCAGTATATTAAGAACAGACCGTGCATCCAGCCATTCTGAGGAAGGTCTATGTCCGCCCTCTGACCAAGTCCGTGTTGCGTCTCATACGATCAAGGCCGGGTCGAGCATCCGATATGAGAATCTTCTCCGATGGGCATATTGGCACAGCGAGCGAGCGATCGTAGTCGTGACACTTGATATCGAACTTGTCAGCGAACTGTAGCGCTCTGTAACGGACACTCTGGATCGCATATTGACGCCATCACAAGCACGATCGACGGCGAAACATATGATGAATGGAAGCGACTCCGGCGCAAGAGGTACCCTGGGCGCCCGGCGAGAATGCAGAGCATGTGCCCTAATCAAGCCCGTGATGCCTGCCAGGAGGTAGGCTCGGTGGAGAGTGCGGGTAGGGAGTGGGCCAGGAGGGATACACATCTCACAAACAAAGGACGCGTGTCAATGCCTCTCCACATGCAGGAATCTGTCATCGGCGACACCCGGGAGCTTATGGATAACGCTCGCACCGGAGGTCAAAACAGGTCAAACGATCGTTCGAACACCTCGGCTGGGCTTTCGAGACCACCGCCTCTTACACCGATCTAAGAGGCGGGACGCGCAAGGGGTCCCACTGCCGTGGGTCCCTGGGTTCCCCTAGAGGTCGAGGTTTAGTTCGAACCCTTTGGGATTAGCAGCGGGGGCTTGTGGCGTTCGGAGTACAGATAACTCTGACCAGGTACCTTGAAAGACGAAGACCGAGCCCTTGATAGGGGCTTGATAACGCCTTGGTCAGAAGGAGCGACGGCAAGAAGACCCGTATTAGATAGGCTACAAACCTAAAACAACCCGGGAGGACGAACCACGACACCTGCCAAATCGGGAGCACAGCTTTGTTCTCAGCTCTTAACAACTTGCTCGGAAGCAGATCCTGACGTTGAAACATACGCAGAGCGTTCACGGCTGAGGGTCCGGACTATCCTGTGGTGTTTGCTCCAAGACCAGTGGAAACATAGCCGCAAATTTGGAAAATTCTCATAAATGGCAAGTTAGATTGCGCATAGTGCTCGAAAGGTAGGACACGTCAGCGTGCATATGATAATCTGCCATGTACTGCGTACAGGCTCTCACCGTTTGCGCCGCCGCCCAATTCTATGCCGTACCCTATGGACTGCGGAAAGCGGTCCTTCCAAAACAAGAGTCGAAGTTGATGGACCTTCTTAGACTGCTATGAATACAGAAGCAATCGGTGTGAAAGTGTGCTCCACAGTGAAAAGTCGTATAGCCTTTGCAGTGGGAGTCTACGTGAATCATGACACGACGGCAAGCACAAAAGAGACTCCGCGGATGTGTCATGCTTCAGCGGATGCAAGAAGGCCTGTAGTCCACTCATACATACCCAGAAATACTGCACCGCCTGCAGAGATCCACATTGTTCGTGGAACAGCTCCTGCAAACAGTGCCCGGAGGCCTTCAGCGGCGTATAGCTGTCGAAGTCGTGCCAAAGGAGAGGGATACGACGGGTGAGATGAATCCTAATGACAGACTGTCAGTACAATAACAAGCTAAGCGCCTTGTGCTTGAGTGATCTGGCGCTTACTCGAAGATCGAGCATTACTCGGGTTTTGAGAACATCAAGTGGAGTCGTCAAAGCCGCCGCAATGCCGCCTGCTGCGCTCCCACAGAGCGCAGCCTCATATGCATGTAGGGATGCAGGCTTATCGTAGAGTAAGCGAGAGAGACGACTCTTGAACAGCTCATACAGCGGAAATTGCAGAGACGTAAACGGAATCTAGTAGTCAAAAGTCATGACCTGATGAATGGGCTTTGAAATCATTTGAACGCTGTGACTCCTACCTCGCGCATCACGGTAATACCGAAGCCTCTATAGAAACCTTTTAAACCCTCCGTCCTCCATAGTAGTTTAGCGGCGGCAAGCGAAGAGTCGGCAAGAGCACCATATGTCGAAGTTTGTGATCGTGTCTTGATGACTTCCGTTGGAACGCGGATCAGGCAGGCCGTCTGCGGTGGCCGAGAGACGATGAGTAATTCGCATGTGAAGGAGACGTGATTCACATCGCAGACATAGGGACGCACAATTTCACCCACAGATGCAGAAATCATATGGTTCACAGGGGCTAGGTGCTCTGGGATAGGAAGTGTGCGCTTCAGGGTATCATAAGTGCAAAAGAATGCGGCAGCTGGACGCGAGAGCCGTATGGGCCGTGTCAGCAGAGTATCCGCTCGAGGAAGTGCGACACGCCATCAAAGCCATATCTCACCGCCAGGAGCACTTCCTACAATCACACTACCCACGCCTCTGTATATTCCATTGAATCCACCAGCTTTTACAAATCCCTGAGCAGACTGCAGGCGAGTCTTGACAGAGTCTATAGGGTAGAATAGAAGATCCACGGATGTACCTGCAAGGCCTCCAGCCTATCAAAGTTAGGATATGAGAGATGACGTTCTTATTTGCCACGAAGATGGTGAAGACACTGCTCACAATGAGAGACTGGGTAAAAGTCGGTGACGTTTGACTCATATTCTTGATACCAAGATTGGAAGGCGTAAGCAAGCGAGGGTATTCTCGACAGTTGCTACGTACCTGCAAGGGCTCTACCGAGACCTGCTCCTACTCCGTATTCCGCCAGAGTCGTCCGTCGAGGAAGCTTGAAGCGCGCAGCCTGACGCAGACGCGGAATCACGAGTCGGTCACCTGATCGCATTTTCGTCATCTTCTTCAGTGAGCTCCTTGGCCAACGGGCGGCGCACAAGCCTCGTTCAATCTGTGAAATCAAAGTCGTCAAAGCTAACCTATCATCCAGGCGGATGGGACTCGACCGGCCCATGTCTCTCGTGTGCGTGATCATTCATTCAGGTCGAAAGGAAACAATGCTAGCTCATTTCTCCGAATACCTCTTCTTCTCTTTATTACTGATGCCTAATACAACTAACCCATGATCCCAATCTCAGGCTGTCTGAGGGCCCTCCAGTCAGAGCAGAAAGTGTAAGATTCCTTATTTCACAAGTTGCCCTTATACGCACGGCAGCTTCACCGATATTGGCGGCTGCAGGCAAGCTCGGTTCGTTCCTACTTGCTTATGATCCATTGTCCCTAGCTAGGCATGCTTACTATTTTTACATCATACATCATGAAGGAAGAATACTTATCTCCTGTCCAACCTCTCCGGCTTGTCGAAGAGGCCGATCATCAACTTTCGAACTCGAACATCCCCTTAACCTATCACTCCCCACTCAGTCTATCCCGAACATGGGCTGCGACCTGGATTACGATTCTAATTCTGATACTGACTCTCAATTTGAGCATCCCCGAATGCCGACACCATCCCTGGCAAGGGGATTTCCTTTCCTGCCATCATTCTTGAACTAAGCTCATATAAACTGTCAATGTGGCTTCACACTACGAGATCAGGATGTATCATAAGAGAGCGCATGGAGCCTACTATAAGTGCAACTTTCTGAATCAAGTTTCTCTGATACATCCTCCCTTACAGGACCCGGTCTTTGGAGACCTCATCATGGCCCCTCTATGTCCCTCGGCCGAACCCTTCATCGTGCGTTCGGATTTCAATGAATGCCGCAAGATCTTCCGACCTTAGCAAGGCAGACTGAGGCCGAGCACCCCTTCTTCCTTCGTGCTGTCAAGATTGGGCCTGCGAAAACAAATTTCAAAGCTACATCCAGCATAACACTTGCTTAGCGCGAGGAACCGCGTGCTATCATCCTCAGGCATCCCATCCTATATCCCGTCTGTCCGCGTCGACGGCGGAATTTTGTAACCGAACGTTTGCCACAAAGCCCGCGGTGTACAAATATCTGATGGTCTGATGGAATGCTATCGAACGCAGCCTAGTCACTGCACCGCCCGCCGTAGTCTAGAGACCGTGATTTCTGTACGCATTTATCGACGTTTTTCCGAGCGAGGCCATTCGAATAATGTCTGTTTCTTCTAGTCTGCGTCGGTACAGTCTTTGACTGTAGATAGCCCCTTGTTCTATGCTGCACCTGGAGAATGAACAGAACGGCTTGTCAAACCGGTTCTTGAGGGTCGCATAGGGGCTTGATCTGATGCACGTTGGAGATACGCCGAAGAACCCGAGGAACACATAGTAAGAATGCTGGGACGGTCCGCGCCGGGTCAAGAAGTCCTCAGAGAGACCCCTCGAGCGGAGTCTAGCCAAACGACTACACTTTCCATATCAGGATCTGCTGAGTCCTCGAGTAAGGGCGGCGACTTGGATCTACTCCACATCCGAATATATTTTGTGTGTCGTCATTCACTTCCGCAATCTAAATAAGTGGAACGACACACCTTAGCACACCTTTGGTTCCTCGCTGCGTTGAGATCCCCGAATGAGTGTATGATCTCATTCATATTGAGTCGAACCCTATTGCGATCGTGTATCCAGGTCGTCATTTTTGATTTTATCAAGGATCAAATCACGAACATAATGAGGGCCTTATGTGATATCGCGACTGACTACACCTCCAAATTCAAAGATTTGACCTCAATGTAGGCACTCAGCAACATTCACAAATATCAAATGCCATAAGGGAGCCGATTTCAAGTGAAGGAAGACTTGAGGGGATGACGGGATGACGTCGTTGAAGGATTTACACTTTACGTGGAAGCGCAGCGCGCAAGGCCATCAACTTTTTTGCTGTTCCGGGAATTCTTTACCAACAGTGGGTCGATGGTTGTCTAGTAAAGCACTCTTGAATCAGTGAGAAGAGACAAGACGTCATACCCAGATTTGCTTTACTATTTTGATGTTCTTCGGGAACATCCTTCGACGCTTTGTCTCCCCTTAACCATGAAACACAGAAGTAGTGGAGGAAGTTAGATTGTGTGTTTTCTAGTGGGGCTGACCTTCGGGTTTCCTTGACTATGAAACGCAGAAGGATTACTTCAGGATGCTTACTTCGACGAAGAAAAATAAGAAGCGCATTGGTTTGACAGTTCGAAGACGCAGATCATTCCCTCCGAACTATTCCGACCGGTGCTTCTGCATTTCGAAGGCGTGGCAAGAAGGTAAAGAGATTAGAATTGGTTGAGCGTGTATGAAAGCTGCATTGCTCAAAAGATTAACAAAGCTTAGCCACCTGCCAATTCAGGATGACGCATGAACGCATCATCGGTAGACATGGTCGGCTTGATTTTTGTCGTGAGCGAGGCTTTTTTGAACGGTCTAGATCAGACATACCATACAGGTTGGCCGCAATTTCAGCTTCCGCCTTGTCGCCATTCGCAAGCAGCTTCTCTTTGTTGTAGAGAAGTTCTTCGCGCGTCTCGGTGGAAAATTCCTGGTTTTGAGCTAGAAAATCACAAGTGCTGTGATCAGACCACTTCAACAGCACGCTCGAACACAACGGGAAGCCTACTTTCAACGATAGCATCAACCGGGCACGCTTCCTGGCAGAATCCACAATAGATGCACTTGGTCATGTCGATATCTAGATATGTGTTCGCTGAGCCTTGAATAGAAGGGGAAATCCCGATTTACAGACCGTATTTCGTGGTTCGTCTTGAACCATCCAACCGGGTCTCACTCTCAATAGTGATGGCCTGCGCAGGACAGATCGCTTCGCAGAGCTTGCATGCTGTTGATGGTTGTATGAACTTTTGTATGTAGGGCAGAGGCCAAATACTCACCAATGCAGCGCTCCTCACCGCTTGGATACCTTCGCAATGCGTGCTCACCACGGAAGCGCGGGGAAAGCGGGCCCTTCTCGTACGGGTACATGATGGTGTATGGTGGTCTGAAGAATTGCTCGAGAACCAGCCACATGCCTAGTCAGAATACATGATGAACTACGCGTAGGTAGTCAATTGGTGGATGGCCGACGAACCCCTTACGATCTCTGTGAAGAAGAACAAGTGCGCAGCCTTGTCCAAAGCGCCCGGTCCACCTTTGTACGGGTTCACGTCAAGGCTGTTTTCGTCCTTTGCTGAGGAGACTCCCGACTTGAGTAACGGAGATTTGATAGGCCCACTGGACAGGTGGTCATGGTGGTGAGCAGGCTGGGCGTGTTGAAGGCGAGGTGTGGTTGAGAGGAGACGAAAAGCAACGAGAGAAAGAGGGGTGGTAGAAGGAAGGCGAGAGGCGGAGAATCGGGCTGAAAGCCCTAGAGCAGTGCGGGCGCGAACAAGAGACATGGCGGTCGACGAGGACGATGGCGAACCACTCTTTGTGACGAAAGCTACTGACGTGACGCCCCCGGCCAATCACATCGTTACCATATCCCAAATTTCCCGGCCGGACCGACCCGACAGCTCGCAACAGTCGACGCAACTCCATCTTCGCCATGTCTTCAGTCAAAAAGTCAAAGGCACCCGCGCCACAGCTGAGCGATCAAGGTACTCAGTATAACGCCCAACTTGTCTTTTTCTCTCATTGACTCCTCAGAGGTCCAACAAACCTACTCTCGAGTCCAGAATGAGCTTCAAGGCATAGCTGCCAAGATAGGCGAGCTCGAGCAGGAGGCTGAAGAGCATGTGTGGGTTCCAAGCGTCCAGACCTTCGAGCAGTGTAACTGATCCGACAGGATTTCCAGGCTGGTTCTATCCACACTGAATGAAGCTCTTTCTGAAGAGCCTAATCGGAAATGTTTCCGCCTCATAGGTGGCGTCCTGGTGGAACGGACTGTGAAGGACGTTGTTCCTGCGCTCCAGACGAATCGTGATGGGGTGAGTCCTCCTTCGTATGTTCCTGCGCTGTATGGCAGCGCTCAGATTGTCGATGATCAGATTCGCAAAGTTATCGCCAGTTTGGCAGAGCAGTATAAGTCGAAAGAAGAAGACTTCGATAAATTCAAGCAAGAGTACAATATTCGACCTGTTGCGAAGGCCTAACTTTTCATGCACATTGCACGCTGGATGACCCACTGTCTTTCACGTATCAAGACGGGAGCCTTGATGAGAGCTCATGAGCAGACTTTTGATCCCTCGTATTGACTATCAAACGGTATGAGCACGCCGCAGTACACGACCACATCTGTTAGACGCGTTGAGGATATAGTATTTACTAGTAAGTAGGCCAGTCGAGAAAAACAAAACAAAAAAACAAGCTGCATAGAAGTTCGCGATGAGGAATACATAAGCAGGGTTCGGCGGCATCCCAGCAAGTCGAATCAGCACGGTCCTCTACTGTCCTACTATAGCGCTAACCCCTGAGTCTCCTCTGGCCCCCTCCATCATCCTCCAACTTGTATTCAATCATTCCGTACCTCGGTAGTACAAAAGAAATGGCCCTGACACTGGAATCACTCCCCGTTGAGCTCATAACAGCAATAATGGAAGAACTAGACGTGGAGTCGCTGGTGACGGTATCCTACCTTTCACACCGTCTTCACACCATAGCCTCCGACCCTTCATTGAACCCATGGAGAGTCCCGATCATTCGGAACCTCACCTCTGGAACATACGAGGAATGCATGAAACATCTGAGTGTCCGATCAACTGTACCTAGGCAAAATTGGATAGAAATACTCAGCATTGCCCGTCCTGCCTTCTTGTTGTTCGATGCGACACTACCCAACTTGAAGGAGGATGTTTGGAAAGAGTGCTTCAAACGGAGGTGTGTTTCTAGCTAAAGTTTTGTCTTGCTCCTCATCGTTCGCGTGGAGGTTTCTTCCTGGCTGGCAGAAATGGAAGAGAGACTCGAGCTGGAGAGAAGTGTACAAAAGGCAAGTTCACTCTCAACGTGCTTTCTGGGAATACCCAGCTTACAATTCAATCGAAACAGGGCTCTGATCAGGGTGTGGCATCGTAGCCAGACTACTTGTACCACTGACGAGGCTTGGACGACGTGAGCTTCTTTTCGACAGATATCGATGCATATCTCATATGGCATTGTGGTAGTTATATTGTTTTGAATCGCAATGGATCCGCCAACGAACTCGCAGTTTCTTCCCGAAACTTCAATCCTCTCACCGTGTTTCATGACATGAAGTAAGTGACTTCTCATCTGCTCGAAATAATGCTCATCATCCCTTTTTAGATTACAGTGCAACCTTGCTCATCTTCAAACACACGTTAGAGTGCGGTTTTAGCTCCCTAAGCAAATGCTCTAGATTTAATAACCTCTTTAGCTTGTTGTACAACTTGCGGACGTACGAATTATCGCATTGGGTGTTCTCAATCGCCCTCGAGGCACCTTCACTGTCAACCCTAATGCTCGACTATTCCTGCATCCTCCGGGTATAGAAATCATGGAGCCGGAAGACGACGAAACCAGGGACGACTCGCCAGGCAGACGCTTATCCATTAGTAGCCATGCTAGCACCAGACGCAGCTTGTCGAGTGGTCCGGCCTCACCCAGTACCCAGTGCCTATCAATGTGTTCCGTACAGCCCTCTGAATTCTTTTTTGAACAGCATCGCCTGTGTTCCATGCCCAGCCGACGTACGAACGCTTAACTCACCCGATGCCCTCACCGTCACACGCAAACTATCCTTTGCACACTCCCAGCGGTGAAGATAAACGCTGGATCGGATCGGGAGCTCTCGAGGAAGGTGGCCAACTCTGGGTTGGGCCTTTAATGTTAGTGTAATAATAGCCTGGACTTCGAAATTTCTCAATCGTATTCTTCTCCAGGTTGACAGCGCAAATAACCGGTCTCCAGACGAACACGCATTGGGCTGACGGACCTCAATTCCAAGATCTGGACTTGGTCCTTGGTTCTGGGCGCAGTCAATATTCGTCCTTTACCTGGGCCGACCTCGCAGCGGTTGCTCCTTGGATGGATGAGCGAATTACAAAGAAGATTGATGGTCCCGGGCTAGGGAATCAATGACTCCGAGCATTATCTGGATCTCGTAGCCACGCGATACATTTGTAACCCTTCGATTGGACAGTCTAGGGGGTGGGATACTATTTTTTCTATCTCTATTATGCGCAATGACGAGGCGTTTCTCGGGGTTTACTCCGTTGCCATTGACTGACGAGCACAGGTTCCAGAGTAGCATCCGATCGGCTGCTGCTGCTGGACACAAAAGAGTTATGGGACATCTTGAACCACTTCTTTACCCCTAGCTTTCTGATGAAGAAAAGAAGCAGTCCTAACGCGCTAATCAAAGATAACTTAAGGCGCACATACTATCACGCATCATGTACTAGGCTGCCCATGCGAACCGCCCACAAGGAAATTATACCCCCCTCCTTCGCTCTTGCAGCTTGAGAACAAGCAACAGTCAATCGAATTGGAAATTCTGCAAGGACAGGGCCGGGCCGAATACTAGACTCTACCTTGTGATCGACTGTTTTATTCTCGAGGTAAGAATCCTTTACGGAGCATGCGAAATGTCTCACTTTCATTATCGCAGACCTATACTCTCTGGCTTTTCAACGTCTGGAACCTTGTTCATTCTGTACAGCTCTCTGCCTGTCAATTGTTTGAAGCCCGTCGTTGCCTCAAGATGAGCCAATCGAATCACACTCCGCCTACCACTCACAAGACAATAAAGATTACCTGACGCCGAGAGCTGCGTCCGGCCATCGATCTCCATATAAGTGCCTCATTTACGCTAAACTGCCCCGCATCTTTCCTCCTCTTTTTCTGCGTCGTTTCTGGATTTAAGCGACCTAATTCTGTGACGACCACGGCAGTGCAGCGCATTGTCAAGTTCTAATTTAAAGGCCTCATTCCCATTACGTCTCCTACACGGTCTACGCGCACACTATGTCTGTGAGTCGTTGGGCGTGTTCGCCCGCAATATGGTAGCTGACTTCTGCTCCATTTAGCATTGTTGTTCTATCTGCCAGAGGTCTTTCACGCGCAAGGGTGACAGAAATCGTCATGAAATCATCCACGAAAATAAGAAGTGAGTCTTGGCGAACGACACCCATATGCCTTCTTTAGCTGTTTTCAGGCCGTTCGAATGTGAATACTGTTCCAAAACATTCGCGCAGAGGTCGGCTCTCAACACGCACCTAAACACCCAGTGAGTGCCACCTTTCCCCTTCGGTTCCAGAGACGTCATCCAACATCTATACTCACTATTGCCACAGCACTAGAAAAAGACCCCACGTATGCAAGATCAATGGCTGCAAAGCGTCTTTCGGCGATCCTTCGTCGTGTGCGCGTCATCGCAAGGAGAAGCACAACACGACCCCACCGTTCATATGTCCGGTGGCTGATTGCAAGACGAGGTATTGGGTCTGCTCATCACAAGCTTAGCGCCGATCTGACTGGGTCTTATCAGGATCAAGCGGAAGTCTACTTTCAAGAAGCACCTTGAGAAAAAGCATGATTACGATACGAGCGCTATGTTCCCCTCCTTGAGTCGTGTGCTTGTACAGCGATCAATGCTGGAAGACTCATCGTTGCTCACCATTGATGACGAGGAGCCTTCATTCCCTGCCGAACCTACATTGCTCTTGGATATGCGTGCGTCACGCCTCTCGCTCCTTAGCTGTCGTCCGAAACCTGACCTTGTGGCGTGCACACCGATAGCTCTGCCGGGACCATCAAGCACCCTATGTTATGAGTACGATACCCCGCCTCATGAGATCATCCTTTCATCCCAGTATAATTTTGGCCTCGACTTCGCCGAAGTAGAGCGGTCATTGCCCTTTTTCTCGCCCCCTTACTTATCGGCATCGCCCGCCTCGTCCTCATCGTGGTCGTCGTCATCACCGTCGCCATGGTCGACACCGGAACCTGTGACGCCACCCGAGCTTCTGTCTTCCCTCGAGCATGGGATGCCTATGCAGCCCATGGCACTTTTAGACGAGCTCTGGCCAGGATTCGGCGGTCAGCTGTGGCCTGCAATCTGAACCATACCTATAGCCAGTAGTTTTCGCGGATTTTTTTTGGTTAGCTCGCTGGACGAGCCAGATTGGACATGACTGTATTTTTCTCTCTTCATGACACTTCTGTATAATAGTTATGTATGCTGGGTGCTCGGTCGCGCTGATGGCGGAAGTACGATATTCAGTTGACGATCCCTTGTTCGGCTGCCGTGGCAGTGCTCTACACATCTAGGGCTCTTGGTAGAAATTCTGTGGAAGATTACCTGGAAAGCGGGTCGGACCTTCTCAACACAGAGAAGGACTGACAACGAGTGTGTAAGGTCAGATGGGTGGCCAAGCGTGAGAACAATTACATAAGGGGTGTCGCGGGGGTCCGAGGACGGCGCGCCGTTGAGCGCAAACTGCTTCAGGTCGATTCACTTGGACCGCTCTTCGCCCGCCCCTCCTGCTCCTGCTCGTCCGCAATCTCATCTCTCCCATTCATCCCGCAACTCTCCTTAGGGTGCACGGGAAAGGCATACGCCGTGCTTTCTCTTCTACTTCCACCCATCTCAAAATGCTCGCTTCGCCACTCTACCCCACCCCCATCTCCTCTCAGCAGCCTTCGGAGGAGGCAACTCAATACAGACCTGCTGAGAACATAGAAGCATTCAACAAACTCCTTGCCCCCCGCGTAGAATTCATTGAGGGCTCGTCTTCTGGTACACTGGCCTTCGCAGAGGGGAGGTATGAACCCATCAACGGCTCTCCGAAACCCCAGAGGCGTGAGGTATGTCTGAGATGTTCTTGTTATGCTTAGGCCCGCTTCACACTCGTCAGCAGGAACAAGAGCCGCCAGAAGCCGCGTCGCAAACGCGTGCCAAATCCCCGAAGCCCAATGGCAACACCCTTCCCCTCTTCACCGGGCCTCTCGACACATCCTGGCCAAGGGGTGCAAGCATCGGCGCTGGACTTAACAACACGGGAAACACATGCTTCCTGAACAGCGCCCTCCAATGTCTTCTTCATACGCCGCCCCTTCTGCACGCCTTGATCGCTCATAAAAAAGAACACTGTTTGTCCCAGTTCATTTCTACTCGTTCTCTGTCTCATGAGATATTTTAGGCCGTGTCAAAGGCTTCTGCATGATATGTGCTCTGCGCTACGTTATGACAGAGGCACATACCGGCAAGAAGCGTTCATTTACTCCATTTTCTGTGACGAGCAGGCTCCAAAGTACATCCCCTTTTTAGATTGACACAAAAATTAACCCACTTACCCCTTCTCATAGCCATCGCGCAACATATGCGTCGTGGTAGACAAGAGGATTCTCATGAATTCCTTCGTTATGCGATAGATGCCCTCCAAAAGTCTTGTTTGGCAGGTCATCCTTCGTGAGTACTGAACAACGATTATTTGTGTACTCAATTCTCACATGAGAACAGGAAAATTGACCCCAAGCAGGCAGAGACGACTTGGGTGCATAATATCTTCGGTGGGAAACTACGATCTCGGGTAACTTGCCGCGACTGTGCATACAACAGCGATACCTTTGACAGCATCCTGGACCTCAGTGTTGACATTCATGGTCTTGGATCTCTACGGGATGCTTTGCGTAAATTTGTGGCAGTGGACTATCTCAAGGGCTCAGACAAGTACAAATGCGAAAAGTGCGTTGTGTACAGCATCTATTTCGGACTAATACTCATGTCTTTCCCCAGGTGTAAGCGGCACGTGGTCGCTGAAAAGCATTTCACTATACATGAAGCGCCTGTCGCGCTCACTGTTCACCTCAAGCGCTTCTCACCCCTCGGTCGAAAGATTGGACATGCTGTCCGATACGATGAACGCATTTCCCTCGCTCCATTCATGAGCGACGGCCAGTTCGGGCCTTCGTATTCTCTATATGGAGTCATCTCCCACGCCGGAGGAGGGCCTAACTCCGGTCATTATTTTGCGCACGTCAAGGCTGCCAACGGGCAGTGGTATGAGATGAACGACGACTCGGTGACGAGACACGGCGGCGCACCGACCAGTTTGAAGAATGCATATATCTTGTTTTACTTGCAGGACAAGGGTCAAGCGCTGGAAGCTGCTGTTACAAGAGAGACTCCTCGGATCAACTCGATACGGAACGGACTTGTGGCAGGCATGCGGAAGAGGAAGATTGTGGAGAGTGAGGACGAGGACGAGGACGAGGACGAGGCCAAAGGCAAGAAGAAACAGACACAACCCTTCATCGGCCCCGTCCTGCCAAAGTCGCCCATCATCCGAGACCCACAGGCGGAGGCCTTGAAGCGGAAAATAGAGGCTGCTGGCAGAACGGAGCCAGCGAGCAAGAAACCATCCACTTCAGTCAGACCATCGACTGCGCTTCAAAATATCGCTCAATATGATGATACCGACGAAGCTGACGGCAAACACGATGACGATGACGTTGAGGATGACGACAAGGAGGATTTGGGCGAGAGAATATCAGATCCGAGGGACAACCAGAAGGAGGCGGCCATTCCGTCGACACAGGGCGCCACTGAGTCATCTCCGCCCGTGCCCCCTACCTCTTCGCCTCTGTCATCGTCGTCAGCCTCAATTCCTCCAGAGAGTTTCTACGGACAGCCCACGACCAATGGGAAGAAGCGAAAATCCCATCATCTAGATGAGGGTGCTGACACGCCACGTTCCGCGCCAAGAACATCGTTGTCCGGACGGCCTGCTGGTGTTAATCCATGGGCTGTTTTCGGTGGCAAAATTAAGCACCCCACGAAGCTGTACGGTCGAAAGAAGAGAATGATTATGTAGATGCTACATTCCATCTATTGATTTGCAGCCGTGTTTTCATCCATTGCATTTGTTCTTCTAATTGCTCCGATACAAGAATGTTTTTTTATTTGTTGTCAGGTTTATTAGTTTTCAACGTCGAGCATTTATCTATGCAGACTTGAATAGAATTGCGATTACAACTTCGCTTTCGCGCTCCCACTCTGGCTTTCCTCCTCCCACCAAACAACGGTCACAGTCACGTCATCTCGCCATCTCCTCGAATGCGGCGCAGGAATACTCAGCAACTGCCTCAGACGTTGCTCGTCTCCACCCCCGAATGCGTTCCGAATCAGATGCGCGCTGACGTTGTCGTCGACGAATGCCCAGGAACCTTCATCTGCCTTTCGGCGCTTATCTTTGCCTTCGACGGCTGGCGATCCAGCTGTTGTTGGAACTATGGATGATAGAGAAGATTTTGAGACTGTGCCCTTGAGGCCTGATAGATAACCGCCGACGAGCGCAACAACTTCTTCCGAAGAAAGTTGGTCCCAGAGACCGTCGGTCGCAAGGACAAGGAACCGCGTGGTTGATTGTGGCTTTTGCGATGAGGTGGCGTCGGGAATGGAGAGCTTGCGGTGTGTAATGACGGGTTTTGCAGTGACGTACGGAGGCGTCTTCAGTGTCGGTGGAGCTGGGCGCATGACCTTCCCGTTACCAACCATGAAGGCTTTGTTCAGGCTGACAAGAAACCAGAAACATTGATGAGCGGATATAAAGCGGCATGCATGACGCCTACATCTCCTGAGTTTCCCGAGACCATTTGTATCTTGCATCGCCAAAAGCCCGCGTTGGCTCTAAGCCGCCTAGTACGCGACCTCGCTTGATGACATCTTGAGCTTCATCGACAGGATGCTCCGATTGCACTCTGTGGAAGTATGCGCATGCACGACAATTTAGTGGCTCTGGTTTCAAAGACGAAAAGGCGAGTGTTACTGACCGCTTGACCTCGTTGGGGTTGCGGCCAGTTTGATCTTCGCTCAGGACTTCGACCCGCCATTTTCCCTGGCCGTCTTCTGTCTCTTCCCAGATGCCAGCGACGGCTCGACTGTCGCCGGTGCATGCTACGTAGAGATCGCGGTGTGAGGTATCCAGCAAAGCTAATATTGCACAACTTCCTGTCGTTCCATGACATTTAGCAGGTGAAAGGAGCGTAAAGATGAGCTATTGGCCCTTACCTGACATGGCCGGAAGCATCGTAGCCATACCCAGCGGGTGTTGGCTGAGATCGGGAATATCTCGCTTCTCGAGGGCAGTTTGATCGGTGTTATCCACCAAAACATGAAGGGGGGCGTTGACTATCTGGGTATCGAGATTGAGAAAGGCTCGCTCAATTGCCTGTGAGACGTATTTCGGATCTGCGTCTAGAGGTATTGTGGGACCAGATTTAGAGAAGAGAGTTTTCACGCTGTCAAGCATGGTTGATTTGGAGATTGGGGCTTTGCTGTTAGCGATTAGAATCGATAGCTCCAGCGCGACGGCTGGGATGAGGACGTTGGAAAGCAGCTGAGAGGTGTGCCACCCGCCATGGCCGTCCATCACGGCAAAGAACAAGAGTTGCCCTGCGGGCGACAGGGATGTATGCTCCTTTGCAATTAATGAATGAGAATTTGAATCCTCTATAGGGTCATTTGAGGACAGGTAGGCGGTTGTGTGTTTCCAGACCAAGCCTTGCGCAGCGGGCTTCGTTTCAAGGATCGCGTGTTGATTGATGCGCTGGTCAATGTCGCTCATAGACTGGAGCGGAAAAGTCTTGGTGACCATGAGCGCTTTCCCGTCTGGACCTGTCTCTTTGATAGATATGTTGAAAGTCTGAGATTTAGACCTAGAAGAGTATCTGTTGTACAGATATGCCGGCGTCGCGACACCAAACGCTACGAGAGCAGCGGGTTTCCAAGCACGTCGAAGCATTCCAGACATCAATGTGTGCAAGAAGCTCGACGCTGTGGCTTTTATGGGAAGCCCAGGACGTGCTGAAGGACATCAATAGTTAACAGCAAACATCAGGGTTCAGTCTGAGATAGTATATCTCACAAATATGTACAGGGGAGACGGCGAATCTTTGCGGCGGTATTTAGAGGCAGCAAAAGTCCTAGAAAATAAATGTCGAAAAGCAGGAGTCTAAAGCTGCAGCGTCAAGATGCTTCTGTGTTGCAGGACGTGTCAGTCCGTAGGCGCGGGACGGTGATGACGCTCGACGCGTCCACGGCGATGTCACATGAGAGACGCGTGTTTTTGTATATTGCCGCAACAGCGCTTGTTGAGTCACGACTCTCACGGCAAACAATCCCATCCACCTCAGCCCGGTGTCCAATCCCAGTGGGACCCTGTGTACTGTCCGACCAGCATCTCACAAGCAGTCCAGATCTTCAAGGCAAAGACAAAAGCAATCTTCCCGAGAGTTGTATGGCAGAACGCGAGCCTGCAAGGCACAATGTCATAGCTCCACTAAGCGCTGGACCGTCTTCCGCATCAAACTCAACGAGCGATTCTCGTCCTGATCGATATGTTCTTGTAAGTCGAAAATCAACCTGATACGTCGCCCATCGTTTCCTATGAAATAATTCTATGTCCTGTTCATCTCGCAAGCTCTCAACCTCTCAGCAACCGCCTGCACTCCCTCCGACGCCTCTTCAGCGAGAAGACGGCATTTTTATGTCTACGCTACCGTGTGCCACACAACAACCTCCAATCTCTCTCGCGCAGCACAACATCAAAGTCCGAGACTTCGCATATGAGAGCGTATTGCCCCCAATCCCTCCAGTCCCTCGATTTCGTCCTCTACAAGCAGGGCCAAGGCCCTTGAAGCGTCTCAAACGATCTCATGGGCCGGACATGGATGATGATGATCCCTTTCTGGGAGGAGAGGCTCGTCCTTATACATCGCTTGAACTAGTCGGTGTCGGAGGCATACTAGGGGACGGACAGAGAACCCAACAGAAGGCAAGGAATCTGGAACGCAAACTTACTGAACCAATCATAACCCCAGAACAACCTCAAAATCAATTAGCGCGCGCCACAGCATACATCGATCTATCACGTCATATTAGTATCAGTCCTTCCACAGGAGTATCAAATCCAAGCACACCCCCTACTTACAGGCGAAGCGCGGTTCCTTTCAATGTCTCGCCTATTCCTGGGCTGCTTTACCAGGGACAATCAGAAGTCATAGGACCACACGACGACTCCACATCTTCCCAACCTCTTCTTGTCGGTGATTCCCAAGAAAGTGAGACTCAGGTTGACACCCCTCTTGCCACCCCAAATGGGTCGCTACATTTTCCGAACACCGACAGGATCATGGTGGCAACATCACAGTCGCAAACAGACTCACAGCTCTTCCAAGAGGACGTCACTTACTCCCAACTCGGCCTTTCCCTGCCGTTTTCGCAGCCTAACTTCTCGCAGACAGATTCGCCGGAGGTCGTCCATAGTGCGGCCTCTCATACGAATGGGCATCTGTCGTCACCTTCTCGAATATCCCGCTCAAACACCCCCTTATCCTCTTCACCCAGTCCCTGTAAAGACGCGGCGACACCTCTTCTCGGCGCCATACCCGTTCTCAACCCCTCTTCGCCGAGCCAATCGACTTCTGCTCCTTACGATAATGCAACACCGCCTGCAGGTCGGGACATATCCACGAGTCTCCCTGCCCGCTATTTTCTTCGCAAACGCCCAGCGCCTTCTCACCAGGACCCCCTCAGCTCCAAGTCGTCTCAGTCTAGCTCCACAGCTTCGAATGCAGAGCCAACGCGCAATAGCATTCCTAGCCTTCGCCGGCCCGCTTCTGTGTCGCGCCAATCGGCTCATTCAAGAAGTTCGAAGAAATTGACCAAGGATTCGCTGCGAGCCAAACCTATCAAGAAAAACGCAGCTCTGAAGACGGCGGAAGTCACTCCCAAAGCCTGATGGTTCTGCCTTCTTCCCGCTCACCGCCATGGTCACTTTGGTCTCTAAATTCGTGCTGCCTCGAAGTTGCACTTGTCCTTCGGCCATGTAACCAATTATTCCAGTGCGCATCTTGATCCCCATGCATTCCTCATCTGTGCTCACGAGTTGCCCTTACGCTAGATATTTATGCGCGCTTGTTGGCCCACTGTATTCCTATCATTCTCATGAAGCTTATGACGGACTAGGAATTGGGGAAGGAGTGGCTGCTGTGTCCCCTGATATGTCCACTAGCTCTCATCTTTTATGTCCACAGCTGTTCAACTGCAACTTAGAGTCTCTTTACTTGAAGCGAAACAATGGGTTTACCTTTCCCTAGGTTGCCTTACTTACTGACACACTCATGATGGTCTAAATATTGTCATCAGATCCACGAGCAATGTAGCACATATCAGTTTCGTCATGCTCTGATTGCATTCGTTCTGCTGACGAGGGTAGGACTGAGATGCCTTGAACATACAAGGTAGTACAATGTACAAGGTACACAGCCCTCGGGCAGAAGAGACGCACTGACGGGTTCGAAGTGAACACCGTCTCCGTATCAGGCCTTCACCCACCCCTTCTGCACGCCAAAAAGTAGAACATCTTCGGCCGCCTTTGGTCCTGTATACACAAGCACCTTGGTCGGCGCGTGCGTTTTCCTTCGTCCCTTTGTCACGGCTGTCGGCTTCTTCGCCGAATCAATTGCTTGAGAGAGAAGAGCCTCTACCTCGATGAGACAGTCGTAGCATTCGCGCTCAGTGTACGTCGCAGTGGCTGTTGGAGCGGCATTTTTACGTGGCGTCGGCGGTGGGCGAAGCCGTTTGGACTCAAGAAGCTTGGTAGTGAGGTAGTGTAGCCACTTCGGAAGCAAGATTGAAGTCAGCGGTCAACCCCGAAGTGCCAAAGCGCCCGATCCTACCATAACATTTGTGAGAGGTTGAAATTTCTGCCAATCGTCGCCGTTGTGATTGCGCATATAGCGATACACATCAAACTGATAGTCGCCTATCGGATGAGTGTAAGAGCATTTCAGTCCTCATGAGCGAGAAAACGTGCCTTCGCCCTCAAATATCTCCTCGTCAAATGGTGTCCAATGAACAGTTTGATTGCTTTGGTTACCAGTTGAATCCATACGAGAGAGACCCAGGTCTATAACAGTGGCTCGGACACCATGAACCGGGTGATCCATAGATAGTTTGCTTTTCGTTGTCGTCCGACGTGCGGGAGCGGCGAATGGAACATTGTTTACTAGGATCTGTCCCCAGTGAAGATCTCGATGCTATATAAGGCCAGAACTCAACATTTATCATGTATGCAGAGAAAAAATGATTTGGCCTGCCTCAAAGGACACAAGCTCTTCCGCTTGCGCGAGGGTGCGGGTAACTTGCCAGAAAAGACTGCATGCTTGACGCCAGCCATTTTTTGATGGCGTTGAAAAGGTATATGCTTCAAGATCTGGCCCACCGTTCGGTAGAACGATGATAGCATACACTTGGGAAAGCGTGAATACATCTGGTCAAAAGAGACCTTCAGAAGACAAAGACAGAGAGTTGTCGAAGAACCAAACCTGGTCGGATGCTCTCTGACCCTTTCTTATCGTTATATTCGTCCCATAAGTCGAGCAATAATGACGGATACCTCCCTCGCACGACGTAGGTCCTCAAAAGCTCTACAAACCCGTCGCATATTTCGCCCATAGCCCTCGTCACGATCATCTCTTTGATGACATCCTTCACGTCACTAGGAGCCGGGCTTTCCATATCTGCATATGCGCCCTTACCAGGCTGTGTGTCCTCGTCACGGATAGGAATGATCTTCAAAACAACATCTCCAATGCCGAACACTTCAGAATATGAAGCTTCCCCGATCTTTTGAAAAGCCACGTCCCGTCGAGATGATGTAGCCTCGTGCCATGCGCCCACAATGGGGTCATGCGGGAAGCTCTCAATAAATGCCGAGAACTCGTGAGGGGTAGTCTGGCTGCATCCAGAAAGGAGGGGAACGAGGTATGCTGGTACTACGACAGAGGATTCGTCGGCGGCCAGATCAGCGTCGAGACTGAGTTCAGCAAATCCTCTCTCGAGGTCAAAATCGGCTGTCAAGGAGGGTGAGGGCGGCGAAGGTGGTCGGGGGAATACATTTCTGCCACGTCGAATTGGCGTAAGCTGACGAGGTTTAGAACGCGTGGGTGGAGGTATGGAAGGGTTGATCGTGTTTTTATATTCGTGAAGCCGTATTGATGCAGATGAGGCTTCCCGTGCCTCAATGTCCTGGGCCTTTGGAGGTTGATTTTGTACAAGTGGAAGGGGTCCGCGGTTCTGCCGCGCACTAGGATTGGTAGATGGGATGGAAATGACGTCGAGAGATCTCAATTGAGCATCTTTATCTAATTTGACGAGAGCAGGAGCCTTCACCGGCTTGGCAGGCGACCGAGAGTGAGCTCTCTTCCGATCTGTGGGTTCTTCATAGTCAGACGAATCCGAGGATATGACGATAGGCTTAGCACGCCTGCTCTTGCGCTTCGGTTTGGGAGCTGCCAGAGAGACGTCGTCACTATCAGAGAGTGTTATGACATCCTCATCCAGTGGGGGCTTTCTTGGGATAGAATATTTGATCGGAAGATTGGTGGTGGCAAGGTTTACTTGGACATCCGTATGGGAAATCCTGCGCTCCTGGCTGACTCTCCGTCCATCATCGTCCAGAACAATGATATCCACACTAACGACAGGAGAATAGGACTGCTTCAGCGGCGTACCCTTCGACCCCAGTACTCTCGTCTTTTTCCGAGCGGCCGCAGACTTGGGTACATTGGGGGAATTCACGCTGAGAGGCTGACGGACTGAAGGTGGTTTAGACAGCGGAGATCGCTGCGTTTTTTCCGTGGGTAAGCGGACGTGTTTTGCTTTGGCCTTGGGAGATGACGGGAGAGAGGATACTCTTATCTTTCGACGTGCACGACGCGCAGGTGTCAGAGGCTTGTCAGGAAGATTATCAAGCTTGGTCGACGGAATTACAGGTGAGTCTCCTGTGGAAGATACATTCAAATTCTCGTCGTAGAGTTTATCTTGCCGTTCGGATACGCTGACAATTCGATGGCCCCTGCGCCCATAGGAGAAGACTTGTTTCGTTCGGGTCCCAAGCATGACGAGAATCGGAATGACGAAGAAAAAGGTGGTGAGAGCTGCAGGGAGATGGGTATAAGTGGAGAATAAATTAACAATGATCCAGTTGTGATGCAGCTTGAGCGTTTGAAGGGAGGGAAGCAGGAATGAGAACGAAAGGGTTTCGCAAAGTCCAACACGCGTCTACATCACATGACCGCGACAAAAGGACACTGGACACCTCCCCCGAGCCAATAAACGTCCTCACGTTCATGTCGCAGCATATCTCCGGATCGTCATGGCTCTTCCTCCACCTCTGCGCACCTCAGTAACTCCTCCGGAGCTTGAGCTCATAGCCTCCGAGCAGCTGGTCGAAATCGTACCACTCATTGCCATGGAGCGCACGGCATTCATCTCGGTAGGCTATCATTTGACACATGCTAGACATCCCTTACATATGGGCTGTGGCAATGATCAGGGAGCCTATGGACCTCTTCGACCACCATCAAAATGCAAGATACCTATCTGGATGGCGACAAACCTTAAATTAAAAAAGAAATGCCACATTGTTCCGCCTGAATGGCTGGATGTCGGTAAGTATGCCGCAAGGAGTGCAATGGACAGCTTTGATCCCGCTTACAGGCAGGAATGAAAAGACTTTTTGCAGGATCGTCTAGCGGAGGAAACTACAAAGCCAGATTTCAGCAAACTTCCATTCCGCTTCGCCGAAGTGGCAAAGATTCTACTTGATATGTGAGGCCCTGCTCTTCTCGCTCGCTCGCCCTTTGCGATCAGCTTCGCCTACGTGCTCACAAGTTGCAATGGAACACAGCGCACAAGATGATATTCCGAACTCTGACAAGATTCTAGTACTTCTCAAAGATATTCGAGAAGCCCGACAGGCCAAGAGCCGAGATGGTCTGCACAATATTGATCATAACGAACTGACCGTGCGTCTCCTCTCATGACGATCCGGCTTCTTTACCATCTCTTCATCCTCCTCGCCGTTTCTTCCATCTTACAACGAAACTGAGCCTTCTTCTCTGTAAGTTGCCGAACTTGTGTTCAATGGAAATCAACGAGATCCGACCGTTCTTCATACGCGCAATGAACGTTTTGACGCAGATCACACGAGACCCGGCCGGGGGTGATAACGGGCGACTCGATGGATTTTGATTGTGGCTCTACATCCTTCTGATAGCATGTTTTACACTGTATTATCATTTATGTCCGTGTATTATGATAAACATAATTCGACATCTTCCAGCGAATACACTCTGTCTGGTCCGAACAGCTATGGCCTCAACGTGGATCGACGGATTCGCAGAGACTGCATTATACTTGGATCATCATACGCTACGTTGTCCTATCCTGACCTTGCCTCCAACAGCTTCATCAGTGCATCCAACTGAGCTTTGACCTCGTAGATTTCTTTGGTTAAGGTGGCCTCAGTCGACTGCGACAACGACAACCGCCATATCAGTAATATATCCTTCACATCTGTACAACTAATTGGTACATGCTCACCTGCTGCGTATCTGGAAACGCCTTGATCAGCTCGGAGAAAGGGACCCTGCTGATTGCATATCCTTCATCCACGTCCTCTTCCTCGACTTCTGGGTCACGGATGGCTGGGCTGTCCTCCTCTTCAAAGGATCCGTTCATGAAATCGTTCATCCACTTGAACTTTGCGTTCCCCCGTGTCGATTCGTACAGCGCAATTATCGAAAGTGGGATGAAAAATAGAACGGACATGACATATCGATTGAGCTATTGGTCATATGAGCAAACAATAAGTCCTGTGTTGTAGAATGAAAAGAAAAATGATATTATCACCGTGGCATATGCAGAAGGACTGAGGAATAATCTTTAAGAGCATCAGTCCCGCGCCCGACGTGCGAAAAATATTTGGTGCTTACTCAAAAGGCGCAATGAACGGGGTCTCAATGAGGTTGAAGGGCGCGGGATAAACAAACGAATCTGGCGTCCTGATTAACGAAACTGTTTTGCCGGCAAAGTAGGCCAGGAACTCCGCCTCTGCATCTTCAACCACCTGATATATTTATATCGTTAGGCAAGCGTCGACGATAATGAAAGAGTCGCTTACATCTGAGTATGCGGAGGAGAACAGAGAAATCAAGACATTGAGCAAGACGATCGCTGTCACCACATTCCAGCTGAACATGATCAGCCATTGCATAGATGTAGATTTTTATGCTCAACTCACAGATAAAAGAGCAGAAGCCCCGCTGGGCTACGAGATATGACCGAGATATCTGTCAGTCAAAAAAATCTTTTTCTTGCCTTGTGTATATGTTACCTAAAAGCAAAGCGCTCATAGTCAGGTGCCCTAGGATATACGATGGTGAGTTTGTGGCAATCCTTCAGGAGAACAGACACATACTGTAGCAGTGACTGGACCATAACATTGATGACCTATTCGTGAAATATTAGATGTTAGCGAATTGAGGTCTCGTTAGTGCTCCTAACTTACTGTCATGACAGATTCAGTCTGTCCATCGGCAGCATCGAGAGCGTAGAGGCCTTGCAGAAAGCCAATCCCTAGCACAGAAAGCAGCTACAACGGCATATGAGTCGACATCTATTGACTGGTTGCAGAACGATGTACCGCGAAGAAAATGCCTGATTCACGGAGCATGCGAGCAATACAAATTTGCATTGTACCGATGTACCTAGATAATTTGAAGAGGGATCAAATTGATGAAAGGGGGTAAGGTCTCTGCTCACGCACTTGTAGCCATCGAACACAGTTATAAGCTCTGTTTTAGAATCAGCCCCCCACACTTGACAAAATCAGCGCATGCTCAACTCATCCTACAAGGCGAGAAAAATGTATAAGGTATTGACATTGAGTTTACAATGAACACTTACCAGATGAAAGGCGCCACATAACTGAGGACTTGGAAGCTTCGCACACGGAGAGTATCACCATGATTGGCTGTTGCCAGTCCAGTGATCCGAAGGACAAAGGCAGTTGTCAAGAGGCCATCGGTAACGAAAGAAACAAAGTTCCAGAAACTGAAAGCACGGAAAGTAGCAAAGTGAAGCAACTTATATATCTACATAAGAATCCAGGTGAGCGGCCTGCTTTCAGATGCAGTATAAAAGTTACCTTATGCCCATCTGATCCGTGATACATTATCAGTTTTTTGATACTGGTCGTATTTTAGAGTGACGACTGACCTTCTAACACAAAGGCAAAAGACATCGTATATAGGATGATCTCCCATATGTCTAGGTGACGGTGAAAGGGGTCAAATGGATCAAGCGGCTCCTGGACTGCACGGGACTGATTAACATGGATGATTGAAAGAGTTAGAAAGCGGCAAACCGGCTTGCGAGTAAACTGCGAGAAAAAAGAGCCATACGACCATGCGCAGCCCATTTTGATACCTGAAAAGCATATGTGTTCAGGTCACTGAACAGGATTCAATGATTCTCACCGTGGAACAGCCAGTCGGGATGGGTTGAGATGCCCCCAAAACGAGTGTTCAGTGAGTTGATCAAAGGGCACATCTGGCAGTTTACAATTGATATGTGTATCGTCGATGGTATTTGAACGCTTACAATCGATGTCACTGAACTTGTTGTTCTTCTGGACCAGGTCTCCTCGCCATAGGGAATCTACAACTGCATCTATGCTTCAGAGAGGGAGAGCGTGCGATTATTCAACTTGGAGACAGACCATCCTGAGCCTCGCTGGATGACAAAAAAATAGTACTACGCAATATGTTCAGTCATTTTGGGGTTGTCCAGGTATGGGGGGAAATACCAATGAGAGTCGATAGCAATCTCCAGAGCGCTTGACATTTCTATGTCACCATCTGGCTGACGATGCTTGAACCGAGTCGACATGAGAGTTGTCAACTTCTCTCGGGGAGCTTGATGTACAACTTTGCGGGCAAGTGCCTCGCATGCAGCGGCTAAGAGCACTCTTAAATTGGGGACTTTGTAAGAGACGATTGAATAGCGTGCTTGTTTACCTCGTCCACGATTCTCGCCATAGTCTGCCGGATTTCGGTTCGCTTCAAGCATGAATTCATGACGGGCTCTGAGAAGACAATAAGGAAGCTAATACAGAGTTAACAATCGGTAGGTGAAGGAACACTCAGAAATATATTGATCAGCGTTCAAATATGCTCACAGCTTCGACGAAGTCTCCAGCAGCCGCAATGTACGCAGATATGACCTGAGGGGTAATGACCCTGCTCGTTGGATCGTTTATTGCGTCAGGGGAGACTTCAAGTGGTAACAAGGTAAGAGTCAGTGACTTGAGGCGCTTTATGAGCCCTGTAGGGTCAAGGTCAGACAGGCATTATCTTGGGAGTGTTGTCGACTTACTGGCAAGGGTTCCTGGCGAGGGCAGTATGGATTTGACAGAAGTGGCCGAAGCGTTTTCGTCAGCGACAAAGTTATTAGACATTAGTGATGATCAAATGTCCTGAAGATGAAAAGAGGACGATACGAGGACGCTTTGTGTGCACAGTGCAGCCTTGGTTAACTTCAACGCTCAGTTCCGAAAACGGCAATACGTCATAGACCGCGTTATTTACCGCTGTTTATCAGCATCTTGTTACACACAACCAATATGCCTGTGAGCAGTCTACGTTCTCAACATACCCAGTCAGATCGCTGATCTCTGAAGACCGCAGGCCTACCATTCTGCATTGAATGAGGAGCCTGATGTCCGACAAGTTGGCAATGTTTCTATCCTTCCGATCAACACAAGAATCCGTGGACCAGCACCTGTCACGGGTAGGATGTCTTGTCTTGTAGCTCATGTCCAGTCGCACTTATGTAACGCCGTTTCCTCTACAGTAAACTCAGTCCAAGGAGATATCATCGACGAAACGCTTGATCTCTTTCGTGCCAACTCCCTCTTCCGCAACTTCGAGATCAAGGGGCCGGCCGACCGCCTGCTCATCATCCTTATCCTCTTCATCTCAGATTGTCTCGCGAAGCTTGGAAGCTCGCGTACTACTCCTTCACAGCTCGAAGCGACGAAAACACTCAATACCCTTGCAGTGGACAGCTTCCCCATTCCTGGCGATGCTCATTTCCCATTGAATTCGCACTACGCTCCGCCAGGCAGCCGCCCTGATGCCGGTAAGTAGTCATCTTGATTCTCCTCAATTTTCATATGAAACAGAAGGATGTAGATTACCTCCGCCAATATTTGACGCAGGTACGCCAGGAGCTTGCTGCAAGGTTGGTCGAGCGCCTCTACGCAGACGGCACCGGCAAGCCCAGCAAGTGGTGGATGTCCTTCCAGAAGAGACGTTTCATGAACAGAAGTTTGGGCTCGTAAATCGAATAATCAAACAGCAGTGTACAACAATCATAATACACCTTCCCATGCCTTCACTGTACAAGGCGCCCTATCTATCTCCCCGGATGAACTTACCTCTTTCGAGGCGAGTTTGCCATTTTGGTTGGATGCAACAACAAGAAACGACCACACCATTCACTTGTGATGCTTTCGTTCATTTGGATTTTTCCGCCCATACCCAATAGCGGGCATATCATCCTTCCGCCCCTTAGGTGTGCGTCCCTTCCCACTCGCGCCAGCACTGATGATATCAGGTATCCAATCAGGATCCATCCAGTTTCCAACGTTGAGGCCACTGTTTCCCCCGTTCAACAATGCCCCACTCAACATCTTCTTTTCGTCCCGCAGACGCTTTGAGTCGGCCTGCTTTTTTGCCCTCATATATTCCGTCTGATCCTCACGCAAGATCAATCCTTCTCCGTTGCCCGTCTTGGCTGACCCAGGTTTTGGTTTGGGGATGGAATATATTGTTCCACGAGTTTTATATTGAAAGTTCTTCTTGAGATGAACTTGCATGGTAGGTGCATCCGAAGATGCTTTCGGAGATGAGATAGTGACAGATGCTCGGAGGAGAGTGGGATTGCCACATGAGGGGCAGAACTTTTTCGACGAGTCTTTACATATTCTGTGAAAACAAGACGCAACTTTCAGAAGTCGCATACGGGAGAGATCGATAGAGACTCACTTGAAGCAAGCATGACACCGTAGGACCCAAGTCTTCACCTTCTCGATCTTCTTTCCCTCAACACCTACTAGATCCAATGACATCTGTAGCAGCACGTTTTGCATAGCGAAATCGGCTGTCATGCAGCCAACAAGTATTTTCTCCTTTGCCTTACCCTTTCCTGATCCAGAAGGAGTAAGGCCCAGAGCGCGGGATTTGTGGACAGTGACATTGGAGGGCGTGATCCACTCCCCTTCGCCATCGTCGTCGTCCGAGGGATCATCGAAGATGGGAGCAGGTGAGCTGGTAGGATGAGAATAGAGGGGTGCGGAGGGTGATGAAGAGGGGTGGTCGTTTGTGGAAGGTATCAGATTGTCTGGTGAGGCTGCGACATCGTTGTTCTCATCGGTCGGATGCAGCTCAACATCGAGCGGTTCTCTTTCCACCATATCCTCTTCTACGACGGGATCATCACTTCCTACATCAAGATCACTTCCCCCATTTGACGGTTCTTGGTCGTCACCGCTTTGCGACGGATCAGTAAGGGGAGGCTGCTCGATAGCCGTCGGGCCGATCTCTTGAACAGGAGGTTGGGTATTGTTACTATCTCCAGAAGTTTCGCTCACTGGCAGGTCCGTAGCAACAGAGGCATCGGACGAGTTAAGCTGTTGGCAATGTCTCGTCGATAATAATAATGCAGAGAACAAAATGTTGTATACCTTTTCTGCAAGGATCTGCTCATCCTGCCGTTTTCTCTCCTGGACATCGAGAGCATAAGTTAGAGCAAGGACAGCCAAATCGGCAGTCGAAAGAACGGAATAATCTCCGGTCTTCTTTGCGAACTGGATGACTGTTCAAACAATTGAACAACGAAGAGAATTTCCAGGATGACCTTATGACACACCATGGGCCAAAGATGCAGCATCTGGAGACTTGATCTCTACCCGCACACCAGTGGACAAGCCTAGTCTTTCAAAATGCTCTCTTGCCCGTTTATCCTTTAACTCGTCCAAGACATGTGGGACCGTCAGGTATGTTTCGGCTAATCCTCGAAGAGGTGATAACGAGAGGAGGGGCCCGGCATCCAATACGAGATATTTGCAAGCTGCGTTCGATGAGGATGCCATTGGAGTGTATTGCTGCAGATTGTTGCACAAAGTCGAGCTGCAATTTTGGGAAAAGACATGGTCCATGGACCGGTCCAACCAATTTGGCATGGACTTTCACTCCGGGCATCTGGCGAGCCCGTCGCTGCACCGTCACTATTAATACGCAGCTCGATATTTTTGAATCGTCTGAGATGCACGCATGACCAGACTAACATTGTGATGATAGCAGTTGAGAGAGAAATTCCATTGCTGTTCATGCAGCAAGACCGAAATATCCATCGGCCGTTTCCACCATCGGCCGAGGTTGTCAGCACTGACGGTATAACTGGCACAATGCAGCATGCGCATGAGTCCTTCCTGTCCTCACACCATCGTCCTGCCTAGTTCTCCAAAAATGTCGCCGAAATCGTGAGCAATGTACCGACCATCAACTTTGTTCATCTGATTCTGATCACATAATTTGCATGCAATCAGATTCCGAATTGTAGTACTGCCGGGTGACGGCATCGGTATGCTTGACTGAAACGTCCTTCTGACCACAGGCTGATCCTGACTGCGACAGGCCCCGAGGTCACTGCTGAAGCCATAAAAGTCCTCGAAGCCGTATCGGCCGGTTTTCCAGACGTTGAGCTCAAACTTGAGACACATCTTTTTGGAGGATGTGCGATCGATGCGACAGGCGAACCTCTTCCCGAGACCACTTTGAAGGCGTGTAAAGAGGCAGATGCCATTCTCATGGGTGCGTTCAACGAATTCTGGTTTCCTGAGCGTAGCTTATGGCCTTGCTTGTGCATAGGTTCCATTGGCGGTCCCAAGTGGGGAGTGAGCACCAAAGTCCGCCCCGAGCAGGGTCTCCTAGCCATCCGCAAAGCGCTAGGCCTCTACGCAAATATCCGCCCCGCCAATTTCGCGTCTGACTCCCTCATCGCAAACTCCCCTCTCAAAGAGTCTATCACGAAAGGTGTTGATCTCATCGTCGTTCGCGAGCTCATCGGCGGTGTATATTTCGGCGAGCGAAAGGAACAGGGCGTCGCCCCCAATGAGGATGTCGCCTGGGACACTATGCCGTATAGCGTCGCGGAAGTTCAGCGCATTACGCGTGTGGCCGCCCAGATCGCTCTGGCCGCCAACCCTCCGCTTGCAATTCATTCCGTCGACAAGGCGAACGTGCTGGCGAGCTCACGATTGTGGAGGAAGGTCGTGACAGAGACGATCCAAACCGAGTACCCTCAGCTTCAGCTCGACCATCAACTGGTTGACTCTGCCGCTATGATGATCGTCGCGAGCCCGAGGAAGCTGAACGGTGTTATCCTCACAGAAAATCTCTTTGGTGACATGTGAGTGCTAGGTCCGCCTAGCCCGGTTTGAGAACCATACTGATGGAGTATACAGTCTTTCAGACGAAGCGAGTGTGATCCCAGGATCCCTCGGCCTTCTTCCCTCTGCATCGCTCGCAGGCGCACCTTCCGTCCCATCCTCTACTTCTTTCAAGCCGACATCAGGGCTTTACGAACCCATTCATGGCTCCGCCCCAGACATCGCTGGCAAGGGAATCGCGAATCCCATCGGAACTATCCTTAGCGCCGCAATGCTGCTTCGGTACTCTTTAGGGCTGGAAGCACCAGCTGCAATCATCGAGACCGCTGTTCGAAGAACGCTCGATGCGAAAGACGTCGGTGGTTTTGAACTGAGGACGGCAGACCTCGGAGGAAATGTTGGAACAAAAGAAATGGGAGAGAGGATCGTGGAAGTTATAAAGTCTTTGTTGTAAATGATGTAATGATTTTACACTGAATTGTTGTACAACTGTATCTTACTCTCAGCAGGCCAAATTCATCGAGTTGCGTGGGGAGGATAGAAGCTGAGTGGCCACACCGACTTTCAGAACATTGCCACACTTCGGCCACCTTGAGAAGAATCCTATATAAATAGACAAGCAGACAAGGGCATATTTTTAGAACAGCCAAGGCACGCGGATATGAACACTGAGATAGCATGGGAAAGCCAAAGGGACATGTTCTTTCATCTCGCTGTGATCTTCTCGGTGCTGTGCAGCAGCATACTTGGGCAACTACACCCTACAAAGCCCGCACAATACCAACAGCTTCCCAAGCTCAGGGAGCGAGCACGGATCCAAGACGAATGGAGGGATGAAAGGATAGCAGGAATCCCGAGCCTGCTCCAAAAATATAGCATCGATGCCTGGCTGGTAGGTCACGAACACACCGTTCTCCATCAATTTGGGCTGGGACGTGAACACATGATGATGGGCAGATGAGCCAAAGGGAGTACGCGGAAGACACGATCTGGTGGTCGGTCAAGGACGCGACGACACATGCTCCTCATCGCCGCACAGTGGTGCTCTTCCACACCAACACCTCCACGCTCCGCGGACGGCCAAACCCGCTCACATGGGTTGACAATACAGGCCAAGTCTGGCCCGCGCTGCGCGCCGTCCTACGAGACTTCGATCCGCGGCGCATCGCCCTCAACATCGACCGAAACATCGCATTCGGAGGCGGTCTGCATGTCGGCGAGCTCGAAGTCCTCAAGGAAGAACTGGGCGAGGAATGGATGGCGAAGACAGTGAATGAGCCGATGCTCGGAATTGAGTTCGTGGCGAAACGAGTTCCGGGGCAGATCGCCTACTACCGGCTAATGATGGAGACCATCTGGGCGATGCTGGGGGAAGGCTTCAGTGAGCGGACCATAGTCGTCAATGTTACGACCACAGTTGTAGGTCCTCACCTCTAATCGATGCCAAAAACAGATAATCAATCAATATGGGCTCGCGATTCAGGACATGGAATGGTGGTTCTTGGAAAAAATGCAAGAACAAAACGTCTCCCACTGGGCACACCCCCGCGTCTCTGTCCTCACGCCCGAATCATTTCCAGGCTGGGACGGCACCGACGACGTCATCCAGGAAGGTGACCTCCTGCACATCGATTTTGGAATGACCGCGATGGGCATGAACACTGACACGCAGCACATGGCGTACGTCCTGCGCTCGAGCGCGGGCGAGACAGAGCCGCCGCCGGGCCTCAAGGCAGGGCTACAGAAGAGCAATCGCATGATGGACATCGTGCTCCAGACGATGCGGTCCGGTCTGACGGGCAATGAAGTGTTGAGCATCTGTTTAGCGCAAATGAAGAAGGAAGGCATTGAAGGCCAGATCTATTCGCATCCCATAGGGGACTGGGGACACGCGCCTGGGGCGGTCATGGGTGCGTGATGCCTGCATAATGTCAATACGTCACGGCCTGACACTCTCTAGGGTTCACAAACCTCCCAGCATACGTGCCCGTACTCGGCGAGCTTCCCATCCTTCCCGATACATACTACAGCATAGAGCTGTATGCCTACCATTTTGTCCCCGAGCGAAATGAGACACTGCGCTTTCGACAGGAAGAGAACGTGTATTGGGTCGAGGAGAAAAAAGGGTGGGAGTTCGTCTACGGGCGACAAGAGAAATTTCATTTGATCGACAGTGCTCGGAGTGCCGCTCGAAGTTTTCCTGTGCTCAACGTTCAACAGTAAATATCAACTTAGCTTATGAGCAGAGTCATCGAAAAAGCTGCCTGCTATATGCTAGAGATTATGTAGCGTATGCGCCATTGAATCCACATTAAAACACAACAAACAGGATATTCCATTGCTCCAGAAACCAGTCCGAAACGTACGCGATCTGCATGTACTCAAAAACAAAAATATCTTGTTGTATGATTAGCCTGCAGATATGAATACATATCAAGGCGAGGTTGACCACACCTTAAAACATATTGGCAAGTTTGCTGGCCGCCTCCCTAGCGTCCAATCTCGGCCGAGTCGGTACCCGCATCGACGCAGACATAAAAGTCGGCCGCGCCTGTCCTAGAGGGTCAAGCCCGTCCGAATGCGATGTCATTCCATTCGACGTCGCGGGTCGCGCGACGAGGTCCGCCAGCGGGGATGCCATGGCCCCAGGTCTGGAGAGCGGGTCGTCCGGCAAAGGCGGGCCTTGTGCTGAGGCCGACTGAGGGCCGGAGGGCGCAGACGGGGACGACATGGTGGGCTTGACGAACATGGACTTGGTTCCGTCAACGAAACGACCGCCGAGCGGCGGTTCAGTGCTGCGTATAGGAGCGGGCGAGGGGGCAATAGCCGAAGCTGTCGGAGGCGCCGCGAACGCCGGTCGCTGTAGCGGTGGCTGCGGCTGCTGCTGCTGGGGCTGTGATGAAACGAAGGATTTGGACGACCCGGCGCCGGGGGATTGTGGTGGAAGTGGGGTCGAGCTCAAGCTTGAGCGCCCCGAGAGGTAGGGCGACGCGACGCCGGAGGGCAGGCCGGTTACCCCCGGCGAGAATGGACTGGCGGTACGGGTGCGGTCCAAGGTCGACGGGACAGGGGCAGGGTCGATGCGGGGCTGTGGCTTGGCGCTATAGTCTTCCAGTGGAGGGACAATCAGCGGCCGGGGTACGCCATTCGGCTTAGGGGGCGCTTTCGCGTTGGCATTGTTGATGTCGGGTCGGAGCGACTCCAGCTCACGCAAAAGCTGACGCTCGTACATGATAGCGGATCGTGTATGCTCGATCAGCGCCGTTGTAATGTCGTCAGTCACCAACTGTTTGTGCGTTTGCAGAGAGCGGTGTAGGTTTTGAGATATGCCTTCTGCACGCCGAGCAAGGATCTGCTCATACTTGTTTGCCTTGACGTGACAGCAGGCATTCAATGTTATAGTTTTTAAACTTGTTTCGAAAGACTGAACGCACCTCTTCCATGTCCTCCAACGCCTCGTCGACCTTCTCAGGCCGGATATTGGCACTCGCCTTTAGTCGTTCGATGTGCCGCCGCTTCGATATCGCCGACTTCACAGCAGATTGATACTCCTCCAGGACAGCCGTCCGCTGTTGGAGTGTTTCCTTGGCTGATCGAGCGTTGAGACCTTGATAGCCGAGGGAGTCGCTCAGAATGACGCATTCACTGATGGCTTGCGCCTGGTCAAGGTCGGCGAGGCTGTGCCATGTTCGGCCAAGCTTGCGCATCGCGCTCCCAATAGGCGGATGTGCCTCCGTGGTCGCGATATTGACCAACTTGTTGCCCATTTCGGCGTGGGCAAGCGCCAGAGCTGTCGCGTGCACAAGAATAAGTTCGGTCCCGAATAACGATGCGCAGGCAGACAGCCAGGAGGACAAAAAGAGGCCACTGACTTTTTCGCGACTTGGACACTTTGTCGAGCGCCTTGGCCGCGTCGAAGAACTGGCCCTCCAACTTCGTTAGCTCGAATCGGGCGCGCTGTAGCTCCTCGTCCTCGTCGGGGACGTGACGCCGGATGAGCCCAAATCCGGACGACGTCTTTCGCCTCGGACGCGGTGTCGGCTGGTAGCCGAAGTCGCTCTCGATGAACGAGCGCAACTCCTCGTCGTGGAGCAGTATGGGGTCGTTGCAGACACGTGACAGCCAGCGCTGGAGCATGATACGGACGAGCCGGTCGTCCTCCTCGTCTGTCGGTGCGGAGGTCTGGGCGAGGGGGAGGGCGGGGACGATCGTCTGGGGGTTGTTGTGTATGATCGTGTCGTAGAACTGCTGGAACTCGAGGTACGAGCGCGAGACGTTGCGATAGGTGGTGCCCGTGAAGTTGGAGAGGTTCGTCTTTGGGGAGAACATGGCGGTCAGAGATGCTGACGGCCAAAGCGGCGGCGTCGTTCGCGCGAGAACGGGAGCGGGCGTCTAGTACTCGCCTGTGCATCGAGCTTGACGAGGATATCCCGCCTGTTCCTGTCGAGCCCCGTGATCCTGACCTTGAGGTAAGGTTCAGGCTTCTCGTAGCTCACGCCATTGGAGCTGACGTTCTGGCGGGGCGATATGAGGCCAGGCTCGGGCTGCCCGTATATTTGTGGCTCCTTGCCATAGAGGCCCGAGGTGGACAGCTTGTCTGGTGTTCGAGGGGGCGGGGAGGGTGCGCGACGCAGATTGGGGACGGGGGAGTTGGGCGGGTGCGGGGTGGTCGGCCATGGGGGAGTGACTGCGCCATCGCCTCTGTCGTCGGCGAAGCCAGAGACGAGAGGATCGTACATCATGATTGCGGCTGAGGAGGTCGACGAGGACGGTGTGGACGAAGAGGAGAGGAAGGTTCGCGTCACGCCGGCGAGGCTCGGCGTGCGAAACAAGGCAACACATCCCCGTTGACTAAAACCCGAAATGCAATAAATATTGGAATAAATCGTCTAAGTTAGCTTAATAGTAGTAATGCACAAGCACCCGCAGAATACATCCAAGGACGGTCAGAATACAAGGGCGCGCCATCGTCAGCGTGTCCTCTCTGGGAACAGCGGCAGCATGTGTCCCATCCGCAACACTTTCGTCCGCAGGTACTTTTCCAAGTCCTCCCCGTGAACCGCATCCCCGCCCACCATCGTCGCCCCCGCCGTCCTCTCCCCTCCGTCTAACACACTGTCGACACCGGCCACGTGCGGCGATGACGACGCCTGCTGCTGTCCCTTCTGCCAACTCCGCGGGACCATTGGCACGCGATCTACGACCCTCAGCCCTTCCTTTTCGAGCGCTCGGACTTTGTCTGGGTTGTTCGTCAACAATCTCACCCCCTCTCCCGTCTCCGACCCCAATCCGAGGTCACGCAGGATCGCAATCGCGATCTCGTACCCTCGCTCGTCGGCCTTGTGCCCAAGAAGTAGGTTCGCCGTCACGGTGTCATGCCCGAGATCTTGCAGATTGTACGCGCGGATTTTCGACAACAGGCCAATCCCGCGACCTTCCTGACGCATGTACACGACAACGCCACGCCCCGGTATGTGTTGAGGGTGCCCGGACGTACTAGACGAATGCAAGGGGATCGGCTGCGACATGAGTCGAATCGCTTCGTCGAGCTGCTCACCGCAGTCACAGCGCATGCTGCCTATGGTCTCTCCCGTAAAGCACTCGGAGTGGATCCGGATGAGGGGGGGTGGAATGGCATCGCTGGGACGGGGAGGCGGATGAGATGTGGGCGAAGAGACTACGCGCGAGTGGGGAGACAGTCGTCCAACGTAAGCGCCGCGGATAAGCCTGTCCATGTCTGTCTCGGACTGGCTCCAGACCGCGTCGAGGGAGCGACTTCGAATGGGAGGAGCGGGTACGGGGAACTTGGCGTCCGAAAGTTGCGCCGGATCCACGACAATTGCGAGATGTTCTTTGGTATCCTGATTATTATGGTAGAGGTGAAGGAACGCGAGCCCGTGGGGAGTGGGTATACGAGTGCGAGCCATGCACGTCACCTGGACTTCCTCCGACGGGCGGAAGGCTGGCGGAGAAGGGAGGGACGGAAGGGCAGTAGACTGTGAAGGTGCACGGTCTCGTTTCGGGCCGGCGAGGGGTATGTTTTCGGCAGACTGTAATGGCTGACCTGCGAGAGCGTTCTCCTTGTCCTCAGACCTGAGACGCAGATGGCGCGGCGCCTGCCTGCTGACATACTTGAAGCGCGGCGCCTGGTGGGTGACGCCCGCAGGCTCTCCCTTCCACTTGGTCCAGTCCCAGGAGCCCTCTGCTTTGGGAAGCATGACACCGGGGAAAAAGTCATGGTGGTAGTGATTCCGAGTGACATTGGGACCAGAGGCTGCGGTGGCAGCGAGTAGGAGAGGATCAAGCTCTGCGTCTCGTCGCCTGAAACCTGCCTTTACGTCGGGAAGCTCAAGGCCGGTGAGTGCGTCGAGGAGAGCGAGGTCGGAGTCGATCTGGAGACCGTTGTCAGTGCGGGTGAGGAAAGTCGTGTGGGCCATGGGTGGGGGACGAGAAGAATGAAGGGGAGAGTGTAGGATGTGGAATGAGAGAGACAGCTTTTATTGCGAGCTCATGTGCGTTCCGGCATGGATGGGATCTGTCTCGGCCGAGATTATGTATGTCGTCCATCACATCAGCGTGACTCAGCACGTTCCCATCATCCTCCTGACCAATTTCCAGCGTCCTACTACGCAGGGCCTCCCTTGCCCACGAACGCGGTCCGGCGCTCGTCCTGGATCCCCTCCATCCGCTCGTCGTTGATGGAATGCACGCTGAGGCACTGAAAGATTTCATGCCTCCACGCTCGTCTTTCGGGTCTCCTCCCCGCCTTTGAATCCAGCCGGGTCTCGGTCTCAGCCTCTTTCGACGGACGTTGGGCCAGTCTGCCCGTCCACTTGTCCAAGCCAGATGGTATCCTATCTCTCCCTCCTCCAATTGTTCCCTATCTCTGCACCATATTGTTCACTGCGGCGTTAGAATCATCTTCACCGTTCGAGCATTTCCAATTCCCGGCTTTCAAGCCCGTCGACTCACGATCCGCCGTTTTTTCTTACAGCTCATCTCTGTTGGCCTTATGCGCCTCTGTGTTGTACTCTCTTTACTACTCCTCGCCCATGCTAGGTGAGTCTTGTGCCACGCATAACGCCTGCCGCTACTAAACATTCTGGCTCACTGCCAACGGCAGTCATGGTGCTTCGCATCGCTCAAGCGAACGTCGGCCTCAGCCTACCGCCTCACATCACAACGTCTCAGCGAAGGCCGCCAAAACGAATAGCACTGCAAATCATGCCCATCGCGCTCACCACGTCCACCGCGTCCACCGCGTCCCCGATCATTACTTCCCCAACCGCAGCCCGTCCGGCTCGAAACCCCGCATATTCATCTACTCCAGTCGCGTCACAACCTCTCAGTCCCAGCAGGATCGCCTGCAATACCACCGCCCCATATACGGCCGCGGCTCTGCGCGCCGACACACAAGCCCTATCGTCATCGCCTTCGCCGTCCTGGGCGGCATCTTTGGGCTCTTCGTGCTCGTCGGCCTCGTGCATTGCTTGCTTGACTACAGCCGCGCGCCGCACCGGCACACGGTCATGCCCCCCGATTTTCGCGAGCGGCTCCTACGCGAGATGGCGGAGTACGCAGAGAACGCGGAGCGCGACCGGCACGCGCCAACACCTACCCCTCCCCCGCCGTACGAGCGTCCGCCGTCGTATCAGCCATCACCACCAAATATAGACGATCCACTCGTCGCTTCGCCTCTCCCTCATCCTCTTCAACCTGCTCCTGCGCCTCATACGCTGGCACAGCAGGCATAAAGAGCATTCTCACTCCTCCTCTTATCAATTGGGCATGCTAGTCCAGACGCGGTATTCTAAAATTGTCGTGCGGACTCTGGACTTGTTCTGGGACTTTGGTCACGTTGGTCATCTGATATCTATGTTATATATAGCACACACTCTTTTGTAAGTTATTGTAGCGGACGGCGGGATGTAGACCTATCTTGATTTCGCCACGCAGTGGTACAGACACCTTGACGAGCGACTCACCGCCCGTGCAGGAACCCTCCGGTCGATCCCGAGTCTTCAGAGCCTGTTACGTAATCGGGACATGAAACTCACCACCAAGCGCCGACGTTCCGCTTTCCGAGTTTCTGACAGTTCGAGGACGGACGTGAAGATTTTCTCAGAAATGTAGGAAAGGGCTTTCCCTCTTCCCTCTCTTCCCGCAGAGCTGTGTAACTTGCGACGCTCATATGCATCTGACCGTAACCTCTACACAGTTTCCAGCCTGCCAATCAGCATCATCTGACTTGCCTTCTCTGTTCCGGGTGCTGTTCGTATCGACAGAGATTTGCTCCAGACGTGACTGAACTTACAGTGGCATCAGATGGGTCGCGGTTTCTTCCCCGCAGAGTCCAATGGGCTGCAAATATGTGTTCGCAGGTTTGACTCAGCCGTTGTCGCATGCAGTTATCGCCGCGTCGCCCTTCTTCCTGCTTGCGTTTTCGACAACGAAGTTGCACTGCTGATCGTGCATGTGTGGACGGCTGCAATGTGAGTTGCACCCAGCCGTGTATAAAAGCCTGCAAAGCCAGGGTTTTGGGGATACAAGCCAAGTCGCTTTTCCTTCTATCGCCCTCCCCCTCGTTCAAGAGCTGTCGAGTGCCGGTCCACTCTCTTATTCTTCCTTCGTCGACTTTTGTTACAAGTCTTTCGTTTTCGGTGAAAACATCTTATTGCGCCCTTGTCGTCTCTCAACACCTAATCACTATTATCGATTTGTTCACGAAGGCCGGTCCTCATTCAGCCTAGTGCTACATAGCAGTCTTCCTTGCGCAGTTCTTCAAACTCGAATATGTTGTTCAACGCTCTCTTCGCTTCCGTCGCGCTCGTCGCGTCGCTCGCTGGCCAAGTCCGCGCGCACGGCACCATCACCGCCGTCACAGGTACCAACGGCGTTCAAGCTGCTGGGTTTGTCAGACCTCTCCATCAGCAGCCTTGATCCGCTCACCCTCCCTTTATTTAGCTTCGGTATCATAGCGAGCACGCCCCGCAACGGAGCGTCGCCCAAGCCATTCGAGCAGGACACGTCCGTCATCCGCGATCGCGAGATCGCGTCCGGAAAGACGGGCGTCTGCGGGCGGACAGCTGCCGGCGGCAACAACGACGTCGTGCAACAGCTCGCTAGCACGTCTATTTTCTCTAGAGTCCGTGATCCGCACCTGTGCTCATTTTTCGTTGTCGTACTGTGAACAGCTGCATCGCAAGCCGGTCTCCCGACGACGGCTGCAGACGGGAGTATCTCGATGACGCTCCACCAGGTCAACCAGGACGGCGCAGGGTAAGCATTCTTCGTGCACACGTTCGCGCGCCTCTGTGCTTCCACGCTGAACCGACATGGTGTTTTTCCAAAGGCCATACAGCTGTGACGTCTCGGGCGACGGCGGCAACACCTTCACGGCCGCCACTGTGACCAAGAACGTCCCGGGCTTCGCGAGTCTCAGCCTCGCCAAGGCGCAGGACTTCCCGCTCGAAGTCCAAATGCCCACGTACGTCGCCGATGCTCTCCGCCTTTTCGTCGGATCTCATGTGTTCCTGTCTCGCCATCTGCGAATGGGTAAACGGCATCCTTTAGCACTACGGCTTGCACAGGAGGACCGAACGGGGACGCGTGCATCCTTCGCTGCAGGAACCAAGCCCTTGCGGGTCCCTTTGGGTCTTGTGTGGCCGTCGCTAATGGTGCTGCTGCGGGTACTGCGGCCACTGCGACCAACACGACCAGCACCGCTGCAGCTGCACCCGCAGCAGCAGCAGCTGGGGGAGCCGCTGCATCCCCCGCCCCCGCGGCCGAGGCAGGAGCCGCAGATACAAACAACGCCAAGGCGGGTGGCGCAGCGGGTCTCATCGGCAAGCTCCTCGGCAAGAACAAGAAGCGCGTGATTCACTCGCGCGTTGCTGGGAAGCGCGCTGGGTACTGGATCGACGAGTAGACGATTTCATGTGGCAATGAAGCTCGTGTTATGATGATGGACAGAGACGGACTTGTACGGACGTGCATGGTATACTAGGGACTCGGATCGTAACTCGTTCAGGCTATGTGGTTCTCTGAATCTATATGATACAGTTGGTCCCGCCTTTCGTCCTGCGTCCGATTGAGTCGATGTTGTGATGGGCTCAACACTGCTCTACGCGAAGAGTGCTGATCGTGGATTCCCGACGACCCGTCTGTCTTGTGGAAGCAGTGGAAAAGGTTGGAGCCAAACTGCTCCTTCTCCCGTCGCCAATGGTGGATGACCAAACGCTTGATTGTGGTAGAGCAGCGTCTGGAGCGATTGGAAGCTGCAGATCACCAGGATTAGTGGTGGAGAAAGCGAACAGGAATCAAGACGCACGTCGTTGCCGATCGTGGATGGCTGATTCCACGTCCAATCGCTGAGGGAAGTACGACCCAAGTCGTGTGACTTCATCCTTTCACGGAGCTTTGGGCGAGAATTGAGTGTTCGGAGAAGACCCAGGATGTAGAACTTCCCGGTTAGGAGGATGAATGGCAAGGAAAGACGTCGCTCCACCGGCTTCGGGTGAACGCGATCGAGTCAGCGATCGCAAGCAAGTACCGAAAGATGACACCGAGCACTAACCGTTTTGCAGTGATACAGGACGACGGAGATGATCATCAATATTGACGGGGTCGCTGCCGATTCCCAGGTTATGCCGATTATGTGCTTCAAGGCTTTGTCCAGATAGCCAAGCCCCGTTTTCGACTTCCAAAGATACACCATCACTGTGGCGAATTCATTAAGAAAAGCCTCTCAGTAGAGGAATCGGGACGTACGGATCGACGTCACGGACAAGTCCAGCACTAGGGAGAGTCAATAAACGATTCAAGTATGCAGATAAGCAGAGCTACCGAGCGATGCGAAGATCCAGACATTGAAGGCAAGGACAGTCTGAGGGTCAAGGATGGAGCCTTATCCAACGCAATGGAAATCCTATATGAACTCACATCAAAGAAAAGATCGCTCATCAGGGGCTGTAGGAAGCTGGTAAACTTAGATCTGAACAACCCGAGAGCTGGAAATGACGATACGTGCATTGTTGGATTTTGGAAAAGTGCTCCTCCTACCCCTAGCGATGGCGACGGACTAGATTCTCGTCACGGTCTGATAACGCTTTCGCGCATCTGCAGGGTGGGGACTCACCAGATATAGAATCGCCACGAAGGCTGTTGCAGCTATCGATGCTAACCCAACGAGAACCCATCTGTTTTTCGACGTGGCCTGGAGAGCACTGAATTAGAGCTCGTGTTGTTGTGGAAAGTATTTGAAGGCACCTTCCAGCATCTTCGAACAAGGAATGTTTCGGAGATGGTGCAGATTAGTCCGTTCAAGAGTATGTCGCAGAAGTACAATGAGCTCTTTGACTAGAAGACTGGTCAGCTGGGTTCACACACGTAGAAGGAATCCGCTGACCCAGGGAAGGTGCTCTACGAGAGCGTGCCAAAGCTTGTAGATCGTAAGGCCTGTTTGCAAACTTGACGATATTTAGGCGTCAGGACATGATGATTTTGGATTGTTTACCTCGATAAGATGAGCAATACCGCTACGAAGCCTTTCATGCGCCGGGTGTCATCCAAGGGTATTTCCCAGTACCTGCACACCTGGGCGAAGATCACGCCTTGGCAGGTGCATTGCATGATTCCTTCGAAAAGGATAGCTCCGAGCGAAACTGTTTGGATGTTCACAGCTTCGATCTTTTGCATAACTGTGATGACGCTCGCGTTGGTGTGGTTTTATAGGGAGGTAAGATGTAGAGCCACAAACTACCCCTGCTATTGCGAAGAGGACCGAGTAGGGTCTCGAACCGAGACTGAGACACGATGTGATAGGCAAGATTGCGATAGTCACGGGCGAAGGCTGGTTGAATAACGAACGCGATCCTCGGGTTATGGAAGGCTGATCGACAGCCCGCGGGCTAACAGGGAGATTTGAGAGAAGTAGACTTCCATTTATTTCCTTGATTTAGAGCATTCCATAGAAAGAGTCGAGTGGCGGATTCGCTGACCATCCAGAGACGAAGTCAGAGGTTACAGGAGAATCGTGAACGCGTGAACGTTGCTGCCTTTGGGAGACTGGTTGTGTTCGATAGTAGTGTCAGACTGCCAGCGGCCCCAAAACCCGAGACCGTAAAGGACGCACCTGCAATGCAGTAGACACGTACAAATAACTTGTCCACGATTGTGTCCGATAATGCCTCTGGTCGCGACCCATCGGATGCTCACAAGCCAATTGATAGTGTAATATGCATATTGGGAATGAAAGATGGATTGAGTCCAAAATATGCGGCGACATGGTGCCAGGAAGCAATCAATGTGCCCAATATGGATACAAAATATCGAGTAGCATTGGGCAGGTCGCGGTGATCACTGATAAGCAGAGCAATACGAAAAGGGGCTGTAGCACACTCGAACTGATTCGCTAGCATAGAGCGGTCCCAGCTTTGTGAAGTCTGACAAGATTTCTCCAAGTGTTTACGAACTGGAATCGGTGGCACCACCAGCATAGCCACCTTTCAATTCTGTTCGTATCGAAGTGTGTATCGGCGTCAAAGATTGACAGCTGTGTTGTGAAAGAAGACACGACTCACATTGTTCCTATCTCCATCATCGTCAAGCGTCATGTCAATGACATCTACAACCGAACGTGGTCCTGATGGCTTATTAGGAATCGATATTAATTGCATTCAGTGTCGATGGACGATTGTATCAGCTAAAAGGCTACGAAACCCTAGTGCACGTTCCTCGATATGCTTACCCATGGGCCTTGGTCGATAGCACGCACTGCTCCCTAGCTGGCGCCTTCTAGATGCACCGGGTGGAGTTCCGAGGCGGATTGATTGTTGAAATGACCACTCGGTCGGCAGAGGTAAGTTTCCGGCCGGCTCATTTTCTCTTTGCAGGGGAAGAGGTTGAGACCGCAAGGCCTCATTGTCCTTGCGCAGCTGTGCGTTTTCTACCTCCAACTGCGCAACTTTTGCTTGCAACTCGCTAAGCTGCTGGAGAGATTCTGCCTTGTCTTCCGCGAACGCCGACGAGACAAACCTTGCGACTTCCTCCTCAGAGCTCTCATCGTCGATCACCATAACTCGTCTATGATATTCATAACCTTGATCAGCAGCGAGTATCCACTGAAGAGCGAACCTACGAAGTGAATGAATTCCCAGCTCCATCTCTGGTCGCTTCGCTGGAATTTGTGGGTTCCATTGAGGAGTGAACAGCGAAGGAAACTATACTGTAGAGAGCTGGGAGAGATGGAACTGGCAGTGAAAAGAAGACGCCGTGTGATACGTGGCGCACAATTTGGTAATTTGAGTGCTTCGATCGACAGCCTCAAGTCAACGAGCTTAAGGCTTTTGCCTTTTTGATCGTTCCTCTGGCCCTTTTCAACTGACAGCCCTTTCGCCTCAGCGCGCTTTCGCTGTCACATTGGCCGGCATCGAAGGAGGTAACAGCTTGGCAGAGGACACTCACGAGGAAGAAGTTTGGTATGTAATGCCGATCTCGTCTTGGATTCTACAAGTACAGGCATTCCCGACCACTGTTACTATTCAAATCCAAGAGCAAACGGCGCGGGCTCTCAGAACAGAATGATATCAGCCATAAAGGATACAGTCGATGAAACGCTGACTATGAAGAGCTAAGAGGTACACTAGCTTGCCTAGGCGGCAAGAACGATTTCCTAAATTATCATACGATCATCTATGATCAATTGAACGGCGACTTTGTCCAGCAGGACACGCACCTATTGAGAACTAGACCCTTCAAGGCTCTGATTTCTCGTCTCACCTCATCTTCCTCGGGACTGAGCGTAATTCCGAAGCCAGACACCCGAGGCAAGGCAGGAGGCGATAGCGAGTATGTCTTCGTGGTTAGATATCCAGTGAAATCGATCAAGCTCTGAAGGGTGTGTTGATAGCGATTGGATGGACTTGTAGGAAGAGCAGAAGCAAGGGAAGTATTAAGTGAGTCAAGGGGGTCGACGGACGCAGGGTCAAGAGCCGGCGTTCGGGGCTGGTATGACCAGCGAGCTGGGTTTGACGAGAGATTCTCCACATTGTGGAAGAGTGGATGGTTCAGAAGAGTTTCCCATGCCTGATGCTGGTAGATCAGTGAGTTCGGGTATGGTAGACAAATTGCTTGTTGTACTTGCACACACCTGACAAGATGAGTCAGATTCAAACCAAGGGAACTTGGTGGTGATCGCGACGGACAGTTCCTCCCAGCTTGGCTGCAGATCTTGTTTTGCAAAGTCTGCCAAAGCGCACCTCAGGAGCGTGAATATGGGAATATCTCGCCTGCCGTCGCCAGCAGAGACAAGATCATCGAGACCGCCACATTGCTTGTACCTCGACTCTTCTCTGTCCAGCACCAGATGGGGCAAGCCTTCGAATGATTGTTTTTGTTCGTCCTTGAAGTGACTGATCGAGGTGGTCAACTTAAACAAGAGATCTTTCTGGTGTACCACGATTGAGTGTCGAGCCAGAGACGATTTCGTGAGTCGAGGAAGCAGGAAGCGCTGAATGGATACATTCAGGTACCAAAGATCTGAAAGGGGTTTAAAACGCACGTAATAAACGAAAAGCAGCGCGGTAGATCCTCCAGCTACCCATGTAAGTATTCTGAACAGACCAGCAAGTAGGTTTGGAAGGTTGGAAGGCGGTGGTAGAGGATACGTCCGTGGCGGTACGAGAGGCACTTGAGATGGCTGTCCGAAACATAGCAGCGCGTTGATTGGGCCAAGCAGAAGAAACACATACCAGCTCCTGCAATAGTGTGATTATCTCTGTCTCAGATAGGCCCTTGTCAACTAGAAATCTACGTTTGGCGGAGACATCTTCGTGTCGAACCTGAGGTGACGCCAAGAAAACCCTTGCCCTGTCCAGAAGTTCCGAACGTTCAGAGACGTCGAGATGTTGAGGTTCAGCTTGCTGATGTGTGTGAGACGGCGAAGGTGGTAATTTGGATGAGCTGGCGACTGATGTCGCACTTTCATCTTGGTCTTCCATGGTGGTCAGGGACGAGTTAACAGGAGTTGACAGTGACGAGATTCGACTTGGTGGTATATGAATCACATGTGCAATCGGCCCGGTGAAGTTGGGACTCTCGCTGAATCAACAAGTGGTTGCAAGTACATCTGAGGCTTTACATATGTCAATCGTCCCATGCCCTAGCACGCTTGCTTTGTATGATCAACATATCAGTAGAGTGTGCGCTATCCTACACTGCCATAGTTCCGCATTCGATGCTATCCGATTATTCGAATTGATAGTTACTTTTGAGTCAACGAACAAATAGAACTTAAACGCGAGATGATAGAAATTAGCTGGCATTCAGCATTTGGCATTGAGCATCACAAACATGCTGTGCTTTGGTTTCATCCATGGGACGTCACTATTATCTATCAGCAAGATCAATTTGTAAGAAATATCAGACTTCACCAGACGCAGGTCGGAGAACTTACAAAACCTGGGGCACATTCGGGTCACTGTATCTGCCTAGCGTCGGCTTTCAATTCCATCCAATCTGCGTCCCCAATTTGGGTGCTAGTACTTGTCTTTGTGGAAAGGGTTGGACGCGAGATACTTTCGTGGTCCGTTGTCTTCGGGAGGATATCGGTCTCAGGCGCGATGAACTGTGGCTTGCTAAGGACATCGGACGTGAAGCCAGAAACGTCCCATACAGTGTTTTGCATGCTGACGAGTACGACGATGATCGTCGGATATATACCCTGGATATATTACTAAGTCTGAGAATTTTCGGGCTTGGAGAGAGAGATTGATACATACGGCGATATGACTGCTTACAGAGAGAAACAGATCGGCGGACGCACCGGTGTCTACCGCGCGAACACCAGAAATAGGCACAGTCCCACAAACAATGAGAGCGATCTGGGGGATGTCGATTACAGAGGCACACCATACGTTAGGAATCAACTCACCCATACAAAGCAATACAGTATTCCAGACTCGACGAGGATGGCCAAGATCTTTTGGATGCTTGTCTTGCGATTTTTCCCGATAATATTCTGTCTGATGAATCGACGATATGTCCTGTCATGACAAGTTAAGGGTGAGGACGAGAACCGTGTCTGAGACTTTACGATATACCATGTTTTATAACCAATCAGCAATGTGGCCACCATGTTTGTTGCTAGTTCAAATATCCAAGATGTGAGTTGGCTATAGCCGGTCATGATCGCCATCCTGTGAGTTGGCACGGATATTGATATAATTTGGAAGACGCCAAAAAGAACAGAGGCAACTATGATCGAAGATGAGAGGAAGGTCACTTCGATATTATCAAGGAATTCTAGAGGAAATCTCGGACCTACAGAACACGTCCAGAGAACTATCGGGACAGCCATAACTTTCGGGCTGTTGCGCCATAATACCCAAGCCCTCCAGACAACGATAGCATCTCCGATCAGATACTAACAGCTCTATGAGCTCCCTTGCCCAATCACAGATGAAGATGACAAGGAGACTCACGTTGACAAGCGCCAGATAAGGCAGTGAAATGTTCATACCGAAGACCGATTGATTTACCATGGCGTACTTGCTTTCGAGTGGCTGATCGGGATCCACGAGGAGTTCATTCTCAATCAACTTGATAATGACGGTAAAGCCCAATGCCCAGCTGGCAGTCGATGAGGCAAACATGACGAGGGTTGCTATCAGCATCGCCAAGTTTGCTCTCGAGTCAAACCCCCTCTGGCTTTGGGAAGCGAGTCAGCGATAGAGAACAGTCTAATAGCAAATATAAGGCGTACCAAATGATGTACGTTGAAAAGGTTATGAGAACCATGAAGATGCCTATACATGAGGAGATCAAACATACTGTCTCTGATAGAAAAATTGTGACGAACCTTCTAACAGTGTTTGGCATACGAGCTGTATGGTATTATCCCTGAAAACAGTACCAAGGTGCTGGAGGACCTTCGGTTCAACACTGATAGCCATTGTGCTAAATAGAGAATTAGACCGGCAGAAAAGACTAGTGTACAGAACGAGCAGGGGCCAGAGCGGAGGTATCCTGTCTTCTCTTCATGTCGGACCTTATGTATGATGATGGTGTCATATCCACTTTGACTATATTCTGCAAGCCCCTGATTGTGGCAGCAAGAAAGTGACGTGAGTATAGACGATCCGATGCTCCGCTCGAATAGCATTCGTCTGACGAGGTTGGTACAGCGCCAAAAACATAGGCTAATTCAACTGGATTTAGCCATATCAATGGATGATCAGACACATGGTGCAAGTTAGCGCACACTCGAAAATAGCCACGAACCACGAGTAGATTTGGAAGACAAGCATGGCTACAAAGGCTTCACTATGACAAGGTGGAGTCTGCTGAAAATATCAATACCTTTGCTACATGGGATTGACAGGGGTGACAGGGCATACAATGATGGATGACAAGTCCACTGCGATAGAACCAGGATGTTATGCGCAGGAACAAAGAGATGTCGCCTCCATGGAGCAGTTTCAGATCCTTGTAGCATGTAGTGGTTGTAGAAGCGCCTTCAGAACCCGAGTAAAAGCATTATCGGACAGCGTCGTGTGCAAGATATCACGATAGCTATGATACATCACATAAAGATGGAAGGCGGACACAAGCACGGATCTCCTCGGAGCGCGATAGCCAGAAGCAAGGTCGAAGCGCTGGAGAGCAATTCGGGATACATGAGCGCTATCATCACAAGCAAACTCCCACGACGAGACACTGTCATCGCTCTACAGGTCCACCCCTGCAGCATCCCTGAGGAGCCTGGGGTGTGCCACACATCCTAACTGCAATCTCTGGTAAATGAAGGTACTCACATTGTGCGTCCAGATCCCGGAGCGCGCGACTAAATTGACTTCGGCCCAATAATGTAGTGATCTGTGATCTATCAATTCCCTGAGCTGCTCTCAATAGCGAGGCACTTGGCTCGCCAACAATTTGCAATCTCCGTTTTTTTTGCGATTTGATCGTTCGCACAGACAGCTACTACTGTGCTGGAGAGGATGTGACTCACAAGCGAGCTTTCCGCGTCCGACGTCGGAATTGAAGATACTGAGTCTTTGTTCAGTACCAGCGTTCCCGTATATTTCGTTGGTAGTGAAGTAGCGCGCCAGGGAATGACCACTGTGATCGTAAACCGAACTCTCGGGAGAATTCAGACAACATGTAGAGCGTCTGAGAGCGAAGCTACACTTACTCTGTTTGTCCTTCAACTCGAGTCTGTGGACGCTAATATTATCCGAAGAGTTCAAGAGATGCAGCCAATGCTACATTCAATTTGCCCAACCCACCGTGAAGTATATTCTGCCACTGCACCTCGGTCCATACCACTTCCATACCGGCCCCAAGACTCTGAGAATGCCTAGGCGCTGTCACTCGCATAAGCGTTGAAGCAGAAGTTGCACGACAGATGTGCAGGAATGTTCTGCTCATCATCACAGTCGAGGATAATGACTTCAAGGACTTTCCTTTCTGAGCCCACTCACTGCCCAATCACATTCGAAACGAATTTCAAATCACAATCCCCTCATCTTCGAAAACGGAGCTCAAGCGCTCAACTCTGCTCAACTGCATGAGAATAATCCCCCACGGGCCATAAAATCATACACGATAAATTCTTTGAACGCCCCTGCTCAGCGCTCGGTGTCAAATCAGGAATAAACACAACTCCCCACCCAGAAGAAAGATAAAACCGATCTCAAACAAAGCATCAACAGAGCAGCTGGAAAGATTAAGACAACGAAAGAAGTGCACCTACTACCATGAGTAAAGAGACAAAAGGTGAAGACGCTGCTGCATGTATGTACTGTGACGTAGACGAATCACCGCAAGATGCGTAAGTGATGAGGAGGATGACATACGGTCCGAGATGAAGACGAGAGGTGTCCGAATGAGCTACATAGAGAAATTGCGGTATTCAATACTGCTTGGTGCCAGCACGGATGCACAGCTCCGCTCCTCCAATTTCTGAGCACTTCCCGTACGACGAGTCTCACCGAGAACTCGAGCGCTGCTGGAACAGCACTCAGGCTAGGGCAGGGACAGTACGAAAGCAAAATTGGAGTGGGCGCCAGGAAATAAAAGGACGAAGCGTCCCGGATAGAACGTGAAAGATGCAACGTAAGAATGGGGAATTGCAATGAACGTCAGTGAGTGATAAACGTAAAAACAAAAAGGAAGCGTCCGTCAGATGTTCAACGGAAAACATAAAACCTGGAAAGGCGGCGGAAGGGGAACAGAAGGAGCAGCGTGGAGACACCATGCTTGGGATGGTCATGGTCGACACAACAGGCCTGAGTTCGAGGAATATGTAGTGAGTGTGGAGGGATGGCGTAGGATGTGCAAGGAATGAGCCAGGTTGTCGATACCCGGGTCTAGTCGCAAGTATGGCGCGCAGTGCAGGATGCAGATAGCAAGGACGTAACGATACATGATACGGTGCGTGAGCGGATGGCGAGAGAGGCGGATGATGCTGTATGGTGGGGTGGGATGGTGAGGAGTGAGACGTAGCACAGCGAAAGATGTTTACATAAGTTACGGGCGGGGTATAGGTTTCTCGAGTTCAGTATTGTTGAGATCAGGGTCAGGACGAGAAGTAGCAGCCTAGCAGAGAATCAACATTGACCAAGGAAGCTGTTCTTTGGGAAAGGTTGGCCATAATCATCTCTCCATGTCGTGAGATTTGGGTTCGTGTACGCCTCAATGTACCTATTGCCGCATCAGCATTCATGTTTGCGCACAATGTCCGAGCGAGGTACGTACTGGTTGATATATGACTGCGTCGGGAAATCCACTGGATCACACCCAATGTTGCGTGCATCCTTGCGCTGGTACACGCGGATGTAGTCGATGTGCATTGTCGTGGGGAACACAAGATGGGTGAGGTCCACTTCTCCAAAGTTTGTCGACATGCCCAAGTTCGCAATCAGATACTACATGGCGTCACACGAAATAACTGTGAATCTCTCAAGTCGCACACAAAACACGTCGCGCGACATACCAGGGGTTCTTGAGGCACCGGCCTGTCCGATATCTCGACGAGGCTGTCCGCCGTCATACCCGCCACGTTAAGCGTCCACGACGTCTTGTTGTCCGATACCCATGTGACGTACGCATCGTCAAACCCGCCCTTGTACTGCATGACCCAACAGGAATCGGTCAGCGTTTCATTACCTGAGGTTCTGATCCATACGCACCTCAAACCCGTACACCGAGTAACATGGTGCCGCTGAATTCTCGTAACACAGCTGGTCCGTCGTCGTCACGACCGACGTCGCTTGCTGAATTATACCGCCCGTGTATGAATTCTGCGCCGATATAGAAGTGTTCACTATCACTTCATTTGCGGTCGTGTTGAACCATTCGTACGCGTGGTTAAACGGCTGCAACAGCACTCCAACGTCAGTGGATCCGATGACTAGATCATGACTGTAAGCGAGCTCACCGCCCACTGCGCGCTCTGTGACACCTGCCCGACGAGAGGTTTTCCTGTGATCTGTGCCTCGAACAGGTCGATTTCTGGTGCAGACCGCCCCACATACGTGCCGTCGCTGTGCTTTGGGCCAGGGTGACTCTCTCCGTCGCAAGTACAACGTGAAAGGCGTTGCCCCGGAAGATACGACAACACACCACCATTGCCCTTGTCGCCATCAACCGTAGCAGCTTTCGGCACGCCGTTAACCGTTTGATTTGCCACTGTGCCGACATCACACGCGTCATACGTATACGGCCACTTTACCGCCGCCATGACTCTAAGTCAGAAGAGGTTATATGCAAACGGTTGATTTGATAGACGCACTGTGCCTTCAAGGGAAGCGCCGTATCCAGCACGACCTAAGTTTCCCATTGTCCATACGGCCGGCCAAAGGCCGACAATATTGTTCGACCCAGGGAGCATCACCGAGGTTTCTATATACCCGCCCGTGAAGCAAAACTTGTTCCTGAGATGCAAACAGTCATTTGTTAGGTTAATCTCATTCAACTGGCTGCCACTGTGGCCCACCATGTAGACAGCATGCCTTGGTCCGAAATCAGATAAGTAAAACTCAAGTCATGAGGAAGACACAGACTCACCGCCTTGGTAATTGAGATCGTGAGTCTCCTTTTGCGAGAGTGTGATCGTCAAGGCGCCGTTCTTGGTTGTGACGGCCGCAGGGTCATACCACTCAATATTGTTCGTTGCCTATACGTTCCCCTGGTCAATGCTTCTGTAAATCTGCTGCACAGACATAGACACGCACCCAGTAATGCAAGTCAGCCGCCTCCCAGTACGGATCGTCGCCGGGATAGAAAGACCGCCCTTCCTGCTCGAACTCATCTGAAAACACAAGCTCCAGCTCCTCACCATCGTGAAAAGACTTCTTTGTGTACACCTCCTGGGGCGTGTCGACGTCAATGAGGCCCCAGTTGCCGGGTATTACTGGGACCTGACCGGTGCCATTAGTACCGCCGATATTGAACGCGCCAAGATTTGAGAGCTCCCTCCGGTAGTAGTATGAGAGGACGGGGTATCCTGCACTGTGAAGCGAAGAGGGAGCGAGGTGAAACGAATAACGGTCGGAGATAATGCGGCAAAACTCACAACAACATCAGAATGCCGAGGCACAGAAGGACGAGACAGCCCATGTTGGCAAGGCCTCGCCATGAAAGCAAGTGTCCATCACGATATACCGATCGAGCGTTTTGACCCTCGTCGGGATTATGGATGTCGTCGTCTGGCTCGCTGAATTCTGGGGAGATGTTTGAACCCCAGCTGCGCGGGTCGGTGGCGAGAGAGAACTGAGAGGGCGATGATGAGTGACGTGGAGCATACCGCGGGTGGAAGACTGCCAAGCGCACCTTCTCCTCCAGCGCAAAGTAACGCGAGCTCGTTCTTGAGCTTGAGGGATAAGGGGTATCCGACTGGACATGGTGAAGTGAGATGAGCGGCCCGACACGTGAAAGATAAAAGCGGCGGTTTACAATGAAGCTGGCCGTGCTCTCTGCACGCTTCACGGACTTGAGAAAGGGGTTCGCGGCGGCGAGGCTGGAGGTGGAGGACGGGGAAGGGAGGGCATCGTGTCTTGGAGGAACGAAAGTGGTGCCCGACATGAGGGAAGGGGAAGGGAGGGGGTTTGAAAAGGAGTGGAAGTGAAGGAGTGGAAGGAGAATAAAAATAACGGGGGCATAGCGATGGCTCTGCGGGTCAACAGCGTTTGTCCCTCTGACGCAATCACGCAGCCGAGCCATTTCGATGCGAATTGCCGGCGTGCGTACCGCAGCCTTTCTCCCGCGGCCCACCGCTGCCTGCTCCTGTCGCCTTTGGTCTCGCGAGCGCACATTCTCTGGATTATTTCTCTCAGCAAACGCCGTCCGTATTCTGAGCTGGAAAGGTCGAGGCAGGTCCGCAGTGATCTCCATCGAGATCCAGGGTGCCCTGACTTCAAACTCCGCGGCCCGTCCATTTTTTGAGGGATGTCGTTGCCACGCGCAACGACTCCGCGTATAATTAATCCGCTCGACCAACAGGAGGAGCACCCTGGAGCACCCGCCACTCAGCCGTCTGCCACATATTCAGAGATCTACAGACGCACGACGTCCTGCACGACATTTTTTATTTCATTTCCTGTCATTTCGCTCGCATTGGACGTGTCCATTTGTCCGCAAATCAGGAAGCACCGCTGCTCGTCTTGCCATCAAACTATGTCATCCATCTCCCGTCGCTCGACTGACGTCTCTGTTCTCAGGACAATCCGCGTGCTTCTCGTGTTCTCACTGCGACCTGGAAATCGCACGTCCGACATCCGCTGCGAGAGCGCAACCCCGCGCAGCTGTTGATCGTAGTTCTCGTTTCGCTCCCATCATCATCGCTTTTGGAATGTCAACAACCCTAGACTATGTGGGACACGTATCAAGTTGCCCCGCGCGCCGTGCGACCGTGTACATCTGCAATGCTCATTCGGAATCGTTCGAAACATAAATCGCCTAGCAAGCACTTCGATCTCCCACATCGTCGAGTAAGTTTGAAATATCAATCCCCTCTTGTCTTTCCGATGTTCGCTCTCGTCCAGCTTCTTCAAACCCATCAAACCAATTTTACCCCTTCGCACAGCTTCCCATATCTCAAAATTGTCATCTTTTTGTTCCGAAGGGGCGCACGGGCGATGCAGTTTTCATCCACTACTGTTTCGTGCCGTCTGAAGCCCATACTTGGCCTAGCTAGCATCTATGGATGCGCATCGAAGCGCTTAAAATGAACGGAACCCCACAGCCCTTCTCCGTATCGGCTCCGAGTAGTCAGTGCCTAAAGTAATCCGTGAGTGCAAGCAGCGGACACGTCCAAACAGTCACATCTCTCCTCACCCTCTCCTCCAAAAGGGCATATAATGTACGCTTTCGTCTTTCAGGCGGAACGCCCACACTCACGACGTCCTCTGCCCATCCAATCGCACCGATGACTACCGTGCCCGTCTCCACGTTCTTTATGCTCCCCGGTGGCCGGTCATCGTACCCGCATCAAGCAACTCAAGCTTAGGGTAACTGGACTGTATCTGTCCACTCGGTCCTGAGCTTGAACTACTTTCTTTGGACTTCGCATCCCCTACTTGGCCTGAACACACCTGCTCGCTCAGTTCGAAGCTTGGACTACTTTCTTTGAACCTCGCATCACACGACTCAGGCCTGAACACTTACGTAGATATGCTGGAAGCCTACGACGAAGTGCGCAGCGCGCAGTACGCAGGCACAAAACTTACCCCACATGGCTACGCCTTTGACTCCTGCTATCCGATCGGCCCTTGGAGCGAAGTAGGTGTATCTATGCACAGCTATGCACTCACTTTTTCGCGCGCGGGCTCGGCCACCAACGGCAGCCAACGACCCTGTGATATTCAGAGGTCTGATCATGCATCTACAAACAAGGAGCACGACGATCCTCGATCACTTGTTGGTCCGTTGTTCTCAGCATCAATCAGTCCATACTCGTAGAGGTCTGGCCTCCCTGGCCTGAGAAAGAAGGCCGTCCTGACATACGTACAGGCAACTTTCTTTCGAAACTGGAAGATCCAGAATGTTCTACTCAGATATGTAACCTGGTCCTGAAATCCTTACAAGTGCCGATCGCCATATGTACACTGCTGTAAAAAGGTGACTACATCCATGATCATCCATAAGAATATACTATACGAATACTAGATATTGCGGGATCTCCAACGATCAGACTGAACATACTTATCCGTGGGTGAAGATCCCTGTAGACATCCGAAGAAATCCAAATCATCTATCCGGCAGCTATGCATGCAAACCTATCACGGCATACGCAGTCGACCTCGCCAACGGCAGTCCAGATCCTGAAAACAGAGGCACAATTTCTGAATAGTTTCACACATGCCGTACCAATCTTGAGACCGACACGCCCGCTCAACACCCGACACGGCCTCGGCCTGCTCTCGCTGCGTGGCCTCGATTCGTCGGCAGCACCCGACCCCCTGACACCTTGCCGCCGACCAACGCACGGCTCACTGTTGCAGGCGCAACTGGCCCGCGATGCACACTAAGTCCTACCGCTGCCGCATTCGAGCTCAACGCATCTGCGCCGCCACCGTCAGCATGCATCGACTGACCCGTAGGCTCCATTGGCGAGCGCACATGCGTCTTCGACAACCTGAGAGCCGGCACGGTGGACCCGCTCGCACTCCCGCCTGCACCTGCGCCAGTGGGCAAGAGCATGTGCAATAGCTTCAACTGCTGCTCATCGAGCGCACGAGCGCGCGCCTCGGCCGCCTCAGCCGTGGCCAATGCTTCCGCCTCCATACGGTGCTGCGTCTTTGCATATTCGATTGCAAGCACGAGTGCATCTCGCGTCCCAGGTGATGCCTCAGGCACGAGGGATGGCGCACGCATCCGCGGGGGTAATGCACGGATTCCCGTGCCTTTGCCTGCATGTTGCTCTGGGGCGGACGGGCGGACGGGCGGCGACGGAAGCACTGGCTTCGCGAAACTCCGCGAGACCAGTGCAGGTTTTACAGATGGTGCGGTGGCATAGAAATATAAGGTTGATCTAACCTTGTGCTTGAGGGGCGCGATGGAGCTGAGAGGTGAAGGCGACGGAGATGACATTGAAGCGAGCGTGGGCGACTCTCCTGCGATGGCCACTGTGGGGCTTGATGTTGGTGTGAACTTCATGGCCTCGGGGTTAAAGTGGAAGACTGTCTTTCCCGAGTCGGGCGTGTTGGATTGAGAGCTGGGGGGTGTGATATCCTCAATGAGGTCAGGTAGCGCTACGAATCCCGACGTCTCCACCAGCGGGGCATGTGCCAAGCTGGTCGGCTGTGCGGATTCCGCTACGGGGCGCGGCGGCTCGGACGCCTGGGATTTCGGAGTCTCGAGTCTGGGTGCCTCCTCAAGAACAACGGATAAGGGGATGAGAGACTCCACAGTCTCTCTCTCGCGTTTCAGTGCAGGTTCCTGCTTCGGCTGAGCAGACTCAACTAGCAGAGACTGGTCCAGGCAAGTAGCATGAGTCGATAGGTCGTGGACTACTGCTTTAACGGAACCACCCGAAGAGCGTTCCCTCGCCCGTCGACGAATATACTCCGTCGTGGCACGGCGGGTGGAGTTCATAGCCTTGACAGGAACCACCGTCTTCTCTTCAACCTTGGGTTCAGAAAGGTCCTTTACCTCGGCGACGGCGATTACAGGCGACACGGCAGTGGTGCTGAGATCCGCAGTCTCCATTCGCTTGCGGTCTTCATCTGACTGAGGTTTGCCCTGCTCAACTACCACCGCTGGTGAAACAGGTGGAGCGGTCTCATCAGTCAGGACCTCAGTCGGCCCCAACACCTCGGCGTGGACTTGAGCGCGTTCGTATTGTTCGGTGGTACAAGCTTCGGCAATGGACGGAACCTGAACGGAGACCCGTACCTCCTTGACCTGTGCGTTGAGGCCCACGGACGTAGTTCCGGATTTGGGTACTTGGCTCGTAACTCTGGCCGCAGCCTCGGCCACGACACGGGTCCCTTGAGGGCCACGCCCATTCCTGTTTTGGCTCCGTGGTCTGGTCTGACACGGCGCACGACCGGTTCGTCGCGAGGCGCTCTTTCCGGCCTCCTTTGTCTCCTGAATAGCTTTCTGTACAAGGGCAAGAGCAGAAGATGTGGTAATGGGAGGCGCTGAGGACAGATCAAGTCTAGTAGCCTCGCGGCCGCGAGCACCGATGCCGTCAGAGGCATTGCGTGGATCGCTTCCGTGAACGGTGCTCCCTTGTGCGGGATTGTTCTCGACGTTGAGTCGGGCCTGATTAGCAGACCTGGCCATCCTCGGGGGGATGTGTTCAAATCTCGGGTCACGAAGTCGGCCACCGATAGCCGGCCTGGACGCGTTCCTCGCCTGCGACGCCATCAACGGTTTGGTGGAGTATTCCCGGCGCACGTTCGCTGAAGCTTTCGGTATGGGTACGGGGTCGGGAGCAAGCGCCCAGTTCGGCTTGTCCGCTGTGTGCTTGGGCTGGTCGCACGCGCTGGAATGAGGCTGGGCTGACGGCTGCGAGACTCCAGGCGCTATAGTACTGGCTAGAGGTAAGGATAGAATATTGGAGGCAAGTTCTGGGAACTGTGCAGCGAGCTAGACGAGTCCATGGCGTCAAAAAAGATAAACTACAACAAAATCTACGCGGCTTACGTTGGTAGCGTCAGCGTACGTCTTGGGAAGAACCTCAATGGGAAGGACGCGTTGAATATCTTTGAGGGGCTTATCAAGCTTGAACATATCAGCGAGCATGTCGAGAAAGGGCTATGAACAATTTACCGTCACATGGGAGGGTTTCCCGTTGCCGTCATGAGCTTCACTCTAGTAGAAGGAACAGCTTGGCGATCAATCCGTGATGTCCAGCAGCGGGCACGTACCTCGTCCGACTTCGGTTGAGGTTTCACCGTTGCAACAGGCTCTTGCCTGCTCGCCTGTTCGAACCCTGTCAGTTATGGATGTGGCGGTATCGGAATGCAACTCACATGATCCTCAGGTTTCTGTTCTTCGGCGGTGTTGGGCAGAGCGCCCGGCGGAGAGGGGAGAGCTTCAATCTCTGAGGGACATGGAATAGACTGCGCGTTTCCCATGTCGGAATGCTGTTGATAAAGAATGTGTAGTGAAACGACTGTGGGCAATCAGGTAGGCTGGGACAGTTCAAAGAGAGTGTAGGGTAGCGAGCGTTGTTCGAGTTGGGGTGGGACTTCAGCGACGAGGGATGGACATCGAGGGCGACTATAATGCATCCGGCTCACGCACGAGGCACAACCTGGATCCAAAAGCAGCGAACTCACTTACTATATGCAGCAGTTGCGTTTCCTCTTTCAGCAGTCGACGTTGGGACCGCTGGGTGTGGAGTCGGAACCGACGATCAGGCTACGCCCGCGCGGGCCACTTGCCTTTTCTTACCCAGAAAATCCTGCATTCAGCTGCTCACAGGCGAGATCGCGGGGCCAAACGCGACAGCGGTACCGAGCCTTGGACGTTTCTGGGTCACGTTCGAAACATATGCCAAAATCTGTCATAAGAGTACAATCTGGGGAAACACAGAATAGGAAACGAGGAGCAGCAAAGTCTTTATGTTTTACGCATACGCATCATGCCTTGAGCGCCCCGGTAATCTTGTCGATAGCTTCCTTCAACCGCCCGGCTTCGTACTTTGCGAGCGTGGCGTTCTTCTCGATGGTGATTGACTCCGTCAAAGCAGGGAGCGTCGTCGCGCCATAGCCTGCGCAACAACAAGGATGAGAAATCCATGACTAATGAGATCGGAAGAATAGAATGATGGAATATCACGCACCCAGCCACTTGCCAGGCGCGACACCGAGATGTCTGTACCACTCCCGATCCTTGATCCCATCTTCATGAATGAACCCACGTTCGAACGCTGCCAGCTTCTGATTGATTTTCTGGATGTGTTTTACCGCGCGCAGAAATTTCCGGCTCGGGCCCTTGTGGTGCGGGGGCCAGTGTGGCTTTGGCAGGTCAGGAAGATGTGGAATATGAGGCAAGTGCGGGAGGCGGGGATGTTCTGCATCCGCATCTACTTCCGCATCGAAAATCCTGAATTCAGCCTGCTCTTCGTCCAGCTTCCTCTCTCTCTCCTGCTTCTCCTTAATCCATGCCGGCAGCCGCCCAACGCGAGGCTTCACAGGCTTGCGGAAGCTTCCCATGGAAGGTGCGAGCTCAGTATTCGCCTCTTCGCCGTGCTTGCCCAAAATCTTCTTCAGCTTGTGACACGCGTGGCCGATGGCGCGATGAATCCCCTTCTTGAACCCGCCTTTCTTCTGTGAGTGCCGCAGAAGATGCCTCAGAAGCAGTTCGGCCTTTCGCTTCTCGTGGTCGTGCTTGATGCTGGCGTGCTGTAGGGCCTTGATGGAGGCACGGAGGGGCGCAAGTTCAGTCGAGACAGCGTACGTGGCCGCCAATTCCTCAACCCTTGTAAAGTTATCAGCCATGCCAAAGAAACGAGCGCAACGGTACACACTTATCGAGATATGCCTCTAGTTCGAACGCATAATGTGTTGTGTTGATTGGGAGAACGATGGAGTCGGCCAAACGGAGAGTCAAGAGGCCAAAGTGCTTTGCGGCAGCAATCTATTCAAAGACTGGTCAGTAAGTGGTGCATCGAATGATAGTGCTAAACCTACATGTTTCGTGAATCCCGGGTCGCCATACAGCTCTTGCCATCTCTCTGAATCAAATACGGAATGGTAATGATAGACAGGGTCGGAAAGCGTAGAGCCGAAGCCGTGGTCCATACTTGCCACCTGCACCACGACAAGGTCATTCAAAACCCATGCGTTGATATTATCCGCGTCAGGGTACTCACACCGATGCGCTGCAAAAATACCGTGTAATCGCTGCCGGAGCCCAGAGCACCAACGCCGAGGCTGTCGACGGCCTTGGCAGCCTCCTCCGCCATAGCCATTACCTGCGGGTCGATATTTTCGCCATGCAGCGGTCCTCTGTCATTTCTCGCGTCCCAAAGTGTACGCCCCGGGTCGGTCGGGTGCGGAATCTTCTCGGCCGTATCGCGCACAACATGGGCCAATGATGGGGAGGCGCGCGCACCATAGCGAGAGCCAGAAACTGCTACGTCTGTGGGGGAAATAAGCAAGGCACTAACCAACGAAGAAAAAGATCGGAAATAGCGTACCAACATTGAGGTATGCGACGACGTATTTGTCAATGAAATCAGCGAAATCTTCGCCCCATTCGGTGCTGCCAATGAGGCCATACTGAAGACACGGAGGGTCAAAACGATGTTTTCAAAAGAGGCGCATATAATCAGTTACCTCTTCAGCATCCCAACTTGCGATGACGATCGTGCGCAGCGGTTTCCATCCGCTCTTTAGCAGGACGCCGAGCCCACGAATGACTTCGTGGATGGAAGCCGTGCCCGAAGTGGGATCGGTTGCGCCCAAGACCTAGTAATCCATCTGTTACATATACATCTATCCATTCAAAGATATGGCAAGCCTACCCATGCTGTAGCGAGTCATCAGTCGCGTGCAAGCCGAAAGATGTTTTGGCTGGACACGTACCGTCACGATGGTTTCCAATCACAACGACTTCATCCTTGATGTGCCCAGGAAGAACACCCATAGTGTTCCAAATGGGCGTCACCTTGTCATCGACTGCGCAGGAACACAGATGTTGAAGAGCATGGCCTCGATCGCAGAGACTGGAGGCACTCACCATTGTTCACGAGCCGAATCGTCCTGCCCTCCTTTCCGTCCTCGATCTCCTCGAGCAGCACCTTAGCATTCGCCCACGAGATTGGCAAGCTAGGGATAGACGGAATATTTGTCCCGCTGGTGCGGGTACTATTCTCATAGGCCGGGTAGCCCGGGGTCGTCGGGTCGCCTGGATATATGGAGAGGAACTGCACCGAGCCGCGCTGCACGGAGGTCGGGCTGCGCGCAGGCCCATCTGGATATCTGTCTCGAAGGTATGAGGACGCGAGCTGCGCAGGAGAAGGGAGCCGGGAGGCTTACGGTTTGTATCCGTTATCTACAGTGACGGTGCCGTCGTCGCGAGGATCAGAATAGATGAGAATGCCGGCTGCGCCTAATTCTTGAGCACCTTTGACCTGGTGAAAACATGCATGACAAACTGTCGTGACAGGCACATATTAAGTCGCAAACGCACTTTGAGACCACGGAAAAGACCTCCATAGCGAACGATGACGATGGATCCCGTAAAGTTGACGCCTGAGCACGCGATGTCCCTGAGTTATTCGGCATCCCCTCGAGCCGTAGCTCGAACATACCTTTATTGACAAGGTCTTCGAAGTCCTCCTTGCGGCCGTAGTTAGCGTTGATGAGTTTACCCTGGACATCCCCACCTCTGCTCAAGCCGTGCCAGGTAGTTACGGCATCCGCGTACGCCCAAGCGTCCGGATCCGTCTCGTCCGAGACCTCCTCGAGGTCCGCAGCCCACACAACCTCGCCGGTGTTGCCGAGGATTTCTACGCTATGGTTGAGGGGTGTGTTCATGACGGGGTAGTATATATCGATCCACGCGCTCGGCTCTGAGAGGTCAGGGATGGAGAGCGTCGCGTTGCGAGACTCGGGAGAGCCGGCAGAGAAAACAGGCTGGACGTCAGGTTTGGGGATGCCGAGCTCGCGCTGGAGGAGGGAAAGAAAGTCCTCTGCGGTTGTGAGGTCGCCCGAAGAGCCTGCAAGATGGGGCTTGGTCGCATACTGGCGGGAGGCAGCAATCGCGCTGGCCGAGTTTGGTACGGTCCTGGGACAATCCCACGCAGAGTAAGCCTCAGGCCAACATATGTGATACAGACGGACGTACAAGAAGAGGTCCTCCGCCCACTGTCTAGAATAGGGCGCGCGAGACTGAAACGCGCTTGTAGCGCCATCCGACGTCTGTTGGGACTCAGCAAGGGTGGTGAAGAAGGAGCCGTAAGAGAGCAAAAATAACCAGCGGTGGAGGATGACCCAGAGGAGAACGAGGACAATACCAGGCTTAACGAGTTTGAGGGTGCGGGAACGAGGTTTGGGTGCGTGTAGGTTAAGAGGAGGAGGGAGCAGGGCGCCGTCGTGGACAGGCTTCTCCAACGGAGGACTGAGCTCGCCCATGGTGGTGGGAAGAGGGCGAGGGTGCAGAGGATACTGGCCGAATATCAGGTCGGATAATTCAAGCAGCGCTTACTCCAGCCGGATATATGCATGACTTATCTACACGCGGCTGGACATAATGCGTCGATGTGCATTGATGAACGACCGATATACACATGACGTCACGCTCGTCTTTTGGCATTGGGCCTTTGCAAGTCAAGGCTCTGGCCGTTTGCGGACGAGGTCGGTCCTCCTCCACTCGCCCCATCGTCTGCGTCTTGTTCGTTGCTCACAGTTAGATGTCCGCCCAGGAATTCGACTCGAAATCAGTCTTGCAGCTCGACTCGTGGCTCGAGCCGTTTCTGCCCGCAATCGACCACAGGTACCAGACATTCAAGAAATGGCGGGATGCCATCCAGCTCCACGAGGGTGGCTACGACGCGTTCACAAAGGGTTACAACAAACTCGGCCTCGTCCCCAGCGACGCAGGCGAGGTGGTCTATAGGGAGTGGGCCCCCAACGCGATCGAGGCCTATTTGATTGGAGATTTCAGTCAGTCCCCTTCATCCACAAAGTAATGCTCAAACTGACAGATATCGCCCGATGCAAGATGATTGGAACAGGACCTCACACCCGTTGAAAAAGAACGAGTTTGGTGTCTGGGAGATCACCATCTCACCCAAGTCGCCCGGAGTATGCGCGATCCCCCACGATTCAAAGATCAAGGTGCGTTCATTTGCTTCCGTTCTGACCACCTTCCTCGAAATTCTATCTCCACCCCGTAGATTTCCATGATCCTCCCATCTCGCGAGCGCATTGAGCGTCTCCCCGCTTGGATCAAACGCGTCACTCAAGATCTTTCCGTCTCCCCCGTGTACGACGCCCGCTTCTGGAATCCCCCCGCAGAGGAGAAATACGTCTTCAAGAACAAGGCTCCTCCTCAACCTCAAAGCGTTAGGATTTATGAGGCTCACGTCGGCATCTCCTCCGCCGAACCGAGGGTCGCCACCTATAAGGAGTTCACTCAGAACGTCCTGCCGAGAATTCACTCTCTGGGATACAACACCATTCAGCTCATGGCGGTCATGGAACATGCCTACTATGCCTGTGAGTGTTTCGAACGAGTGATTCAAACCCAATCTTTATCGAGTCTGCATCAACAGCGTTTGGGTACCAAGTTACTAGTCTTTTCGCAGCGAGCTCTCGCTTCGGGACTCCGGAAGAGCTGAAAGAACTCATTGACGTCGCGCACGGCATGGGCATCACCGTCTTGCTCGACATCGTCCACTCCCACGCATGCAAGAACGTGCTCGATGGGTTGAATCTCTTTGACGGCACGGATCACCTCTACTTTCACGAGGGTAGCAAGGGCAGGCACGAGCTGTGGGACAGCCGCCTCTTCAACTACGGGTCACACGAAGTGCTCCGGTTCCTGCTCAGCAACCTTCGTTTCTGGGTCGAGGAGTACAAATTCGACGGCTTCCGCTTCGACGGTGTCACTAGCATGATGTATCTGCACCACGGCATTGGCACGGGATTCTCTGGGGGCTATCATGAATATTTCGGGCCAGGCGTCGACGAGGAGGCCGTCGTCTATCTCATGCTGGTAAAGACTTGTGGTGTTCTTTCGCCTGTCACCCGCAGCCGCTGACATTTCCTGTTCGGCCAGGCTAACGATGCCATGCACTCTCTCTTCCCCTCGATTATCACCATAGCCGAAGATGTGTCGGGCATGCCGCTGCTCTGTATCCCCGTCTCGAAGGGCGGCGTCGGGTTCGACTACCGCCTCTCGATGGCCGTGCCGGACATGTGGATCAAGCTGCTGAAGCACAAGTCCGACGGCGAGTGGGAGATGGGCGACATCGTGCACACGCTCATAAACAGGCGCCACCTCGAGAAGAGCGTCGCATACGCGGAGAGCCACGACCAGGCGCTCGTGGGCGACAAGACCCTGGCGTTCTGGCTGATGGACAAGGAGATGTGTACGTTCGCGAGGATGGATTTTCGAGTTGGATTGATGCTGATGCGCAGGGCAGACACGAACATGTCAGATTTGAGCGAGATGACGCCGGTCATTGCACGCGGGTTGGCTCTGCATAAGATGATTCGGTGAGCGGAATTGTTTGTGCTCGATGCATGGGGTTGATGCGGTGCGCTTCAGGCTCCTCGTTCACTCTCTGGGTGGCGAGGGATATCTAAACTTTGAGGGTAACGAGTTTGGCCACCCCGAGGTTGGCATCTCTTCCCCCCCGCCATAAGCATAAATAACACAGCGATTGTTTTAGTGGCTCGACTTTCCGCGTGAAGGGAACGGTAACTCCTTCCACTACGCGCGGCGTCAGTGGAACGTGGTCGACGAACCGCTCCTCCGATACAGATACCTCAACGCGTTCGACGCCGCGATGAACCACCTCGAGGCGCGCTACGGCTGGCTCGCTGCGCCGCAGGCATACGTCTCCCTCAAGCACGAGGGGGACAAGATCATCGTGTTTGAGCGCGCCGGCCTGCTCTTCGTGTTTAACTTCCACCCGACGGAGTCGTTCACGGACTACCGCGTTGGCGTCGAGGAGCCTGGGGAGTACAGGGTAGCGCTCACGAGCGACGAGAAGAAGTTTGGCGGGTTCGAGAATGTGGACCTTGGCTCGAAGTATTTCACGACGCCGATGGAGTGGAACGGGCGGAAGAATTGGATGCAGGTGAGTTTGCTCGCGTTGGCTGTGTGTCTTACGGAGTTCAGAGGATGCTGATGTCGACGACCATGGACGTTGCAGGTTTACATCCCGAGCAGGACCTGCCTGGTCCTGGCAAAGAATTGATTGAAGCTGTGTCGTTATGCCTTATATTGTGAACATTAGTTATGGAGCGATACCTAGTTGTACGGTTGAGTCTGTCTTCGACGATGTCAGTTTGAAATAGATGTCAGGTCGGGCGGGAATAAGTATAGAATCCATGCGGCAAAAGCGGAAGAAAAAAACAGACGAAAACCTAAAAGTACAACAGTCAAGCACACGCTTTCAACCAAGCTTTTGTCGCTTGTTCCCGGCGCGTGTGGTTGACGTCCCAGAGGTGTCCACGGAGGATATCGACAAGGAGCGTCTCTGAGACTGCAAAGACCACAAAGACGTCAACGACTGAAGGCGGTCACGGTGGAATGCGAGCCTTGATGCTCACCTGCTTTCTGCTCCTCCCGCTCCTCCCGCTCCTAGTACTTACCACGCTCTGCGCCCTGGTCCCACCCTCCTGTCCACGGCTCTGCGACCGACTGCCTGGCTCCTCGTCCACATCCATTGGCGTCTGAGCGCCAGACCCGCCACCATCACCACCGACACCACCGTCGCTCGCGCTCGCGCGCATGTCCAGCCTTGCGCGCGCGACCCTGATCTCCTGCTCGACGCGATCGACGATCTTCTTCGTCTCGACGAGCGCTGTCGCGGCCTCGATCAGCATCTCGTACTGCGCGAGCGTGTCTCGCGTCGGCATGATCACGCCCCGGCTGATCGGCACGCCGAGCTCGGTCACGACCTGGTTCACTTTCGAGCTCACCGCGGGCTTGGGGTACGCGACTTTTTGAGAGCGCAGCGTCGCGGCAGCATGCGAGGCCTTTGTGGCCGGTGTGAGCGGAGGAGGGTCGATGCGCTGGATGCAATGGAGCGCGTCTGCGACGAACAAGATCGAAGTTACCGTCGGTGGCGGAGATATGATTGGTGGGGACGTACCATATGCGATCGACTTTGCCGACTGCGCCCTGCGGGGCGGTGGTTGTGCCACGGCCGCAGTGGGCGTTGCGGGACTCTCCGCCTCCGCGACGCCGGCCTTCTTTTTCTTCCGCGGATCGGTGATAGACGTGTGGCTGTCGTCCTCAACATTCAAGTCGGCAAGTCCAGACTCGACACCAAGTAGGGTGCGGAGTAATTCGTCGCGCTCTTTCTTGAAGGCGCGCTCGGTCTGCTCGAGTCGCTTGAGCTCAATGTACATGGCCTCCTCCTCGGCGATCTGTTCGGGCGTGCGGTTCTCGAGGCTTGCGAGATACTCTTTCCGTGTGACCTCGCGATCTAGGTGCATGGATTTTCTCAGTGAGTCATGCGCCGGCGAGAACGAGAGAAGAGACGGTCACCCTTGTCGAATTGGAAGCTAGACAGGAGCTGGGCTCTGCTGGCCTCGTCGCCCGGCCATGGTCTACTTCGTATCAGCTTACGGCACACGCTGAAGTATCTATCTTTTATGTCCTTGCGTGACGCACAATCAGCACGCGTTGTGAGCATCTTCGGGAAACACACCTCCATCGACCGTGGAAATTCGTATCGGTCCGCGATTATATGAAACCTCAAGTCGTACTCTCGAACAAGGTCGAAAAGATAGTCAGTCTCTTCCTTTGACCAATCTGGATCTGAAGCGTGTGTATTGAGTACGTCGGACAAACTGGATGTGGCGGGGACAAACCTTCCAGATGTCGTTCGTATTCATCCTGAGAGTAGATGTACCAATTGTTCTGGACGTTGTACTTTGCGAAGGCATATTCTACAGCGAAAGTCGATGATGAGATCGAAAATTGGCCGAGAACATGAAACACACCAGCTTCTGGGTCAGAGTTTGCTTTAACCCAGTGCTTTAATTGCAATCCATCGCCTCGAGCTCCATTCTTGAAGGGTCTCAATTCCCTACAACACCCATTAGATCAGAGAGTATATCCAAATTAAGCTTCTGAAGCGTACCATTTCACTTTGCCACCGCCTCCGAGATTCGGTTTCTGCTTCAATCGAGGCTTCGAGAGCTGTGCGGCAAGAGTCGAAGGGGTGGGTCCTATGAGCGAATATAGCTCGCGCGAGATGCCTTCTGGTTTTTTGGTTGTAGCTTTCTTTTGAGACTGGGATTGTCCTGCATGGGAGGAGGCTGGAAGTTGCAGGATACTTCGAACGTCGGCTGCCGATGCTCCAGCCATCTCAACGAGCAGTGAGGGTCAGAGGAAGAATAGATTTGGGGTTAGGGTTTGTGCCCCTTCGTAGGCACAATACAACTTCATCGTCCTTCGTCCCAGCATGTCTCGCTTCCTCTCCCTCTCGCGGCCGCTGAACCGCCTTGCCGTTGCACACAGATCACGAAATATCCACCTCTCACCGCTTTTGAAGAACAATGGTCGTTCTGGCGGCGGCCTCACCAACATACTTGCGGGGGAAGTCCCGCCTCCTGTCCAAGTCAAGTCCGTTTCCTCCGCCGGGATTCACCTTCAGGACGGGCTTTTGCTTTCGTCGTCGTGTATTTTCCTGGAGGGGAAGGTCTTCCTGTGGGATGTCCCACCGACCCTCTGGCAGGGCTGGAGCAAGGAGAGATTCGAGCTATTCGAGCTTGTGGTACCAAAGCCGGGTGGGTGGAAGTGCAGGCCTTACATGCTCCCACTGAACCGTGTCCTCATTTTCAAATAGAAATTCTACTGCTGGGGACGGGAGAGACCGTGTCTCCGCCTCCTGCGCTCTTGAGGCAGTATCTCGGCTCACTCGGGATACAGATCGAAGTTATGAACACTGTATGTCTTTCCACCAGTCTAAGCGCGCACCAGGGTTGAATGCCCGGGAGCAGTGGAACGCTTGTACAACATACAACCTTCTCGCTGAAGAAGGCCGGCGTGTTGCTGCTGCGTTACTTCCCTTCACACCCCGGCCATGGAAGGGACAGTAATACCAGTAGCTGCAACACAGTCGATGTCGGATCGAAGGCACAACAATCGAACAATTGATACTAAAGTACAGTGATATACAACAGCTCAATTTAGGTAGCTTACACCAAGACGTCTCGTCGGTTCATTCTGGCAGTGCCTTTCGCTTGCCTTTCCCTTTGGGATCCGCCACCCCCATCTCCACATCCTCTCCAAGTGAAGGAGCTTTGTACGGAACATCATCTTCGATGTCATCCACTGATGGGATCGATACCTCCAGTGGTAATAGATATCCTGTCGGAATACGTTTCAAAAAAAAAGTAGCCAGAAGAGCACCGGCGAGTAGAGAGTGTGATTGTTAGTCAGTGCGTTCGAGGTTGGACCAAGCACAATGGAAAACTTGCCGTTCGCGTCTTTAAATCGTAGGAAGACGGAATCCCAATTTACTACCACATCCTTCAAAATTTGATGGTCCTCTAGCACTTCATACTGTACAGGGCGTCCGCGCTCTTTCACCTCGCGGGCTACTGCGAAATCATCGATCGAGGATGGGACGGGTACTTGTGCACCCAAAGTTACTTCTGCGGCTAAAGCAGACAGTATAGGGACTTTGAGAGCATAGATGGAGGTAGTGGCGGGGGTGGCGATGAAGATGATGAGTTTATGGGTTTTGACGCGCAATTGAAAAGTTTTGGGTGGAGCGCGAGGAGGCTAGGTAAGGGTTCCAAGTTGAGCGCCTTTGCGTAAACCATTGCTTTGAATGAGTTCTTACCATACTCGTCGACGAGATCGATGTCGAGATGCAAGCAGCTAAAAGGAGCCTAATGATGAACGCGACGCGACGCGGTGGTGTGATGCGTCACGCAATATCCGGGGTCCTTAGACTTCAGACGATGCCGGACCTATCGGGTCCTCCGAATACCGCTAGCGGCTGCTTCCGTCACACCTGCTCGTCAACTGGAACGATGAGCACTTTTCACGACGCATCGTCCTCGTCCCAACCTTTCAAGGACCCCACGCCTCTTCCCTCCTCAGTCCCCAAGGTCGATGAACTTGGCACGACGAGCGGGCCGCTGAAGAGCGCTGCGTTCTTCATCGGGGCATATTGTAAGGATTACAATGGTGCGTGACGTTCAGTTAAGTTCTAGTCAAGTATATTTGCCTCCAGTGTAGGGATGAGTTCACTGATTTATCATGACTTCCTGTTTCTCTTCTCTCATAGAGGACTTTATGCTCTGCAAGGCAGAGAATAGGGACCCCGGCCATTGTTTGAAGGAGGGCCGCAAAGTGACGCGGTGTGCGACAGACCTGTGCGTGTAACTATCATTCATTCCGTTCTATTTACCCTGACAAGCGGAAACACACAATGAAATAAACCATCAGCATCAATAAGATGCGTGACAACTGCCTGCAGCAGTTCGACGAGCACTGGAACTGCTTGGAGCTTAATAACCAGGTATGTGCTTCTGATCTTTTTAATGCCCACGTTTCTCATCGCTGGCCCTTCGATACATCATATGCATGTCTGTCCACGTTGCTTCTGCCTAGGATTATAAATACTGTCGCAAGCCGGAGCGTACACTCAACCAGTGCATGTTTGAAAAGCTTGTGAGTCTTGTCACTCCTCACAAAACAACACTCTTCTCCTTTCGTTTCTAACGCGCTGTATCCTTTCCACCATATAGGGCCTCGTGAAGACCATCCCAGGTACGCCCACGGGCCAGACCCCGATACATGAGGTAGAGAAGCCTTTCTACGGACGCATGCAGAAATGAGCAATAGACATCGCTGGTCTCAGCGCTGGAGTTCTCCTTAATCTTCTGTGAACAGTCATTATCTGTCTTTCAAAGGCATGAATCATTGTACTCCCTCAAACCATGGTAAGTAAGACGCCCTTGAGAGCTGGTGAAGCCGACAGGCTTTTGGCGCACTTCTAGTAGTTTGGTTTCGCGCATGTAACTCACTGATTGCGAGTGTGCAATGCTCACCGTCACTACGTATGTCGTCCAAGAAGGACTTGAGAAACTATGGAGTCATTTATGTATATCAAAGAAGCTACAGCCAAAATTCAATATTTCATGGTCATTGCGGACAGCGCTCGTGACCGCCGACGCGTGAGTCTACGCGTCAAATGTGCTTGCTCCTCATGACGATACGGCCATCTCGAACTTTTCGTTATGCGTGCACCTCGCGGGCCTTTGCAACATCACAGACGCGCTCACTGAGCTCCCATCATAGTATATATGTCTCAAACTCGGTCAACCCCTACTTCAACTTGACATTAGAAGACTGGTCCGTCCCTGCTCTCTTACTACACGGATGGTCGAGAGACACGAGAGATCCTTAACGGTGGGGTCTCCAGGCTATTCAAACACAAATCGCATAAGGAACCTTTGCTGCTGCTCTATCGCGACGACCCGTGCGTTGTCATCGGTCGGAACCAGAATCCATGGAAAGAAGTCAACTTCCCTGCCTTGCAGCGTGCAGACATCCCATTCATTCGGAGACGAAGCGGTGGGGGGACCGTATATCACGTATGCTCCTTTTCAACAATTTTGTCGATGTAGACAGCGACACTCACCTGCTTTGTGCAGGACTCTGGAAACACGAACTTTTCAATACATCTTCCCCGCTCCCAGTTCGACCGCAACTCGACTGGCCAGGTTGTTTTGCGGGCTGTGCGCGCGCTCGGAATCGATGCACACCTTAATGACCGGAATGATCTCTGCGTAGGACCGTATAAGATCAGTGACTTCTACACTTCTTCTCATGTGCCCGTATATCCGCTGTGAGTGCCAACATGATTGCCTCCACACGTCTCAGGCTCCGCATACAAGATCGTCAAGGACCGCGCATATCATCACGGCACTATGCTCATTTCGTCACAACTCAACACCCTCGGCGATGTCTTACACTCTACAAAGGTAGATGATTTTCCGGGGAAGAGTTTATAATTCACATTGCTTTTAAGGGTTCAATGGTTACAAAGGGGGTGGCTTCTGTCCGCTCGCCTGTACGAAACTTGAACGAATTCCGTCCTGACATTTCACACGAAGACTTCGTGGACGCACTAACACGAACATTTCGTGAGCAATACGGTGTGGATGAACCGGTATGTACCATCGTCATGTCATATACATCATGATCCTCACCCAATTATGTCTGTAAACACTGCCATAGGTCTATACAGTCCAGGGTGATACCGATGACATGAATGTGGACGAGATTCATTCGGGGATGGCGGAGCTTCCAGTGAGCGTCGTCCACGTATTGATGTGCAGAACACTTTCTGAAGGATTCATGCAGAGCTGGGATTGGGCGTTTGGCCAAACACCAGAATTTACGTACTCAATACGTAGCCAGTTTGCGTGGGGGAGTGTGGTGCGTCGATCCTGTACGCACCAATACAGATTAACAGCTTATCAGGGTCACAGGCAGCTGAAATCCGCTCGAAGCATGGAGTTATTCTGTCTTGCACGTTGACAACAGATGATACAACGCTGAGCAAGAATCTGGACAAACTCGGCGTGGTGCTCGAAGGTCAGAAATATGGCAGTATCCGTTCTGACCTACTGGACTCCGCAGAACAGCGGCTAAGAGACGTTGCAGTGTGGCTGGAGCGGGAAATGAGGAGCTAGCGTGTACATAGAACTCGTCGAGAACTATCTTGGTTTGGTGGTGAATGATCTAGAGGATGTTCGAGTGGAAAACAAGAAAGAAACAATATTATACGCGGGTGCTGTCTATTGCGCTTTCTGAGTGTACCAGACGCTACTTGTTTCGAACCCATCTGGCGCAGTTGTATCAGACTATACCACATAGCATGTCAACACCGTCTACGCCAGGATGTGATTGCTAACTCACCTTCTGCCCTCGCACATGCCCTGTCAACCGCTTGTCCCTCTCCATCATCATTTCTTCCCAAGAATCGATGTGATATCGGGGAGCCTAGCAGTCGCACACAAGAATGAGTGCAAGAATTAGACGCGCTTGAAGAGGAGTTCGTGAGGATCCAAGCATAAACGCACCTTGCCCAAGTTCTGTGCACGCTTAGAGACGTTCAGCAGTGTTCCTGCGGCGCCAAACATGGTGGTGACCAGGCCTAGGCGAGAAGAAAGGATCAGTGCATTAGGTGACTGTTACAGCAGTACACCGTTACCGAAAGGAATGAGAGCTTCCCATGGAACAGGCATGGTAATGGTGATTGAGACGGTTTGGAAAGACAGCAGTGAGAAGAAGTTAAGATAGGCCGCATGCAAACACGACTACATCACGTGATACCAAGGTGTCACTTTTGGCGGAGAAGGGCGTTACTTTCGCAAAGAATTGCTATCTCCGCTCTCACCGAGAAGAAATTAAGAAATTGGGCACCAGGGGATCATTTGTATCGATTTAACAGACATTTTCTTGGTGCTATGTTTTTGAATTAGGGCTCACTCAATGAGGAGATAGGTTTTGATTCTTTTTCATGGTGCTAAGGCTAGGAATGGAATAAGAGCGATAAGTTAAATGTAGGCAAAGTAGTCAACATAAGCTTGGGGTATCCGAAAGGTAGCTACCGTGGCCGATGGGTTAATTGGTCATTTTTGTGCTTATGCTACTTGCGATCTCAGCTTGGTTCGATCCTGCGCCGCAACACTTTTGTTTTGACATTGGCCAACTGCTTTAAGGCCACTATTGGCTAATTACTACCTTATTAATTCTCAATGTCTTAGCACCATAATTCTACCAGCTCTAGCCCCCCAAGCTTCAATATCTAAGTAGGATATGAGTGTACCAAGATTGTGTGAATGGACCCATTTTATCTAAATGCAGCTCACTAGGCATGGATTCTCTGTCAAAGTATCAATACATTATCACTCATACACCATGTATCTACACCAAGTATTGTGCACTTTTGGTTACTCCTATTCTCTGTGTTGACTTATCATTGACAAGTACCACTTAACAACCTTTAGTCACTCAATGGTCACTCAATGTCACGTTAAAAGTAACCCCACGTGATGTAGTCGCGTTTGCATGCGGCCTATCTTAGAGAGAGTCGATTATATAATACCGGTTCTCCACAGGGTTTTTGAGAGGGCACAGTGAGCGAATAATCCAGAAAATGACTAGATGTTACAGCAACTATAGTATATCATAGATATATAGATATCGTGTGATCGAGAGCTATCGTATAGTCAAGATGAGAACCAGAGGACATAAAACAAGACCTAAATCTACCAAGATCGCACAATAGTATTGTCGAAAATCCAACGCCGATAGATCCTTACCTCAAACTACCATCTCACAGCCCTACATTCAGGTGAGAATGCACACATGATCACAGAAATAGATCATCGTCATAACGGGATAGCGACCTCATCGTCGATTTCACCCTCGGCATCCATGTCAAGTGAATCGTCTAGTTGCTCCGGCTCCATTGGCTCCGTGATACTCGTTTGGGTTGAGGTATCCACGGGCACAAGTGGCGGAACTTGCCTACTTTCGTCTTCGTCAACCATCATAACATCATTTTCGGCTGCTGGGAGCTGCGATGGCAAAAGATCCGGCGGGTGAACTGGAGGCGGTGAATGGCTAGAAGGTGGCAGATGGACTACATGGGGGTGAGATTGATCCTGCGGCTCAGGCTCAGGTTCAGGCTCAGGCTCCGGCGACTGCGCTGGCTCAGAGACCTTTAGGGGTTTGGATTGGATGATGAATGATTCGTCCATAGTGACAGGTGGGTTGTCCTCGTTCGCGATGATTGTTGGGGGGGTGAGCAATATCGAAGTTGGTGGACTATCGCGTTCATGTTGAGTATGAGACGTTATATCTGAAGGTGGTGCAGCCGCCCTGGCATGGGGAATCTCCGGTGGTGATGTGGGTGTAGGCACCTCATCCTGGCCCCTTTCTTTCCTGATCCACGAAGGTGTAGGCGGAGGTGTGCGCACCCGCTGTGTGTGCTCCACCACATTCAGAGTATTGGGAAGTGGTACTCGATCAGTAGAGGCCGATGGCACCGACCGTGGAGCGATGGTAGACTTTATCTCATGTGCTTCCATGAGAGATTCAGCAGCTGCTCGTCCTCGAGTTCTGACACCCTGACTTGTCAGGTTATTCCGTGCACGCGACAGCGTGCTCGAGGCCCTCAATCGTTCTGAGCCTGCGCTGTTCTCCCTCGCCTTCTCTTTCCCCTTTCCTTTTCCTTTTTCAGGGCCTTTAGTCTTCTCCTTAGAGCTCGAAGCAGCAGCTTGATCAGCGAGTATATCCAATGCAGACCGCGTCCTGCTGATACTTTCGTCTGTCCGTCCATGATCTGTGTCGGTGTGGCCAGCTTCACTAAGAGCCAGGCGGGAGAGTGATGCTGCTGTGGACGGTCCTGCCAATCGTCTGCGTTTAGGTGGCACCGGGCTGGCCGCCTCTGCCGCACGACGCGATGAGGCCTTGTGAGAGGGCGGTGGTATCTCGTCATCCACAATATCATCTTCCTCGATCATGGATATAGACCGAGCTGCGGTGATCAAAGAATCCAAAGGCGTGTGCGGGTTGTTCCGGGTTGCACGATCCGACTGTCTCTGTCTGGAGGCTTGCGGAGTCTGCATTGCGGGAGTTCCAGGGGCTACCGGGAGTGACATGGGTTGTGCCGAGCTGAAACCAGCACTTGCGCTAGGCCCACTGGTTGTTGCTCCGGCTCCCACAGACTTCTTCGGTGTCTTGGGCACGGCAGCGGATGCGTCATTTTCCCTCCCTTCCCGCTCACGGTCTATGCCAGAGGGGAACCCAGATAGATAGGAAGCGCGCTCCCTACCAATCCTACGCATGGCAAGTAGCAAGTGTTCAGATCGCGCGTTAGCAAGTACAGTACCGCCTTTCTTGTGAGTTCGGGGCCGTCTATGTTTTGAATTGTCATTGAAGACGTCCGTGTCGCGGCGCCGATAGTAATCGCCTCGTGGTGGTTTAGGTTTGGGCACCGCAGCAGATCGCTCCGTCGCTCCATCAGCTTCTTCATCGGTGGCGGCGTGGTCAGGAAGAACGACAGTAGGAGGTTGGGTATGTTTTCGCCGCCGAGAAGACTTGACGTGAGTATCGTTTTTAGACGATTGTCCAGCATTGTGGGAATGGGGATATGGGAAGCTATGAGTTAGCGCATAGGGCTGCATAAGGAGGATAGGTCGTAGTTGTGCTATTTCGCCTTCAAGGGACTGAAGTCTTGCGTGATATTCTGATATCTTGAAATTTACGATCTGAGCAATGGAATACAGATCCGGTTACTCGGAAGACTTACTTTCTGGCGGAGGGCCTTATTATCGGCGTCAAGAGTTAGTACTTGACGTTCCAGTTCCTGTAATATTATAAGCGAGAAGAACAAAATCAAGAAAAAATGAACATACCTCTTCCCTATATGTTGATTCTCCACCCCTACTTCTCCGTGCAATGAGAGCTTCGGCCTCTCGGCTGAAGTTGTCTCTCTCTGCCTCCCATCGTGTACGTTCGTCTGCAAACTCCTTCGTAAGATATTCACGCTGTATATTGAGGTCAAATATGGTATCTGCCTGCTCGTGCAGTTGGGTAGGATCGGGTATGTGATAGGAGGTCAAACGGAGGACCTGTGTGGCGAAAAGAGGGGTTAAAGATTGTAGATGATAATATAGCGTGACCGATACTCACCATATCTGCTAGCTCTTGTTCCACCGATGACATATTTGACTTGGCCATACTATGAGGGTGAATCTCTGTGAGGCGTTTCTTAATTATTTCGATCTGAGCAAGGTCAAGCGGCTCGGGAGATGTGCTCGCAGGGGGTGCGAGGAGATCATCATCGTTAGGTTGTGGGGGGCTAGGAGACATAGTGTGTATAATATCAGACAAGGCCAAGGCTGGGCCGTCTTGTGCCATAGGCCGAGTAGGGCGACGAGGAGAGGTGTCCTCTACGCGTGCGTCTGCCAGAAAGAAATGCCAATGGCGCACAAACAACACCAACGCGTTGCGTGCCAGCAAATCACGTGCAGAAGAAAAGTTCCCACGCTTGCCTCGTGCTTCATGAGCGAGTTCTCGTAGGCTCGGACACAGCCGGTCTTTCCCAATTCCGCTGCTCCGCTTAGGCTCCGACAAGGGATTAGAGCCAGCTCGGCTTGCCCGGCCGTAACGACTCCGACGAAAACGCGCCGTGGCTTTTCAATGCCCGCTTGGCCTATTCCGCTTGGTAAGCACGAGACTAGAGTTCTCGGCTCAGCGTCATCTCTCCGTCCAACTCATCACCAGCACTCTCTGCCCTTGAGCTTGCGCGTCGTAAATTCTCTGTGTTGTGCCATAATGGCAGTCACAACTCCCTTCCAATGCCTTACCCTCTCTCTCCTCATCCTCCCCCCACTTTTTCTAGCAACTTACTTCCTCGCGCAATTCCCGCACGCGCCGGAGGTCTCCTTCATACACCCATCTCTTGCCAGCCTCCCCCGATCGTCTAAAACATGGGAAATATACTCCGAAGATTTCTACGACGGCGGCGCGTACATCAAACTACCTTTTGGCACTGTATGTTGTCTACCCTCTGCTTCAGTGAGTCGATTCACAAAATATGCTGGTGGTACGATTTCGTGTGTAGGTCCGCTATTGGTTGATAGGCCCTGAGAATGGCAAGAAGGTGCGTAACCATGTGCAGAGACACGATCTCAGCTCTACCACACATTACTTCCCTGTCCTGATACCACTGAAGATCGTTCTAATACATGGACTATCTGTTCCTGCTATGATTTGGAGGGACGTGGCGCCAGCGCTCGCGTCCAACGGCTTCCGCGTCCTTCTGTATGGTTCGCAAATCATTATATACATATATTCAGTTCTCTCACTTCAGCGACATATAGACTTGTACGGACGTGGGTATTCGGATGCCCCTCAGATGACATACGATGCGCCCCTCTACGCCACGCAATTAGCCCTCCTCATGCAGCATATCAAGTGGGAAAAGACGCTCGTTGCGGGAGTTTCAATGGTCAGTTCCCATATCTGACATATCGAAGGAGCAACCGACCCACACAGTTTTGCGGCTAATATTAGGGTGGCGGTATAGCCGCGGCATTTAACTCTTACTTTCCCCACCTAGTTGACGGCAAGATTGCCTTGATTGCTTCAGCTGGGCTCATAGAGGTATGATCCTACAGCCCATATTCTGTATATTCCGACCCATGCTTCCAACGTAGTCAAGTGACATGTCTCGGACATCAAAATTCATGTCTTCCCCTCTTGTTCAAACAGTAACCTCGAGCTCGCCCTTCCGCGTGAGTATTTCGCTTCTTCGCTATCTGTTTGAGTGTCGCAAGAGCCGCTGATAGGCGAGCGCTCGATTAGTTCTATCTTCAGCGCCTAGCTAACTCATCGTACGCGGACCCAATATATGAGGTACGTTCTCTTCAGCAGTAGATAATCATTCCGTGAATATCCACTGCTTGATTCTCCGCTGACCTCGCTGACGGCTCTCAGGTCGTTCGCCTTCAATCAGCGCATCTACCCGGATACAATGCTGCCCTTGCCTCTTCCTTGAGAGACGGTCCCATCCGCGGCCTATCCTCTGCTTTCAAGGAGATGGGTGCATCAAACCATGATGTACTTCTTATTTGGGTATGATCGTCCTGTATTCCTTGACACACCGATTGACGAGTATTCCCTTCGGACTCGCTCAGGGAACTGCAGACAACACGGTCCCATATAAATATGCTGCTCGAATGCAGTCCCTCGTACCGCAATCCGAGCTGATCACTATCCAAGGTGGGGGACATGATCTCACGGTATCCCACTCAGAGACAATCAGTGTCGCCCTGGTACGTTTCTTTCAACAAAAGAAAAAATGATTCATCTCCTCCAAGCTCCCGAGGATATCATATAGCGTGGATCCTTCGTGTATACACATACTAAAGACTTTCCCGCCTCGTTACGCAACATCATTCATTGCCCTTCGCCCTCTTCGAACTTTGCATGTTACAATCCTCTCAAGTTGTAATTCCAACCCCTTCTGCATCACTATCAAGTTGTCTGCTTGTAAATCCATGTCCCCGTTCCCACCTGCATACCCGTTTCCTCACCAGTCTCGACTGCATGTTATCTTCCCACTGTCATCTGACCTTTCGTCGTGTCACCTCTGCCATCTATAGTACGCAAACTACGTTACGCTGTTTCATTTGCTATCTGTGTTCGTCGCCTTCCGGACCCGCAGAGTTATTAATGTTGTCCCATCACTTTTGTTCGTTTTCGAGCTAATGGATACCTTTTCTTCAGCAAAATAAAAGCAATCCTTGTGTTCGGTAGAAGTAAGGTGTTACTTCGGCAAGAATCCTACAGGCAGTTAACACGACGGCTATCCATATGGACCAGTGTCATGAGATCATGGCATATTCGTACACTGACAAGTCTATAGTACATATCTGAACTCCCTATTCTGTCTATCTGTCAGATCCAAGAATTCCTGAACAATCCGCCATCAGCATCGACAAGAAGTAAAAATCGAGAGAACAGCTGACCTTCAGAACCTTGACTTCCACTCGAGACCCGTCTTCCATTACTTTCTCAACGTACACATCCTCATAAGTATCATCGTGGGGCTCGTTATCCCGACGCTTGTTTTCGCGTGAGAGCAGAAGACGAATTGAAAACATCAGCGACATGCAAGCCAGATAGCAGACGCCGATGATGATCCACGGAACGCGATTTCTACAGCGATGAAGTTCAAACCTTGAACAAGAAGTAGGAAGCGGCGGCCAGGGCTCACCTGGGCTTGTACTTTGCCTGCCACATAAAAGGACCGGCGGAGTTGCCGATGCAATAAGCAGAGAGCATGATGGCGTTGGTCGTGATCTTCTTGGTATGGCCGGAAGTTGTTTGACCAACCCAGGCAAGCGCCAACACGAACCCAGTCGTCCCAACACCTGTGATATGCACAGCGAGCTCTTAGGCATGAGATCCAGTGAGGGCAACGACCACGTACCAGTGAGCCATACACTAAAAAGTAGTCCAACCTTGTGGCTCCATGGCAAGAGGCTTACCAACAGACAGCCCATGATGTTCGGGATGAAGTATATAATTCCGACCCAAGCTCGGCTGTTAGGTATACGAGAGGCAATTTTGACACCGGTAAAGATCGTGAGGATCTCAACCACTCCACCCACGCATCCCAACAACGTCGTTTGTAGGTTTGAAAACCCAAACTCGGTGATAATGATGGCGGTCTGGTTAGTCAGAGAGTTTGGGACGTTGTCCAGTGCAGCGAAGAGTGCAAAGAGCCATGTCTTTGGATCCGTGAAAGCTTCAAACATCCTGTTATCGGTCAAGCACATGATTAACCTTGTGAGCTAAATGGGGTCATCGGACGTACTGCTCCTTCTTGAAATGTTTATTCTCGACACCTGTTTGATTCTCCTTGATGCGCAAGACGGCCTTAGCGCGCTCGTCCGGAGTCAAAAACCATGCATTCGTTGGCGAATCAGGGAAGAAGAAAAAGAAGCATGCAGAAGTGATGAGAGTTAAAACTCCGGTGATGATCATGAGCCTGTTCATATTTTTAGAATAGGCTGCTCAAGCGAGACGTGGGTATGAGACATACCATTGCCATGGCTCGAATCCACTTGTGTGGATATGAAGTGATCCAAAACTGAGGAACCCGGAAATAATCTGAGCGGTCCCATTCATGAGGACTTTTCGGATCATTATCAGCATTGCTGACATCATAGACTCGTAGACGTATCAAAAAAGACGTACACCAGTATCCAACTCGGACTGTTTGTTCGTTGCGAGTATAGAACATGGAGCTGACGATCATAAACCCGGCCGTAATGGATCCCTCGCACGCGCCAAGGATAAGACGGACAACGAACAGCCCGGCAAAGTTCTTGCAGGCAGCGTGAGAGCAAAGGGCGACACCCCAGATGAAGATGTTGCAGCTGTGTGAGGTCATGCTCGATAAACGAAGACCCTGAACAGAGACAGTCCAGATACCTCATCCACTTGCCCACAGGGAACCGTTGGAGGGCCAGATTCTGAGGATACTCGAAAACCAGGTAGCTCAGGTAGAAGATAGTTCCCAACCAATTGTACCTATATTAGGGATAATAGTCTCAACCTCAGGAAGGTGTTCAAAGTCAGTCCTTATCGCCAACACATACTGGTTTGTTGTCAAATGGGTTGCCGTTCTGGAAGACGAGACCGCAGAACGCGTCAGCGGAGGGCCAACACAAGATCAAGTGGGACATACCGAATGCCCAGAATAGCAGAATTACCCAGGGTCGTTTTGTCCATGAACTGGATCCAGTAAAGAACTAGTAGGAAAGATATATTGGTTGTCAGAGGACGAATGTGAGGAAGTAAACATGACCGCACGTACCACACATTAAAGGCAAAATATGCATGTCGATCTTTCGCCTTATGGACGGCTGTGATGAGAATACATCGTTGCAAGAATAACAGCAAGCTCGCGCACCGGATTCGCTCCCCTTCTGCGGCATCCAGCTGGACAGAGGCGCCTCCCGCGAGCAGAGCAGCGCCGGTATCGATCTCCTTCGTGGAAACAGCGACACCATGGTCGTGCTTCTCGTCTTTCTCGCTGCTGAAGGAGCCCATGATGTGGGGGACCAGCGAAGGAGATAGAGGGAGGCGACTGACATCCCAAGTGATCCAGTGACGTTTATAAAATCTCACGTTCAACAAGCTATCAGCATGGAGAAGCAGAAGCTCCAAGGCACGCATCCACCTCGAATAGGACAATCAAATAGTAATTCCATTCCATTCCGGCGAAAGGGAAGATAAGGCGATTTACGGAAGCCCGTTGTTGCATCTCATCGACATCGGTCAATGGAGAATGTAAGTAGGCCGTTGTGAATAAAACGACGTCGACGTGTTTCATGAAACGTTGGAAACGCTTGTCAAAGCGCGAGCTGTCGAAGTGACCAACAGAATGTCAGAAAGCACGCCAACTCGCGTTATTGACGCTTCTATTGTAGGTAGGACCCCGTGAACCACGGCGTGGGCATAGTCGATCGGCCACGGAACAGATCTCAGATCTCAGATCAACAAAATCGGAAAATCGTCTTAGATTCTGCAACACCTTGGGCGACGGCCAATCGAGCCTTGGATGACCTCTCCAAGGGTAAACTGGTTGTAGTTTGTTATCGATTTCAGTTTATTTCGTCACACTGAGCCTTCTTATTATCCACATTCAAGTCTCAGCATGGTCCTATAGCAATGCATGATATCAGAGCAGCGAACACACTGCATCCAATTTGGAGACCTTACCAGTCACTGCTAGCAAAAACTTGAGCTCAAACCGCCGGCTTAAACCGATGAAGACACCCCATCATTCGCAGATACGAGGCTGGAGAGGCGGACGCCCCTTTTCCTCTGGGCCCTACGAATTGCTTCAGATTGTCCGACGCACAACCGGCCCTGTAACTTTCCAAATATTTGATCACGGCGATTGTCTTCATTCCAGCCAATCGGCCGATTTCTTCGACCAAACCTCTTTCATCCTTGTCGAAACGCCCAGACGCGGACAAGTGCTGGTATATGCCTAGGAATGTCTGTGCACGACCATTGGATGTCAATAGATGAGGTTGAACGAAGTATCGATACGGCCTCGGCAGGAACACAATGCGAGCATCGGTCACAGCGAGCTGCGTGGATGGGTTTGAGAGATCGAGGCCGATTCGTGGTGATTTGAAAATGCGAACACCATCGGTCGAGGAACCCAAACCCTCGCATTCCACGTTTCTGAAGTAAAGCGATGCGTGCTGGACTGCGGCGGGACTGCTAGAGGAAGACAAGGGAAAGGCAGAGATGTTGCCACACCACTTCGTCTGCACTAGTTCAGCTATGTTTGATGATTGAGTCCTCTGCAAAAGCTCGTCCACCAGTAGCGACGGGCCGGAGATTACACGCGAATCCGATGACCTCCTTATCGAGCGGAGGAGCACTCCGCCTCGAATATCTGTGCATGAGGTGCTAGATGATTGTGCCGCCTTGGCAAAAAACCGAGACGTTAGCGGAGGGTCTAGAGGTATCAGTGAACCTAGAGTGAGATCAAGGCCTTTTCGTGTGCCTCCTCGATAACCGCCTGCAGCAGACTGACCGGCAGTAATAGGTCGTGGTGAAGAGACAGATGCGACACGACGAGGTGCTCGGTGAAAGTACCTGCAGATGCATACATCGAATTATGAAGCCTTTTGGCCAAACAAAAGGGAGATCATAACACGTACCACTGGCCAGGCACCCGTTGCTCCTCGTTCCCGTGAGTAAATGCATCCTCATGAGAGCCTGCCTTGAACAAGTAGAACTCTATTTCCAAGATCTCATACTCTTCAGCTACAGTGGAGCGAGCGTCGATACTTTCTTTGGAGCTCGAACTAGAAGTAGGCGAATCTGACATTTGCACGACGAGTCGGACCCGGGACAACAAGTACAATGCAATGTCGTCAAAGCGCGCTGTGATCTCAGCCGGCGACGCCAGGGACGGTGCCGAGAAATCCAGGAGGGTATAGAGGCCTGCATCTCGCGAAAGCGCGGTGCGCTGGACCGTACCTTTGAAGAGTGAACATGAGCGTTTGGCGAAGAACCAATTACGAGTCAGTTTTTGGACTCTTTATGGCCTATCAAGGCGTACGCACCTCCAACTCCCTCACGTCTTTTCTTCCCCACCATCCCTTCTGTGAACTCCGCGCATTCGCCGTCATTCTTGTCATCCCGAGGTCTCTTGAGCATCACTAGACTTGGTGTAGGGGCCTGTAGGGGCACCGTGACCGTCCCTACCGTCGCACGGCGCCAATAAACTTGACGTACCGTCTTCGTAAATGAGGTGGGCGATTACATAGTCAGCGCGGCACGGCAACGAGTCTCACAGGCAAAGATGGGCGTGGACGAGGCCATCTATGCACAGACAGAATGCAGTCTGCATTTGGACTCCTCTCAACTGATCACTTGGCTTCCAAAGGGAAGCCAAATCAGCCTCCCAATAATACAGACATCCTGGCTGTATTTGTATTTTTTTTTTTGTTGATAACAAAACGCAAGTGTCATGAGATATAAACGATGGGGATACGAAGTGCTATTCCTCCCCTGGCGACTTACCGTTTTCTGCGTGTTTCTTTGCTTTCAATTGCCTGTACCGTTGAATGACGTTCTCCCTCTCCCTCTCCATCATTGCTCGTTGCGCCATCGACAGCACCCCCGCACCCTTCCCTAGCCCATCGCCTCCTTTTGACGCACCGCGGGGCAACGTCTTCAGCTCAGGCGGAGCCATCGCAATGTCATTCAGACGTCGCGGTGCGGATGTGGAGAGCTTGGTGAACTCGGTGGCCTTCCCTGCGTGTTTGTTTGATGGCACAGGGGCGGCGTCGGTCTCCTCGTCCGCAGGCTCTTTGCCTTTCCGTTTTTTGTCATTGGTCGTTGAACGCGGTTCGGGAGATTGCGCGCGGTGCAACGATTTAGACGATTTGGACGGTTCTTTCTCCGTTTTTCGTATCTGGCGCTCGATGGCAGAGGATGCCTGCATGGCCGAGCGGACAAGAGGCCTCATGTCATCTTCGACCCGTCTGATGAGATTGACTGAGTACACTCTTTTGCAAGGACAGGTATGGAAATATAGGACATGGGCGGGGAGTAAGTACTGACCGGTTGAAGTGTGCCAGTGACTCTCCTGGTTTGATTGAAATCCTTTTCTTCTCTAAGCCTAGTCCTTGAGCTGTATCCTCCCCGCCATTAGACTTTCTCCGTTTCTTAGCCGGACCGACATCTTCGCTGCTCGCAGCGGCCCTCTTCTTCTCCTTGAAGTCCCCTCGGATTTTTGCTGCGTTGAGTATCCGGGAGACTGATTTGGGAATGCCCTCGGTAGACACGCTCCCAGAGGGTGCCAGGTCTTGGCCTCTAGCAGATAATCAGAACAGAAAAAAACGCGTGAAGACCATTGTGCCGTGTACTTCTTGTCCGCCTCTCGCTCTCGGACTGAGCGTTTGGCACGTTTGTGAGGCATGATCACGGCGAGGTCCTGCTAAAAAGGCGCAATGATTGAGCTAGTCACTTACGTAGGCATCTCACGCAAGCTGAAGTTCCGCGTGACTGCGTTTGGTGCTTGCTGCGACGTGCCTCTCCCGCTACCTCATTGAAGGCGGGATAAAAGCAATCTCAGCTACGAATCCATACCCTTGCACTCTGAGAAGCATGTCTACTCTCGTCTTCAAGGACCCTACACCTTCTGAGATGAATCCGCCGCCATCGATAACAACGTCTACTGCTATTATCCATAGTATATACGACCCGAACTCCATTCCTCCGAAGCCGAGTGAGGGCAATTGGACGCGATTCGTTTGCATCAGCGACACACATCAGCATGTGTTCCCAGTGCCCGATGGTGATGTGTTGTTGCATGGCGGTGATCTCACCGGAACTGGGACGTTTAGAGGATTCAAGATCACGATGGATTGGCTATGTGGGTTGACACATCCGTTGAAAATGTAGGCATCTGTACGGGCTCTTTTTACTGCGCTCACGGCACTCCACACAGCATCATTGCAGGTAACCACGACCTTACTCTGCATGAATCGTGGTATGAAACCAGCTTCTACAGATGGCATCAGAGCAAAGAGGTTCGACCGTTATCGACATACACGTTGCGCAATTCTCATCCCATAGGCTTCAGAATACGACCGCTATTCGAGATCTTGTGATTGGAGAGGCCGCCCGAAGAGCTGGAGTCGTGTATCTTGAAGGTGAGAAATACGACTTTCAAACCCATGATGGCGGGCGGATTTGGTCCGTTTATGGTTCTCCAGTTCGTACTTCACGATTGCGTTTGGATGTGATGTTCTTGATCGATCTTGAGCAGTGGTCTCCCGATTTTTTCAACTGGGCATTCAATTACGATCGAGGTCAAGATGCAGATGGTGATCATATCCGAGCTTATTGCTTTGCCCCTCTTCTGACATCCTTCAATCATGCTAGAGTTGGTTGCGAAGTTTCCAAAGACGGACATCTTGTAGGATTTGTTTCTTTTCAAGTTGGCTGTTCCCGATACACTTTTTCTCCTAGGTTGACCCACGGCCCTCCGCATGAGATCCTTGACAAAGTTTCCGACGGCCTTAGTGTTGGATGCGAATCGCTTCGCGCGCGCCTCCCAGAACTGAGGCCTCGGCTCCATGTCTTTGGCCACATACACGAGGATCACGGTGTTCAGGTTGGCGAATGGGCCTCGACATCTGTTCCTGAAAACTCGACATTAGGGCAGTCTACAGACCCGGATGGAGGTACCGAACGCACCGTATTTGTGAATGCGGCCAACTGGCCTGCAGGAAGACGGATACAGGCCGGCGAACGGATTCCATTTGCAGGGCGAGGCTTCCAGCCCGTGATCGTTGACTTGCGCGATGATCCATGATTTCTTGCCTCGCGACTTGTTCTGTGTTCTTATTTTTCCGGTGTCGTAGGAACTTTGCCATCATACTTGTACGGTGTCATCGACGCGCCTGTGATGTCATAGATCCTGATGAGGTCAGAGAACGTGCACCTTGTTCCTTTAGGGCAACCGGGCGTTCATCTGCACTCTCTTCTCCCACTCGTCGTTCCATAAACTGCCATGTTGTTACCACTCTCCCAGCTCTGTCGCCGCTCCTACCAGTCGTTCCGCTTGGCTCGCACCCCAATCAGCTCTGGATCACATGCGCATCTTCACCCACGAGGAACTCGGCCCGTCTCATCCACATTTTCCGTCTACAACAACGCCTCGAAAGGGTCGCAATCCGGGCGTGATAAGCCGATCGAGCACACCACCGATACTTACGCAAAAGACGAGTTCATACCTTCTTCGGACTCGTCCGTACATCAAGTCGACAGTAACTCGGATGCCGTGCAGCGCCCTTTCGAGGCGGTTTCAGGGGAATGGAGTCGCGCAGGAACGCAGACAGAGGAGTACAGGCATGTCGACCACGAAGAACCGTATGATGCGCCGGCGGAAGACGGCGAGAAGGTGAAGGGAGAGAGGCTTCGGTATGGTGGGAAGGAACAATACGGCCGGGAGAAGGCGCCTGAGACGAGTCAACCCGACGACGGTCCGCAGGGAAAGACCGCGGGCGGGCACAAACCGGAAGGCAGAACATGAAAGTCGAATGGTGGTCATGGGCCAACGGTGAGGGTGACGATTTGTGCCCACTCTGTTTAGGCTTATACCCAAATGCAATCCCGATACTCACGGCCGGCAGGACAGAAAAAGGGGGGGGGGAGGGACTGTATGAAGTAGGAAACCTTAGGGCAGGCTTGATGAATTTTTTTGCTGCCGTTCACCGTTTGTAAAATACGCGACACAGTGGGTATAAAGCGTTACAAGGAATGTCTTCTGGATGCGTGCATGAGTACAATACCTTGCGACTGCTGCAAGTGGGGCACAAGGGATCGAGTCACGTGAGGCCGATCTGCACCTGCGATTTCGATTTAAATTGTGCGCCTCGCCCCCCCGATCTTCGTCATGTCTGCAGAAGCAACCCAAGAACCAACGCCCGTCAAGCAGCCGACGCCTGCTCTCCAAGTGCTCTACTGCGGCGGTCAGATCTCCGCTCTACCGCCTTTGCGTCCGCTGACCCGCTGACCGTCTGGATGCAGTGTGCACCTTCCCCCCAGAATACTGCGAATTTGGGTCGAGCCTCACGAGGTGTAAGGAGTGGCTCAACGAGAGTCACCCGGATCTGTACCCGAAGCACTACTCGGATGGTGCGTTCCTTCGATGTTCGTGGTGTTCCCTTACTTGCCCTCCGGTGCCGTGGTATTCATCTCATGACCGTTCGTTTGCTTCAGAGGCTCTTCAAGCTAAGGTCGGGACGCTGAGCCTCGAGGCTCAGACCAAGCTCGAGAAGGAAACCGCAAAGAAAGAGGCCAAGGCGGAGGCCAAGGCCGATGCGGAGAAGAAGAAGAAACTGGTGCGATCTCTTACGCCGATCGCCTCCTGCACTCGCTGATCGACGCGAATCTCCTAGGCATCTCAAGTGCGCTCATCTGCTCATCATGTGCTCGAATCGCTGATTTTATTTTGGTTGACTACGACAGGTGGTGATAAAACGCATCGAACGGAACAAGCGCAAGTTCGTCACGTCAATCAACGGGCTGGAGGCATTCGGTACGCTTCTCCGAATAGTTTGTCGCATTCGACAGTGGTTCACTATTCCGCAGGCATTGATCTCAAGAAAGCGGCCAAACTGTTCGCGCAGCGCTTCGCGACCGGCGCATCGGTCACGAAGAATGCAGCCGGAACGGATGAAATCGTGGTGCAGGGCGATGTCTCTCAGGAGATATTCGATATGATCGACGAAGCCAACGAGGAGGGCAGTGGCGGCGGGAAGGGCGGGAAGAAGGGTCTGGATGTTTTGAAGGGTGTAGTGATAGAGAATGTGGACATTGTTGAGGAGAAGAAGAAAAAGAGTAACGAGTAGTCTTTTATCAGAATCGTGTGGCAGGTGTAACAACATCGTAGCTTGTAATCAATAGCTCTGACGAACGAACGAACGAACGAACGAACGAACGAACGTGTGCTTTAACTTGATGGTCAACCCGACTTAAGCGTTCTGCGTTGGAAGGATCACGATGACACGGATAATGACAAAAGAATGTTATTCAGTGTCAGAGGCTGATGATACATTGATACTACTTCAGTGTGGACATGCTCTAGTCAGTACGGTACCATTCGTGCGATTAAAGCCAGGATACGGCGTCGATATAGATAAATGATATATAATTAACCGAAAGATCTAGAGCAAATAGGTCCGGAGCACGGGTTTCCAGAGCAAAGGTCCGACTATAGTGTCAAGTGCGTGGGGTGTCAATCTCCGCCTGCCAGTGAATGCCGACGTTGACCAAGGAGTTGCCGACGTTGACCAAGAAGTTGCCGACGTTGACCAAGAAGTTGCGGATGTTGACCAAGAAGTTGTGGATGTTGACCAGATCCAAGATGCTGAAGATTCTGCCACTGGATTCCACTGAGGTCGGCTTGCCAGCCGTTGTCCGTCACCTTGATGAACGACACCAGAAAGGTCTCGCCCAGAGGTGGACGACTTTCCGGGGTCGGGATAGTTGTTTCTACGTATCGCGAGAAGCATCTCGCGAACTCGTGCGCTAATTGCGCTCGAGTGATCCTTTTGGCGTTTGGGATGGGATATTCCTTCGCTGGGAATCCAGGCCACTGTCGGCGAGTAAGTCAAGGTAAGGCTGGATATCTCGAAGCTATCACATACAGTGATAATGAATTGGCCCGCCGCCTCTTTCGCCTCGAACGCCAGTGACGCGCCGTCCAGCAGCGCGTGTGAGAACGCCAGCGATCCCACCAACAGTTTCTGTAGAGGGACATCCTCCGCCCACGAGTACAAAATGCAGTCGGGGTCATCCTTCAGCCTGCCACGAGAGCTCTCAGCGACACGCATCGGGAGTCTCATGCGGCGGGCGGTAAGGTGCTCCGGGGAATTACTCCTCGACGGGGTGCACGAAGAAATGCTGGATGCTGAGGAGGATGCAGAGGATTGATACATAGACTAACTGTACAGATGAAAATTAAGGAAGAGTTGTAGTTGTAACAGAGCAGACAATCCGTGAACCCTTTTATAAGCCCCATAGCGCCTCATAAAACGGGAAAAACTCAGCGATAGTATTGGTGGACAGTCAAAGCGAGCCACATTGTAAGGCTGGAATAAGTCACGCAGTGGCATGTCACTTGCCAAAGCGGCCAAAAGGATCGCTCCGCGTGTCTTCCGGTGGTGCATTCCTTCTTGACTGCTTCAATATACTGCACCTGATTTGACCAGGAGACACAGGGTCGATGCAAGCTTGTAGCTCGACGCCAGTCGGTGAGAAGCATCCAGAGGAACGTCCAAGAGAATAGTATTTTGAGGATTTGACGAGGAGAAGCACCATATGCGGACCGGATGATCGGCCAGAGGAACCTGTGCATGTAATTGGCGGGTGGCCAAGTATGACCACCGTACCGTCCAAGGGCCGCCACATTCATATGGCATGACGTGGATGTTGTGACCGAGCCACCGATCGGTAGTTAAATCCTGAAAGCATTAAAGAGATAAAAGGATATACCCGGGCGGGTGATCGTGACGCACTGGTCGGATCTCGTTGTTGAACCACACAAAGCGCCACGGTGGCCACCCTCGCGACCACCACCCGGGAAGGCCATAATTTGGGGCTTGGTGGCAGATGCGGAATCGGCGCCCCAGCGGGCACCCGTAGAAGCGGACCGATGTGACCCAAGCAATCGCAGGATCCATTGTGAGGTGGACAATAGGGAAGTATAGATCTGAGACAGAAGATGGCGGCACAGAGGTGACGGAGACAGACACGGAGGCAGAGGCTGCGAGATGATTTGTAAGCAGTCTCACACGGAGCCATTATTTCGGATAAGCCTTGACGTGGGTTAACCTGGGTTAACTAAGCCGACTAAAGTTTTGAGAACGTGTTGTACGGGCCTTACAGCATTTAAGTAGGTTAACTCAGACGGCACAAAACGCTACAGAGCGGCAATCGCGAAGGCAGCCATAATATATATATATAAATACGGTGGACGCTCACTCTCCGAACCCGACAGAGCCAGAATCAACCAACGTGCAGTCGACGATGGGAGCGGTCGCGCTTGATGGTCAGTGGGACAGAGACATTGTTCGACATCGTCGTCGAAAGAGGCGACAGCAGGTGGCCGACAGATGCAATGGGGGGAGGCGTTTTCTCACTTATGAACAGAAGGCAGATGCCTGTTCTCTTTGATCATCACAATCATCCTAGAGAGTGTGTCGAAAGACTGGGGCACAACATCAAGGAGAATTCGGGAGCAGTGGCCTAATGATTCGCCACCTCATTGCATGTCCATAGCAAGCCTGTTCCATTTCTCAATCATATCCAGCACTACATGTTCTAACGAGGGGATACATCATGGCTTGAATGCATTCCAGGCATCGTTCAGACTCCCGAACACTCCGTTCGCGATCATTCGCTGCTCCAGCGTGGTATTTTTCACGTTTAACTGGTGAACACAAGATATCAGACGCAAAATATGACGTACGGCCGACAAACCCACCTTATCAGGATGTAGCTTCGCGATTGCTTTGGTATACCTGATCTTCACCTGATTTGGGGTCACCAATTCCGCCATGCCGACTTTTTGCCATCCCAGCTCCGGCCAGAGCACAGTGTCCAAGCTCGCAATCAGCGCGCGCAGATTCGTCTCCTTGCCCTGCTTCCACGTTGCTAGTCGCGCATCGATGGAATCCTTCAGCTCGTAACGCGCGTCATCTTCGGCCTCTGCGGCCTTGTTCGCCTGTTGTAGTCGGTTGAGCGCGGCGGAGGGAGGCGTGGGACGCTTCTGCGGTGGTCGCCGAGGCACTTTCGCTGGTGGGGGAGATGGACGGGCGCTTGTGCCAGAGTCGTCGCCGGGATCAGATTTCAGCATCTTGCGACACCTTGCGGCGCCGTTCACCGCCTCACTTCTCAACCTGCCCGCAAAATCTACACCGGCGATCGCTTCCCAGTCCTTCCGCGCGAGGTCCCACTTCTCTCTCCCTTCATATGCCTCCGCACGTCGTTTCCATGCCTTGACGAGTGCATCCGCAAGATCAACAGTGGCACCCTCATCCTCCTTCGTCAGCTTCGCCTCTCGAGATGGGTGGTAGGATGGCCCGATGATGCTGATCACCGTTGTACAGTCTTCGATCGCTCCAGACGTGTTCCCTGTTTTCAGCCGGGTCAATGCACGGTTATTGAGGAGTGGGATGATGAGGATGTGGGAGTCCGGTAGTTGAGAGATGGCCGAGGAGTACGCGGATTCGGCTTCTGCAAATTGTCCGAGCTTAAAGGACTCCGTCCCTGTAGCCTTATATTTTGCGGAGGCTTTTATGGCCGAAGGCGTCGCAGAAATAGTTTGTCGCTGGACCAAGCGGATTGGAGAGCGTGTACGGGGTGGCGCAGACTTGTATGCAGGAGGGGAGGGAGCAGCAGCTGAGGGCTTTCCTCTCCGAAAGGGTGATACATATGCCTTGGGGGCATCGTCACTGAGGAGATCCTCTGTATTGACGTGGGGCTGTGGTCTGTCCTGCGCTGTTGGACGTTGCTTCGAAGGCCTCGAAGGAGGGCTTTCAACATTGTCATCGTATATAGATTCCGTTCTAGATCCCGACCCTCGTCGTCGCCCAGATTCTTCCTCGTCTAATGAATCCTGCATCCATTTGGGACGCCCGTCCGATGTGGGACGGTTCGCGCTACCTGCACGAGCTGCTGCGGCCCGTTCCTCATATGCCTTCTGAACCTTCTCTTTGCTCTGGTTCCAGAGAGCATTGGCGCGATTGAACATGGTTAGCCCAATTTCGCTGGCCTGCGCAATGAGCTTGTCAGCATGTTGCTGATAATTCGCTTCGGGCGGCTCCTGAGAGGGCCGCGTGCGGGCGGAAGGTCTGCGAGGCATTTCTGGCCGGGACCTTTCGTGAGGAGTCGAGTCCTGGTTGTCTGCATCGCCGTACCGGTCAGCCGGCCGCTCCCGTCGCCTAGGACGGACTTCAGGTGGTTCTGCTGAGTCGTCGGTGGCGCCCGCACCGTTAGAAAGTAGCGTTTCGAGGGCGGCTTGTACATCAAGGCCTGTATCGGTGGCCGCTAATGCTACATGTGCTTGCTGGGGCGAGAACCCCATCTCCACAATCTGACCAATTACATGAGGAGGGGGTGACGAGGCTCCGGAGCGGTGTCCGTTTCGCTGCGGCAAAGGCGCCTGAGGACAATGAGCGCTATTATGTAAGGATGAGGGGGAAGACATACAAGAGGAGGCTGGTTGTTGACCACGGAGTCGGCAGGTTTCGCCAATTGTCCAAGAATATCGTCGTCATCGGACGAATCGTCTTCTATAATCCCGTCCTCTCGATTGCCAAAATCAAAGTCTCCTAACGGAGTGGTTCGCGATGGACGGGGGTCAGGAGAGTGCCGTGAGGGGGCGATAATGCCGTGTGACTGTGAAGAGGACTGAAAGCTGTCAAGGTCCCACAATGATCGTGGCTGAGCTGGAGGAGAGGTTGTCTTGACAGCAGGTGGCGACGAGAAGCCTGCAAGGCCCCAGTCGTCGTCTATAACAGGAGACGGTGTGGGCTGTGCCCCTCCTTTGTTCGGCACCACCGCTCCGAATAACCAATCGTCATCTGGTGGTGAAGTGTCAGAGGTTTGAGGCGGTAAGGGACTCAGCGTAGAGCCCTGAGCCAGCGAGTCTAGACCATCCCAAGCGGCTGCCTGTAGCCTCAAATCTTGCTGTTGTTTCAGCAAAGCCGCGCTCCTCTCCCTTTCCGCACGCGACGCCCGTTCGGCCATGCTCAGGTTGGCATGGCCGGATGTCCCCGTGAATGTGCCCGACAATAGCTCGCTAAAGGCATCCCCCTCTGTGCCCTTGGAGGAGCCTGGCTTCGGTGTGGTCCTTTGATTCGACAACGAGGCAACTGACGGCGTGATGGATCGCGGACTGGCGGACGCGGGGCCGGAAGATGCCAGTAAGGAAAACGCATCATATGTTGGACGTCGATTCGACGACCCGTTTTGAGAGGCAGTCGCCGAGCCCAACCTTTGAGGAGGCTGGGGCGGCTTCGTCGAGACGGATGAATTCCAAAGGTCCGCAAACGAATCCGACATAGCACCTCGATGGTGTGACTCCCGAAGTGACCACGAATCCCAGATGCCTAGTAGTGGAAGTGGAGCGCGGAGCTGCTATCCAGCGCACGAGATGCCTTGAAGGTGGAGGATGATAGAGTCTGTGACGGTGGATGTTGTCGTATCGACGGCCAGTCGAGGTGATGCAGGCTGCTGGACCGGAAGGTCGTCAGATCTCAGATCCCGCACATAACCCTAACCCGCGCTCATCCATCGTGCGCGCCGCCCGCCCGCTGCCGGTCGTCGTTCACGCTCTGCAAATATCGACCCCTATTTTTTCTGTCTACATCTACCCAAAAGCAGATGCGCACGTTCCTCTCCCGGTCTGGGTGAGCTGGACGGGACTCATCTTACTCCCACGGCAGATCGTCTTCACGTAGACTGGGTGGCGGCTCTGGGCGGAAGAACCCCCCCCCCCCCCCCCCTCTATATTCCCAAGGGCGCTTAAGGGCCTGTTCAACGAAGACAAATATATACATGGATCGCCAGATCATCAGTTCAGGAGCACAGCCTGAACATGTCCCATCGTATAGAGCGTGTCAGGTTCTGCCATGGACTTGAAAGGAGGGGGGACCATGATTTTCGCCTCCCTGCTTCTCACGATTTCAGATGCGAGGTCGCCAAGACGCGGTGGTCCCCCCTATCTCAGTCTCATTTCGTTCGAATTCTTTTTCCAGATGGCTTGACCACCAGCTGATCTTCAGACCTCCAAGTCTTCGACAAGGACATAGTCAGGCGATGTGGACCCTTTGTATTGCTCGTCTTCCCTGGCCGACTGCCTGCTTCCCATATCGTCCACTGCCGGGCTCTGGACTTGCCTAAATCGAAATGTTTCCTCGCGCTCTCGGCACTAGACCGCGAACACGCACCAAACATTCAACAGCAAACATACGGCAATGTCGCCAGCCCGTTCATACCAATGAACTGAACGTCGAACCCGCGAGGTACTATCTGGTCCGTGTCGGCAGGAGATTCAGGGATGACGTTGGTGAGCTTCTAGTACGGTATCTACGCCATCTGTATGTATGTAAGTCCAGGCCTGCTCACGATCTTAACCATCCCAGGTTTGGACCACTGAACAGCTCAACAAACACTCGCTTGAACTGCAGTCATCGCTGGACGCCACGACCTTTGCCGCCGTTCAGCGCATGCACAGCGACTGCTTGTGATGACAAGCAAGCTGCTTCACCTCAAAGACTGGCGTTCACCATAGATGTATATCTGCGGCTTCTTCAAGGTCGCCGAGGGCCTCGATGCGGTCGTCCATATCAAGCATTCACAAGTGGTACGTCATTTCTCGATCTCGGAGACAATCCGGAAGTACTTGAAAATGCATTCAGGTCGACCAGATGCTGCCCCTCGATGCAACCGTGGTCAACAAACGCCCTCAGAACCTGGTGTACGCCGTTCGTAGGTCTGGAATGTAGTGGATCTGTGTTGTCTTGCTGCGGTCTTCGTTCCTTACGAGGCGCCAGTCCCTCAGGACGCTCTAGGAGTCTCATCGTCCATGCGGACGTGGAGTCATGCCCTGTTTATGGGCGGGGAGATTGGCGAGGTGCAATCAAGTGAGGAGCTGTTCTCGCAACCTGTTCGGAGCCCTGGACAGACGAATTAATTCTGAGAGCAACTCGCGCGCTGCGCGTGGTAAAGCGTAGTCAATGCATTCAAGAGAAGTTCCATATACAGTTAACATGAAGATTAAGCGGGCGAATGTGTTCCCGGTGCACAGAGAGAGAGCAATGTTGGATGCTAGCTCGGTTCTTTGTCCCATACGTCGCATCACGAGCGAGGACAGCTGATGGTGCATTGCCAGATTGGACGTTGTTTCTGATCCATGGACCAACAGCACTTGGAAAGATGAGGGAGAGATTAGACCGATTGTCCGAGAAAGGCACCGAGGGACCGACACGTGCGGGAGAGATGGCCTCGACGGCGCTAGTCACTGCAATCTTTTGACGGTGTGAACTGCGTAAACATACTTTCTGCCTTGCCTTGTCTTCTCAACCGGCTTGTGCCCACCCAGTGCCGTCGCACCCTCGACCATCCGTTATATATACCCTGTCGAACGGGGCAGCCTCTTCACTCACCCCCCCACCGTCGTACAACAACCTCTTCTCCCTGTGGCCAACATGCTCAACGCTTCATGCAGCATCGACGTCGTCCTTGACCATGAGCTGTACATCGGCGAGTGCGTGGTGTGGTCTCTGCTCGTAATGTCGGCCGTCGACTGATTCTTGTCGCATCACCGTGCTCCAGTTTATCGTCGGCACTCTCCCTGGACGTCCACCCAGAGCTCGGCATCACGCATCTCGTGTCGGTCTGCCCAGACTACGCCTCCCGCGGCCCAAACCACTTGAGCATACCCGTGCAAGATTCAGAGTACGAGGATCTTCTTCTCCACCTGCCCAAGGCATGTCGGTTTATTCAGGCTGCTCTGGATCAAGGTGGAAAAGTCCTCGTGCACTGTGTCATGGGCATCTCTAGGAGCGCTACCGTCATCTCTGCGTACCGTAAGTGGCGCAATCCTTCGTTTTTTCATTGTAAAACGTGCCCTCATGAAACGCTCGGGAAAAGTCATGATGTCGCGCGGCATGTCAGTTCCGCAAGCCGTCTCGTTTATGAAGAAGCGTACGTTCATTTTACCACTCAGTGTTCCGCGAGGCTTTATTGACCACGTCTATTACCCAGGACGACCCCAAGTGCAGCCCAATTATGGTTTCATCAAGCAACTTCACGCCTTCTCTGCATGCGCTTACGAACCGTCACGAACAAATCCCACCTACCGCGCTTGGAAAAGGCGGCATCGGCAGGACGTTAACTGTTTTATCAACAGCATGAGCGATACCATTGCTATCATACCCGACAAATTATACCTCAGCAGGTACAGCACGTTTTCACAGCGTCCAGTCGGTGTACTCATGAGACGTTTGTTGAATCATAGCGAGTTCCCCACTGACCCCGAGCAGGCCGCTTGCATCGTCGCATATCTAGGCTTAGCTCACCTTCTCACCATCTCTCCCGCACACCAGCCTCCCTCCTCGCTCAGCATCAAAAGGCGTCCAGTCAATGTTTCTAACAAGGAGGGACTCCTGCTCGCTTTGCCTGAGGCCTGCAGCTACATACACGCCGCATTGGAGGGTGGAGAGCCCGTGCTTGTTCATTGTCAGCTCGAGTCCAGCGCGGCCGTCGTCGTCTGTGCTTATCGTACGTGGCCAGTCTCAATAGTAGCCTTGTGCTGATGACCCTTCACCATGTCGCACCAGTAATGTGGAGCCGACGCATCTCTTCAGGTCAGGCGTACAAGATCCTGCAAGATGGTAATCCACCAATGTACCTCCCCGCCCTTTTTGGCTGACCTTCACGATGCGAATCGATAGCACTCCCACTATTCAACAGAACTGCCAATTTTTCCAAATACCTCGAGATTTTCGCAGCCTGCAACCACTCTCCCAAGATTGAGCATCCTCCAGTTCAAGCGTGGCTCGCAGAAGAGCGACGCGGTGAATCAGGAGTGGCAAGGTCCACCTCGGTCTCGGCTGCCGTTGCTTCTACGGCAGCTGCTATGAGCCGTCTCGTCATAAGTCCTAGTCAGAACATGGAGAAAGCATCTCTTAGAGCTGTCGGGACGAGGACGAGGACGCAGATCGGGATCATGGGACAGAGTTGATATGGTCACTTTCCGCCCGAAGTATTTTTATATCATGTATACGTTGCTTTCTATATGCTTTCGGACCCATAGTCGTAGCAAGTCTAGTTAATCGCTGTCATCTAGTGTCGTCCATATTTTTCTCAAAGATCCTGAATCAGAGCCTTCGATGAAATGTCGTGTGAGTTATCAATGTCCTTGAGCGAGTCCGTTCTGGGTCTGCTTCAGTCAACGTGCTGTCGGAGCAAACTCCACAGCCTGAGACAGTAATCTACGCCTCTTTGTGAATAATTTGCACAGCCTGTATCTCCTCATCCACGGTCTCGTCCGACGGCTCCTGCTCCTGCTCCTGCTCCTGCGGCAATATCAAATTCAATGTCGCAGCTACAAGTCCCGACACCAGGACTGTCATCGCAAAAAGTCAGAATCATTGAAGCTGGCGTTCGTCTGTAACCGCCATGGAAATGAAGTAGACATACATGGCGTGCTTAAAATGATCGTGATCGAGTTCAACAGGCCCTGCAGGCCCTTGTTCGCGCTCACCCCGTCGAACAGGTGCGTGAAGATGTCGGGCACGAGAAGGTCCCCGATGCCGAATGATAGCGCGGCCGCGAGGACGAAGCGGTCCCGGCGGGTGTACCGATTGTATGCAAGAACGCGCAGTCCCGAGGTGGCGACGGAAGCGAAGAGGAAGGTGGTCACGCCGCCCAGGACGGGATTTGGAACTAGAGTGAGGCGTAAAGTCAGCGGGAGAGTAGCGGTTCTTACAAGAAAACAAGGCCATACTAGCTAAAAATACGCCAGAGATCTTGCCTAGGATCCCGAATAGAATGAGGAAGAAACAGCACCATCGTCCAGCATTGCGGTTTGCGCAGCGTGTAATGGCAATGACGCCGTTATTCTAATGGCAGTCTGACTTGGTTTTCAGAGGAGCGTGCGGGGGTGTAGAAACATACCTGGGCGAAAATGGACAGCGGGGTCACCGTAAAGAGTGCAGACATGAAACCGCCAATCCCATCACTCTAATCGACAGTGTTAAGGTCAAAAGAATCATATACTGCAGAGAAAGACGCTCACCAGAACACCACCCTGAATTCTGGACTCAAATTCCTCGCCTTCTACTTCCACCCTTGACACTTCGGCTGAAGCTGTGATGTCGCCTATGGCTTCCATCGCTAGAGAGACTTGAGGAGAAAGAGGTCAGATGAGGTTCGAGAGCTCGCTTACAAGAAAGATATCTCACTGTAGACCGCTAACATTGGCAATATGGCAGGAGGATAGACGCGGATCTTGAAGGTATGTACCCTGTAAGAGAGTTTAATCGTTCGTTTGATGAGAGCATTGCACGCCACGTACCACAGGAAGGTGATGCTAGGCGCAGACTTAATGGCGCTGCTGTCAATGTATCCTGCGCCTCCAGCGACAATACATCCCACTGCTAGCCCAATGATAATCGAGATGTTCTTGAGGAACGGCGAACCGAAGAGCTCCGTCAACAAAATCGTGATGAAGGAGAGAAAGCCTAGGCCAATGAACTCGGGGGAGGCCCATCTGTTTAAAGACACTCCGTATCACTCTGACATAGAATAACAGGAAGGCTCACGGAAGAGGTCTCGGGGCGAAGATAGTAGGGCAGAGCTGAAAAATCCCGCTAGTGGGTCTGCTCATGCAATTATTAGATCCTCCTCCCCAGTTCGGAATTCCCGAACTACCGATGAGAGACGCGCCAATCATCAAAATGACCGTTCCTACATTGTTTAGATGATTGAGTATATGCGCACGAATCAGGTTCATGAACCCTCACCGGTGACCATAGGTGGGAATATGCGCTGCAAGATGCGTGGGGGAATAAAGGACATAAAGATCTCCAGGAAGGACGCAATGATCGAAGTTCCTATACATATGTCAAATTAGCACATATGACGGCTGGGAGTACGGTGGAGATCCTGGTTAGGTCAGAACTTACCAAGGACCTTGCCATAGGCCTCAGGACATGCTGCTCTGGAGGTTGTCCCATCTACAGCAGTGATTGTCTGGCATGTCCCGTCCGCATACATGGCATCAAAGATCTGAGGTTGATAACAGACCGTCCATTAACAAGACCAAGACACGAAATGTTAGTGTAAGGAGCATACCGCGTTGGCCGTGCTGAGTGTTGCAAAGCTGGTCCCAACTACCGAGATCAACCCCGTGCCAAGGTAAAACCGCCCGAACAATCTGATCCTAGACATCTGCACCAGGCTCAATATTCCTGTGTTCCACTCGGTAATCAGTCATTGCCAGCGCTGGACTCTTTTCGATGGGCGCGCACCACAGCCAATCAATGAAGCAGAGATCATATATGCAGATGTGCTTGCGTCCAGATTCAACGCGCTCGCAAAAATGATAGGGGGAGTGATGAGTCCGGCCAGCATCGCGAGCGCGTGCTGCAGTCCGCTCGTGATGGCAAGGAATAGCGGAAGGTCGGCATCCAGTTGATAGAAGGGGGGCAGCTTGGAGCGCTGTGTCTTTCCTCGCAGAGAGAATGGCAAGGTGGGTGTGCAGAGCCATGCATAGTCGTAGTCCCCAAACCAACCATGCCGGGTGGTGACTTTGCGCGTCATGCGCGAGACACGTTGCCGAACGCCAGTGCGGTTGCTTTGATCCCCATGAGACGGGGAAGGCGATACCGTGGGACGAGGCTGCTCCTTCGTCGTGACAGAGGAGAGGGACATGGCTCGCGATTGCTCGACGACGTGAGGGCGCTGCAATTTATTCGAACGGACCGCCTGCGCGGACCTGACTCGCAGGCGCCTGAGATAAGGGAGACATTGATCTTCAGCCAGACAGGCCGAGATGCTCACAAGAATGGGAGGAAGGTTATATTACTGTCGCCCTGTCCTAGCTCCCCGACGCGACGCCGACTGATAAGCCTTATCGTGAGTCACCTGACTCATCCTTTCACTCACGTGTTTAGGTCGCGACTTCGTAGCAGCACGTCGTCAACGAGCTGAGACAAACTAAAGATCATATATATAAAGCAGGATCATACACAATACAACAGTTAAATCGACACCAGAAAGAATACATGATACACAGTATGCTCAGGAAGTGGACAAAGAAGACCCCTCCGTATCCACAGACGGGTGCACCATATAGTACACACGGACATCACTTTCCTGCTCACCGCTCTCTTCCAAAGACGGCAGCGAATTTTGCACATCACCCATGATTTGAATCAAATAGTTGTCCTGCAGAACGATAAATAACATGCTTGGACAGGGGAGGACGTCGGCACTTACCTTCACAAGCTTCTTCAGGACCTTCGTGATCAGCTCTTTCTCATACTCAAGCTCCTCAATGTCGCGGATGTTATCTTCCTGTTGTTCTAGGTACCAATCAATCAACTCGTCCCGATCCACACCCTTCCCAGTTTCCCGCTCCACCTTAGTGAGATGGAGCACGAGAAGTGTTTGGAGATTGATGTATTTGTCATGCGTGATCACCATTCTCCGCTTGGGTACCGACGGCATCTTGGGCATCTCGTCATCGGCCATGCTCTGTGGTTGTGAGATGGAGCCGCCGCCCACATTCTCAGAGTCAGTGGTCCCACTCTGGTTGATACCCGTCGACACATATTCTTCCGAGGGGTCTGTGGTCTCGACGGCCGACATTTCGACGTCCTGACTGTCCTCGTCGGCGTGTGGTTGCGCAGCACCTTCACGCTCGCCTTGCAGTTCTTCTTCATCAAAGTCGATATCATCCTGTTCAACGTGGATGATGGACTGTTTGAGGAGGCTGTAAGCTTCCCGGACAAAGGCGGGGGTAATCTGTTCTGCATCAGCGCTTGTCGATTTGCAGAAGACCCAGATCCACTGACCTCTGAAGTGCAGTTAGCCCGAGCGATGGCCTCACTCAGTCGGATCATGCTCTCTAATTGACGGACCGTGATGCGATACGAGTTCCTGCCTGCCCCCGATGCGTCGTCTTGACGGAGAATTCGATACTTCTCCACCAGGACGTCTGCGGCTTCAGGCGTGAGCTAACACGAAAATCAGTAAGCTTTGCGGGCAAAGGATCCGAAAACTGACCTTAGGGTTGAACGTTCTTGCGTAGCGTATGTACCTCTGGAGTGCCTCTGTGCTGAACTCCGGATTGATTGCCTCGTCCTGGAATCGGTGAACGTTGACGATGTGCTTCGCGATATTCAAATCTGTCTTCTCGTCGCACTCGTCAAGCACGACAAAGAACAAGTCGAAACGACTCATGATCGGAGCCGTCATCGCGACATTTGACCTTAGAGTCTTTTTCCTGTCATATCTGCCCCCGATAGGATTTGCGGCTGCGAGAATGGACGTTCGCGCATTGAGAGTAGCGTGGATCCCAGCCTTAGCGATCGAGATGGTCTGCTGTTCCATGGCCTCGTGGATGGCCACTTGGTCTGAGATGTCCATCTTGTCGAACTCATCGATCGCGCAGATGCCATTGTCTGCAAGCATCAGAGCTCCGGCCTCGATGGTAAAATCGCCGGTCTCTTCGTCCTTGACTACAGCCGCTGTGAGACCAGCCGCTGACGAGGCTTTGCCTGAAGTATACACTGCTCGAGGAAGGAAAGAACAAATGTACCTGATGATACAAGTCAGAATTCCGAGGCGAGATCCAACGTACTGCGGGCTTACTTCAAGAATTGAGACTTCGAGGTAGAGGGATCGCCGACGATACAGATATTGATATCACCTCGAAGGTGCATGCCTTCTGGTGTCTGTTTATGAACACCTCCCATGAGCTGAAGAAGCAAGCCTTTCTTCACGATCTCGTGCCCATAGACCGTCGGTGCTATACTCTCCACTAGCCGGGAGTATATATGATCTGACTCTATCATACGCCTGAGTTCCTCAAACTCGGGTTCCGTTAAGGAGCGCGCAAATGCCTGCCCATCATCTTCGGCTTCGTCGCCTTCTCCTCGGATATTCGTCGAGCCCTAACAAATGGTTTTGAGGACGAGAACACAATACGAGACATGAGGTGCTCACTCGTCCATCAGCGTCATGAACCATGCATGCCAAGAATGCGGTCTTGTATTGCAAATCTCTGACTCCCAAACTCTTCAACCCGGTGACCCCGCTGCCACCCACAGCATTCGCAGCGCCGTTCATACCCTTGTTCGCCTCCCGCACAAGTTCTGCTTTGTTTCCTCCCACTAGCCCCAATTGGCTGACGTCGGGGACCACAATAAATGTACCCGTAAAGACGCATTTATCTCCAGCTTTTGCGCGTTCGACAAGCTCGGAACGAAGGATGACATCAAGTGAGCGAGGCATGGAACCTGTTGGAATCTCCGACGGGTTTTCTTGGATGCGAACTTTTTGCCAGTCCGTGAATTTCGATGTGTCGATTTGGAGTTGCCAAGCGCTGCGATTGTTGCACGTCGGGTTTGGACAGAGACTGGGCTGTGAACATGCGAAGCTTCGTCGGTGTCCCGTGGAATAGAACCCGCCATAGAAAGACTACATACCTCTGTGTATTTGAACTGCTGTTCGATCTCGTTTACGAGACCTCCACAGACCTCGCAAATGAAACTGCCGAAGAGCAGTTCAGGCCGGACTTCACTCGTCCTAGTCACCGTACCACTGATACTCATCAACGTCCCAATTTTGTCCGTCCGGAGGTCCCGAATCGCAGACACGAGTGGAAGGTGATAAAAAGCAATGTTAAACTCCCGAGATTGGAGATTGACGGAATCAGTGGCCGCAGCCGTCGGATTGATCTTTAAGTACTCCGGCTCATATTCTGCTACGAGGTTTTGGAGCGCGCGACGGAGGTATGGCAGGAAACGGTAGTATTGCATTTGGATAGCATCCGCAAGAACGTCATCCTTCTGGAGAAGGTGGCTGTAGTCGACGTAGAGTGTGGTCAACTCGTATTCGCGCATAGTGTGGATTTGCTCGATGTATATGAGCTCGCCATCAGCTGTGCCTGGAAGATCGCCTTCAGAGCCTGGAGTACCGGCGAGAGTCACCTCTTCAGTGAAGCTATCGAATTTTAGAGTCAAATTGAACAGCCGAACACAATGGAAGACTGTGCACTGACGTTTTCAAGAACGTCTCGAAAGCCTCTGCGACACTCTCCCCGACCGCATCTTTGACGATAGGGACGTCGCGATTGATCTGTTGCATCCTCTGTCTTCGCCTCCTTCTACCCGGATGACCGTCATCCTCTCCAGCTTCTTGAGCTTCATCGTTGTCAAAAGCCAAGACGTCAGGTGCCCGTCTCGGTGTGGATCGCGTGGTGGGCGATAGAGAAGGAAGGGGTGCACTGCTTGGAGGCAATGAAGATCGAGCATGTGATGGGGAAGAGAGGAGATCTGAATTCATGCTGGTATCGAGATGGAGCAAGCAAAGGACGCGGTTGAACAGCCGAGACGCGTCTTTTCGGAGAAGCCGCGACAGGCCACGACGCGACAAGACCTGCCCTTCATCTCAGTGACACAGAGTGACACGCGCGAATGTCACGATGCGATCAATTTGGACGAGTCCCAGTGGATCCCAGAGAGAACACAAACAATTATGTATGATTACGGCTGGAACACCTGAGTAAGTTAATCATAAGGATATAGCGGTTGCGAGGGTAGCGCGAAAGCAAGAATTATTAGGTCGCCAAAGTCGGAAGAATTAGAGACGGGAGCGCAATTAAACCATGAGTAGGGTAAGAATCAATGTAGAGGTATGAGTCACAGCACAACGAAAACAATTCGAGGATATGCTCATGAGCAACTTCAAAAAATCAATCGTTTCTGCGAGCGTTGAAGATCAGCTGGCAGTCCATGGAAGCTGGAAAGATAACCTGAATGCGCCAATGATGATGAGAAGGGTAAGCCACTCGTTTTCGAGATGAGAACAGCGCCCAAATACGCACAAAACTGTCTCTCATTTCCATGCTTTGTTCTGTCGTCTCTGCGGGAGCCACGATGTTGAAATTCCTCACGATAGCTGACACCACCACCCGGAGGATGATCAGTGCGAGGTTTTGTCCGCCACATACACGTGCGCCTACTCCAAAAGGCATCATGTGCTGAGCCATTTTCGTCAATTCTTCCGAGTTCTTATCGTCGTCGAGCCACCTTTCCGGAAGGAATGTGTCGGGGAAAGGAAACACGGAGGCATCGCGATGCATTGACCAGCCCTGTGTAGCAACAATAGTCCCCGGAGGCAGCGCAAACCCCATGAGGTCGAATGCGTCCGAGAACATGCCGTTTTTAGAGGTGGAATCCGGCACAACTCGTTCCAGTAGACTTGGAGCAGCACCATAGACGCGGAGACCTAAGGAACCATGTAAGAATGAGCGGGATGGGACGGCTGTCAGGGCTTGCCTTCCTTGATGAAAGCGTTGAGAAACGGAAGTTGGTGTAAAGTGGCTATGTCCGGAATAGACCTGCAATCTGGCATGGCATGATCAAGTTCGATCTGTAGTTTCTTGACTATGTCAACACGACGACTGAGCTCCCAGCACAGATATGAAAGTGTCGTAGAAGTCGTATCACATCCGGCAATCCTGTACAATCGCCAATCAGTATTCTGGGGCTATCAACAAAGATAAAACCGACAGGTGCCCCATGTGTTCAGAGATGACATCCTGGTCAGACATCAATTCGTCTGAAGCGCCGACACGATGTTGAACAAGGCGTTGCAGCATCGTGGTTTTCTCCGACTCGAACATCTTCTCCGCGTTCATTTGGGAACGAATTTCGTACACTCGGGCACTGACAAACTGAGCAAAATTTGCGAAGTTATTCAGCTAATGAAGAGGTGACGAATAATGAACAGGAATACTCACCTCGGCCATGATCTTGTCAGAATCACATAGTTGGCGCCAGCGGCGGTTAGGAATACGACAGACCAAATTCCAGGCCCAAGTAGGGACGGCGCTACGCTGCGAGGGGTCATAACTAAGTCAGATGAGCACATACGTATTGAAGGAAGAACTACAAGTATGCCGCGTTTCGGAAAATCGCCGATGGCCATAGCTAGAGTGTCTTGATTTGCAATGTTCCATTTGCTGAGCGCCCCAACCCGGTAGCCGAATGAGGATGCCGAAAGGATGTCTACCATAAGTTGCCGGAATAAGACAAGACTATCCAAAGCCGTGCGGCCTGAGAATCTGTGGAGGATCTGAGGAACATCAGTCGTTTTATTAGACTAGATGTTGTTCACGAGACTCACATCTATGAGCTCGAACGTGTACTGATGTATTTCGGGTTGGAAAGATGCAAGATTTGCGGGGCTATAGTGAGGCGCATAGCCTCTTTTACGGGCAACGTGAGGTGAGTGAGGTAGTGTGGTCATCCTAATTTATGAAATTGATTAGAACTTGGTATATATGCGCAGGGTTTGCACTTACGCATGATCGTTATCATTCCTGCGACAAGGGACTCAGCTTTTAAAGTCACAGGAAAGGAACTCAGGAGTCTCACGTTAATAGGCTCTTGTAGTACGTGCTTTTGTCAAATTTGTGGACGGCGTAAACACTTTTTGTAGTCAGAAGATCATTGAAGACGATCTTGTTAGGGCCAACACGAACGACGGGGCCGTATTTGTCGAAAAGGTCATGTATAACCTTGCATTGTTGGAGGCGAAGTACGTGTGTGGTGAGCCAGAAGTCTGAGACCGCCGCATACCAAGGACCAGGGATAGCGCTCAAAGGAGAAAAGACTAGCCGATAGACGGCGTTGAAGACGAGATAAAGAATGATAATGGAGAAAAGGATGATGCCGAGGTGATTGTAGACAGTGGAGAGGGGAAGAAGAATCGCAGAGGCCATTTTGAAGGTGGCAACAAGAAACTCGCGGCGGGCGGAAGAGGGGGTGCACAGGAGAGAGAAGAGAAGGGAGCCCTATGAGGACGATGGGCAAAGCGGGAGCCTTTATATGCGAGAGCGTTTATGGCTACCGAAATATCTACGTCGGCACAATGCAGACGTCCTGAGGACTTCTTCACGTCATGATTGTCCTAAACAGACAAGAAGGATCACTCCGAGGCCGCATCTAGATCAAGATGAGAACCGCGTTGTATCCGGAGAGTGGAGTGCCGTCGCAGATCCCCACATTTTCGTGACAAGTACCTGGCGGCCTGATATGGAGCCATAAATCTCACTTGGAGTGCGACCCGGTGATGATGAAGGGTTGTCGGCGCAACGTTGTGCGGTCACATGCACTAAAGACAGACAATAAGCGCACATAGCAAATAAAAGGTATTCAGGAGGAAGGTACCTGTACATTGGGAACAAACCTTCACGTATACGTTGTGCCCACGTACCAATGAAGGCGAAAACGTGGATTGTGACATAGAATGGAGCGGATTCGAGAAACAGATGCCTCGATGTTGCCGACCTACTCTAGACTCTGATATGCCACACACTCACTTACCAGTCGCAAAATCCCGATCTGTCAATGACGAGGTATCGATATCGCCACATTTCGGTTCTCTCGGCGGACACGCGTCTTGAGCGCTTGAACGCTTGCTAAGGACTTGTTCAGCACAGCCGGCTAGATTGCAGGAATTGCTTCCGTTTCAAAGAACAACTGGGCATGCTTTCCGACGTATCCTCGTCATTTCTAAGCAGAACGATGGATCACTTTCATTTGGCACGTCTGAGCCTGTCTGAGCCGGATCTATCGCCGACCCGGTGTAGGTTTGAACAGAAGTTGACCAACCGATCCCTCAGAGGCCATTCCCCATGCCGACAGAAGGTGCAGATGTGCTGCAAAGAATGTCAACGTGGGGCATGAATTTCCATACTTGCGATGCGGATCACCTAGATCACCTCGTCTCGAGCACCTATCTGTATTTCGAGTTCCCCTGCTTGTCGGAACCGCTTTTAGACCCCACACCTGTCAGGAAGCACATCCTCATGGTAGCACCCGCATACTATTCAACTATGCCTCATGACATCGTATTCCACTTCCACGCCTGCCAAAATAATGGCAACCACAAGGCAGCATGGTTGCCAGGTGTCTGAGGTCAGCCAACAGTAAACGGAACAAGAGGCGCTTCCATACTTGAATGGATGAGACGGCAGAATAAACGAGGCGTTCGTCGAGGGTTTAGCCAGCTGATACAACGTCATCCTAGTAGATATCAATCTGGAAAAGGTGGACTTGATGCGAAGACTATTGGCGAGATCAAATCATAGTATATGCTGTGGGTCTCAGAGCGGTAAAATACGCCTCGTGAGAGTAGAGACCACAGCACTGAAGACATTAGACAATTTCAGTCTGGCTAGAGGACGGCTAGAGACAGAAAGGTTTGCGAAAATCAGCCCAATTGCCTATCATGAACAAAATGTTCTCACGCTGGAGCGCTGAAGTTCGCTGAAGTGTCACTTTTGGCGCACCTTTCTGCTTCCCAGCCATTTAAAATAATTTAATGCCCGTGGTGGGTTCTATTCCGACTGGGACCGTTGGATCTTGTCTCCCATACTCTTTGGCACATCTAGGTCAAGGTCTATCGATGACAATCCACCTTATATGACTGTTACGTTCAGGTCGCTCCGGAGTCCGCACATGTTTTCTATCACTCGTCTTCGTCACTCCCCTTCCGAACTTGCACCTCGCAATACCGCAGGCCCTTAAATATAGCCTAAAAAAGATAGGCCAAACGCATCACAAATTTGCTCGAACATCGGACCAGAGCCCGCCATATTTTGACTGCAGGACCCAATCTCACGGAGAAGCATCACGTCACTTGTCCGGAGCCGAATCGTCCGTGAATTCCAAGTTGATGGCGGTGGTTAGAAGGAAAACCCTCGAGAAATGGGGTCTAGTTTCTGATCAAGTAAAAAAAAAAATGAAAGACCGCGATACCCGCAAGCCTTAGTGGTACGCGGACAGCCAAGCACGAAAGTGTAGGAGACGTGAAACTCGGGGGCTCAACGAATACAATCCGGTTTGCGTCTCTCAGAGGCAGACCTTTCAAGTCGAGCACAGTCGCTAATCTGATCCATCATCAACATCGCGGGCCGCATGCGTACTTCCCGGCCTTACTTTTTTAAACCATCGATACTATGCTACTTGTATCAGAGCAATTCGGCAAAGGAAGGGACCTACAAAAAAAGGTAGAGTCTGTTAGATCACTCTGCATCCTTGCCGTCTATCACTGACCCCGCGACGTCTTTCCCTATGGTAAGGAAACTGCGACTAATAAAACGAAGCCCTGATTTACGGCGTTAGCTTCCAATTGCGGCTGCTGAATGTTCCCAGACGACACACGCCATGAGTGGATGCTTGTGAGTAGATGCCTGCCGCGTAGCATTATTAGGTCATCGGATGGGTAATAAATCACGATTTATTGAGCTGGAAGCTGGCACTTGGCGGGATACTTGATCACGTCTCTCTTCAAATGAGGGTAAGCTATCAATAATCAGGCTTGGTTACAGACCTTCGAGCTCAATACTAAGTCTGGCCATGTGAAGGGGATCTACCGCGAGATATATTCAATTGTGCGTGTGTTCAAGCTTACAAGCAGACACTGCAAGACGGATTACGAATAAATCAGCTCTCTGTGAATAGACTTTGATTGACTGGATAACAAACCAGGGAGTTAACTTGTGATGACTTCTATTCCATCTTCAATTACTAGAACCATATGCTCTTTTTGTGCACTCCTCGCACAGTTCTTGAAATATAGGAAAAGCGATCAGAACAAGGATGCAAGCAGCGAAGTCAGCACTTACCTCCGTAGAGGCCGTCCAGCCGTCGGGAAATATCCAGCCACGAGGATTCGAGCCTTGTATCAGGCACGGCTACAGTATCACGAAAATAGATTAAAAAGACGGTATCTGGTGTGTGGCAAACGCACTTCGATTGTAAAGCAATGACCAGGAAGCATGGTTCCAGGCTCGTCGTTTCCTAGGTACACGTGAATCTACGTGGATACTGGCTAGATTGCTTCACACGCCGGGGTGATCGCTCACGATGATGCAATATCCACGGAGGTCGATGGAAGACCTCCCCAATCCCATGGCCCGTGAACTGACTTGAGACAGAATACCCTCTAGATTTCGCCAAATTATATATGGCGCTTCCGATGCCTTTGAAAGGTCGTCCTGGACCACATGCGGCAATGCCTGCGTCAAGAGCTTCGTTCGTTGTGCTCACTAAATCCCTCCCAGGTTCATCCTATGTTTGTTTAGGACAACGTGTGGCAAGCTAGAATCAGACCTACAACGTCTCCGACCAAAATTGTCCTCGAAGTATCGCCGTGATACCCATCCAGATATACAGTGATATCGATGTTGATAATATCCCCATCTTCAAGAGGTCGACTATTTACACCAGTGAGATATCAATTGCAATAATTTACAGACGCAACCACAAAAAATAAACACATACTCGTCCGGGATGCCATGGACAAGGACATTGTTGATGCTTGTACAGCAAGACTTTGGAAACCCAGAGTAGAGAAGCGGGGATGGGTAGGCAGAGTGCGATATGATGAAGTCGTGGACACTCGCATCAATCGAGTCAGTGCTCACGCCGACCTGATCAACGGACGTTAGACATTGTCTAGTGAATGTACCGTGATCAAGATACACCTCACTTTGACCAACGATCCCGCATAGTCCAGCACAAGTTTGGCTAGATGTGCAGCCTTTCTCAGACGGAGCTCATCTCCTCCACCCAATGGAATACGCCCATGACCGGAATAGGGATCACCATTGAAAGGTCGCTCATGCTCTCCAGGTTTCCTTCCCAGAAGAGAAAGAGACTGCACATACGGAGGAAGTGGGATATGTGGAGGTACGACACGAGGTGCGATGTGTGATACGCCGAAGACGAAAGGCTCAGGTGGAAGTATAACAGAGTAAGATCCAAAGTTTTCGGGCTCTGAAAACGGTGGAGATTGATGCGTTGAACGATGCCGAGCGTTACCACCAACAAACAGTCCTGTCGAAGGGCATATCCTAGCATGTGGGTTCCCTAGCAAACGACGTTTGATCATCATGTGGCGCAGGCTGTGAAAGGGTAGCTCCCTAGTAAGTCCCATCGAGGAATGATCTTGGTCGAATGCGAGCGAACAGATGTCTGATGCGTGTCCGAGCTGGTGTCGACGACGAAGCCTAGCTGCCTAACGAACAAAAAGGTGGTAAACCATCGCGGGGCCTGATTCAGTCGCATCGAGCCGCTTACACCGCGGGCAAAGTTCGATGGAAACGGTGATTCCAGATCGATTACCTGATGATTTCTTGCCCAAAAGAATCAGTATGAGATTTTTGGATAAATCATGAACAAAATAGGAATGTGCTTCTCAATTTCTGCACAAAGTGTGCTTGAATTACATCGTGATCTGATTGAAAGTATGATCTAGCATGAAATCAGGCTGAAATTGAGCAGAAATGTCTTAAATTCCACAACATGTGTCCATGGAGCACAAAAGGAAGGACATTTAGGCTGGAATCACAAAAAATGCGCCAATCACATCCTGAACTCATCCTAGATAGTCCATAGATTCCAAGCTGATCCCATTGTGATTAAATGATCAGCAATAATTTAATCACAATGGAATCAGCTTGGTCACAATGGGATCAGCTTGGAATCTATGGACTATCTAGGATGAGTGCGGCATGTGATCGGCGAGTTTTCTGTGGTTTTAGCTTAAATGTCCTTCCTTATGTGGTCGACGAGCACATATTGTGGGCTTTATAATCTTTCTCCCCGATTTCAGCCCGATCTCATGCTAAACCAATTTCTGAATCGGATCATGATGTAATCTGAGCGCACTTTGGGCAGAAATCGGAGATCACATCCCCATTTTGCTCAAAATTTATCCGCAGATTGCATACTGATTCTTTTGGCCAAGAAATCATCAGGTAATCACTCTGGAATCACCGATTCCATCGAACTTTGCCCGCGGTGTTATGTAATAAGTATCATTGGCGTGAAAAGAGATGCCGAAGTTACAATTGATTCTGGTACTAGTAACTTAGCATTATAATGAGTGAAAGCTTAATCGCATGCACATTGCATCGCATTTGCGGTCAATACATGTTATTGCTACAAACGGCATAGGTACAGATGTGAAGAACAAATAAAAGACCATAAAATGTGCATGAATATTGCATGCCATGCAGTCGCGTTTTCAGTCCTCCTTTCATCGCATCTCCATCGGGGGCACCCACTCAGGTACATCCCCCCATTCAAATTTAGCAGCCTGGAAAGCCTCCTTGGCCTTCTGTGGTAGCAGGGATACATAATCTGGCGGGAGCAGAGCATCGTACTTGTCCAATCCCGGCTTATAGGTCGACCTTGCGTTCGCAAAGTCTGGTGTACCACTCACGACCTTTAGCGCGGAAGCTGGTACGATGCCAAAGCCACCGCCGGGGTCAAAAGCGGATTGAGACTGATTAGAGGGGGTGCCCAATGTAGAAGCTGGGGTTGGCTGCATTGGTTGACCGAAGGCTGATGTGGGTTGGCCGAAAGCTGAGGTTAGCTGCTGAACGGGTTTGCCAAACGCTGAGGGCTGTGGAACAGGCTGGCCAAATGCCGAGACGGGCCGTTGAGCGGAGTCACCGAATGCAGATGTGGGCTGCTGGGCTGCCTGACCAAAGGCCGATGTTACTACGGATTTGTTGGATTGTCCAAACACAGAACTGCTGGGCTGTACTGAGGATCCGTTCCCCCCAAAGGCTGATTGAACGAATGCAGCACCATTCGTGTTATTGGTGTTACCATTAGCAACGGCTGCGAACGCAGACGGTTTGTCACCGGCAAAAGCTGCAAACCCGCTGCCGCCAAGGGCGGTTACAGGTTGCCCGAGAGCCAATGTCGGCTGAATAGGCTGACCAAAAGCTGAAGTAGGCTGTTGTGAGGGCTGACCAAAAGCTGAAGTAGGTTGTTGTGAAGGCTGGCCAAACGCAGAGACGGGTTGTCCCGCTGTCTGGCCAAACGCAGAGATAGGTAGTTGGGGAGGCCGTCCGAATGCGGATGTAGGTTGCGTTACTTGGCCAAACCCTGTCTGTCCGAAGGCGGACTGGCCTAGCGCAGGCGCAGACGTAGGTGTGTTTGTGGAGGCGAATGCCGAGACAGGTTTGCTGTTTCCCAGAGCCCCAAATGCCGATGGTTTACCAAAGGCTGAACCGCCTCCACCCAAGGCACCCCCAGTCTTGAATGCTGAACCTAGGCCTCCAGGCCGATCTCGATTAATGGGACTTTGCTTCGAAGCCGCCTCATACGCCTCCTCGATGTTGTTGCGGACATGCATGAATATTCTTTCAGCGTTAGCAGTTTTGTCCTGCTCATATTTTGTCTGAGAGTCACTCAGTACTTGTGGGTGCATTGATACGACGCGTAACCTCACATATTCATCAAGTGTACCACCGATCCTCGCCAGGACAGCTTTCATGCGCAATTCCTCGAATGACTCATCTAATGGAAACAATAGATTGGGTTCGTGTTTGGCAGGCCCATATGATGATAGCGGCCAAAGTGGTTTATCAACTTTTGGATCGAAGTCTTTCGACATAGTCTCCACGCTATCAGTGTTGAGGATCAGAGAATGACACGAGACAACACGAAAGGTGTGCACCTGAATAGAACAGACTTCCCAGCTCCAGTAGCACTCCACTGTCCACCTGAATATGTGTGTCACTATTGATATTCACCATCCGAGCTAGGCGCAGTGTTTACCTGTAGTGGCCTGCCGGTTAGGGCCAGTATCCTTGGGGTGCTCGTTCCTACAGTTGTTCCCATATCTACAGATCCCACGCATAAAGAAGCTACAGATAGCCTAACAGACAGGATCTGAGGTCGTAAAAGAGATAAATATGTCCATAATTCAAGGAACGCACCATTGTCGGAATACGAAGACGATGATACCATGGAGTGTATCGTTTGCGGAAAGGCTCACTAAGAACAGAGCATGCCTTGTGGGAAAATATATCCCAATCAAGGATGACGTACTACCCGGCCCGGATAAAGACTCAGTAAGCTCTACATACCGGGCTGGTAGCTTTCGAAGATGTGAACGTTGTGGACACCTGTCTCGAATTCCACATGAACCATCTTTTAGAGCCTGTTCGGACTAAATTACGCTCTTCTCAGATCCTCACTTCCTTGCCTCAAGTAATTTCCGAACTTGTACAGAATTCTTTGGACGCCAGAGCCAACCAGATAGAAGTCGGGATAGACTGTGAAGAATGGGAATGTTGGGTAAAAGATAATGGCGCGGGGATCAGCAAGGATGGCTTGTTGATGCTGAGCAAGCGGCTTGAAGCAGGGAGGTACAGTAAGTTTACTTCCGAAAGCTCGCTGTGATGACAGTATCAAAAGTGCATTGTCTACCCAGACACTTCGAAGGCGTATACTCCCAATGATCATGTCATGGATAGAAATTTTGGGTTTCGAGGCGAAGGTACGATCTTCCCACTCGCCAGCGCAAAAATCGCTGACCTTGCTCTCTTATAGCGTTGGCGTCCGCCGCGGACATATCTTGTGTCGAAATATCCACCCGAACCCCAACATCGAAGGAGAGCTGGACTGTCATTCTCAAGGTATCATGCAGCCGATCATCGTTTACAATGACTCACAGCGCTCAATACAGAGTGAACAGTGTCTTTATGATGGCCCGTCAGTTCGCTGGCGAAGAGAGACTGCGGGAACGACAGTCTGCCTCCGTGACATCTTCTACAATGTAGCTTCCTATCCACTCCCCTCTCTCGCCCTCCTCCCACATTAACAATGTAATATCTAGCTTCCTATTCGTCGTTCCACACATTCGTCATCTTCTAAAACGTTATCATTGATTCGCAAAGACATAGAAATGCTCGCACTGGTGTTCCCTGAAGTATCCTTCTCTCTCGACGACATACACAGCACTAAACAGGGACGACTAGGGGAGGGACGAATTACCACCATACCCAAGGTACGTACAACATGGTTCACGCTTTGCATATTCACCTATATCAAAAACCATTTAGACCTTTTCAACGCTGTCATCTTTTCGCCATATATTTGGAAAAGCTCTTGCCACGGTACGCTCATATCTCACATGACTAGATTGTTTGCTCAATATGTCAGTAATAGCATGTCGATGAAATCGATGTCACGGACGGTGAAATGTCGATTCGGGGCTTCATCAGTCTAGATGGTGCATTATCTAAGGTATGAAATAAGCATCGATCCATCGTGTCGTCCCTCTTATTCGATGTCACGAATATGGCTCCCAGACCCACCAGTATCTCTGTGCGTCTTCAGTGATCTCCTATAAACAATCGACCTAATATCTACGAAGATGTGAATCGGCATCCTCTTACGCCTAGTCATTTGCATCGTAAAATAGATGACGAGTTCGCAAATAGTTCTTTTGCAAAGCATGTACGCTTCCCATTCATTTCATTCGCTTACCGCAATGAGCGAACAATCGTTTCAGGCATTTGATGAATCAGGCAAGACCAGTTTGCCCTTATCTGGTAAGGACTCTCACTGTGCAAATTGTGGTGACCGGCTAATGAATACGTCCAGCTGCACGACGCTCTCTCAGGAAATGGGAGAAGAAACCTGTATATGTCCTCGACCTTACTATTCCTAGAGGAGATGTAGATAATCTGTTAGAACCAGCCAAAGCAACAGTGCAGTTTCGGGTCTGTCCATTAACTATCCTTCGGCAGTCTGAAGTGCTAATCGTGCGTATATCTAGAACGAGGTCACTGTAATCAACTTCGTCGCTTCCGTCATACAATCATATCTTGCACGCAACGCCTTCATATCCCAGAATTCTTTTGGTGCTGTCAATACATCTCCTGGTCCTGGTCCTGCGAAAAGACGCAGAATCAATTTCCCGAGGACACTCAAGACAGGAAATACATTATCTACCTCTTGGGCCCGTAAACACCATAGCGTTCATGGCAAACCTATTGTAAGCTACCGACTAGCATCTGCGCCTTTGACTGTCAGGTGCTAATGTTCGTTTAAAATATCTAATAATTGTCTCATTTTCAGGCCGACAGTTTATCTGAAAATGTCGTTGACCAAATCAACTGGACAGACCCGAATACTGGGGTCACCTATAACATCGATCCACGGACGGGAAACTCGTATGTCCGTGGAAAGTTGAGTGACGGGGCCGGTGACTCTGAGCGACCCGGCTCATGCAATAAGAGAATGATAGTTGACACGCGATGGCTGAAGAGCAAAGATCAGGGAAGCCGGATCGGCGACAAGGATACTCCACGATGGGTTTTGAACGCTTTGAAGGTAGCGCAATATTTACCTGCTTATGATCATCTGCCGTATAGAGAGCTGAGAGGTTGCTTGATTCGATAGATTAATGGAGTATTCACTCCCACTGAACCTCACATACCCGTTGTTTCCCCGAACCTCCCACCCATGGTTAGCACGGAGGGTAATACTTTCGTCTCGCTTGCCAGGCAGTCGAAAGGTTTAGAGGAATCCCAGTCGAAACGGAGTCGGTTCTTTGACAGCTGCCTTCAACCCCGCATTACAGGACGCTTTCGGAGAGATGATTTGTTACGTACAAAAGTCATTGGCCAACTTGACAAGAAATTCATAGTGTGCACCATCGATACTCCCCGCGACAGCGCCATGGCTGGGACTAGCAATCAAACCGAGGCCAGCATTTCTTTGATACTCGTTGATCAGCATGCTGCCTCTGAACGCGTCCGCGTTGAACGGCTCCTCAAAGAACTTTGTCTGGGTTTCCTCGGTACTGATGCTACTGGGGTTCGATGTGTAGAGCTGGCTCCCCCAAAGCCTGTCCTTCTGACGAGAACAGAAGCTCAAACGCTGCGAGCAACGCCTAGCATTAGGGAAACCTTACGACGGTGGGGTTTCTCTTTCGCCGATGAAGACCCACAACATGAAGCTGAAGAGGCTGCATATCAACAAGTTTGGGTCAAGTGTGTGCCAGAGGTTGTGAGTGAGAAGGTATCTTATCTTTATGAATATGTGGAGAAAAATGAGTTTGCTTTACTGATTCATCCTTCAAGCTCATGACATCCGATGAGATGCAGAGGCTGCTAAAGGGATATTTGGCTTCCTGTGAAGCGGATGGTGTTGCTTCCGAGCCAATCGAAGGCGATTGCGAAGAGAACGCAGACAAATTCTTGTGGCATAAAGCGCTTCGCTCGTGCCCGCGTGAGCTGCTTGATCTAGTCAATTCTAGAGCATGTCGAGGTGAGAACGCATACGTGTCTGGATATCGATCTTGTTTTAATGTACCTGCATCATAGGTGCCGTTATGTTCAACGATTCGCTCACTTTGGAGCAATGTGAGCGACTAATTGAACAGCTAGCAGAAACTGTCTATCCATTTCAGTGTGCTCATGGAAGGTAAGTTGTACTCCGCAAAGTGATTAGTCAATAACTGAGTAGCGCTTGCGTAGACCATCGTTAATACCTCTTACCACTACATCAACCCGAAGCGAGACTGGGCGACGGGGAGCATACACTGACTGGGAATCATTTCTTCATGGTCCTTAGACGAGAAAGTGAATCAACAGAACAAGAAGGCGGTGTATGCGCATGCCGTGATTTCAATTCCTTTGTGAGTTACATGTGCATGGGCCGGTCGAAGCCAGTGATTTCCAAGGCCATCGATCTATCGATGCGCAGAATGTGAAGGGTACAGTGATCATAGGCGCTCTCGAGTCACGGGTGGTATTGATGTATGACGCATCCGGCACCGATGACATCATAATCCCAGTTTCCTCTTATACCCCTTTGCGCCAACTCAGGCTGTCACCGACTCACAGCTACCATCATCACTTCACACCATCCAGCCCGCTATAATCCACCTCATACTTTGATACCAAGTCGCAACGAACGTCATGGGTAAATCGCTCACCAAAGTTGTGTATAAGCCCGACAACAACTCTACCGAGGTCTTCTTGATCATCGTTAACCCTGTGGAGGTGAGCCTCGATCGATCGCCATCGGCGTGTTCTTCAGTGTTGAATCTGTTTTCGCGATCCAGTACAAGAAGTGGAAGGAGGGTGGTAAGCATTTTCTGTCGTTCAGGCCCCATTCTACTTTCACTAATATATACTGGTTGTCAAGACACGTGAATAACATCACACGCTCAGATGCACCACAATTGACATGTTGATCGTTGCAGCACCATTCCATTAGTCGAGGTCGTCGATTGTGAGTGTGCTGGACATATACGCTTGACGCGCACTCACTATCGTCCTGCAGCGTTTGAGGTTCTACATTCCAGCCAAGGCGCGCAAGGACTCCTTGGCCGACCGTCGAAACAAGAGCTCGATAACACCTTTGGCACACATGTCGACACCGAAGTCGTTACGTACATCTTGCGAAATGGCAAGGAGGAGGCAGGAGAAGGGCTTTCAGGAAAGTGGGGGAGCAAGAATGATACGCACGGGAGTGCTTTTCTCGACAGCAGGGGTGGAAACAGCACGAGTGGCATCTGAATTACCACATGAGCCGCGTTGAGGCTTGACCTGACCTCATATCCAATCAGATTCGGTGCTGTGAAGAAGTTGTAACTGCAATTGTATCCATCATAGTCCCTGATCTCGGGCCAGCAAGGTGCCGCGCTTTCACGTTGCGATACATACCATCAACGCAGAACCTCATGGAGCTATTACAGCGACTGTCAAATCGTCTTTATTTTTCGAACACATTGGTCAAATCATTTCGGAATTTCTTTTGCGCCGGGCCGCCCATGGTCTCCACTCTAGGTTGTATTGAGTTCACCAAAATGAAAATCGACCTGGCTATGACACAGGTACTTCGCAGAGGTTCTATGATCTCAGTCGTAGATCACCGGTGATGAATGACACAGTACTAAAAAAACGTGCAAACAATATCCACTATTCAATTCCTTCAGGCTTTCAGACCACGAGAGTGTGAAGCAGTGGCCGAGTTTCTTCCAGCTATATGCAGTCATAGTACAAAATGGAAAAATGCGTCACCTGAGCGATTCGAACACTCGCGGGCAAAGCCCAACCGCTGATACTGCTCAATAGCAGGCGATCCCGTTAACCACTCCGGCAAAGTGACCTGGCAGAGCTCGCCCTTCTGTATCCTCTAACCGGCTACATACGCGGGACATTTCTTTCGAAGACTCGGGTTTGGTCCGAACTCGATTGCACTTTGGCGATGCCTTACATTTGGCTCGACTGCGACCCGGTAGATTCTTCAGTTGTTATCCTCAGCGCGTGGATTTTAACATCCTCCGTAGGGCCATGATGATGCCGCTGCAATTCTGCTAGCCATTCATTGTCCAAACGTACAACTCCTTGGTGTCTCCACGGTATCGATGTGCATTCGCATTCATGCGACTCCCCCTTTGTGACATGTTGTTTCATCAACAATAGGTGCACGGTAATACAGATGCAGAGAACACTGCGGTCAACGCAGCTCGCTGCTTGTATGCCTTTTCTGCCAAGACGTCCGTGAAGGTCTTTCCGGGTGCTTCAAAGCCTCTTCTTCGGCCTGCCAGGCACGATGCGGAGATTCATGGTATAGACGGGTTAGGTGGGGTCAAGGGTTTTCCTCATTCAGACCAAGAGGAAGTTCAAGCGCGACTATCCAAATGCGAACCTCAATACAAAGCTATAGATGCAATCGCGAGGGCCATCCGAGACACATGGAATGGCGGCGCAGGTTCCAAAGTCTCAATCGTAGCAACTGGGCCTTTGACGAATATTGCGCTCTTTGTGAGCATATATCCAGAACTTTTGGATGGAGTGGAACAGATTGTGTTCATGGGAGGGGGTGTCGGTGTCGGGAATCGCTCCGCTGTCGCAGGTACATGACTATGGACTGAATCTACTCTATGCTGCACTGCTGATAGCCTTTACGGCAGAATTCAATATTTTGTGTGATCGTGAGCATCTCTGCACACTGTACTACCAACTCAGCTCAATTCACATACTTCTTCAGCCGAAGCGGCTCAGATCGTTCTTAATACCCCAGTGTCCAAGACGATGATACCTCTCAACGTCACACATCAAGCCATAGTTACGAACTCCGTTCACACCCGACTACTGTCTCCCAGCGCCGTGTCTGGTACCGAAGGTCGTGTTGAGGCATTCAGTAACCTGAGACACAGTCTCTCAACCCTCATCTCGTTCTTCAAGGAAACGTACAGATCTACTTTTGGATTCGAAGACGGTCCACCTCTCCACGATGCCCTTACTATTGCATACATATCGAGGCCGCAATTATTCACCTGCAAGAGATACAGAACGGACGTGGAACTGACTGGTCTGCATACCACTGGGGAGACCATGGTTGACATCTGGAATTATAGAGCGTCTGATGATTCTTGGGGTACGACAGGGAAAAATTGCAATGTCGCGGAAGGGCTCGATGTGGGCACCACTTTTTTTCATCATCGAGTGATTGTCCTGATTTGTTTGGTCAGGTTGCTGCGTTTTTCGAGGTGTTTTTGGAGTGCGTCGCTCGATGCGACAGGGTGTCTCCGCTCAATGAAAACAATTGACCGTGAATCTCAATGCAGGCAGTATCATAAGGGTATATAGAGCAGGGATATATTGAGTAACATTAGGTAGGCATGTATTGAGCATGGAGTATCCGTATTTCAGTCCAACAATTTGCTTTATGGCCTACCACCGTCGAAAAATATCTTGTTAACGGGGCGATGCGGCCTTGCCCTGCGCTTGCCATCGCGCATGCTGCGAATGGCCTGGTCCACTTCCCCTCGTCCAACAGAATGCAGGCCTCCCGTACGACCCTGAGAAGCTGGAAAATAGTCCGTTTGTTCTTTGCTTCCCTTGATCGTCTGAGGGAATGTATGAGGCATCGGAAATGGTGGAAATGGTAAATTAGGCCTTACCAGCTCTTCTGGCTCCTGTTGGTCTACTACGATGCTAGGCGATGTCACGATGATCTTCGTCTCGGCATCGTGCACCTCCAATGCAGCTTTCTGTAGGCACAACGTCAGTTTAGGACGGAATATATTGAGTGATCAATCACCTGCAAGGACGACGAGAAAGCCAAGATGAGGGCAAAGAGATCCTCTGGCTTAGGTGTTTCAGGGGAATCCGGGGCTTCGCCGTAGTAGGCGAGCAAAGACCGGAGGTCGATGTCTAGTGCAGCTCCCATCTTCTTCATGGCGTCTATACTTTGCGTGTTATCCCTCACAAAAGGCTAAACCAGCGGTAGGTATTGCAAGAAATTATTGTCAAAACATACAGAGCTCACCCGCATCACTTGAACAAAATGGTCATTTGTCAGGCGCAGCAGTTCCACATTTCTGACCTCTTCATTGACTTGGTTGAGACCGTTGGTAAGTGCCAATATCGACGAAGCGATAGTTTGAACTGAGACTGGAATCGAGTCAATATCAGGATCACCTATCAATCCCGTGTATGAAATGTCACCTCGTGCAGCGGCTTCTAGATGCGGCATCTCTTCAATGAAGTTTATCATCATGGAGTCAGTTCGAAGGAGTAAACGAGCAAGGTAATGCAGCAGAGTTGGGCAATCGGACCCTTTGACCGTTTTCGTTTCCCGCATCTACACAACATCAGTGGCAGACTCGTCAGCGGAGTGCTTTAGTTACCTTCAAGAGGGCATCTAGCTTGAAGCCTCGCGCACCACCACGGAAACTCGAACTATTGAGGGCATTGCCGATAGCGAGGACAGCCTGGAGAAACCATAAGTGGGAGGGATATACACAGGTAAGAAAGACCGACTTGAAGAACACCTTTGAATCTGATTGAGGACCGCACTTCACGGGATGCACTGCGAAGAATGTTCAGTTCCGGTCTGATTTCTTCGATCTCCAATTCCAGACGTCGCCTGAAGATCATGCACTCCAGACGCTCTGACAGTCGAGGGATAGTCATAATCTATGGGGAGGCATGAAGCGTAAGTTCAGATGGAAGGGGACCGCTTATGTACCTGGTGAAAGTATTGGTCGGCCTTCGCAAGCTTTGCGATGTCATCAAACCCCCTAAGCCTAGTGATTTCTTCGGATGTCGGAAGTTGTTTGCTGATGGCCTTCAAGTCGTCAGTCGATAACTTCGCATCATCAACGTCCAATAACGCCTTGCGAATCTCCGGAAGCCCCATCTTGATTCTGGAAAGCATGATAGCTATGGCGAGATGAGAGATCATGGCGAGTAGAATAAGCTAGGAGCTCACCAACGTGATTGGCACGAGTGATGTCCAGAAGCGTTGTTATTGACTGTTTTCCCGCCTTATGCTCTGATACAGGAATTAGTGTTGAGCTCATGTTGTCCATAGCAAAAGTATTTTCGAGATCATCCATGTGAAAAGTAGGTACGGAAGAAAGCTCATTCCACACGCTAGATGTAAGATTGGTAGACTCTAGCTTGTTCCAGAAGAAAGGTTTGAGGCGCTTCGAAACGACTGCTTTAGGTTTAGGCGTTCGGAACGCGCTAGGTGGTGGAGGGGGTGGCGGCGGAGCAGGAGATCGCGGGGCACCCGAAACACCCAAAGGAGAAGATGGAAATGGCGGCGGCGGCGGCGGCGGAGGAGGAGGAGGAGGAGGAGGAGGAGGGGGTGGTGGTGGTGGTGGTGGTGGTGGAGGAGGAGGAGAAGAAGAAGGAGGAGGACCTGTCGTAGGTATATGAGAAATATAGGGAAGGTTGACAGTGGAGGCCCGCATCCCTGGTGGCGGCGGCGGCGGAGGCGGAGGCGGAGGCGGAGGCGGCGGAGCAGGGGCAGGGGCAAGTGGAGGAGGAGGGGGTGGTGGTGGTGGTGGTGACGGCGGCGGCGGCGATGATGACGATGGTCGCGAATCAGAGGCGATAGCGTTTACAGTCTGAGGCAGGACGAGTGAACCAGCAGCTCCGGTTGGCTTTGGAGGTGGAAGTGGAGGCAGAGCTAGAGGACGAGTCGGAGGTGGGGGCGGTGCCGGGGGAGCAACTGAAGATTTAAAATCCCCCTCTGTGATGAAACGAGGTTTGGCAGCCAACTGGACCTTGAGTTCAGCATTTTCCTTCAACAAAGATGAGATTTCTTCATCTTTTTGGGTGAGGCTTTCGATTGTTCGAGCAGCCATTTGTTGCGCATCCACATCTGCGTCTGAGTCTCGGCTCTCTTGTTTCGATTTAAATCGAGAATAGACCGACTCCAGTGCACGTTTGAGATACAACCCCTCTTTGTCTTTCGCAATTAACGAGCTTTCGAGTTCGCCGACCTGAGAATATTCAAAATGAATTCTATGAGCATGCCTGAGATGCTGACCTTGATCTTAAACTGTGCAATTTCGTCCATCAGACTATTCCACTTTGCCTTTTCACGATCTCGTTTGATACGCTCATCCTGTTACTGCGCTGAGGGATGAACTTTGTGGGAGTTTTGTCAATGGACGCTCACCTGCTCCCTTCCCTCACTTGGATTCTGTGCTTTGAGCTTGTCCAGCTCCGACTGTAATTGTAAAACTTGCTTTTCCTTCTGAACAAGCCGCTGAACGAGGCCCTGAAAATTCTGATTGGTGATGATAAGATCAGAGTTTGAGCCAAGCTGGGAGAGAGAACTGACCTCTTGTGCATGTGGAGAAGAGACGCTCGGAGGAGAGGACTTCAATGTATTGAGTTCAGCAGTCCGCTGATGAAGCTCATCGCGAAGGACGACACGCTGTAGAATCGATGAATCAGTACTTCTGAGCAATTGCCAGCTGGCAGTGGTGTGTCAGAGTAGTCCATCAATGTACACACTCTAGCAACAGAAGAATAAGAGAACATACGAGGAACTCACCTCTCTGGTTAACTCTTCGATTTCATTGTGCAGATTCTCTAATATTTGCTCAAAAACGATGCCAGAATCTCGAATTGTAGCGTCCTTGTCATCGATGGACTGGCCGGTGATGTGTTGTATAGAAACGGCAAAGTCCTTCAGGAGAAGCTGCCAACTTTCGTCGCTGTGACATATGAGATCAGATTTGGTTCGAATAGAGAAGAATGTGCCATACAAGCCTTGAACAGAAATCATTTGTTTCACAAAAGCAGCTGAAACCGCTATCAACTTTGTCTTAAGTTGGCTGGCATCTGAATGTAAGCAATGCACACGAAAGCTAGATGCGAGCACCTACATATCCATCTCTCTTTTCAAAATGACTACATAATCCTTTAAAATATCGACGATCTTTGGATGAACATCAACATGTTGCCTAGAGAGAGAGACTAATTCTTCAACAATAGCCTCTGAATTGGAGATTGATCGTTCATGTCCGCGTTCCATGAGGCTTACGACTCTTTCTCGCATGTCTTCCTCGTCTTCAAATTTCTCTTCTGTATAGACATCGAGTTGCGTTACCATCATATCTGGTGGCTTGATGTATCGAAGTGTCTGCACGTGAAACGTGAGCAATTGCCTGACACTGACTTCCTTCTTAGCACTTACAACGATCACTTCATTGAGGCCGCGCCGTCCAAATTCCTCTCGAAGAAGGATACGTTCTTCGAGAGATTCAGGGCAGTTTGTGAGAGCGTTGACAAGTACCATTGAAGCTGTGCGAGCTTCCCATGCACCGTTGTCTTCGGTACGGCGGTCGAAAGCCAAGTCACTTCCGCTGCTGTCGGTATCTGTCAATGACAGCCGCAAGGAAGATATGAGATCTTCAAAGCGGAAGGCTTCATCGAAGGCGACTCTATAATCCGACATAGCCGCAAGGACCGCTTTGTGACCGTCCGGCAGAGAGAGAACGCATATCGCGGCGAGAAGGTCAGAGACTAGGGAGCGAAGCTTGAAGGAAGAATGATGAAGGGAATAGACGATGTGTGTCACAATAGTGGGCGAAGACAGCACTTGCTCAAACCCCGCCTGAAGAAGCAATTCAATTTTGATATCCCTCAGATATAAATGTGTCCATACCTCAGTATTAAGAAGTACTCTCAAACATTTGATCAACTCGAGCAAAACTGACTCTTCAACGTCGCTTAATACCTTTCTCTTGCCCCCTTTAGAAACGAGTCTGGCCAGTACACTCCCCAATACCTGGAGTCCGGTCTCTTCTTCTACGAACTCGTTGATCCACGCCAGATTAGCCGTGGACAAGTGGATGCGCAAGGAAATCAAGTGCTTCACTAGCTTGGTGTCCATCGCCCTGCCCAACCGGATGACATCTACGTACCACTTGGGGGTCTGGTCTTCTTTCAGTGACATTGAGCCCTTATCCCCACCTGCCGACCTGAACCAACTGGACCAAAGGCCGCCAGTGGTCTGCGGTTGAAGTGGCTGCGCTTCCTCTACTGCCTTGTTAGCCTGAGCGATTCGCGTAAGCATGCTGGTAGCGCCAGATGGACCGTAAGTAGCAGAGAACGATGGCTGTTGCGTCGCCGATGTCCGCGCTTTCGAGAGGGACGCCATACGAGATAACCGATGTTGCTCGAATAGATATCTCTTTCGATCTGACGGTAGATGTTGCATCGCGTCTCGCTGAGGCCCCTTCAGACCCAGATCGTTCTATGAATGCTTGAGTGACTAAGAACGAAACGATCGTGTATTATTCACATACCAGCATCTCCTCAAAGTCTTGAGTATCGAGACCTTCATCACCGATGACATCGTCTCTTCGACTAGTGCCAGTTCCTGCATTCGACGTGCGTCGAACGAGGGTAGGCTCACTCACACTTGGAGTCATCACGGCGTCCGCCTTCGTAGGCGATGTAGGTGTGGCAGGACGAACCCAGCCCTCGAAAATACTGGAGAACCGACTTGGGGATAAAGAGCTTCTCCAATCCGACTGACCACTTCCAACTGGCTGAGGTGATGAATTGTCTTTCTTCTTGGCTGTTCCCTCGTCTTCGTCCTCAGAGGAAAAGGGATCTTGAACCTTTTTTAAAGTTGATACTGAAGGTTCAAGAGTTACCGAAGACAAAGATCGGGATTTGGAACGACGATACCACTCGTCGGGAACGATGTAACGGAAGGTTCTCTTCGCGTTCGCAGTGAAAAGACTGGGGATGTTTGGTGTGTCCAGAACCACGGAAATTACGGAACTTCCAGACAATCTCGACGATTCTGATGGTAGATTTCAATATGATACTGACTTACACACTGAGACGCGTAGAACAAATCTCACTTTCTGCATCGCCCTCGTTCCAGACCTCTTCCAGAGCGTACTCTAGTGTACCTCCACCGGGAACAGGAAGCGACTTTGTTAGTCCAAGCTCCTCAGCTACAGCATCGATCGTATCTTGCACTGTACTAAACCTCGACACGAAGGATTTGAAGTGAAACCCATCGTGTATTTCCGGTACACGGAGGAAGGTCACGGTCAAGGATAGAGCTGGGTGGAAGGACACGAGTCGGAGGGAGGGAGAATGAAGGTGCGATGTCAACGCGAAAGTCGAGAATTGACGTTCGGAGGATGGATCTGAAGGTGCGTTGTTCATGAAAAGCGCAACTGGTGTCGATGGAGGCGCTATACCTGTGGAAGGTTGGGCATCAGTGAAGGGAATGCAAATGATGACTTGACCTTACCGTCGCCCAAAGATTCTAGCTCTTCCTCTTCCCATCGACGACCATGTTTCTCTATTCGAATTCTCTGAATCCCCCACCCATGTGGGTGAAGATCCCCAAGGACGTCCGTTGTCACCTCATCAAGGGCAGTGAGACGCTCAATCACGTCCTGAATGGTGCTATCGGAATTGACGGACACAAAGTGAAGGGACCCGGAAGGAAGGACAGTCGGTGCAATCAAAGGATCGTTTGCCATACTACGAGTGTGTGTGCATGCACGCGGCGAGACTAGGCATGAAAGGCCGCATGAAATCAATCCTAACCTATGAATGGAGCCTATTCGAGGCTCTCACTCTGCAGTGGACTGCTGACAAACACTAATCTCGGTTCCAGACGCACATTGCCCCTCCGGTCGAGTGTTGTCTTAGTCCAAACAGCTACAGCAATAATGTGATCCTTACAAAAACAAAACAGTACAGATGGCTATAAACGAACAGGACCGAACACGAGTCAATCTTCCTCTTCCTCCATCTCCTCTTCAACTTCCATCGATTCATCCGGTGCAGGCACAGACCACGGCGGTTCCGCCTCCATGGCCTCTCTCAAATTGTATCTTGGGTTGTAATTCATGACAGCGAGCCTTGCGTCCGAGTCCCATCTCAAGCCGCTGTCGAAGAACCGTCGCTTTCTTCTCTCCGAACTTTGTTCGTAGTAGCCGAAGTGATCTAGCGTGGGGACTGTGTACCACTCGTTGGATACAATACTCATCCGTTTTCGCTGTCCTGCGCGAAGTGGTCGCGAAGACGAAACTTCGTCGGAGTCGTACCGGTACGAATCAAGATCATCCGAGTCGTCAGTAAGAGGGTCGACTGTTTCTGGCTCCTGTAGATTGTACACAAACCGGGAGTGTTCTATGAAAGAGCCAGTGAGATCGTGCATTAGATGCAAGACGGGTAAACATACGTGCTAAGCGATCATCAAGCTCGTCTCTTGAGCCTAGTTGATCGTCTCTGAATAATCCAAGATGCTGGCCCACGCTCTCTCTAGGAACGTCGTGCATAGCGACAGAAGGAACCGGCTGCAACTCTTGTAATTGCTTCAGGGCAATTTCCCTTGAGCTCACAACGTCAATATCCAGTAAAGGACAGTCGAGGGAACCGAGCTCACTTCACTTTTTCCAACGAGCCGTCCTTGATATTCATATCCTCCATATTACTCTCCGCAACTTCGAGCCTATACCTTGGCCCAAACCACTCGAAGAACTCATTCCACGGCAGGCTCAGATTGATATCTTTCTCAATTCCTAGAGCGCATGCGGTCTCGTACGCCCATGTACGTGACGCATTCTTGACTGTATAGCCGCCGCCGCCGAGAAGTATCATGGGAATATTCAAGTTACGAATGAACTGGACACAGTGAGCATGGCCCTTCATGGTCACGTTGAAACAGCCGAGCTTGTCGCCCGACAACGAGTCCGACCCACATTGAAGAACTATAGCAGCGGGCCTAAAGGTGTCAACGATTCCTGACACGACCTTTCATTGGAATGAGTGTGATGCTCGCCTTTGAAGGAGTGATATTATCACTTGCCGGTTCGAATATGCTCCTGAATGAGTCGTCTGTTAACCCATCCTTCAACGGAACGTTCACCGCATACCCCTTGCCCTTGCCCCTCCCCTTGTCTTCTTGTGTACCTGTGCCAGGAAAGTATTCACCAAACTTGTGAAAGCTGCACGTCATGACGCGATCAGTCGTATAAAACGCCTCCTCCACGCCATCGCCATGATGGCAGTCAATGTCAACATAAAGCACGCGTGGGAATGTGCGTAGGAGTTCGAGGATGCCGAGTACTATGTCATTGATGTAACAGAACCCAGAGGCTTCGCGCTTTTTGGCGTGATGTAGCCCTCCAGCCCAGTTGATGGCGATGTCGGCCGCTCCAGAGGTGATGCGTTTTGCGGCAGCTAGTATTCTTGAGCTAGACTTCGAAACGCGCATGATCAATGAGGACGTACCTATGGTACCACCAGCAGATATCGAGCAGAACTCGAAGATGCCTTCAAATGCTGGATTATCGTCCCCGACCAAGACTGCCTAATTGACATTAGGGAATATACTGAACGAGGGAAAAGTAACAACATACACCTTGTCCCATGGTACGTCAATTCCTCTGCCGTATCTGGAGTTACTTTATTCAAGAAATGTACGTATTCGTCTGTGTGAAACGCAGCCATGACTTCAGGAGTTGCGCGACGTGCTCTCTGTTGGAAGACGTCACGAAAGTAATATTGAAAGCTCAAGACAACCTTACTAGAACTTCCATCTTCGGCAACATATCATATACGGTTACCAATTCATGGGTGATTCGCATGCGAAGCGGTTTCATTGGATGGCCTGGACTATACGAGTACGATCCGATGTCCGCTGGAGGATTGCACGTTAGAGTTCGTCTTGAATATGTGGGCGCCACATACGATCGTAATAGTAGGAAACGCGTCGTCGAGACATTGCGATGTCGGCAGTGAAGAGGCTTAAAGCTTGTTGCAAGGACTACACAGGGTCAAACGTTGGAAGAGCTGGTGGCGGCACACAATCGCTAAAATGTGAGATACAATGATTTTGTACTAGATCCTCGGTATTTGGGTCAAACACTGCCGAGTATAGCCCTGTAGAGCCCTATTCGGGCAGATAGCTTGAGTAAAAAACTCAGTTTTAGTCCGTTAGATAGTCATCTCCGAAGGCAAACGTGGGAAGTAATCATGCGACGTGCGACTTGCCCTTGCAAAATATCCAGCAATATATCGCACTGTTATAATGCCTTCTACCATGACTGCGAAAGCACCGGACAGCTATACATTTACCGTCGGAAAGCTAGGTGTGTAAATATCCTACTCTTGCATTCCTGTTTGCCTGAAATATGTTGTTCATAGATGCGGGCATGGCTGTACGCACTTCTGAACAATCCTGCCGCCCTCTCATAACGGAATATATGTTTAGATACTTCTTGGAGAGCGTGCACATCTTATCGAGTTTCCTTCCTTACTTCTTCCCCCGGGCGCAACCGCCGGCTCGATAGTGAACATATCAGTGACGCAGAATGTTCTGGAGGAGCAGAAGCGCGACGATGAATTTTGGCAATTGCAGAACGATATCCTCGAGACGTTTGGACATAACACGCCCAAAGCTCCCGAAATCAAAGTGCGTATCAGCCAAATCTCTATCGTATCGTAACTATCAACGGATTCGGGTCATTTGCTTGCCATCACAGCTTCGAAATGTGACGCAAACCTCCGTAACTCTAGAGTGGCCCCCACTCGACCTTGCCACAGCTCATCTACGCTCGCTTGATATCTACAGAAACGGTGAAAGGCTCGCGCCTATCCCTTCTCCCATGCAGAACACGTCGACAAAGCTTTCCGGTCTAGCTCTTGATAACGATTATACCTTTCGCCTTGTCCTTCGCACATCTGCCGGAACATTTCAATCGAATGTCGTCCATGTACGCACACATACCATGACCGACACTTCCGGTATTTCTGTTTGCTTCGGGAATGTCCAGGACCCCGTGTTGCTAGAAAATGCGAAGCTGGCTTTGCAGGATATGGGCGCGAAGTGGAGCGACAAAATTCAAATTGACACAACCCACTTTGTTTGCACTACCCCTGCTGCGACACCTTCGGGCGCTCAAGCCACTGGTAGTGTCAGTAGTGCACCGGGGGTAGAGTACCAGAGAGCGCTGCAGTTGAGTATACCCGTAGTGCAGCCGCACTGGATCTTAGCATGTCATACGGAAAAGAAGTAGGTTGCGATGAAAGTTTTATTCATGTCTGATGTCCCAATACTGTCAACAGGATGATTCCTATCGCCTCATACTACCTCGGTACCACTCCATCTGCACCCATCAATTCTGCGCCCTTTACACGACATCAATCCATGTCGCAGGCTTCGCTTCCCCATAGCGCGTCTTCGAATAAGGCTGCTAACCGCGCCTCAATGCCTGCACCGGCGCGCACACCAACTGACCCCTCTCCTATGCGGGCGTCTGGTATGAGTATTGAATCCTCGGCACGCGCCACTCCCCATGGTTTTGAACCCACAATCGAGGAGCAAGGGGGATCAGAGGAAGAAGATTCGAGCTCACCAACGAAGAAGAACCGAGGCCCCCCGCGAATGAGACACGGTACAATGGACAGGGAATTTAAATTCCCACCTGGACCGCCACCTCCGGTCCCTGAAATCAAGCCTGAACACTTGCAGAACACCAGGGATCAGGCGATGCACCGGTCAGCAGGAGGAAGCCAAGAGGCCGAGGCGCCTCCGGATATAAAGGGGTCCGCTGACTACGAAGGATCAGAAGAAGCCGGACTTACAGCTGTTAGTACCGTCGCTCCGTCGAGCGTGGAAGTGCCGCCGCTACCTCCCGTCGAGCGAGAAAAGAGTGCTAGTCAGCAGGATGAAGGTGACGAAGACCTCGGAGAGACGGAGGAAATCTCGCTAAATTGATTTGGTTGGATGATATTGTACGCACGTTTCTGTCTCTTGTTCATTGTCAGTTTCTGAGATTGATTCGCCCTTTGCGACGTTACCTTCTTTTATCATATTTCGGCTCCAATATATTCTATCGCGAACAATCTACGAAAGACTCAAATGTCTTACAGTTTTCGATTCTGTGATGACTGGTGACAATTGCATTCAAGTTTGTCGAAACCTTGCACCTGAGGAATGAGCGGGAAAACATCGGAAATACTGACTGCACGTGCTGCCCTTGAACGATCGGGTGACTGGCCGACTCCCGACTCCCCAACTCATTCGAGTACAAATGCCCAGCTCATTCACCTATCAAGATGGCTCTATCGTTGACTCTTCCTTGCCTCAAGCCAGTTCAACACTCTTATCCCAACCAAATTGCTTGAGAAACCTCTGCTTTCTACACCTGCCTAGATATCGTTATGCCTCCATCTGACTTTGCAACAGCAAACATCGACGATATCGTTAGGCAACTTACAACGGAAGAAGCCATTCAACTCATTGCAGGTGTTGGCTTTTGGCATACGTATGCAGTCCCGCGCTTAGGCATTCCTTCGATTAAGGTAAGCATGCGAGATCTTTGACCGGCTTGCTTCCTCTATGATGCATCGAACGTCGATACGCATATACTTTCGTATAGGTCAGCGATGGGCCCAATGGTGAGACTATCTGACGATGCCTAGCATCCAAGACTTAATTTAATAACTCGCTCAGGCATCCGAGGGAATCATTTTTTTATGGGCACTCCCGCGAAATGCCTTCCAGTCAGTTGGCTATATTCAAGGGTCTCTAATGCATAACTAACCCTGTCACAGTCAGCTACGGCTCTTGGCGCTACCTGGGATGTCGGGCTCATCGAGCAAGTAGGCTTGAAATTGCTCGCCGGAGAAGCAAAGCTCAGAGCGGCATCCATTGCTCTAGCACCTACATGCAACATACAACGGGTATGTCATTATGCAGTATCTTACGATGCTTACGTTGACAGCAATGTATAGAATCCGCTAGGAGGTCGCGTATGTATTTTACAAAACATCTGCAAGCTTCCACTCATGAAGATCAGAGCTTTGAAAGCTTCTCAGAAGACCCGTACCTCTCCGGCATGATTGCTGCAGCCTATGTCAAAGGTATTCAGAGTGGTGGGATTGGTGTCGCTATAAAGCACTTTGTGTAGGCCCACTATCTCGAATTTTCGATTCATTCCTCTCAATGTCTGTTTCATAGTGCAAACGACAAGGAAAATGATCGCATGGGATATGACAGCGTTCTAAGCGAGCGAGCTCTACGAGAGATTTACTTGATGCCTTTCATGTTAGCGCAGAAGCTCTCGAAGCCTTGGTCCGTGATGACAGCGTGAGTGCAATGCTTTCTCCGTAATATCATTTCAATTTAAACAGCCACCAGCTACAACCGCGTGAACGGCACACATGCGTCAGAAAACTCCCACCTATTACGAGATGTACTTCGAAAGGAGTGGGGCTTTGAAGGCCTGACCATGAGCGACTGGTAAGCACTGCCCCCGACGAACTGCAAGCATGCACCTGATGTATACTTCTTCCTCTCCTCTTCTAGGTTCGGTATGTACAGCGTGGATCACGGCATCAATGCCGGACTTGATCTTGAGATGCCTGGGACCAATAAATGGCGTACACTCGAGCTTGTGAGCAGGTCCATCGCAGCTAGGAAGGTTACTGTCAGGACCATCAAAGAACGGGCCAGAAAAGTTCTTGAGCTTGTACAGAGGTGTGCGAAGGAGGCCCCCGAGGTTTGTCGTGGTTTTTTCATAACCCAAAAACAGCTCACCAAGTTGCTTCAGGTTCTTGACGGTGATGGCCAAGAATACACTCGCGAGAGTGAAGACGACAAAAAACTTATGCGGAAAGTAGCCGCTGAATCTATCGTTCTCTTGAGGAACGAAAACCGAGTACTTCCCTTGAAGCCGGCTGGCCTGAAAAAGATTGCCATTGTCGGAGGAAATGCGAAGGCCCTCGTACTGTCAGGCGGAGGCTCTGCAGCTTTGAAACCCTCTTATTTTGTTTCGCCATACGAGGGCATTGTCAATGCGCTTCCGAAAGGCATCGAGGTCACGTACAGCGAGGGCGTTAGAGGTACAACTGCCTGCTCACAGGAATTTCTTGATATTGGTGTTAACAAGTTTTGAATCCCAACCAGCTTTCAAGACTATGCCGTCTCTCGACTTTGATCTTTTCACAGATAGCGGCGAAAGGGGATGTATTGGCACCTGGCACAAGCACGAGCATGATGAAAGTATGACTCCTGTGGACGCACCGTTCGCAACTCGCCCCATCGACAAAACAAGGATTTTTGTCAGTCTCTCGGCACCGCAAGGGATTACTCGAAGATGGACCTTGAGACTTCGTGGCCAGCTACTTCCTCGACCTTACGACACTGATTTCGAGTTCGGCTTGTCTGTAGCAGGTCGTGCCAAGGTACTTCCTACATGTTTCTTCCATCGACAACTCGTTCTCATCATGGTTTTCTCATAGCTATTTGTTGATGGGCAGCTTGTTATTGATAACTGGACGCGTCAACGCCGTGGCGATGCGTTCTTTGGATCAGGTTCTGCCGAAGAGAAGGGTATTGTGCATCTGAAAGCGAACGAAGCTCATTCTGTATATGTTGAATTCTGCAACGTCCGTGGGCCGGCCGATGGAGACGAGGATGAAACGGTCATGGATGAAAACCCTGGAGTACAGTTGGGAGGCGCTGAGGTCCGAGACCCAGACACACAGATGGAGGAGGCTGTGCGACTGGCTTCAGAAGCAGACGTCGTCATTGCTGTGGTTGGACTCAACGCGGACTGGGAGACTGAAGGGTATGACAGGACGACGTTGTCTTTGCCAGGACGGACGGACGAGCTTATCCAGAAAGTGTCCCAGGCAAATCCCAAGACGATAGTTGTTACTGAGTCTGTACGTCTCATTGTCCAGCTGCCGCCCTTTCATATTCTCATTCGTTCGCAGGGATCATCAATAACCATGCCCTGGGCGCAATCGGTCGCTGCCATTGTCCATTCATGGTACCTTGGCAATGCGACTGGTGACGCCATTGCTGATATCTTATTCGGAACGGTCAACCCTTCCGGAAAGCTCTCACTCACGTTCCCTAAACGCGAGGAAGACCTACCCTCATTTGGGCACTTTAATTCTGAAGATGGCAAGGTCCATTATGCTGAGGATCTCTTTGTTGTGAGTACAATTCTTGTAATTGATATATATACACAATGCTCACATGTCATTATAGGGTTATAAACATTACGTGCATCGCAGCATTACGCCTGAGTTCGCCTTCGGGTGAGGACATATCCAATATTCTCTTCATTCTTGTCTACAATATTGAACATCATCATATTTCGCAGGCATGGACTTTCGTACACCACATTTGCGTGTTCTGATCTGCACTTGTCCCACGTCACCGCTCTGAAAGACGATATCAAAGCAGTTGCATCCGTGACTGTTACAAACACCGGTACTGTTGCAGGATCCGAAGTCGTGCAACTCTACACAACCTTGCCGACGGTCTCAGGTCTCACGCATCCCCCTCTGGCGCTCAAGGCTTTTGCAAAGGTGACCTTGGAGCCTCACCAGAGCAAAGTGGTGATGCTTCCATTGGACAAGTATGCAGTGTCGTATTGGAGCGAAAGGCTCGAAAGGTGGATAGTTGAGAACGGCGAGTACAATGTTCAAGTGGGCACCAGCAGTGAAGACCTGCCGCTGGCGGGCAGGTTGATCATTGAGAAGACGATAGAGTGGAACGGTCTGTGATCACGAAGAGTGATACAATATGTGTGTTGTGTACATCGTGACTGTATTGCATTGACTTAGTAATGATGTTAGGATGAAGGTTAATCTGACCCATCGTCATCCTGCAGAATAAAGTGTTCTGTCCCGTACAGTGCTGCTGTTGCTGCCGTAGCAGCTGACAGTAACATAGAAAGTCGACTTCTTGGTAACCGTTGGGATCGATTCAAACCGCGAGTGAACTGCTCGATAATGAGATAACTCAAGGTCCAAGCTAGCGATAACAGTAGACGGTTCAGCACGGCTCGAGTACTACGTTGAGGTACGTACATGTTGCGATTCCACTCCCGTTTCGTGAATCTCCAGTGGAAAGAATATATCCTGCACCTGCGAATATGGCTCCGAAACCACAACGTAAAACGAACGGTGGTGTATATGTGTGCGCCCGCAGTTTCGGAGGAAAGCCTGCTGAGACAAAGACTGGACCGTTGAAGATGTATCATTGAGTCCATGAGATAGATGCGATAGTGAGATACGCACAGATAGATGCAAGAGCGAACGCAGGGATGCTTTACGGACAGCGCGTCGTTACATAGATGTTGGTCAGAGATGCAACTAGTGAGATGGTGCTGACTGACGAAGATTGAGATGTTCGTGAATCCAACACGGACGACGCTGGCGACGACTCGGTTTCTGAGGACATGTTGTGTATGTTGTGCTGAAAGAAAGCCAATTTATCGGAGTATGAACCTCAAAACGCCATAAGCAGGACGATGCCTCTGTACGTCACCGGCGCCAACGCTGTATCCATACTGCAGAATTGGCTGCAACGACTTCTCTCTTAATTATACCATCCAAATAATGCCAGGCGAGTCTATGGACGTGACTGATGCATTGGACGAGAAGCCTGGGGAACTAGTTGTCTACGACAGCCCCGAAGGCTCCGTACACTCCGGGATTGGTGAATTAGAGGTCAAGCCAGTTGTGGCAGGTGAGAGCCATAACAATGAATGTGACTCTTCTGGCGCTGCCAGTACAGAGGTTCAGCAAGACGAGAACGAAGTAGAGGATGAAGAGGATGAGGACAGTCGGGAACAGGACGAGAATGGAAACAGAGACGGAGACGAGGACGAGGAAACTGACGAGGGCGACGATGAAGACGAGGACGATGAAGATGACGAAGACGATGAGCCAGCATTGAAGTATGAGCGTCTTGGAGGTGCCTTCCAAGATTTGTTCAAAAAGGATTCCGCATCTGCTTTGGCTATATCATGTAAACTGCTGGTAACTTTACCGCCATACTTTCGTTTGTCCCATCTACTGAGAACTTGCCTCAGGCAGTCGGAACGCACACAGGGATTGTGCATGTCTTGGACATAGATGGTAAACGGGTGAAGTCATTCAAGCCCCATACGGCATCTATCATCGATATATGCTTTGATGCCACGGCAGACTTCGTTGGTACTGCTTCGATCGACGGTATGTGCGTTGATGTATTCTGTATGCGCTGTCTGTTTAATTCAACCTTCACTAGGACAGGTGGTCATCTATTCGCTAAACACCCCAGAGTCATACGTGTTTGATATGAAGCGTCCAATGCGCACGTTAGCGCTTGAGCCCGGTTTTGCGAAAAAAGGGTCCCGCGCGTTCGTTTGCGGGGGGATGGCTGGAAACCTGGTCATGCATGAGAAAGGCTGGCTAGGTCACAAAGAGACAACTCTCCACAGCGGCGAAGGTCCCATCTGGCAAGTACGGTGGAGAAATCGCCTCATTGCTTGGGCAAACGATGTTGTGAGTTGGGCCTTCTGACATTGATATTGAAGCTCTCTGAATCCATCACCTGAAGGGTGTCAAAATATACGACGTGTCATCGCAGACCCGCATCACATTCATTGACAGACAGCCTGATAGTCCTCGACCGGACCTCTTCAAATGCACTTTAAATTGGCAAGACGACTCGACCCTGCTCATTGCTTGGGCAGATGTCATCAAGGTGGCTCGCATTCGGGCTCGCCCTCGAACCACCACTTCTTCAACGTCGGCGAACATGCCACCATTATTGGTGGAGATCACCGCGGTGTTCCAGCTGGATTGCATGATATCGGGAATAGTACCGCATCCCACTCGAATATCGTCTTGCAATGTGCACTCTCACCATCGTACCCCCAGCGTCGCGTCAGCATCCACTTCCTCTGTACCGACCTCTCTACTCGCTCTAGCATACATACCTCCAGACACATCGTTCCTGAACGAGGCCACTGATGATCGAAAGCAACAGGCGCGGAAATCTGCAGAGCGACCTGAGCTCAGAATCGTGTCCCGAGGCGGTGAGGAGCTGGCAGCAGATGCCTTAACCGTGGCAGATTTTCGATCTTGGAGCTGTAATGACTATGTCATTGCTGAAATTGATCCAGAGGAGGTCGGCGAGACTAGAGCTTATGTAGTCCTTAGCCCACGCGATGCTATCATCGTCCGGCCAAGAGACAGGAAAGATCACGTCGCGTGGTTGGTCGAGCGAAGGCGGTACGAGGAAGCTTTAGAGGAGATCGAGTCGATGGAGGCCGCAGACGGTGAGGGAGGGGTCGATGCAGTCGAAATCGGGCAACGCTATATTGAGCATCTTGTCGGTGAAGGTACATTGATTACCTTTCCAGAGTTAAGGCGAGTGTTGTGACTGACATCTTTCTGACATAGGCGAGTTCGTCAAAGCCGCCAAGCTCTGTCCCAAAGTATGTGGACAAGATCTGAAACGCTGGGAGGATTGGATATTTGCCTTCGCCCAGAAACAGGAGCTGCAGGTACGTCGCTGAACCCCCCTAATCGCAGTTGAGGGGTCAACGTCACTTGCAAAGGCCATCATCCCCTACGTTCCGACCGAGTCACCCAAACTGGGACATCTAGTGTATGAGATGATACTCGCTTATTTTCTGGCAAATGATCGACAGGTCGGTTATCACACACACACTGCTTACCTTGGACAGTCAACGATAACATTGCGTTGAAGGCTCTTCAACAAACGATCAATGAATGGCCGAAGGACATCTACGACATCTCCGCGGTGATCGTCGCAATCCAGTCTGAACTGGATAGGTCATCGCCTTCATCCTCCTCCTCATCATCATCGAGGGCGACACCTGATACCACCGTTCTGATGGAATGCCTGGCAACACTGTCGGTCGCTCAGCTGATCGCTCCACCGCATTGTCTGACTGTGTTTACCTTAGATACACTGCCAATCGCCAACCTGGCAAAGCGCTGCCCTATTTCCTTCGACTGCGGCGTCCAAACGTATTTGATCTCATCCGAGAACACAATCTTTTCACATCTGTGCAAAATCAAGCTCTACTTCTTGTCGAATTTGACCATGAATTGATGGAAAAGCGAAAGAAGGATGGTATAGAAGTCGATGATGAGCACGGTGCCGCCATTACGCTTCTTGTAGATCATACGCACGCGATACCAGTAGGTCGAACACCCCAAGGACGTCATACCAGGCAATGCTGATTGTCGTTCAAAGGCCGCACGGGTAGTACAACAGCTGCAGAGCAGACCTCGTTACCTGTTCTTGTATCTAAACGCATTATTCGCGAAGGACCCTCAATTGGCATCGGATTTTGCTGACACGCAAGTACGTGTCTGTCCTGTCGTCTTTATTCAATTCATAATCTTGCTTCAGGTCACGGTATTGGCCGAGTATGCAACACCCCGCCTCATCGACTTCCTCCGTGCAAGTAATTACTATAATTTAGAGAAAGTGTGTTCATATTTGCAATACACTGGCCCTATTCCAATAACTTTGCTACCAGGCTTATCATATCTGCATGGACCGAGACTTGGTGCCAGAGATGGTTTTTCTTCTCGGCCGTATGGGTAACAATAAGAAAGCCCTCAACCTAATCATCGAGCGTCTAGGAGATGTCAATCGAGTAAGTTTACCTCAATTATGTCGCGTCTCACCTGCATTTTGCCTGTTTTTCAGGCTATCGATTTTGCCAAGGAACAAAATGATGATGACCTTTGGGAAGATTTACTCAGATACTCGGAAACCAGACCACGTTAGTTTTGATTAATCGTCTTTACGGCTCATGCATTCCTAACTCGTATGTCGTCTTTTGACAGCTTTTATCCGCGGTCTCCTGGAGAATGTTGGTGCCGAAATCGACCCTATCCGTCTCATTCGCAGGATCAAAAATGGCCTCGAAATTCCAGGTCTTAAGGCTGCACTCATCAAGATCTTGCAGGATTTCAATCTACAAATATCGTTATTAGACGGGTGTCAGACCATCTTACACGGTGACAGTTCCGATCTGGTCAAGCAATTGCATAAAGACCAAACTAGCGGTTTTTTCTTCACGAGTAGGTCACTATATCATGCCGACTGGTTTTTGCGCCTAATAATGTTGATATAGGCAAGACGCTGTGTCCAATTTGCACTCTTCCCCTTCGTCAAACACCACAGTCATTAGTTTTGCTCTTCTTGTGTCGGCATGTCGTACATGCTCGCTGTGTGAGTGGAGGCGAAAATTTGCCAAGACAACCAGACCTTGCCTTCGCGAGTATCACTATGGGCGGAGCTGCCAGGGGAGTCAGCGGAAAAATTGCATAGTAAGTGGTTTAGCTTTCGTCGCCTTTGTATGCTGCAATGTCAAGTTCCTCGCCAGTACTGCAATGGTTCGTGCTCGACTCCGGCAGAGTTGCCCTGTATGTCATGAGAAGGGAGAAGGAAAGCGGACATAGCTCAACCTATCGACCTGTTTCACACTTTACGAGCAAGCTTGATACCCGCTTTCTCTATTCCCCTACAGTACTCACGTCGGAATCTATGTTTCTATGCTACATCACTTTTATGTGTAGATACCAATGCCCTCCGAGCATTCAATCATCTTTCTGCATCATTTGACATAGGAAATACACTCTGGGTGCAATGATGGAATAACATATGGACTAACGGCTTTCAATATTGTGAAATTCCCATTTCCCTCGTCTCCTTTGATGATGTCCTCTCTTTTCTGCCTTCACATGTCAGCGCAAGCCTGCGCGGCTTGCAGCACCGGCAGGGACAATTTGAATATTCTTCTGAAACCGCAGAACCTCATATTGCATGGGATGGAGTCATCTTTACTAGGTCGACAACATGAACCCAGGCCTCGTCGTTAGAAGATGGTTCAACATTTATATTCAGATCTCAAACCAACATCACTGATATATTGATCTAGCCTATCATGCATTCGTAGGGCCGGAGACACAAACCTCCCAACTTTGATAATAGAAAGTCAACAGGCGACGAGTTGGCATACCTGAGTGATACTTGAACTCCACGGGATGGTTGCCAGGTACCGATACTAAAGGTGATGTTGTCGATGTTAACAGAGAGCGACCCGTTAACTGCGACCCTACTGCAGATACCAAAAACCTGCAGTGGTGTGCGGGTTGGGAGCAGGGGTCTTGGACCACCTCGCCGACGAGTCATCAAACACGGATCTGTGAGATGAAGAGTTTGTAAGCGAGTGAAAGGAGAACGCACCAATGAGCATATTGAATGCTCGAAGGCTGCGAAGCATCTCAAATATATTCGACTACATTGACCATGAACACCTTAGAGTTCGTGCTGTCGTGCAGGGGAGTGTTCATACGGACTCGGCTTGTGAAGATGGCGAACGTGCCAGGTAAATCAGGGATGGAGTCCTCATACGAGTCGTCTTTGCAGTCTCTGGGGTAAGGCACAATCCAAAGAGCGTCAAAGAGGATGGTCCCGTTGGGCGGGGCACAAGCTTTTGTAATGGCGAAGACTACTGTCTGCGAGCGTAGAGGGCTGTCGTGAGCAGGACTGTACACACGAGGGCCGGCCTGGATGGATTTCGAGTTGCGGGTGGAGACCGTAGTGTCGTAGACGTAGTGCGGTGTCGTGATGGTCCTCTCGCCCGAAGTCCCAGTGACTTTCTCGACAGCAAAGACGCGTGAGACACCTGCGACAGCCAACCTGCCACGTCTGAGGCTTCGAAGAACGATGATCCTCCCTCCCTTTCACCTTCTCAGGAGCCTGCGCATGGGTCAATGCGAGTCCGTTTGGATCGCACTACCAACAGTCGGGATCCATCGTCGTCGAGTCATTCGAGGCGCCCTTACCATCGGCAGGCCCGTGGGCACCTGCGAAGCCGCGTAAGTTCAATGCAGAAGAAGAGGATGTGTTCATGCCAGGGTGTGATGAGGGAAAGAAGGTAGAAGAATCGGGAGAGCAGAGCCAGTCGGAATTAAAAGACCAGGACAGTGACTTGATCACAGTTGTTGGACAACGTGGTCATCTTGGGAAAGTCTATCAAGGAGCTAGTTGCTATGCGCGACGGTGTCTTGGGATTGATTCTGTACGGTATGTATAAGTTAAATAGGACGATGGGAGAAAGAGCTCGTATACCCATGTCTGCATCGCTTGCTTTCATGTTCGGACATCCATCATTACTATCATATGGCACAATTTAGATGAGAACTCGAAAGCATGATCTAAAACTCGAAGTACAGGGTGAGAAAACATAACACAGCGGGGGGAGTCAAACATGGTACTTGAGGCCCTACTTTCCTTTTCGTATCCTACCCTTTTTGTTCTTTGTCGAGCCTTCTCCAGAAGACTTTGATTTGGCCCCGAACAGCTTCTGTTGCAGCTTCTCAAACTCATTGTCGTCTATCTCTGGAGGGTGGACAGCGGCGCCCCGTCTCTTCTTCTTCGGAGACTCTGCAACATCTTCTACTTCCCCTATGTCAGCTTTCCGTTTACCTTTGCCCTTGCCCCTCGGCCGAGGCTCCGCGTACTTGGCAGCAAGATTGTTGATGAAGCTGTCCGTGTTTTTCTTCTTCTTCAAGATGAGCGCCTGCAGCGCAGAATGGTCCTCCTCCTCCTCCTCCTCCTCCCCCTCCCCCTCCTCCTCCTCATCCCCCTCGTCTTTCTTCTCTTTCCCCTTTCCCTTCGCTTTTCCTTTGCGTGTACCAGGTTTCCCGCTCCCATAAAACTCGTCCCATACTCCCAGTTCACGGGCCATTTCCTCTGCCTCCTCAGCCTCCTTATCAGCCTGCTTCTTTCGGATGACTTTCTTTTTCTCGTCTTTAGTGCTCGATTCCCAAGCGGACTTGGTGGGTAGCACCCCTTTTGTGATAAGACTCGATATCAAGATGATAAATCGAGCTTCATCCTCGTGCATTGAATGAGGGATATGGTTCATGATTTCGTCAATGGAACCATCTGTGTTAAGGTATGCCTGTTTGAGGTCCTCCGTTTCTTCAGTAGAACCTGTGGAGAAGGTATAGTCAGGTTGCATATATCGTTGAGAGATTGTATCCATACCCTGATACTCTTTCTTCATTTGATCAAGTTTCTCCCTCGTGACCCTGTCAAACAGCTCCTCGAAGTATGCCTCCCATCCGTCCTCTCCCGGACCCACGTCGTCGAATCCCTCATCCGTCTTGCCAGTCCGGTCATACCGATTCCGCTTCTTTTCATCGCTCAACACAGCATATGCAAAGCCTATCTGTTGGAACTTGAGTGACGCGTCTGCCTTAGCAGATTCGCCTTTGGTGGCATGTTTGTCGGGATGATATATGAGAGCGAGTTTCCTGTACGCTCTCTTAATCTCTTCAGATGACGCAGATTCAGTGAGTGTGAGAGTCGCGTAGAGGTCTACGGAATCGTTGCCAAAGAAGAGAGCGGCGGGGTCTCGGTGGTCGTCCATGGCGGTCTTGAGAAACGGCGCGTTAGACGCGTAGCGTGACATAGCGCGTTGATGTGACAATCACGTAATCATATTTAGTCCTCCATCTTCGTTCCGACTCGGAACCTCTCTGCAACACTGCGGGGTCGATATCCGTCAGCGACTCAGCGATGCCATCTCATCGCAACTAGACTTGCCTCAGTCGGGAGGTTGAGGCAGCTATATTTGGGCGTCAACTCCAGCCGCGGCTTGGGACAATTTTTTTGAACTTCTGAATGTTTGTACTCCCGCCGGTTTTGTACGGGTAAAGGCGGAGTTGCGGTTGCCAGAATCTCTGACCCGAGGGCCGGAAGAAAACGGGATCGGGCGTGTGATCACCACAGAGCCGCACGTGAACCGCGTTTCGGGCGCGAATGGGCGCGTCTTCTGCGCCGACCCGGGTCCTATGTCCAACATCGGGTGGTGAGCACTCCGAAAACATCTACGCCTCGGACCATGGAGGCATTCACACTCGGATGGACTGTCTCACGTCCTCCGAGCCGTCACGACTACCCCGACAATTCCTTCCGTATCTTCGTATAAAAGAGCTGCCGCTTTGCTTTAAGATCCATCATCCCCAGCTCTCTCTCAAACTTGCCTCAAACTCAAACACCCCTCTTCTCACTTCACAGCAACATCATGAAGGTTATTTACCCTCACAAACCATGTTGCTGTGCTCTTCTGACGTTGCCCTTAGGTCCTCGCTATCCTGTACAACGGTTACAAGGCTGCTGAAGAGGAGCCGCGCCTCCTTGGTACTGTCGAGAACCAGGTAGATCTGAATCTGTTATCGGACGAGCAACCTCTGACACAGAAGCAAGCTTGGAATCCGTGAATACCTCGAATCTCTGGGTCACGAATACATTGTAAGTTCCTCTATTCCCCTCGGCCGTCATTTTCCTAACGTCTCGCTCTACAGGTCAGCAGCTCGAAAGAAGGCCCAAACAGCGACTTTCAGAAACACATCGTCGATGTATGTCTGTTCACTCCATTTAGCGTCCCGCATCTCAGCTCACTGCTGACCTAGGCCGACGTGTTGATTACGACTCCCTTCCACCCCGGATATTTGACTCGGGAGCTCATGGAAAAGGTAAATCAATACTTTAGCGTCACTGAGCATAATCTCACATAAATCGCAAAGGCCAAGAACTTGAAGATCTGTGTCACAGCTGGTGTGGGCTCCGACCACATAGACCTGAATGCCGCTGTCGAGCGCAATATCCAAGTCCTGGAGGTAGGATACACTCGCATCGTATCTGCAGGACAATACTGAAGAATTATCTGTCAGGTTTCTGGCTCCAATGTAGTGTCCGTTGCCGAGCAGGTCCTAATGTCCATTCTTCTCCTCGTCCGCAACTTTGTCCCTGCACATGAAATGATCGAGCGCGGCGACTGGCAAGTCTCCGACATCGCTCGTAACGCGTATGACCTCGAGGGCAAAGGTCGTGGGTACCCTTGGTGCCGGCCGCATCGGCTACCGCGTCCTTCCAACGTCTGGTCCCTTTCAACTGCAAGGAACTGATCTACTTCGACTACAACCCTCTTCCTGCTGGTATGCTCATCTTTTCCAAATCAATTGGCATGTATGCTTATGATCCTCTAGACGCGGAAAAGGCAGTGAATGCCCGCCGGGTCCAGGATATGAAGGTGCGTCTTGTGATTCAATCCTATGATCGACTATTGACGATAATCATCGTTGTCGCTAGGAATTTGTCTCGCAATGCGACATTGTCACCATCAACGCCCCCCTTCATGAGGGGACGCTTGGACTTATTAACAAGGAGCTTCTTCAACACTTCAAGAAGGTAAGTCACATCCATCATCTTCTCCCGCGCTGTACCGCTAAAAAAATCTCAGGGCGCGTGGCTCGTTAACACCGCTCGTGGAGCCATCTGCAACGCTGACGACGTAGCCGAGGCGATCAGCAGCGGTCAACTCAACGGCTATGCCGGAGATGTGTGGAATGTTCAGCCTGCGCCCAAGGACCACCCATGGCGTACTGTGAAGAACCCCCTCGGCGGGGCAACGGCATGACGCCCCATTATTCCGGCACCACTCTCGACGCGCAGGCCAGGTATGCCCAGGGCACGAAGACGATTTTGCAGAACTTCTTCGAGGGGAAGCCGCAGGACCCTGGAAATGTGATCGTTGGGATTGGTAAGCTGTCCCTCCGGTTCCTTCTTTGCGCCCATTTCTGATCTTCACTCGCTTGATGGTTGATAGGCAAATACGAGACCAAGGCTTGTGAGTATTCCATTAAGCCGTATATCATAGTCAGAATTGAAATTGATACAAATCTCTATAGATGGCCAGCGCTGATTGTATCGGTAGTCATTGTAATCATCCCCCTCCCCTCATCTTGTAATACTTAACAACCGTAGAGTCTGCAAATTATGTCGCATCGTTGTGGAAATCAATTCGTCTATCGCCTTCGCATATCCCTGAACAATGCTGATTAGGAACATCGTCCGACCCTGCTCAGATTATACCTACACATGCGCGATCATCCGGGGCTTGGCTTCATACGCGGGATTCTGGTATAATCAAAATTCGTATGCACTGACCGCTGTCAAATTTTCAAATTTCTATTGAATAAAATACGTGCTAGTGTACATACACGGATGTATAGCTATCGCATGGGGGGAAGAACAGGTTAGATTGTAGCTGCACGGGAACGAAGAGCTAATAGTGAATGATGAAGTATATGCGCACCTGCGCGTTCAAACAAAAGGCTGTAGCGAAGGCCGGGCGGACGACTGGTCAGTAAACAAATGTCCAATCCTATCAGCAAATCAATAATGAGGCCATTAACGTCACCTTAAACTACGAATAATGAGAAGCATGTACTACACTGAAAACATCGACACTGCCCACCACGGACTATGGAATTATCGATCGTTTGTTGTGGTTTCAACATTTCCCGGAATTCACGCCATAGCTATCGAACTCAGCTTTTTTCTGAGTAATCCACTGGCGGTGTATTGATCCAGCCTGTCACGCGTTCGCAGGGCCGGAGACACAAACCTTCCGACTTTGAGAACAGAAAGTCAACAAGCGACAAGGAGCTGACATATGTAAGTGATACTTGAACTCCACGGTAGCAGGAAGCATAGGACAGTGAGTTGCTGTCCCTTGCCGACGAGCACTATTGTACAGGAGTCACTATAAGTTTAGCTGGCGCCTGCGGCTCTCCACCATCGTACAAGACCATCTTCGCCTCCGCTCACGAACGCTCCCGCTGAATTATTGGAGGATGGCCGCGGCCTCCATGACACACTCCATACCTCACCTGTATCTTGAACGACCGAGACGGCAGCGCGGGCAGACAGGTCCCATACCCTTATAGTTTTGTCAGCGGAACTGGGGTGAGCACATCAGCGAAGTGCCTCCGACGAATATCGATTCAGTAGCGTGTTCACGTACCCAGATAGAGCTAATCTTCCATCTGGTGATATGTCCGTACTGAGCACCCAAGATGAATGCCCAGACAGAGAAGCTACCGCGCCCGACCCAGGCTTCCCTGACGATGACGACGAACGAATGTCATGTAGGACCAGCCGTTTATCTTCTGACGCTGATAGTAAAAACTGCAAGATAATCGACACTTCGTCAAATACCTGTCATTGAGACGTTGTATACCGGGATGACCAGATACCTGCGAATCCGGTGACCATGCTAAGGAGCGAACGGCCATGGCGTGCGACGTGTAGGTTGCTACAAGTGCACTAGATTGGATGTCATACACGTACATCTGGCCTGATTCCGTGGCCAGTGCTATACGAGAGCCATCTGGACTCTGCGTAAATAAAATTATCGTGTCCGAGTGTTGTAAGATTTTGCAAACATTGCAGTATACATGAAGACCGCAAGAAGGATAGATGCACGTACATAACGACAATGCATCCCAAATTTGTTGCGCCCACTAGATAAGGTGGATAGCCGCTCGCCGAAGGAATCCAACTGGGCAGAATGAATAGTGATGCTGCCAGAGCCCCCGGTAGATGCATAGGATCCACCTTTCGGGTCCAAGGACACGGACCATGCTATATCATAGAAGAAGAAAAGGGACGAAAGAGAAGTCAGGAACTCTGCAATTCCGCTGTATCTGGAGTCGTGCACTGAGGCTGAGGCAGAGAAGAGGCAGTACTATCTACGAAGGTTGAAACTGAGCCATCAGACACGCACTGACCAGTTTCTGTCGCCTCGGTTCCGCCGCGCGCGTAGCCTTCGTGTTGTCCCACGACTTCCCCGCTCTCCAAATCCCAAAGACACGTCAAACCATCGATTGTGTTGTAGAGTGCATGTTTACCGCTTGGAGAGACAGACAAGGATACAAGGCCGAGGGTATGCGTTGGAGGAGCCCGAAGGACCTGACCTGAGGTGGAGTCCCATTGTTTGAGGGAACCGTCGGCAGAGACAGAGACGACGGAGTCATTCGCCGTCCAAGCAATGTCCCAGACAGCATCACTGTGTGCTTGATCGACTGTCAGATGCAGAACACAGTCAATAGATGTATTCTCGTACGTTCTTGAGATTCAAGTGCGTTCAGGAATGCCAAACTCTGGCGTCCGTCGTGAGCAGATAAAGCGAGAATACTCCTGGATTGCTACTGACCATTATAACATACACTTTGGATGCCGAGTAGGTTCGAACGCAGACTCGATCCATGCTTCGTTCACGGTGCGGCATCTTCCGGCGGAGCTCAAATACAACGTATAACCCCCGTACGAAACCTTAATTTTCCCTCACATCAACGAGAGCGGACGAAGACATCACCTGTAGCCTTTATTATCTGTCATTATTAACAAAAGTGAGTAATGAGCCTTCCCTCACGCAGGTGTTGGGACACTCATCTTCAAAATCATTCGTAGGATGTCTGACGCTGGAGATGAAATCAAGGTCGAAGCTGAGGTCGAGGTTGAGGCCGAGGTCTCTGAGGCTCCCAAGGGAAAACTCTCTGTCGAGGATGCGCTTCAGGTGCGTATTTACTCACACAGCGATGCTGGCTCATTCTGATGAAGCAGTTCCGATGATCAGCAAGTTCTGAAGACGTCTCTCGTCCATGACGGCCTTGCCCGTGGCCTGCGCGAGTGCGCGAAGGCCCTGGACAGACGCCAGGCCCATCTTTGTGTGCTCGTCGAGACATGCACTGAGGCCGAGTATATTAAACTCATCGAGGCTCTCTGCGCGACGCACAAGATCCCGTTGATCAAGGTCGGAGATGCTAAGGTCCTCGGAACCTGGGCAGGTCTCTGCAAAATCGACCGTGAGGGTAACCCTCGCAAGGTTGTCGGCTGCTCGTGTGTCGTTGTCAAAGAGTACGGCGCCGAGACGGAGGGTCGTCACGTCCTCGAGGACTACTTCAAGAGCCGCTAAAGTGAGCAGTGATCTTTCATACTTTCCCTATTCCTGTTGTCTCGCATACGATGACAAACAGACTCCCTCGTCGGAGATCTATATCTTTGAGGATAACTGTCTATCCGGAATCATTATCTATTGTCTGACATTTCTTGACGTTTCCCTTGTGAATTATCTAATCGAATGTTCTGCTAATCCCCACTTTTATCTTGCAGCTGTTTGGCTTCAGACTCGATGCTGGTGGTTTGTACGGTTTGCATCGTTACTTACAGCCAATAAAACGCGACCTTAAGTCCTTCCGTCCTGTTTCGCAGGTGCCCGTCCTCGCGAAACTATGTGAACACGTGCTGATCTCAACAGACGACAATCCTTCTATTGTAGTATCTGTCGTTATATTAGGCCCCTTGGCCGACGCAATCCTTTGAGATTCCTATCTCAGGATCCTCACTTTTTGCATCATGGAAATGGCTGGTTGCTTGAGCATTTTATGCCGATCCGTACAAATAGAATTGAACCTTCGAACCGGTTGCCTCATAACTGCGAACTCGGTGGGATTGTCTAAAACTAGGAAGCTGGCCTGTCAGGAATGCCAAAGTGTACAGAACGGTCCACACGGACAAAAGATGAGTAGATTTGACGGTAGAACGAATAATAAGTCCTGCGTAAGGGCAGCAACGGAGATGGACTTGGGATCTGGCCAGATCTGGCCTCAACTCCGGTGCTGCGAGCTGATTTGGTCACCGGACGACGAATGGCGAGGTTTTCGGGGTCTTCGCAGTCTAAAGTCTACCCCAGACAGTTTACAGTGCGTACAGTGTGCGTACCCCACAGTGTTTTCTACTACGTCGACACGCAGCATATCTCTTACGTCGAGAGTTGATAGCTATATGCGCCATTGATACCAACAGTCATGGATCCTCCTCTGGGCGCTCCCCCCGCTCCCAAACGTACGCCATCGTATCTCCAATTTGCACCTCGGCGCACCATAGCGTCTTTCGAGAACTTGGTCGTGCTCGCCAACTATGAAGAGACCTTTAGGGAAGCCAAAAAGATGGTATGGAGAGATCGAGGGGAACCTGCGGTCGATGTGCAAGATCTATGGGAATGCGTTGAGCATGGAACAAGAGGCGGGCTGAGTGTGTTTGGATATGGTATGTATGATTGATGGTATATTGACTCACGGGACGCATACAGGGGCGGGTACTTTAGCATTTGCCATTCGGTCGGGCGTTAACCTTGCTCTCCTCATGGCAAAGTTAAATCGGGTACCGAAGTACGCTTTCACTCGCGACACGACAAACTCCGAACTTCTGCTGATTCCACAGAATTTCAGGAAACTCCGTATCTCCTTAATACAGCATGCTGTCCTTGGTTCTGACTCGTTCCGTTTCGCTGCCATGCTTGGTGATGATCATGTTCTATTTTGGTATGTCATGGGACTCATTGCCATTCCTTTTCCAGGATGCTTCGTTACTTTGTATCGTGCTCTGTTGAACGCATTTCCCATTCTATTCCCCCGTCATGTACCTCTCCGTGTTCGCATTCGCCAGCTCTTTTCATTTGCATTTTCATCGCCCGAAGACTCGGCTATCGTCGACTCCCTTTCCCCCGACGTTGAATTACCTCGTTCCAGGACTGGCTCTTCGCGAACAGCAAGATTGTCAACTACAGCCCAGGCGCACCAAGTATGGGTGCGCAAGCGTACCAGCAGATGGCACTCTGCGATCGCCGGCGCCATCGCCGGTGGGCTTGCTATAATGTTTGAGAAGAAGTCACGAAGAACTGTCATAGCCCAGCAACTCTTTGTCCGGTATGTAATGCATTCATAGGATTAGGAGCTACCGAACACTCTTCCAACCGATCGACACCTTAAGGGGACTTCAGGGATCGTACAATGCAAGCTCACAAAGATATGGCTTCAAATTGCCCTATGGAGATGTGCTCGTCTTCTCTCTAGCGTGCGCTGCCTCCACCTCTTGCTTTGTTTGGATGACATACCAGCTACTATTATCAGATGTGGACAAATATTGTATGGGTTTTTGCTGCGGCCGGATACCTTGCCGCGATCTTATGTGACATGGTATGGAACCAGCGGCTTCATTCACCGCTTCGATTAATCTTCTGTGATGTGCGGTAGGATTAACACGGCAGGCAAGATTCCGGTCGCAGCCGTGCGAATGAATCGAGATTTGGTTCGTGACGGCAGTTTCAATGCTGTAGATATGGAACGTATTCTGCAGGAGGAGGTGAGGTTTATACATTCCCAGCCTCTTGTCAAGCTCACGCTCTCATCTTCGCTCATCCTTTAGAAACTTACCTCCGGGAACCGCGCTGAACTTGTTCTGCGACATGCTTTGGCCATTGGAACTCCCCCGGATTTCGGACATCGTTATGGCCCTTGTGCAGCTGTTCACCCTACGCTCGACTCTTGTCGCCAAGTCCCTTTAGACCGCTTCATTTCTGTTTTTAAATGGATGCTTCCTATCTATGGTGCATTACACTTCATTCCGATGATGTTATTCAAGCGGAAGGGTTTCATTCAAGAACCCCTGAAAATGCTATTGCGCGCGGGCTGGGGGACAACAAGAAGCGCAGCATTCTTGGGCACTTTCGTAGTAATATACCAATGTGAGTCTGATGCCATGCGGGTTACAAAACCATTGATGCCCGTCTTCATCTTCATAGCATACTTCTGCTTCAAGCACTACATGTACGAAATTCTACTCGCTTTGCGGCAGTCTCCTTCGTCCATCGTCAAGCCCCCTATGTGGTTGATCAAATTCCTGATCTCCAAGCCGTCTTTCTGGATGGGTGGGCTTCTTTCCGGCTTGTCATTATTTGTCGAGGCAAGGAGGCGGCGTGGTGAGCTGGCCATGTACGTGTTGCCTAAAGGGCTGGAGAGCGTTTGGGTAATGGCGAGAGGAAAGGGGTTAGTTTTTCGCACCGGAGACTTTGGCGAAGCATTGGTTTGTCTTGGTCATTTCTAGTTCAATTCATCCGGAGTTAACGGTGCTTTAGTTGACTGCCACCGGTATGGGGATGGTCATGGTAAGTTAAACCAAACCCTTTCAAGGAGATGATTCTGATCGATGTCTTATTGGCCGACAGAGCATATATCAGGTACGGCCCACACTAACTGCACTTCTCGGGCACTCACACCCCATACAGAATGATCCAGAACACTTGTCTGGTCTCGTCAGACGCATACTATATCAGTTCATCGGGCCCAACTGAAGGCACGATCGTGCTGTCTGTCACATCACACTGCACGAGTTATATCAGGCCTACTGTGTCCCGAACAGCGGCATGTAATGTGACCACCCCCTGAGTGCCATTGTTGGTACCCGTTCACGCTTCCCTCAAGCCGGTCCATCAACGAGATCATTTGTTTGGATAATTGTCTGTCAAATAGGGGGATCTCAACCCTCCACGATATTAGTCGCTGTCGTTTCGAAATCCTAGTACAGAGTCGAATGATATCGGAAGATGTCGTATGTCCTTAGCCCGCTAGTATGATATGCAAGCAGCACCCTGACGATGTAATTCTCTAACCCATCGTTGGGCTCACAGTAGTGCATGTTTGATCGGGATCGTTATGGACCGGTGTCTATGTCCTCTCTACTACCGTAGGGAACGAGTCCGGGAGCTTTTTCTCCATAAGCGCAACATCTGGGAAGCGCGAAGCTGTGACCCACTGTCCAAGTTCCGAGACTTCCTGAGCTTGGTCTACCAAGTGTCCTGCATTAAAAATTTCGGGCTCTTTCTGAGTATTTTTGGGACCCCCAGCTTGTGTCATGTGGGAATGTTGGCATATCGAGAGTGACGAGCGTTCCATCTCTGGCCTTTCTATTGCATATCACATAGGAGGGAAACCCCCAAAGAACCACGCACTTGCGACTTGTAGCACACTTCCAAGCTCTTGCCACCGGATGCAATTCTGGGGCCCGTATCTCCTTGCAATTACACTGAATTCTCGTCCATAGTTCATATGAGTGTTCTCGCTGATCACGACCCTCCATCGTTTCTAGATGAACCTTGGCTGCGCCAATCATCAGATCTGAACGAGCTCTCAGACACCGACTCATTATTTGATGAAATCCCGGATAATTCAGCCTGTATTCCCGAAATTCCATCAACTACCTGCTTGGGTACGAGCGTGCTGTGCTCTACCTGTGTTGTGGGTCGACGCAAGCCTCCTCCCATTCCTGGTCTCTACCTCGATCCTTCGGTTGTTCTACCCCCAGAGCGTGCTGAGCAGCTATTCCAGAGCTGCATGGAGACATACTTTCGTAATGGAGACGTGAATCAAGTGATGCTATTCGGGAGGGCGAGGGAATGTGCCAGCAGTGATATCCAGAAACCTCAACTCGATGACATACCCTTTCACGCACAGGTCAATTCCGGCCTGCCGGCATTCCTCTGTGCCCTGCTATCAGATCTGGAGGCTTTACTGAGACCCTCTCTCCCTCCACACACCCATCGTCTCCTCTTCCCTCCTTTGTCGGAACCGGCACCGGCGCGGCAAACGATTGTGAACTTGTACAGACCCGGTGAGGGTATATCTCCCCATGTCGACTTACTCGGGCGCTTTGGGGATGGAATCATAGGCGTCAGCCTCGGTAGTGGTTGCGTCATGTCCTTCCGCAAGGAGCTAAATGAAGTGCAGAACTCCTCTCACGAGAGAACGGAACAAGAGTTCGAAGAACGCGGGTTCATAAGGGATGGCGATGGTGTACGGTGGGACCTATACCTGCCGGAAAGGAGCATTCTCGTTCTTTCCGAAGAAGCTCGGTACGAGTGGACTCATGGCATCGAAGGGCGCGGGTCGGACATAGTTGGTGCTGATGACGGGAAGAACGGGACACAGTGCATAGAACGGGATTCTAGAATCAGCGTCACGTTTAGATGGCTATTACCGGGGGCTGAGATTGTGGGAGAAGATCCATGACGCAAATGTAGGGGCGTTGACTGGAACAGAAGCTAAGGGTGGTGGACGGATTCGAGAAAGTCATAGCGGATTGGATCATATCTAACAACGTACGGGCAATGTACTGTAACTCTACACACACCCTTATGCTTGGACTTCTTCATATCAAAACAACCCCATCGTGCAGCTCGGGAGCTGATGAATCACTATGCTTGGCCACCACGAAGGGCAAGGACGAGATGTAAGACAGCGCCTGCCGTGATATTGAAATCTTTGGCAGTCTTATCGTCGGGCCTATTTTAGACGATGTCTCAGCAATTAAAAATCGAGTAAGGAGACCGACGTTTACATTTGCCGCCCTCCGAAGATCAAACGCTGCTGAGGCGGTGGCACACCCGACTGCTCCTCGACTTTCTCCTTGATACGAGTGATCTGACACGCGTCTCTCTCTATCAGCATCTTTTCGAAAATGTCTGCCAGCTGCTCACCTTATCATCAGGATCGATGTCAAGTTCGATCTGTATGTATTCGAGATCAGGACACATTAGCGGGAGACGACGACAAATACGCGCTGCCGCACCTCTTTCCCTGTTAGCGTCTGGAGAGTTATCAGGTTCGAGTTGGACCGTGTGTCAAATCCGGCCTACCTTTACTTTGATCAACATGGTTTTCGTTGGTATAAAGGAAGGTCGGTGAACCGCACAAATCAAGGAGACAATTCGTCTGAGCACGTGAGGGCGTGGTATTAGTGGCACGTGGTAATCCCTGGCTGATGGTACGCAATGTTCCCCACTCTGATCCCTTCATCAAACACCATCCTCTACTTCTTCTCTCGAACGCAGGTTCTGATGTACAGCAACGCACTAGCAACGCTCAATTACAGCCTAGATCAAGCGGCAACATGTAGAAAAGGTGGAACCCTAATACCTCAACATCTCGCTTCGTTTGGGCACTCGAGCCGGGAGCTTTCCCCTTTTTAGATGCAAAGTAACCACCTGCTATCTCCTATCTGCTGTCCTGTGTGTCAATCTTCGATGGCCTTTCCACGCAGAAAATCTACAACGCCGCCTGTCGCCTTCTGGTCTGGCCTGTCATGACAAGTCGACAAGCCAACAAGGTCAGCTCGCATGGATTGGAACACATCAACCGTGTTTCACGTTGAAAGCTTCCGATAGCTTCCGATGTCAGTTACGCGAGGCTACAGGACGCTACGCACTTTTATCTGGCAACTTCGCGGTCTTTGAACATGTTGTGAATATCAAGTGAGTATATGGACTTTCCTGCAGAAATTTCCGAAAGTCGTTTCTGGCGATGGTGTATTGGTCTTCAGTCTAGTGAGGCTGTCTGATAGTTTTGCAGAATATACCTTTACTCATGCGACGTGGTCTGACGCGATCCCGTTCGAGATGAGTTGAGGACAGAGCAACTGGACGTACTTCTCGGATTATAATGAATCAAACTTGTCTACTCGCTTCATTCATCGTCAAGTTCCACATCATGTCATACAAATAGTCAGAGTAAGCGCATCATGATCGAAGATTAGCCTTTTCATTTATAAACCGCTTGACTCGAGAACGACGGTCTAGCTATACGCGGCCATCTTCACGTGAAAAACGTCGCTATAACGCGGACACTGTGTAGCCGGCTTCCTTTCCCTTCGAGCGACGTAAATGGCCGGTGAATTCACTATCTGGGGTGAGACGCCCAAGACGCCCCTTGACACCTTCTCTTCGATCCCACCTCAGGGCCGACCGGTGAAATCCGCATTGTTCTGTGAACGCCGTCCAATACGCCCTTCAGACTTTGCCCTTGTGATACATAACCCGTGGACATTTGTGTGCGCTACATACCATTCAAGCTATATTGATTATGATAAGGCGCCGATACGATATAGAAGTATGCTTTTCAGCGTCCCGATATGCGCAGCGAACCTCCATAAGAGGAAGATGTATCTCTGTATCACCCCAGATCACCCCTGAAACTGTGCCACCCCATGATCTACGGACATCACATAAAAATCATGGTGCTCTGAAATCCGAGAATGGAAGACTTCGTGGATCATGCGTTCGACTCGTGAAAGTAGAAACGGTGGACTTAACTTCCAATCATTTCGTAACACACGGTCGCTGCTTACACTCTTCGCTATAGCCCACCATCACTTATAAAAGGTATGCTTGATGAAGGTTATCCTTCTATCTCCCGCCATGGGCAAGGACGCAGCATGGATCTATAGCCTCCCTAAGTCAACCCACATAGACCCCACTCAGATCCAAGGAAACCTCTCTCCGGAGCAGAAACAACTTCAAGCCAACATCTTCACTTTCTTCATTGATGGTGCGGGTGCGGCTGCTTCAGGCTACGGTGCTAGTCTGGGTAAAAGGGTGAAGTATGTTTCCATGAATATTGAGAAGGTCGAAGGGCGGGGTTTCCAAGCGGAGGGCGTTTGTGAAGTCACTGTTACAGAAGGTAAGGATCATTCAACTTTAGTTGAAATTTCTAGTACCGATTACCTGTCGCAGACATGGTCAACGTCTTCAAGGCGCTTCACGGCGGATGCTCGGCCTATCTGATAGACCTGTAAGTCCCCTTCATTTTCGACCAGCTTTCATCGCTCACTTCACACAACGACTCAGTTGTTCGTCCGCTCCCTTGATCAGCCTCGGCATCTACGAGGGGAATGATATGTCCGGTGTCTCGCAGTCGATGAACATCATTTACCACAGCTCCGCAAAATTGTACGCCACGAGCCCCTTGGCTCACTAGTACATTGTAGAGGGCTGAATTCATTTTGTCTTTCCCAGGGGCTCGGAGCTGCGTATCATCTCTAACAGTATCAGCAATCAGGGTAAGATCAGGGCTGCACGCTGTGAGGTGAGTCTTTTCAGGTGTCTCATGATATACGTGAGCTGATGAGCGAATCCCGTCACAGATACGGGATAAGAAGACAGATGCCTTGCTCGTCTCCGCTATCCATACTAAAGTGGGGGGCGGAGAGAGGGCTGCAAGGCCTTCCCAATCAAAATTGTAGCACAATACATATTTTTCCTTTATTATGTCGTTCCTTTGGTATCCTGGTACATGGTTTGTATTACTAGAACTTGGATTCCTCTATTCGGACACTCCGGACATTCACTTGACACGGATATGCACATCTATATCACATTTTCAGACATCAGATATTCTCTCAGCTTGTTTAGAGCGCGGTAACGATGTGAGATCTTGTTCTTCTCTAGGGGATCCATCTCGGCATATCTGTATGTTATATTTTAAGCGTGAGATATGTAGGTGGTCAAAGATGACTCACGTCTGGCCAGTATTTTCAGCCTGGAATACTGAATCCCATCCAAAATTTCCCGTGCCACGGGCGGGGACTATCGTCCCGTCCGTCCGGCCTTCGAAAAGTATAGGTTCCGCTTCAGGTCCGGAGGAGTACGCAAAAGTGCACAGCGCCCAGGCCTCTTTTGTAGAGAAACCTACGAGCATGTTATTAAGACCTTTGAACGAAGTTAAATTAGATCAATACCAGACCATAGTTAGATGAGTCGAGACCTACTCGCCTTCATGTCCGACTTCCCTAAGAAAGAATTTAATATATGGGCCCGGCAGGCCGTTGAGGGCCTTGAAACAAAGCGCTGTATCTTCGACAATACATGGTCCATTAACCTTTGGAACATAGGTATGATTGGCGGATCAGGAGGGGTCGTGAGCGCGCTGAAAGACGCGCACCAGTCGAGCGGCTGCCCTGCACTTTTCCTTCGCGACCTCCTGCGTTGTACCCTGGATTTCCGGAACTAAGATATGCATGCATTGGAAACACAAGGATCCATGTAGCAGTCAGAATAGACTCACGATCATAATCTTTTGGCTCAATCTCGAGGAGATGTCCTTGAGAATCAAGCAGGATGGCTTGCACTTCCTTTAGCTTATTGGCATTGCCCGTCACAAAAGAGAGCCTCGCTCCATTTTTCAGAGACATGATAATACTGGATAGCGTGGCCTCAATGGAGGTGGAATATAGGGCCAGGTGCCAGCACAGGATAAAATGAAAGCCAGTTGAACTCGAGTCAAAGAGACACAAATACTGAGGTTAGGGTTTACCGGATGCGACAGCTCACAGTGAGCACACAAGATCACATATATGCATCAGATACAGGCTCCTACCCACCACCGTGTCGAGGGCAAGGGTCTATTGTTATGAGAAAATAACGGAAAACATATGAAAAAACATATGACAAATAAATGACATAATAACATACTTTTTTGAACCTTATTCCTCGAGCAACCCAAGCCCTCTCCATCGGCGGCTGGCACAAAACATATACAAACACGCGCCACCCGGAAGCTTCACCGGCGTCAGCCACACTCAATTCACTCCGCCACCGGGTGGAACGGTCACCTGATCTCGTTTATTGAGACGCGTCGCGCAGACAGCATTTCCAGAATTCCAGCCCCTGCCGAAGCCCACTCAATGGCCAGCTCACACCCTACTGTCCCCCTTCTATCGGAGATCCGCGAAAAGGCCATCAAATTTTTTGGCCGCCGACCATGTATTTGGCAGCTCAAAGCAGTAGAGGCAATTCTTAGGCAGGATCGGGATGTTATATGCATCGCGGGAACTGGCTCGGGAAAAACCCTGACTTTCTGGATGCCGCTTTTGTTCCATAAAGATGGTATACAGATTGTGGTGACTCCTTTAAATATTTTAGGTCAGCATAATGTTGAACAGCTAGCAGCAATTGGGGTGAGTGCAATAGCCATAAATGCAGAACAGGCAACACCACGTAATTTTCAGGTATACATCATCCTTACTGGCATCAGGTTTAGTGCTTACATCTTGTTGTACCAGGACATTGTGGAGGGCAAGTACAGGGCTATCATTGTTAACCCCGAAGTCCTAATGAAAGACAGCGGTGGCTTTGAAAAACTATGGAAGAACGAGGCATTTGTCTCTCGTATCATCAGTCTCAGCTGGGATGAAGGCCACTGTATCAGCACCTGGGGAGACTTCCGCCCTGAATACAAACAAGCAGGCCGTCTTCGATATCTCATTCCCCGACACATTCCATTCTATGTCGTGTCTGCTACACTTCCCACACCAGTTCTCACAGATGTCATGCAGATCTTACAGATTGATCGCAGTAAAGCTGCTATCATTCAGCGGACCAACGATCGCCCGAACGTCCACCTCATGGTTCGAAAGATAAAGCATACACTGAGTACCTACGAAGATCTCGCATTTCTCATCCCAAAAGAGTGGAAGCCTGGTGATCCTCCACTACCGAAGTTCCTTATTTTCTTTGACAGTATTGCTGAGTCTGTTGCCGCTGCAAAATCCCTGCGTAAACGACTGCCAAAAACTCACCAGAACAAGATTAGATGGTTCAATGCAAACATGTCAGCAGCATTTCGGGAGGACAAAGTCGCAGCATTCTGAGATGGAGATACGTGGGGGCTTTGTTGCACAGACTCCTTTGGAATGGTAACTTTGCATCGGCATCAGCTTTCTTCTATTTATTCTGACATGATCATAGGGAGTTGACATACCAGATATTGCCATTATTGTGCAATGGCGTGCCAAGTGTGGGATGTGCACGCTTTGGCAGCGCTTCGGACGTGCCGCTCGACGACCCGACCTCGTGGGAACCGCAATCTTGTTTGCTGAAGCGAAATTTTTTGATGATGAAAGGATGAAAGCGGCCACTGCGAAGGCGAATCGGGCAGAGAGGAAGGGGAAGCGAAAGGCCGCTGATGGTGCTGGACAAGTGATGTCAGAAAAGGTGGTTGTTCGAGGTGCCGGACCCGGAGAATGCGAAGCGGAACGAGTGAATACAGCGCAGGGGAGTAACGAAGGAGTGGCAAACGCACCAGGAGAGATTTCGGGCAGGAGCGCGATCATGAAGTGTGCTCCTCGTCGGGCAGTGTATGACCAGGCCTTGGAGTCAGCCAGAGGTAAGAAAGGATGGGTGAAGAAGAAATTGGAGATTGCACTGGAACCCGCGATGGACGACATGATCAATGCCGCCAGCCGCGAATGGCAATGCTATCGAGCGCCAGCGACAATTTACTTTGCCAACGACAAACTTGATGGTGAGTGCGAGGTTTGTGTGTCCAAGTTTACTGATCCACTGATTTTTACATAATGAGGTTCTCAACACGTCAGTTGCAATACGGACTCTCTCACAGGCTGCCGTCGTTGTGGACCCTGTATGACGACGGCTGTCTGTTGTTCACTGTGCACACCGGAGGCATTTGGACATATCATGTCTGTTGATGGCCCTTCCGCTCGAACGAGGACGCCTCAATGCCTTGCGCCCCCTCTTGCTCGCCGTCTCAACACCAAGTATAGCGCGACGCCCATCGATAAGGACTTGCATCGAGCTCTGCATCTGTTTCGCAAAGAACGCATGTCGACTGTTACGAACTGCTCGTTTGGTAACCTCAGAGTGGCGGTTCTTCCCTAGGTTGCGCAGTGATGAAGATTGTGAAAGGAAGTCCGACTGTATTGGGGTACAGTAAGGACAAGGGTAGACAGTAGGATGACTGCCTAAGAACGAGGAGAATAGACTAAAGTCCCTTAGCCTATTCTATGGGCCTTATATACCGTATGCGGCCCTGTCATATGAATGCCTCCTTTAGTACTGCCTCTGCTTTATATATCCCTGTGTCCCACTTCCCGTCCGATGCTGAGTGATCCATCGGATTAGTCGGCTTTGAGGGAATGCCGAATACCTTGTTGTACGCTCCGATGAGGAGCCGCCTAGTGTTGGTACGCTGGATGTCGGGTTAGACGTGCTCCGATGAGCCCCGAGATCCCAATCGTAACAATACCCCCTTTCTACGTCCGGTCGCCTGAACGGACCACGCCTCATGCGTGCACCTCTTCCATCATGTGAATCGTTCTTGACTGTCTTGTCCGGATGCGTCTTCCGGTACGACTTCGTTTTCTGGGGCGAAGACCGACTTACGTCGTTTTCAACGCCTAGGAGTTTTCCTTCTCCGTTGAGCTGTTTGATTCAGGGTCTTGCGGGTCCCAAACCACGTCACCTGCGGTGTTCTTCCTTCACCGCCCGTTTTGTTGTAGGTACAACCCCATTGAGTTTGTGCTTGGCCTGTCGAAGAAGTTATCTCCCGCCTGTGCCCGTATTTGTTGCGATTCGTAGTGGGTAACCAATCCACGTCTTCCTCCGGTGGGCTTCCGGCACAATAGCGATTCGCCTAAACCAGGCCGTTCCTGGTACCCGTTTTGTTGTTCCAGCACGATACTGGCAATGTCAAGAAGATGATGTGCGAAGATTATTAGGTGGTGAGATAGAAACTCGACTTCTGTCTGGGTCGGTTGAATTCGGGGTCGCTGTGTGGTATTCCCTCTGTGTTGGAAGTTAAGGTCGTTCCTTGACCATAGGTAGTTTTGTCTCGTCATTGCGGACGGCCCTGCTAGTTTATCCCTAGGTCGTTGCGGACCTATAAATTACACCTGTTCTCCCGAACGTAACAGGCCTAGAGTGAAGACTTTTCTGCGCGCCGGATCATTCATCGGTGATGCGCATAGGGCCATAGACCAATTTCCACAGCTCTAGAGGTTATGTCGTCCTGAGGAAGAAGGTGACGGTTTATGCTATATCAAACCGGATAACTTGTTTTTGGAGTAGTGTGCAAAGAGTTCTCATCTTTGGACACTGCTCAAACGGGAGGGTGGTGCCAGAATAGACTTCTATTTTGACACGGCCCACCTAGCCCGTAACTGACGGGTCGCCTCAGTTTATCGTCATGATGGACGGCCGTAGTTTAATCGTCTTTTCGGACGTCTGCTATCGTCCGACTATGCCTTGAGTCCCGATAGATGTGTGCCTCCAAGGCGAGGGTAGTTTAAGGTCATTTCGGACTTGTAGCTGGACGCGGTAAGTCCAGCTCCAAAGACGTCTCCCTAGAACAGAGGGGGACCGTAGTTTATCGTCATTGCGGACCAGGCTAGTTTTCCGTCTTTTCGGACGCACGACTTCGTGTTCGAAGTCGCCGACAGGCCCAGTTTAACGTCATAGAGGACGTGTGGTGAGGGCATGAATTTGTCCCACTACCACGTACTTCGAGGCACTATCCCAGTTGCCTCTTGACTGGCTCTTGAAGCGGAATTTCTTGCTTCTGACTTCAAGAGTAGACTGAACGGCCATGGAGTAGTCGCGGTCCTTGACGGAAGATCGACAACCCGCTCCATGTCTCCAGACCCCTCGCACGGAATTGAACCGTGTCGACCCCAGATTCTTTTACCGTAAGGCGCATGGAATCTGGAAGCGCCTTGACCTAGTCGGCAGGGTTCCAAGCCAGTGGGGCCTCCATTCCGCACTGCTGGAATGCATCCACACTCCGAGGGTCGGTGGTAGTTTTAGCGTCTTTCCGGACGAATGCCGAGAACTAGTTTATCGTCATTGCGGACCAAGCCGTTCGTAGTTTTACATCGTTGCGGATGTAAGCCCTCCGCCTGACTCTGTCAGCCCCATACGGTGGCCCGTCCTGGCTGAGAGGTTTCTTGTTTTGGTGCCTCGTTCAGTAACTGACACCATAGTAGGTCGCATCTCCTACTATTGTGTGTGCATCGCAGCGAGGGTCCCCTAATGCGGAAAAGACCCTGTAAAACTGGGGATCCTAAGAGGGACGCCCAAACTCCTGTCAGACCTTGACAGCGAGGAATAAAATAGCACCCGATTCGCCACGACCGGTGATACGCTAGAGGTGGCTCTAAGTGCCGAGCACAACACCAAAAACAACCTCTAGAGCAGGGGTGCTGGAGCTAGTATCTGATACACAAGGAATTGTTAGCTACGACTGTAGAAATCGAGAGCGCACTGTGAAGAGTAATGGGGAAGGCGAGATTATAGCGCCCGAACGGTTTCGGGACTGTACCGAACACCGACCGAACGTTCGGTCGGTAGAGTCGGGTCGGGGATTCGTTCGGTAACGAGAAGGTAGTGCCGCGACCGACAACTACGTGCTTCAAGAGCCACACAGGACTCTGACAATATACGAGGGCGGGCGAGAGGGACGAGCAAGGAGACGAGTACGAACGCGAACGAGGCCGAACGACAAGGAGGACGAGTTTACGAAAGTCGGCAAAGACGATTTCAATGGTTGAGACGAGTGCGAGTGAGCTCTGAACTGTGGGGTGCGAAAGCTGGTTTATTCCAGAGTTGTGTGTAGGTTTTTATAGTAAACTGAGCCCCTAAGTAAAATATCGAACGAGAAATGAGAGTAAATGTTGAATGGGCGCCAAGCCCTAGCGAACAGAGAAGATAAGAAGGTAGGTGAGATGTCCATATGGGTTCCGAAGGTGATAAGGTAAAAGTTAATCAGCGATGGCGAAATCCCGAACGTTCGGGATCCGTCGCCCGAGCGTAGGTAGCAGGAACAGGCATTGGAGAACCAATGAAAATAAGGAAGAAGTAACGTACAACCAGGGTGGCCAAGTCATGGTGCAAGATCGCGTTTGACCGACCACGCGGAAGTTGGGAAGATAAGCGATAAGGACCGACCGACTCACGGAGCACATCGGCCAACACGGACTACTGGCTCCGATCTCGTAAACACCTATCGTAACACTCCTGTGTGGTCATGGTAAGTACGTGAAGTGTGGGCGAACTGACCCAAGTGCTGCTGAACGTCCTTCGGTGGGTTGTGGTCGGTCGGGTAGGGACCGACCGTGTTCGGTAATAGTCGGCGTCTTCGGTACTCGTCTAGTGCTGTTCAGTATCTCCCCAAAGCCTCCTGAATACCTCCCTCGGACCCTAGCGCGGGTGCCTGCTCATCACCGGAATATGCATCTTGCGAGCTCTCGACGCCATCACTCGTCGAGAGGAAAAGCTAGCGGCATAGGTTATTTGCTGAATCCAAGGTCCTCCTAATGCGGAAAGGGACCTGTAAAACTGGGGATCCAAACGGGACGCCCGATTCGTCTGTCAGAATACCTCTTGACAGTGAGAGGTTCGCTTGTGTGTTTCCTTTGTTCTGCTCCGAAGGATAAGTGAAAAAGACTCCTTTCGGCCCTACCAGGCCAGGACAGGTACTTCCCCTGCCTTCTTCTCTTTTCACAGTTTAACGACATGCAGGTCAACGACTTGAGCGGATCGTCGTCCAGGTTCGAGGTTTTCCTTCCTGTCTTAGTTTAATGTCTTTGCGGACGATCGTAGTTTTACGTCGTTTCGGACGAACATCCAGTTTAACGTCATGGTGGACGTTACACGGTTGTCCTGTTCGTGTAACCGTTACCTGGGGTGCAGAGGTCCTCTCCTTCTGCTACCCTAATATCCCCCCGCGGGGTTGCCGAAGTCTCCTTCTCCTTCGTCCGCTCGCGCATAGGCCTCGTAGTCGTAGTCGTCGTATTGATGGTCAAGGGCGTCCCATGCATCTAGTTCCGCCCTTGACCATGTAACAGTTCCCCCCATCTCCGATGGAGAACGAGGAGCACGGTGGCGTGTTCGCGGATTTTCTCTTGTATTTCCATTATCTCGACTTCTGTGGATAGTCGACGAATTTCCCTGTCGAGGAAGTCGAGAATGGCTTCCCCTTGTTGCATCGGCACGCCCCCTAGCCCGGACGGCTCTCTCGTGTCGTCGGTATAACGGGGGATGCTCGTTGTCGGTGCTCGGTTCGGCCCTAGCGGAGAGAAGGCAGGTCTGCTCGTTTCGTCTGGCCTGTCGTTGCACGGTGGTCCAGACGTATTCGGTCTGTGCGGAGGCGTCTCGATGGCTCGCAGGTGGTACTTCCCCGATTGTTCCCTCGTTCCATGGTACAACCCGGTACGGCTCAACCCGAATGGAACGGGACTGAGCTGTATCGGTGTCGGCCAGGAGGGCTGGTACGAGCTCCAGGTTGACGAAAGAGGAAAATTCGTGGGGGTGAATGAGTAGGGCATGTTGCCCTGTGTTCCCCCGCGCGTACCAGGAGGCGACTCGGTGATTCTCGGTGTAGGCCATGACCCTAACTCGGTCACTGGCGTTCGCCAACCGACGTGGAACATCGCTACGTTCGCTGCCGGGTTGTCCTGCTAGGACATTAGCCAGCCGTTGTAAGGCCAGAGCGACAGCCATTTGGATTACCGATCCAATTGTGGTTCGCTGTAGCAGCGCGTCGCCTAATCTTTCCAACTCTCCGGGCTGAGGACTTCCACCACTGGCAGGGGGTCCTCCGGATCCGGAAGGTGGTGCATTACTCGTTGTTGCGTCTGGTACATCTCCGTCAACATGTCCAGTCGGGCTTGGTATCGTCGCAGGTCGAAGTATTCGCTCACTGCTGCCCAGGAGCTTTGGTCCCGATGTTTCTGGCTCCATTGCATCGCCCGGATTCTTTCTTCCTTCTGTCGAATCTGCCTGAGGGTGACCGTCATGAGTTCCCTCAATCCCTGATGAGGGCTCTGGTACGAGGACTCCTGTACTGGTATCAGATCCGATGGGGCCCGTCGTCTGGTTTGTCGGGTCCACTCTTCGGGTATCCGGGTTTGGAACGGTAAGAATGACATCTGGCGAGGAGTTTCGCGATGGTGAAGAGGCTGATTCGGTGGTTCCTCCTCCGATGTACATGGCATGGTCTGGCGATGAGTCGCGTTGATGTGGGGAGAAGTACGAGTTAGAGGAATCTGTCATGTGGAGGGCGATGTTCTCTTTTCTGTTCATCGGCCTCCTTTTTATACCGCTGCATCCACTCGTAATCCCGTGGCCTTTGGTCGATTGGGATATCTTCTGTTACGAACTGCTCGTTCGATAACCTCAGAGTAGCGGTTCTTCCCTAAGTCGCGCAGGGATTGAAGATTGTGGAAGGGGTCCGACTGTATTGGGATACAGTAAGGACAAGGGGTAGGCAATAGAAAGACTGCCTAAGAACAAGGTCCGTATAGGATGATACGGATGAACGAAGGAGAATAGACTAAAGTCCTTTAGCCTATTCTATGGGCCTTATATACCGTATGCGGCCCTGACATGTGAATGCTTCCTTTAGTACTGCCTCTGCTTTATATATCCCTATGTCCCACTTCCTGTCCGATGCTTGGTGATCCATCGGATTAGTCGGCTTTGAGGGAATGCCGAATACCTTGTTGTACGCTCCGATGAGGAGCCGCCTAGTGTTGGTACGCTGGGTGTCGGGTTAGACGTGCTCCGATGAGCCCCGAGATCCCAATCGTAACAATACCCCCTTTCTACGTCCGGTCGCCTGAACGGACCACGCTTCCTGCGTGCACCTCTTCCATCATCGTGAATCGTTCTTGACTGTCTTGTCCGGATGCGTCTTCCGGTATGACTTCGTTTTCTGGGGCGAAGACCGACTTACGTCGTTTACAACGCCTAGGAGTTGTCCTTCTCCGTTGAGCTGTTTGATCCAGGGTCTTTGCGGGTCCCAAACCGCATCACCTGCGGTGTTCTTCCTTCACCGCGCGTTTTGTTGTAGGTACAATCCTATCTGTGTTTGTGCTTGGCCTAGAGAAGAAGTTATCTTCCGCCTGTGCCCGTATTTGTTTCGTTTCGTAGCGGGACCAACCCGCGTCTACCTCCGGTGGGCTTCCGGCACAATAGTGATTCGCCTAAACCAGGCCGATCCTGGTACCCGTTTTGTTGTTCCAGCACGATACTGGCAACGTCAAGAAGATGATGTGCAAAGATTATTAGGTGGTGAAATAGAAACTCGACTTCTGTCTGAGTCGGTTGAATGCGGGGTCGCTGTGTGGTATTCCCTTGATGTTTTGGAAGTTAGCGTCGTTCCTTGACCATAGGTAGTTTTGTCTCGTCATTGCGGACGGCTCTGCTAGTTTATCCCTAGGTCGTTGCGGACCTATAAATTACACCTGTTCCCAAACATAACAGCCTAGAGTGAGGACTTTTCTGCGCGCCGGATCATTCATCGGTGATGCGCATAGGGCCATAGACCAATTTCCACAGCTCTAGAGGTTATGTCGTCCCGAGGAAGAAGGTGACGGTTTATGCTATATCAAACCGGATAACTTGTTTTTGGAGTAGTGTGCAAAGATTTCTCATCTTTGGACACTGCTCAAACGCGGGGGTGGTGCCAGAATAGGTGTGCTATTTTGACATGACCCACGCTTGCCCGTAACTGACGGGTCTCCTCAGTTTATCGTCTTGAAGGACGGCCGTAGTTTAATCGTCTTTTCGGACGTACGCTATCGTCCGACTATGCCTTGAGTCCCGATAGATTGTGCCTCCAAGGCGAGGGTAGTTTAAGGTCATTTCGGACTTGTAGCTGGAATGCGGTAATTCCAGCTCCAAAACGTCTCCCTAGAACAGAGGGGACCGTAGTTTATCGTCATTGCGGACCAGGCTAGTTTTCCGTCATCTCGGACGCGACGACTTCGTGTTCGAAGTCGCCGACAGGCCCAGTTTAACGTCATAGAGGACGTGTGGTAATGGGCATGAACTTGTCCCACAACCACGTACTCGAGGCACTATCCCAGTTGCCTCTTGACTGGCCCTTGAAGCGGAATTTCTTGCTTCTGACTTCAAGGGTAGACTGAACGGCCATGGAGTAGTCGCGGTCCTGTCGGATAGCTGGCAACCCGCTCCATGTCTCCAGACCCCTCGCACGGAATTGAACCGTGTCGACCCCAGATTCTTTTACCGTAAGGCGCATGGAATCTGGAAGCGCCTTGACCTAGTCGGCAGGGTTCCAAGCCAGTGGGGCCTCCATTCCGCACTGCTGGAATGCATCCACACTCCGAGGGTCGGTGGTAGTTTTAGCGTCTTTCCGGACGAATGCCGAGAACTAGTTTATCGTCATTGCGGACCAAGCCGTTCGTAGTTTTACATCGTTGCGGATGTAAGCCCTCCGCCTGACTCTGTCAGCCCCATACGGTGGCCCGTCCTGGCTGAGAGGTTTCTTGTTTTGGTGCCTCGTTCAGTAACTGACACCGTAGTAGGTCGCATCTCCTACTATTGTGTGCATCGCAGCGAGGGTCCCCTAATGCGGAAAAGACCCTGTAAAACTGGGGATCCAAAGAGGGACGCCCAAACTCCTGTCAGACCTTGACAGCGAGGACAACATAGCACCCGATAGGCCACGACCGGAATATGCATCTCTCGAGTCTCTGGCGGCCATCACCCGTCAAGAGAAGCCAGCGGCATAGGTTATTTGCTGAATCCAAGGTCCTCCTAATGCGGAAAGGGACCTGTAAAACTGGGGATCCAAACGGGACGCCCGATTCGTCTGTCAGAATACCTCTTGACAGTGAGAGGTTCGCTTGTGTGTTTCCTTCGTTCTGCTCCGAAGGAACGGATGAGATATGATTTCGGCCCTGCCAGGCCAGGACAGGTACTTCCCCTGCCTTCTTATCTTTTCACAGTTTAACGACATGCAGGTCAACGACTTGAGCGGATCGTCGTCCGGGTTCGAGGTTTTCCTTCCTGTCTTAGTTTAATGTCTTTGCGGACGATGTAGTTTTACGTCGTTTCGGACGAACATCCAGTTTAACGTCATGGTGGACGTCTGTCGGTTGTCCTGTTCGTGTAACCGTTACCTGGGGCGCAGAGGTCCTCTCCTTCTGCTACCCTAATATCCCTCCAGCGGGATTGCCGAAATCCCCTTCTCCTTCGTCTGCTCGCGCATAGGCTTCGTAGTCGTAGTCGTCGTATTGATGGTCGAGGGCGTCCCATGCGTCTAGTTCCGCTCTCGTGTAAGTAGAAGTTCCCCCATCTCCGATGGAGAGCGAGGAGCGCGGCGACGTGTTCGCGGATTTTCTCTTGTACTTCCATGATTTCGACTTCTGTCGATAGTCGACGAATTTCCCTGTCGAGGAAGTCGAGAGTGGCCCCTTCGTAGTCCCTCAGCCCTTCCCCTTGCGTGGCTTGTTCCCTCGTGCCGTCGGTATAGAGGGGGAGTGTCAGTGCCGGAACGGGGTTCGGTGCTGGCCGAGAGGAGGCGGGTTTGCCCGCTTCGTCTGGCCTGTCGCTGTACGGTGGTCCAGACATATTCGGTCTGCGCGGAGGCGTCTCGATGGCTCGCAGGCGGTATTTCCCCGATGGTTCCCTCGTTCCATGGTACAACCCGGTACGGTTCAACCCGAATGGAAGGGGAATGAGCTGTATCGGTGTCGGCCAAGAGGGCTGGTACGAGTTCCAGATTGACGAAAGAGGAGAATTCGTGGGGATGGATGAGTAGGGCATGCTGCCCCGTGTTCCCTCGTGCATACCAAGAGGCCACTCGGTGTTTTCGGTGTAGGCCATGACCCTAACTCGGTCACTGGCGTTCGCCAACCGACGTGGAACATCGCTTCGTTCGCTGCCGGGTTGCCCGATCCAATGGTGGTCCGCTGCAGGAGGGCATCGCCTAGTCGTTCCAATTCTCCGGGTTGAGGACTTCCACCATTGGCAGGGGTCCTCCGGGTCCGGAAGGTGGTGCATTACCGTTGTTGCGTCTGGTACATTTCCGTCAACATGTCCAGTCGGGCTTGGTATCACCGCAGGTCGAAGTACTCGCTCACTGCTGCCCAGGAGCTCTGGTCCCGGTGTTTCTGGTTCCACTGCATCGCTCGGATTCTCTCTTCCTTCTGTCGGATCTGCCTGAGGGTGACCGTCATGAGTTCCCTCAACCCTTGATGAGGACTCTGGTATGAGGACTCCTGTACTGGTACCAGATCCGATGGGAACCGTCGTCTGGTTTGTCGGGTCCATTCTTCGGGTATCCGGGTTTGGAACGGCAAGAACGACATCTGGCGAGGAGTTTCGCGACGGTGAGGAGGCTGATTCGGTGGTTCCTCCTCCGATGTACATGGCATGGTCTGGCGATGAGTCGCGTTGATGTGGGGAGAAGTATGAGTTAGAGGAATCTGTCATGTGGAGGACGATGTTTTCTTGTCCATCGATCCCTTCCTTTTATACTGTTGCATCCACCCGTAATCCCGAGGCCTTTGGACGGTTGGGATATCGTCGGTGATATTCCTGTAGTGCTTCATCAGCCGTTCCTTCAGTAGGGCCCAGGGTTCCCATGAGTTATCCGCTTCCGGATATCCGACCCACTTCACGAGGTACTTGATCCACGACCGTGGCGTTTAGAGTCCAGAACGGCTTCAACTTCGAAGTGTTCCTCCTCGTTTAAGATTTCTGGCGGCGGTTTGGGGAAATTCTTCCCATGGGCCGTTGTCTCGTGATATTCGGTGAGCAGTGATGCATGGAACACGGGGTGGATCCTCCATTGTTCGGGGATGTCCAAGGGTAAGCGAGGGTCCCAATCCGGTCTTTCACTTTGAAAGGGCCGTAGCGTCGTGGGGCGAGTTTCGCTTTCGGATGTGTTGTGTGGATGTGGGTGCCTTCTAACCATACTTGGGTTCCTTTTCCCATTGGGGAAGTTTTCGGTGGGAATCCCTGTCTTTCGCGTGTTGCGCAGCCATGCGCAGGCTAGATTCCGCTTCTCCCTGTACTTCTTGGATCGACTTTATCCGTTCGACCACCGCGGGTACCCTGGTATCCAGAACCGTGTCTGCCGAGTAGGGTGGATTGTATCCATAGAGGATTTCGAACGGCGATTTTCCTGTAGCTGAATGTTGTCTGCTGTTATGAGCGAATTCTGCAAAAGAAAGTAGTTCCACCCAGTTGTCCTGATGGTGGTTGCAGAAGACTCGTAGGAATTGTTCGATCTCTTGGTTTACCCGTTCGGTTTCTCCATCCGTTTGAGGATGGTATGCAGTGCTCAGCGCTGGAATAATGCCCAGTCCTTTCCATAGTTCTCTAGTGAACGTGGCTGCGAATTGGGGCCTCGATCGGACACCACTTTAGCGGGAGACCGAAACGTTTAAAGACGTTGTCTTGGAAAAGTCTCGTGTTTCTTCTGCCGTGATTGTTTTCTTGCACGGGTGATGACGATTCCTTTTGATAGTCCTTGGTCTACCACCACATTGATCGAGTCGAACCTCCGCTTTCTGGGAGGTCGGTTACGAAGTCGGTGGAGATGAACTTCCAGGGTGTGTCCGTGGTTTCAAGCGGTTGAATCGGGGGTGAGTGCGATGTGGCAAGTTCTTTGTGGATTGGCAAGTTGCACAACCATCCACGTAGTCGTGGACGAACTTTGTTATTCCCTGCCACCAATAGTTTCGTCGCACCAGTTCCAATGTCTTCGACCGTCCTGGGTGTCCGACTGCTATGGAATCATGGTGGGTTTTGACGATGCTCTTCGTATGGTGTCATCCTTTGGTACACATATGCGTCCGTTTCGTCGGGTAGTTCCTTCTTCGTGTGTCCAGTGTTTAAGGCGTGGCCAAGGTGCGGGATTTTTCCTAAAATTGCTTGTATTGCTGCTTTTACTACCGTGTCTGTTCGAGCGAGAGTGTCGAATGAGCGTGAGGAGGTTTGAGACTGTAATTCCGTGGATCGAACGCGCACATCCACTAGTGTTTCCTCTGAGTCGGCGAAAAGTTTGGACGGTAGGAGAGTCTGCGCCTTGTTGTCATTTTCCACCCCCTCATTAAGGTCTGGCCGCCTGGACAGAGCATCAGCATGGTTGGTGGAGCCAGCCTTGTGAAGGAGCGTAAAGTCGAATTGTGACAAGAACAAGCTCCAACGGGCTTGGCGGCGAGTAAGATCGCGCGCAGACTGGAAGTAGACCAAATTTTATGGTCGGTCCAGATTTCGAACGGATGACGAGCGCCTTCCAAGTAATGTTTCCAGTGGTCCAACGCCTTGATGATGGCAAGCAGTAGTTCGCGATCATGAACATCGTAATTTCGTTCCGGCGGAGCGAAGGAACCTGACAGATAGGCCACTGGGTGCCATGCTTCATCCGTCCCTTCTTGTAGTTAAAACCGCGCCATAAGCGGTGAGGGATGCATCGGTGACGAGCCGGAAAGGGTGCATGGGATCCGGGTAGAGTAGGACGGGTTTCTTGTGAAAGCCAATTTTAGCGTGTCAAACGCCTTCTGGCAGGCGTCCGTCCAGATCCATTTGGCATCCTTCTTGGTGAGGTCATGCAGAGGTCGAGTGATGAAGGAGAACTTCTCGATGAATCGTCGATAGAAGTTTCCAAGTCCTAAAAAGGAGCGAATGTCGCGGACCGTTCGGGGAATAGGCCATTCCTCGATTGCGGCTACCTTTGAGTCCTCCATGGCGACCGAGTCTGCCGAGATCGTGTACCCCAAATAGTTGAGTTTGTCCTTGTGGAACTCGCACTTTTCGGGTTTGAGGTAGAGATCGTTGTCGCGAAGGATTTTCATGACCTGTTTTATCACCAAGACGTGTTCGGCCACCGTGGCCGTAAAGATGAGGATGTCGTCCATGTACACCGTAATTTTCCTAGCGAGGATGAGATCCTTGAAGATCATGTTCATCATGGCTTGGAATGTGGCCGGCGAATTGGTGAGACCGAAGAACATTACTGTGGGTTCGAAGAGTCCCAAGGGGTTACGAATGCCGCCTTGGACTCGTCACCTTTCTTTGATCCGTATATTGTTATATCCCCAACGGACGTCCAGTTTGGAGAACACCTTGGCTCCTTTAATGACGTCTAAGAGTTCTTGTATCAAGGGAAGGGGGCAAACATTCCTAACTGTGTGTTCGTTTAAGTGCGGTAGTCCTGTACCGGGCGGAGTTTGCCATCCTTCTTGCTAATGAAGAAGAAGGAGGCCGCGCTGTTAGCTGTGGACCGGCGGATAGTTCCCCTGGCCAAATGTTCCTTGACGAACTTTCCTAGTTCGTCATGTTTTTCAGGGCTGAGCGGGAATATCCGGGGTGCTTGTGGAACAAAGGTCGGTTTTAGATCGATGGCGTGGTCCCATATTGTATGTCCTGGGAGTCTTTGTGACCGTCGCTCGCTGAAGATGTCGAGGTACTCGTGATAGGCAACGGTACTCGATCCTTCAGGTGCGTGATGTCAATTTCCTCTTCGAGGTCTTCATCAAAACTGGCGAGACCTGTCGGTTCGGGGGCGACCTTCCTAATGACTGGTTCCTCCTTGTTCACCGGAACAGGGAGGTCAAACTTGAGTTTGTTATCTTGTCGACGCCTGCTCTACGTCGGCGAGTATGTCGAGCATCTTCTGTCGTCCTTGGGCGCGTCTGTCCCAAAGGTTTACTAATGCCGTTTGAATTCGCTGTTTGTCAGCGTGCGCCATCTTTCTCTCGGCCATCCTCTGGGGTCCGAGAGATCGTGTACCAAGCGAGGTTTTTCTCGGTGTGTTTTCTACCATTGTTTAGCCGTCCTTCGGCCAATGGTTCTTCTCTTGCTTGGTAATTCCATACGGTTGTTCGCATAGGGATCGGCACCCATCGAACCGTACTTCACGTTTCCTCCATCGAATGGAAGGATCGTGGTATCGTAACCAATCTGTCCCCAGGAGCATGTCGTCTCTCCCAGATTGGTGATAAACATCTGAACGCGTTCCGTGTGCGTTCGACCTTGTTGGTCTGTGATGGTTAGTTCCATCTACGCCTCTAGTTATGAGGCCGTTTTTGTTAATGGAGTCGTCGACATTCCGTACTCGAATGGGTCGGTCCAACGGATAGCTGGGGAGGTTATGTTTCCATACCCAGGATTCGTTGACCAGATCCCTTCGCAGGCTGAGTCGATCGTTGCTCTAGCTCCAGCTCTTCGGCCTTGAGTTGTTAACTTACGTTCAACGGATAGGAGTAATGATGTGATGGTTCATTGCTCGTATGTTGATACATGGTTAACCCCCTTCGACCGTCTCTCTCTCTCTTGCTGGCAGAGGAGAGGCTAGAGAAAACCCTCTGCTACGTCACCAACACCTGCTTGGCTTCGTCCGTGTCTAGCTCTTTGAAGAGCCTTCGGACGGTAGCAGCATCACCGACGGATCGGTCGAGTCGTCGTCGGTCAGGCGGTATGTAGCGTCCTCCATGGTGCGGAGGGGGTTCTCGGGTCGCGGGAGCGTTCGCGGGTTCCATCGAACGACGAGGTTGTGGTACCCCACGGTGGTGCTGACCAGAACTGCCCTCCTCCAACTCTCGATGAAGTCGGCTGTCTTTCCAGTTGGGGTTCCTGGTCGTCTTCTTCCATGTCCACCTCGCGAGCTCTCCGACCTCCTCTTCCCATCTGACGACGCGAATTTCCTCTAACCGGGCGAAGGCCTCTGCGTGGGGCACGACAGTCAGCTGTCCAATGTCCTTCTTTTCCGCAGTTATAACACGGAGAGGGAGGCGTCTTGCCATCATGGGTTCGTTTGTTCAAACCATACGCCCTTTTTCTCGAGGCGTCGATGTCCATATCGACGACTGGTTATTCATTCTTCGAGGGGCGTTGGTGGAATTGTACGGGGAGTAGAGCGAAGGTGGAAGCGGTCTAGAAATCGCTTTTGAAGTTCGTGGAGCTGGCGAGGAGGGTCTTTTGAGCGCTGCGGGCTCTCATGCGGCCGTCTATTTCACAGGCCATATTGACCCAATCCTGGATTGTGTCTTGGCGGAGTTTCTCGTCATAGATTTTGTCGAGGACTCTTGGGTCAGCCTCTTTGATAGTAAGGAACTTGTTCCTTATCGGCGATGTCGGCGTCGGCGGCAATGAGTGTGAACTGATTGGAGTATTCGTCCACTGTCATGCGACCTTGTGAGAAGGTCATGAGGGCGCTACGGGCCTTATCCACTTTCCCAGATTCCTTGAAGTGGACCTCGAACTTCTCCTTGAAGTCTTTCCACGTTCCCAGGGTCGTGGGAGGATCTGCCCCAATGTCCTGTTAAGGAAGTTCTCGCCCATACGCCTGCCGTTCCGGACCGCATACAGGAGAGGACCAGGGAGATCCGATCCGCATCGGTCTTGTATCGATCTGTTTCTGTAACAAAAAGAAGGAGGCATTGGAGCATGAAATGCTGTGACTCGGTCTTGATGCCTGAAAAGTTGTCGGGAAGCTTCAGCTTTCCTCGACCTGGCTGTACTGTGGTGAGGGGGAGGGTTCCTCCGCCGGCTGGGGCGGTTCCTGCTCCTGATGTCGACATGATGTTTTGGGGGTTTGTGTGTACGGGCGTTTGTGCGTCCAAGTAATCTGAGTGGGAGGATTCTTCCTCTTCTTCTTCCGAGGTGTCCGGTACTACGGGCTCGGGTTCTCTGTATTGTGGTGGGGGTTCCCAATCGGCGTGGACTTCGTTCCACGCCCACTCTGCTTCTGTTCCGTCTGATCTGGTGAAAAGTACTGTCCGTCCCTAAACGAGCAGTTGTCGAAGTTTGGTGGGGCCCTCTGGTTTGTATCTGAGTAATACCACGAGGCGCCTTGTTTGTGGATGGGACGGTTGTTTTGACGGAGTTGATTGTTGATTCGTCTAGTGCCTGGTGGATATCCTAGGCCTAGATCTTGCTCCAGCGTATAATAGGTAACGCTCTTTCAGTGGGTGTCTAAGCCACCGAACGAGGTCGTGAGAAAGGGTGTGGCTGCAAGCAAGTTTCTTGTGCGCAAGGTAGGGGCGTGGTCGAGTCTATTCTAATGTTACGAACTGCTCGTTCGATAACCTCAGAGTAGCGGTTCTTCCCTAAGTCGCGCAGGGATTGAAGATTGTGGAAGGGGTCCGACTGTATTGGGATACAGTAAGGACAAGGGGTAGGCAATAGGAAGACTGCCTAAGAACAAGGTCCGTATAGGATGATACGGATGAATGAAGGAGAATAGACTAAAGTCCTTTAGCCTATTCTATGGGCCTTATATACCGTATGCGGCCCTAACATGTGAATGCTTCCTTTAGTACTGCTTCTGCTTTATATATCCCTGTGTCCCACTTCCTGTCCGATGCTTGGTGATCCATCAGATTAGTCGGCTTTGAGGGAATGCCGAATACCTTGTTGTACGCTCCGATGAGGAGCCGCCTAGTGTTGGTACGGTGGGTGTCGGGTTAGACGTGCTCCGATGAGCCCCGAGATCTCAATCGTAACATCTTCGGTGATATTCCTGTAATGCTTCATCAGCCGTTCCTCTGAGTAGGGTCCAGGGTTCCCATGAGTTGTCTGCTTCTGGATATCCGACCCACTTCACGAGGTATTTGATCCACGACCGTGGCGTTTAGAGTCCAGAACGGCTTCAACTTCGAAGTGTTCCTCTCGTTCAGGATCTCTGGCGGCGGTTTGGGGAAATTTTTCCCATGGGCCGTTGTCTCGTGATATTCGGTGAGCATTGACGCATGGAACACGGGGTGGATCCTCCACTGTTCCGGGATGTCCAAACGGTAAGCGAGGGTCCCAATTCGGTCTTTCACCTTGAAGGGGCCGTAGCGTCGTGGGGCGAGTTTCGCTTTTGGATGTGTCGTGTGGATGTGGGTGCCTTCTAGCCATACTTGGGTTCCCTTTTCCCATTGGGGAAGTTTTCGGTGGGAATCCCTGTCTTTCGCGTGTTGCGCAGCCATGCGCAGGCTAGATTCCGCTTCTTCCTGTACTTCTTGGATCGATTTTATCCGTTCGACCACCGCGGGCACCCTGGTATCCAGGACCGTGTCTGCTGAGTAGGGTGGATTGTATCCATAGAGGATTTCGAACGGCGATTTTCCTGTAGCTGAATGTTGTCTGCTGTTATGAGCGAATTCTGCAAAAGAAAGTAGTTCCACCCAGTTGTCCTGATGGTGGTTGCAGAAGACTCGTAGGAATTGTTCGATCTCTTGGTTTACCCGTTCGGTTTCTCCATCCGTTTGAGGATGGTATGCAGTACTCAGCGCTGGAATAATGCCCAGTCCTTTCCATAGTTCCCTAGTGAATGTGGCTGCGAATTGTGGGCCTCGATCGGACACCACTTTAGCGGGGAGACCGAAGCGTTTAAAGACGTGTCTTGGAAAAGTCTCGTGGTTTCTTCTGCCGTGATTGTTTTCTTGCACGGAGTGATGACGATTCCTTTTGATAATCCTTGGTCTACCACCACATTGATCGAGTCGAAACCTCCACTCTCTGGGAGGTCGGTTACGAAGTCGGTGGAGATGAACTTCCAGGGTGTGTCCGTGGTTTCAAGCGGTTGGATCGGCGGGTGAGTGCGATGTGGCAAGTTCTTTGTAGATTGGCAAGTTGCACAACCATCCACGTAGTCGTGGACGAACTTTGTTATTCCCTGCCACCAATAGTTTCGTCGCACCAGTTCCAATGTCTTCGACCGTCCTGGGTGTCCGACTGCTATGGAATCATGGTGGGTTTTGACGATTGTCTTCGTATGGTGTCGTCCTTTGGTACACAGATACGTCCGTTCCGTCGGATAGTTCCTTCTTCGTATGTCCAGTTGTTCAAGGCTGTTGCCAAGGTGCGGGTATGTTTTCCTAAAATTGCTTGTACTGCCGCTTTTACTACCGTGTCCTGCTCCGATCGAGAGTGTCGAATGAGCGTGAGGAGGTTTGAAGACTGTAATTCCGTGGATCGAACGCACGTCCACTAGTGTTTCCTCTGAGTCGGCGAAAAGTTTGGACGGTAGGAGAGTCTGCGCCTTGTTGTCATTTTCCACCCCCTCATTAAGGTCTGGCCGCCTGGACAGAGCATCAGCATGGTTGGTGGAGCCAGCCTTGTGAAGGAGTGTAAAGTCGAATTGTGACAGGAACAAGCTCCACGGGCTTGGCGTCGAGTGAGATCGCGCGCAGACTGGAAGTAGACCAAATTTTATGGTCGGTCCAGATTTCGAACGGATGACGGGCTCCTTCCAAGTAATGTTTCCAGTGGTCCAGGGCCTTGATGATGGCGAGTAATTCGCGATCATGAACATCGTAGTTTCGTTCCGGAGGAGCGAAGATCCTGAGAGATAAGCCACTGGGTGCCATGCTTCATCGGTCCCTTCTTGTAACAAAACCGCGCCATAAGCGGTGAGGGATGCGTCGGTGACGAGCCGGAAAGGATGCATGGGTCCGGGTAGAGCAGGACGGGTTTCTTGTGAAAGCCGATTTTAACGTGTCAAACGCCTTTTGGCAGGCGTCCGTCCAGATCCATTTGGCATCCTTCTTGGTGAGGTCATGTAGAGGTCGAGTGATGAAGGAGAACTTCTCGATGAACTTCGATAAAAGTTTCCTAATCCCAAGAACGAGCGAATGTCCCGGACCGTGCGAGGGACGGGCCATTCCTCAATGGCGGCTACTTTGAGTCCTCCATGGCGACAGAGTCTGCCGAGATCGTGTACCCCAGATAGTTGAGTTTATCCTTGTGGAACTCACACTTTTCGGGTTTGAGGTAGAGATCGTTGTCGCGCAGGATCTTCATGACCTGTTTTATCACCAAGACGTGTTCGGCCACCGTGGCCGTGAAGATGAGGATGTCGTCCATGTATACCGTAATTTTCCTAGCGAGGATGAGATCCTTGAAGATCATGTTCATCATGGCTTGGAATGTGGCCGGCGAATTGGTGAGACCGAAGAACATTACTGTAGGTTCGAAGAGTCCAAAGGGGTCACGAATGCCGCCTTGGACTCGTCGCCTTCTTGATCCGTATATTGTTATACCCCAGCGGACGTCCAGTTTGGAGAACACCTTGGCTCCTTTAATGACGTCCAAGAGTTCCTGTATCAAAGGTAGGGGCAAACATTCCTAACCGTGTGTTCGTTTAAGTGGCGGTAGTCCTGTACAGGGCGGAGTTTTCCATCCTTCTTGCTGATGAAGAAGAAGGAGGCCGCGCTGTTAGCTGTGGACCGGCGGATAGTTCCCCTAGCCAAATGTTCTTTGACGAACTTCCTAGTTCGTCATGTTTTTCAGGGCTGAGCGGGAATATCCGGGGTGCTTGTGGAACAAAGGTCGGTTTTAGATCGATGGCGTGGTCCCATATCGTATGTCCTGGGAGTCTTTGTGACCGTCGCTCGCTGAAGATGTCGAGGTACTCGTGATAAGGCAACGGTACTCGATCCTTCAGGTGCGTGATGTCAATTTCCTCTTCGAGGTCTTCATCAAAACTGGCGAGACCTGTCGGTTCGGGGGCGACTTTCCTAATGACTGGTTCCTCCTTGTTCACCGGAACAGGGAGGTCAAACTTGAGCTTGTTATCTTGCCGACGTCGCTCTACGTCGGCGAGTATGTCGAGCATCTTTGTCGTCCTTGGGCGCGTCTGTCCCAAAGGTTTACTAGTGCCGTTTGAATTCGCTGTTTGTCAGCGTGCGCCATCTTTCTCTCGGCCATCCTCTGGGGTCCGAGAGATCGTGTACCAAGCGAGGTTTTTCTCGTGTGTTTTCTACCATTGTTTAGCCGTCCTTCGGCCAATGGTTCTTCTTTGCTTGGTAATTCCATACGGTTGTTCGCATAGGGATCGGCACCCATCGAACCGTACTTCACGTTTCCTCCACGAATGGAAGGATCGTGGTATCGTAGCCAATCTGTCCCTAGGAGCATGTCGTCTCTCCCAGATTGGTGATGAACATTTGAACGCGTTCCGTGTGCGTTCGACCTTGTTGGTCTGTGATGGTTAGATTTCCATCTACGCCTCTAGTTATGAGGCCGTTTTTGTTAATGGAGTCGTCGACGTTTCGTACTCGAATGGGTCGGTCCAACGGATAGCTGGGGAGGTTGTGTTTCCATACCCAGGATTCGTTGACCAGGATCCCTTCGCAGGCTGAGTCGATCGTTGCTCTAGCTCCAGCTCTTCGGCCTTGAGTTGTCAACCTTACGTTCAAACGAATAGGAGTAATGATGTGATGGTTCATTGCTCGTATGTTGATACATGGTTTGACCCCCTTTGACCGTCTCTCTCTCTCTTGCTGGCAGAGGAGAGGCTAAGAAAACCCTCTGCTACGTCCACCAGCACCTGCTTGGCTTCGCCCGTGTCTAGCTCTTTGAAGAGCCTTCGGACGGTAGCAGCATCACCGACGGGTCGGTCGAGTCGTCGTCGGTCAGGCGGTACGTAGCGTCCTCCATGGTGCGGAGGGGGTTCTCGGGTCGCGGTAGTTCGCGGGTTCCACCGAACGACGAGGTTGTGGTACCCACGGTGGTGCTGACCAGAACTGCCCTCCTCCAACTCTCGATGAAGTCGGCTGTCTCTTCCCAGTTGGGGTTCCTGTCATCCTCTTCCATGTCCACTTCGCGAGCTCTCCGACCTCCTCTTCCCACCTGGCGACGCGGATATCCTCTAGTCGGCCGAAGGCCTCTAGATTGGATGATGGTGAGCGACAGTCCTGTGCGTAATGCCCGGGTTTCCCGCAGGCGTAACACGTGATAAAGGGCTTGCCCTCATGCGTTCGCTTGTTCTGGTTGTACGCCTTTTCCTCGAGGCGTCGATGTCCATATCGACGACCTGGTTATTCATTCTTCGAGGGGCGTTGGTGGAATTGTAGCGGGGAGTGGAGCGAAGGTGGAAGCGGTCTAGAAATCGCTTTTGAAGTTGTGGAGCTGGCGAGGAGGGTCTTTTGAGCACTGCGGGCTCTCATGCGGCCATCTATTTCACAGGCCATGTTGACCCAATCCTGGATCGTGTCTTTGGCGGAGTTTCTCGGTCATAGATTTTGTCGAGGACCTTGGGTCTAAGCCTCTTTGGTAATAAGGAACTTGTTCCTTATCGGCGGCAATGAGTGTGAACTGATTGAGTATTCGTCCACCGTCATGCGACCTTGTGAGAAGGTCATGAGGGCGCTGCGGGCCTTATCCACCTTCCCAGACTCCTGAAGTGGATTTCGAACTTCTCCTTGAAGTCTTTCCACGTTCCCAGGGTCGTGGGAGGATCTGCCCCAATGGTTTGTTAGGAAGTTCTCGCCCATACTCCTGCCGTTCCGGACCGCATGCAGGAGAGGACCAGGGAGATCCGATCCGCATCGGTCTTGTATCGATCTGTTTCTGTAACAAAAAGAAGGAGGCATTGGAGCATGAAATGCTGCGACTCGGTTTTGATGCCTGAAAAGTTGTCGGGAAGCTTGAGCTTTCCTCGACCTGGCTGTACTGTGGTGAGGGGGAGGGTTCCTCCGCCGGCTGGGGCGGTTCCTGCTCCTGATGTTGACATGATGTTTTGGGGGTTTGTGTGTACGGGCGTCTGTGCGTCCGAGTAATCTGAGTGGGAGGATTCTTCCTCTTCTTCTTCCGAGGTGTCCGGTACTACGGGCTCGGGTTCTCTGTATTGTGGTGGGGGTTCCCAATCGGCGTGGACTTCGTTCCACGCCCACTCTGCTTCTGTTCCGTCTGATCTGGTGAAGAAGTACTGTCCGTCCCTAAACGAGCAGTTGTCGAAGTTTGGTGGGGCCCTCTGGTTTGTATCCGAGTAAAACCACGAGGCGCCTTGTTTGTGGATGGGACGGTTGTTTTGACGGAGTTGATTGTTGATTCGTCTAGTGCCTGGTGGGAATCCTAGGCCTAGATCTTGCTCCAGCGTATAATAGGTAACGCTCTCTCAATGGGTGTCTAAGCCACTGAGTGAGGTTGTGAGAAAGGAGGTGGCTGCAAGCAAGTTTTTCTTGTGCGCAAGGTAGGGGTGTGGTCGAGTCTATTCTAATGTTACGAACTGCTCGTTTGGTAACCTCAGAGTGGCGGTTCTTCCCTAGGTTGCGCAGTGATGAAGATTGTGAAGGAAGTCCGACTGTATTGGGGTACAGTAAGGACAAGGGTAGACAGTAGGATGACTGCCTAAGAACGAGGAGAATAGACTAAAGTCCTTTAGCCTATCCTATGGGCCTTATATACCGTATGCGGCCCTGTCATATGAATGCCTCCTTTAGTACTGCCTCTGCTTTATATATCCCTGTGTCCCACTTCCCGTCCGATGCTGAGTGATCCATCGGATTAGTCGGCTTTGAGGGAATGCCGAATACCTTGTTGTACGCTCCGATGAGGAGCCGCCTAGTGTTGGTACGGTGGATGTCGGGTTAGACGTGCTCCGATGAGCCCCGAGATCCCAATCGTAACATCGACGAAGTACGGCGCCGCTATGCTCAAGGACTTGGGGCCCGGTCTGATCTTGTCCAACGAGATCCTTCAACGGATCGTCGACGCTGCACACGCTGGTCGGATTGCGACAGTCGGTGATATCAAGCGCGAGGTGAAATGGAGTAGGGTGGACGAATTCGGGGAGGATGTCGTGCGTATCGTACTCGCCCATCCAACTCCTCTGCCAGCACCTCCTCGTACTTCAACTCCGGTGCGCGCAAGGTTGAAGGAGGTCACTCATCCTCTGTTCGCATTGGCGCCGGCTCCGCTTCGTCTAGCGACATCGGAAACCATTCGGACGACTGTTGATACGAATCTTAGCCTCGGCGCAACGCCTTCTCTGGCCACTAACAAGTCGAAACGGGTATACACTTGTGGTATCTGCGGCATTCAGGGCCATACAGGTTCGTAGCCCTTCTTGTGGGATTGCTAGATTGTCATTCACATCGTACATGCAGTGCGGAGCAAGAAGTGCTCGTCGTTTGCCTCTAGAGCGGGGGGCCATGCAGCAGTCAATGAGAACACTCCGCCGCATGGTGCGGTCACCATGTCGTCCGCTCCGTCAGTGCTGTACTCAGCCCGCACTGACTCGTTCACTGCGGCAGCGCCGCCGACATCTACTCTCCCATCGGAGGGCAGCGAGGCGATGTTCACGCGTTCCCTCGGAAGACCTGACGACGTGGCCTCGTCTGCAGCACTAGCACTGTCTATTCCACGATTGCTCGCGTCCAGCGATTCGACGGGAGCTGGCCCATTTCCTGGACGCGGCCACGCAAGCTCGTCCACAGCGCGAGACTGGACGACTTTTCAGGGCATTGCAGCATCAGCTCTGTCTCCGGGCGTCAGAGGCTCGTCCACAGTGCAGGCGCTATCGCTTGAACGTTTGGATCCGAGCTCGTCCGCCGAGCGCACGCAGTCTGCGTATGGGGCGACTGCTGCTCATCCTGCGCCCTACCCAGGCACCACGCGCTTGTCCGGAATGCTCGCACTTTCGCCCGCTCGCCCGCTCACCGCCACCTCTTTTGCCGATGTATGCAGCGATGCGAGGCTATCGCCAGCACCGGACCTGGTGCCTTCCCCGGGTCGGCTCCCCGCTTCAACCTCTGAGCCGTCACCTCGCGCAGGGGCCTCCCTACTCATGGAGGCAATTCCCCCGAGTCGTTTCTATGAACGCGGTCCGCGCATGACCACATCTCGTGCTGCGCGCGCAGATCAGCCGTGAGCATCCAACATTCGACATATTGACTATGAGCTGATGTATATATTCACAGACCATCATCATAATCCTCCCCATTGTGACCATCCACTCTAAGATCGTCTTCCTCAATTTCCATGTCGACCACTTCATCTGCCACCCCTTCATCGAACTCTTCGTCATCTCCCACGGCTGTGTCCCGTCGTATATTCAACCCGACTTTGTATTCATTGGCTTCAATCAAGCCGAGACCTTTTTCAATCATATCGGGAACGCAGTAGTGCGCCAGTCGACCCGCCTTGGTTACGTTTGGTTCACTTTGCAACATGTATTCAAGTAGTTTGTCGAATGTTTTTTTCATGTCCTTCTTCCCCTTTCGTGTCGTCATACCAGATATCTGAAAATTCTCCTCGATGTTGCTGTGACAGTTTCGGAACACCCCGATCAAACAAGACTCCTTGATTATATTTTCTTTTGTAAAATTTGACCCAGACCCGCCGTAGACATGCTGTGGCCCTTTCATTAATGTGGAGTCTCATTGAATATTTGTGGAGTGATACTGACCTTTGTAAACAGGTTGTTGAGCTCGATAACCCAATCTACTCCACGGAACTTCCCCGCTTGTCCTGTCGGGTTGACCAGTATATTGTGCCGCACGACCCGGCGCAGCCCCTCGGGATACACAAAGTGGACGTCCAGCAAAAATTTGGTCATCACGGTGGCATACTTGTGCTTGCCGCATGCCTTCAGGATTGCAATCCAAGGAGGAAATAGGGTTTCGAGGCGGCCAACATCCCCGACATTCATTGCGTGCGTCAGTTCTTCGTAAAGGAGCATATACTGATGCATTAGCAGGCTGTTCTCGCGCTGTTGATCGCGCACGGTGCTGTGATCGCGCAGAACGGAAAGATCGGTGTCTTCGCTCCCTAGACCGGCAACATACTCACGCGCCAGCTTATTCGACAGGTCCACAATCTGATCCATAGTCGGCTTCGAGGCGGCCCAGTCTTCCAATGTTTGGCACCAGGGTACCTGTTTGCTGACCTCAACACGCCAAGCATCGAGACGTAGGCAAATTCCGGTATGTCCAATAACCTCATGCATGCGACGAAACCCTGGATCAGATGTAATCTTGCCTGTTTCTTTGGGCTTTAACTGACCGACAAGCTTGATCAATGAATTAGAATCTTGACATGCGTTAGGAGGATTGATGAAAATCCGCCATATAGCATCGGCGCAAGCCATCTTGAGGTGGAATAGGCCCATAACGAAGACGACGAACTGGTATCGATCCCACGGTGAATTTTCGATAGCACGCTCCTCTAATATGGAGTTAACTCTCTCCCAGGTTCCTAGATCACCAAAAAACAACACCACCATCTCAGATATGTCAACAACATCTGCCGTGCCGTGGTTGTCTCTTGCTTTGCGATCCCCTACGCCTCCCTGTGCCAAGATGTTTCCTATTGCTTTTATATTCCCAGACACCTTTGACTGATTGATATCCATGGCAGTCATCAGTGCGTGCTCTAGTTTTTGAATTGGTATTTGTTCGATGACTTCAGGGTCATTGTGCTGAACTGGAAAGCTCTGAAAATAAGCCGGCCCGTGCCTGAACAAAGTGTCCCGGAAAGTAAAGGCGTTAAAGCGGCCCCTTCGTGTGAGTCCAGATGAATCAATATCATGCTCAGGATGGAGGCCGAGAATATCGAGGAATGTTCGCTGCGGTGCGGAGTGATCGTCTTTGCCGTCGTTAAAAGGAGACTGCTGCCACAGTTGCGCCGAACACTTCAAGTCTTCCGGTATGCATTGTTGCAGCCGAAACGCATCTGCTGATGTCATGTGCGCTAGGGTATCCACAGATTTCTCCACCGTCGAGATCGAAGTCAGGAAGTCGACATCAAAGTTGTCGTACACATAGCCAATAGTGAGTGATTGTCCCATTTCTCGCATCCGTCTCTTGGCATCTTTTGACAGCGCGCTGATTGCATTGTTGACAGATTGCACAGAGATTGACATACCCATGCGAGCGAGTGTCTTGATCACCTTCTCGGGTGCATTGCAGGAATGCAAGAATATTCCTATCACACTGCCGAGAGCATTGCACTGTTGGGTCATACTCTGCATCAGCATGCTCATTATAACAACCTGTTTCTAACAGATTCTTTAACATTTAGGCATTGGCAATGATGACAGAAGCTTCGACACCTACAATCCATACAAGTGTTGCTCGCTGATGGTGTACTTTATTATCTGGCCAACTCTTCCTTGTGGCGGATCCGGTGACAGTCATAGGTACCCCGCGGTTGCTTCCTAACATGGCCCCGAGGAGGTTCCATGTCTCCGGTGAGAGCCTTTCCAAATCTTTTGCCATTTGCTCAATTTTGAAATTTTCCAGCTGTTCTATGGTGGCATTCACTGCACCAAAGTGCCACCCATGCTCGGTGTTGGAAAGAGCAAGAATTTCGGAAGAGTGGTATTTCTTGGCAGTGTCGAGAGCCCATTGTGTAGTAATACCGGATGATCTCCTGTTTGTGTGAAGTGCTATACAGAGGTCTCCACTCCGAGCTGCGAGATCAATGAGGACGGGGTGGTCCCGATAATAAGGATTTTGTAAGAATGAGATCAGAAAATCAGCCAGGCTAATATCTTGATCACCGAGTGCTGCTAAGACTGCTTCAGTCGGACGTGTGGCCATCCTTTATGCAGTCAATGTGTTGTGTATTTCTTCGTAGCCCAGAAGCTTACTAATAATACTCTGACCGAAATCCGGTAGGGAATTGTGGCTGACGCCGGTGAAGCTTCCGGGTGGCGCGTGTTTGTATATGTTTTGTGCCAGCCGCCGATGGAGAGGGCTTGGGATTGCTCGAGGATTAAGGTTCAAAATGTTCTTTCATTACGTCACTTATTTGTCATATGCTTTCTTATATGTTTTCCGTTATTTTATCGTAGTAGTAGTCATCCCTTGCCCTCGACACGGTGGTGGGTAGGAGCCTGCATCAGATACAGCATCTAAGGAGGCTTGAAGTACATGAAAGATGATAAGGAGAAGAGAGTGCTCCGATTGCAAATTACAGCCGTCATCGAGCATGCGGTCCTCCTACAAATGGCGGTTGATGACCACTCATTCAAGAGCTATCATGAACACTGCGCAAGTGCGAAGGACAGCTCTCTGGATATTGCTTGGTTTCGTCATGGCACTATGGATTTATAACATCAAATAGGAGAGCTGGTAAGATTGAGGAGAACGGAGAAAAAGTCGAAAGCACTACGTCAAGCCTCCGACATGCATGAACAGCACAATTAGGATTGCACGGCACATTGACAACGCGAAGTATGACACGCGTGTAGCTCTTGTATACTTGCAAGTTTGAGGGATCATATCAAGCCTGTCAGTCTTGAAAGATCTCTACCCTGGCAGTGTCGGCAGTAGGTTGCATGCTCATCAATCGACAGAACGGACATTCGCTAATCTTGAGCAGCATGGGTGAGAGGTGTGAATACAGTTTGAAAAAAATACAAAGTACTCACCCACGATAAAACGGATGCCCATCCGCGAACGATGCCAGCTGGAGAGTCCCTGCAATCAGGGTTTCTTGTTGTTTGCCGCAGCTTGTCACTTCTATCTTTAGGAAGTACACAATTTTGCACCTATGCACAGCGACATTATGCAAATTCGTGTCTCAGAGCAGGAGGGATTTCTATAGTATGATGCAGACAGTAGTAGACAAGATCGTCGGAAAGACTGCGCGCATTGCGCAAAGCTTGGGGTTTTCCTATGAAATATTAAATAACGTTCTCTATAAAAGGGTACTCTCCCTATCTGTAACAAAATGATGACATTGGGTAAGATTTTGTCCTTTTCTACAGTCTTTCTACAAGATTGTCATGGAAAACAAGTTGATCGTCCTACCCGGGCCTGATCGGACCGGGAAAATATAGTTGACCAGCCTCAACCTCCGACATGGACATCCATATCTGACGTCAAATGTACCATCGTTCCTCCGCATGATGAAACTGCTCAAGGAAACGGCTATGCCTTGCAAAACCCCCAACGTCAGAATCTTCACGCTTGCTTGTCTCTCGTATCAGGAGATAGAGCTATCGAATGTAGCATATCAGAAGCGCGGGCATTATGAGAAGTCAGAAGACCACTTCCCTGCTCTGATAAGTGTTTCTTCTGGCGGCGCTCTAGCGCTTAGTGGCCCTGCCCTCGCCACTATTGTCGTACTCCTTACTTCCAGAGACCCCCGCGATCATGACGGGATCGAAGCCGTTTGCTGCAGAAGACTCCAAGGACGATGGCATCCAAGTCTCCTCCGAGATTTCTGTCACCGCACCATTTAGCAGCGACGAACCCATCGTGACACGGAAAGAGTTATGGAGCTATTATCGTGCGTGAATCCCTCGTGGTGCATCTCAATACTTGTCTGATAAATCATGCACTAGTGTACTACAACGGTGACAATGTATGTCTTCGACATTGATGTCAACGTCTATCTGATGTTTGAGAATGTCATTCTTGAATGCAGGGTGTTGGTCCTCTTGGTCTGTTATCCTTCTCGTAATTTCTCGGACCGACGATTGAATCACAGCTTGCCTTATTTAAGGTTACTCCATGACGCTCTTCCAGTCTCTCGCTACGTCTGCGGGATTTGATCCAACCCGTGGGCCAGGCTCTTCTTGCACAGATGCGGGTGCATCAGGCCAATGCGTGCTTCCTTGGGCAGGCGGGACGAAAGCCGTCAGTTCCATCGTGCTCATCGCGAATGGTGTCAGTTTCGCTGTAAGGATGACTATCCCTGCTCGACGGGATATGATATTGACCGAATCTTCAGGTCATGACGATGATATTTACGACTATCGGCTCGGCCGCGGACTATGGCAATTTTGGGCGCTGGCTGCTCCTAGTCATCACTGTCATCTGCTGGGGTGCCCAATTTGCTAGCATGAGTCTAACGTGTGCGGCATAGTCGCTCATTTGGACAGATGCTCCACTGACGATGCACGTTCTCTGTCTTGTTGACAGCGCCCGATCGTTGGGGGGTGGCAATGGCACTTTTCATGATTGGATTCGTCTCGTACGGCGCCACACTTGTCTTTTATGCTGCCGTCTTCCCGCGGCTCGCGCGGAACACTCCTCATTCACGTGCACTCAAAGAATCGCTCGACGCGGGGGACATCTCTCCTGAAGTCTACGAACAGGAGGAGAGCCTGGAGAAGAACAGGATCAGCAATATCAGTACCGTGAGCCGTCCACTGGTATTGTGTGGAGGGCGTAGTCATTGAAGCGTCGTAGGCTCATAGCAATATCGGCTACATAGCTACTCTGGCTTTGAACCTGTGCCTACTCCTACCGCTCAAAGACAACCCCTTGGTCAATAACTACACCATCGTCTTGTAGACGCCTTTATACTCTAATCTTTGCATGTGCTGAGCTTGTTTTATTTTTCAACAGGACAACCGGGTATTGGGTTTTGACCGGTATATGGTGGTGTGCGTTCAAACAGTGTAAAATGATACCAGCAAAGGCTGACCAGTATCTACCAGTCATATTCCAGCAACCTCGTCCAGGTCCTTCGCTGCCAAGGGGAGATTCATTTATCACTGTGGGGTGGAAACAAGTAATAAATCCCAAAATCGAACAGACGAGCTGAGTGCTGACTCGAAACACTTGTCCTATGTAGATATGGATCGCGCTGAAGCAGTACAAGAAGCTTCCGTTCACCTTCACGTACCTCTTTGCATTCTTTCTCCTTGCGGACGTACGTTTTCCTATGCCTTCCGGGAGCCCATCCTCTTTTTACTTATCCGAGAGTCGCACGAACGAACAGGGCCTGAACACGACCGGCACGCTCATCTCGATCTGCCAGAACGACAAGTTCAACTTCTCATTTTTACAGAATACGTACCTTGGCCTAGCGCAGGCGATCACATCCACCGCTAGGTACTGTCTTCGGGGGTCGCCTCGCTCGTTTTGTGCATATGTGACTGATCTTCGCAATCAGTACGTTCGGATTCTGGTATATTCAGAAATACTGGAAGATCAGTACGAAGAAAATGGTGTGTCCCGCTGACTCGCAGAACTGAGGCATTGACATAGGTACGCTGTCGATGCGTGGCGTCTAGTTCGTCGTGACCAATGTTGTCACCATCTTCATTCCTCTCTGGGGTATGATTGGTATTTGGACAACGAAGTTTGGGTGAGGCCCATTTTCTATATCTGGTCTTCTTTCACGCTGAAAAGGCTTGTACAGGTTTCATAATGTCTGGGAGTTCTGGTGGGCCCTGACCGCATGCTTCTAATCCTTAATTCATGGTGTGCATCAGGGCATACAACGTCGTTTTTGGGATTTTCCAAGCACCCTACTACGCCTTTTCCCAAACTATGATGGCCGAGCTGACACCTCCAGGATTTGATAACATGGTTGGTTATCTATTCTTACACTGTTTCACAAAAAAACCACACCCGAAGCGCTCTCTTACTTACATCTGCTGCGCCGCACAGTTTTTTGGCCTTTTCGGCCTCTCGAATCGCGCGTCGTCGATGATCGGGCCGAACGTGATACAAGCGATCATCGACCACACGGGCGACAACTGGCAGGGGTTCCCGTTCCTGTTCGCGCTCTGCGCCGCGGCGAGCATTGTCATCTGGTTCGGCGTCGACGTCGAGCGTGGGCGACGGGCGGCCGTGCGATGGGCCCAGGAGCAAAGGGAGGCGGGCGCGCGTGGTGGCGTCGACGGTCGCACGGCGGAGTAAGGCCCCGAGTACAAAGTGACTAGAGGCTTAGGTGAGTGTTGTGGGCGCTTGTGTGTCCGTATTTGCGAATTTCTGCGTGATACGCGAGCCCATTTGACTTTTTGTTCACTTCCTTGAGGATCTCGACCTCCCCACTCCGGTGTTCTAGTGACTCACACGAGTACATAATGACTATTTTCAATTCACACGTATACTCGCCGATCGCTTTCTTCGCGCGGGTTCTTGGAGGTTCTTGGAATTCGAACTTCGAGGCTCGTCTAAAAGTAAGCTTTAAATGACATAAGAACGGCAAGTAAGGTGGAGAGTACACGCGTTGGACAAGATGATCCACAAAGTCAGGGAACAGATACGCACTACGTCACATGATAAATACGGGCGCTCTGGGGGAGACGACAGGTATCACGGCGGGGCCGGAGAAGAGGATGCAAGAGGATGGAGGATGCTGGCTGGATCTTAGGATCGTCTCAAGGTAAGCGGAGTCGTAAATATGGTCTAACAATACAGTGGAAATGGGAATACGGAGAGACGGAGAAAGGGGTGGAATGTATGCGCGACTGTCGGTGGGGTCAATCTAGCCGCTCGCTCACAGTCGTGGGTGTCATTTAGGCCACGCCCGGAGTGGCGGCAACCTTTCGTCTCTTCCGCGTCACCTTGCTTTCCTTCGACTTCTGTTTACTATCAACGACCCTCTGCTTCTCCGTCTCCGTCTTTTCTCCGTCGACATCCATACGCTCATCCTCCGTCTCCGGCATCGGTTCCTCCTTTCCGCCGCGCGCCTTTGTCTTTGCCCCGCGCGAGGCGACCACGACCTTTGGCGGCGCTTTGCGCTTCTTTTGGGCGGCTGCACTTTCTTCGGGTCCCTCCATCTCCACATCGGGCTCTGGCTCAGCCTTCTTCCCCTTGGGTTTCTTTTTCTCTTTCTCGTGCTCTGGGGCTGCGGCGGAATCGGCGGCGTCCTCGGGTTTGCGTTTACGGGGGCGCGCACGGGGCTTAGGAGGTGTATCGACCACAGCGGGGCTCCCGCCGTCTCCTTCACCGGCCCCAACATCCTCACCGCCGCTCTCCTGCGCCTTCCCCTTCCCTTTCGTGCGCGTTTTCGTTCCCGCATTTACCTTGGCCTTCGCCTGTGGGGTATTTGATTTCTCAACCTTGGTCGTCTTGGGGCTATCGAGCTCCTGCACGCCTTGTGCGATCTCATCGACTCCGCTGTCAGGTTCGCCCTCGCTCTCCTCGTCTTCGTCGTCTTCTTGATCTCGTTCGACGGGTGCTGGGCGCGCGCGCTTTGCGCGTGTGGGTCGCGGGTTTGAAGTGCGGATCCCATGGCAGTTCATGCGGTAGCACGACGGGAGTTTGTCGTTGGTCGGCGTCGAGTCGGCACGGAAGCGTGCGCGCTTAGCGTCGGTCTGTGCGGTCGTCACGATAAGATCAGCAGACGCTCTGTGAAAGATCGAGAGGGGGATCGAGCAAGCGAGGGACATACAGTGTGCTTTCCCTCGTAGCACCACCCGTCCGGCGGGCCCTGATCGCCATCGCCCTCGACGGTCTTCCCGCAGCATCCCCAGAGGGTCTCATATACGGGGCCCTCGGCGGCACCGACCTTGCGAGAGCGGCCGACGCGCTCTACTTCGGCACTCTCGTCGTCATGGGGGACGAGGCAGGAGCGGTCGGTGTTCTCGACGTCGGTGAAGTCTTTATGGCAGCGGACGCAATGGCGCAAGGGAGGCGGGGTGAGGGTGGCGAAGAATGCGCCGAGGGCGGCGAGGGTGGGTTCGGGGGCAGTGGAAAGTTGTGCGAGGGTGTACGCATGGAGAGTTTTGGGGGGCACGGTGGTGAGAAGCGCGTGAAGGGCAGTCGGGTCGAGGGGGTCTGCGGGGGGCTCGGGATGGGAGGGGTCAGAGGGTGGAGGGCGGTCTGGGGAGGAGGGCGCTGGGGGCACTTGGGCGGACGCGCTCTCAGACGGCGACGGCGTGCGGAGCTGTCGTGCGGGGCTGCCGGGGTCGCCGGGGTCGGCACCAGCTGCCGGAGGGGGGGATTGTTTTTTTGACCAGAAGCCGAAGACCATGGCGGGATCGTGGAGATCGTCGAGCAGGCTTGACCGGCTACTTATAACAGGATGTCGACGCCAGGCTGCAAACGTTCCCCCCAGGCGCGGTCCCCCGCCTCCTCCCTCGTGGCATGTCACATCGCCACGCGTCACGCGAGGTCTATTGTGTGCACCGAGAGTCGGGTTAGGGTCGGACGCGGCGACTTGCCTTGTCTCTTCTTGTTCTTTGGAACGACGCTCAGGCCGCGCAGCTTGGGCCGCCCTACTTAAGCGTACGGCCTCGCGCTGCACCTTCTCTCATGCCTTCCCCTCACCATCCCACAGCCGCGAATACAGACGCGCCTTTCCTGCGCTTCCCTCCCTTCCCGTCCGCCCCGGATGGCAAGACTGTCATCCCCTTCAAGGACTTCAGGCCACTCGGCATACGCCGTCGCACGGGCGAAGATGTCAATGACGACACCGTCGAGTGCGATGGCCTCGGTGTCCCCACCGTCGCGCTAACCGTCAAGCACTCCACAGATGGCCAGTCGAAGCAACCTTCACCCAAGAACGCCTCTGACCCCACTCAGCCCCCCAAACGCAAGACCTGGTGGGAACAGTGGGACGAGCTGGAGGACACCAGGCGTCATTACTACAATCCGTTCGTCTCTCTCTCCGCCTTCATTCCTGCACGAGAGTGCAAACCTCGATACGCGTTGCAGGAACGCTACTCGCGTCGATCGGCTCTATGATGCCGCCAACGATTTCAGAAATGATCGTGAGTGGCCACACGCCGCCAGTGGCTTGTCGAACTTGTGGGATCAGGTGCGTTCCACCATCGCCACCTTCCCCATCCACCAGTGCTCATATCCACAGAAGTTCCGTCTCTATATCGGTCTACTTCACCAAGCCGTTAAAACCCGCAAGAAACGGGGGAACGCAGATGAGGGCGATGATGATGATGACGACGAGGACGAGCAAACGGCCGCCAAAAGTACCCCCGTCACCGTCACTCAAGCGCCACCGCCTGCCGAGGGCGACGATGACCGCCCGCGAAAGCGCAAACGTCTCTATCGCGCGATCGGGAGCGCGTACGACGAGCTTGATGCGGACGGTGCCGATGATAATCTAACATTCCAGGAGAAACTCGCCAACAGCCTGGATGAAAAGGACCGCAAGATGGAGCGCTTCCTCAACAACCCCGAACAAAGCATGAAAGTCTTTTTCTCGTCCTTTTTCCGTCAACGGGGCCTCATCTGGTGCGCGCAGCTCTGTATTGATGTGTTTCTTGTAAGACTGATGCGATAACGCGCAGGTCTGAGCCGCGCTGCACCGCGTTCCCTCACCTCGTGCACTTTTTCCTTCGCTTCTTGATCCGATGCCGTGTGTTTCCCGAACCCGAGTATATGGAGCCCCTCAAGGCTGCGCTCGCCGTCGTGGCGCGCGCGCGCAGCGAGCTCCCTGCGACATTTGTGATCACGCGCATACTTTACGACGACAGATTCAACAACGCGCTTGAGAAGTTCTGGGCGCCGCCACCCACGCCCTGGCAGTTCGGCGACTGGACCCCGAAAGTCGAACTTCCAGAGGACCTCCCGCCTGAATTCCGCGAAGCGACCATCATCGACACCTCCACCCTTCCGCCACCCCCGACCGACGATGAAGACGGTGCCACTGGATGGGGCGACGGCGCCCAAGGAGAGTGGGGTCTTCCCATGGATACCACTACCGCCTGGACTCAGCCCGAACCCGCGACCGATTGGACGGGTATGGATGGTGTCTTGCCGCCTGTTCACGAAGGAGTATTCGCGCATCTCGGGCCGACCGCTTTGCCGCTCACGCATACGCCGGGCGTCGTCGAGCACTCGACGCGCCGCATCGTCTCGATCCACAAGCCTGGGTCTGCGCGGTCGTCGGGCCCACCTGCATCGGCGGCAGCGGTGGTGGAGGAGGAGCTAGGGCGACGCTACGGGCGCGTCGTGCTCGCCCCGTGGCCGGAGTGGGACAAGACCACGTTTCCCGACATTGAGAAACCCGTGATCATGCCCGAGAGTCACGGCCGGGTCATAGACGAGGCAGGCGACGTGTCGGTCTGGGGCGAAGAGGACGAGGGGGTGAGCGATTGGGGCAAGAGGCGGCCGCATGACCCGTTCAAAGATAATATCACGCTGCTCGTGGAACCGCATTGCTTGGAGCCGCTCATCCTGCACATGGGCATCGGCGCGAAATGGGTTGAGCTCGCGCGGATCGAAGAAGGCGAGGAGCCTGCGCCTGCACCTGTGCCGGAGGCTGAAGAAGACGCGAAAAAGAAGGGGAAGAATAAGAACAAGGTCCACAGACCGAGATACTGGTTCATGAAAGATTTCGTTCTGATGGTGACCTCCTTCCACACTGACAAGATCGAAGATTGACGGAAAGCAGGTTTTGTTTTTGCTGTTGTAACTGCTACCACCTTTGTAGCCTGCGCTTGAAAAAAAGTTTGTATCAGTAGAAGATGAATGTGTACGGATAGCAGTGTCGAGATGCTCTCACACGCGCACAGTGGAGGAGTATAATAGATTACTAGTGATTAGCAAGGATACAATCGAGTCCGGGTTCGAAAAAGTACATAATCTTTTGTGATCATGCTGCACCAGGCTCGATTTCACCAAGGAGCATTGTGCCGTCTTTGCTCGCAGTGAGGACTGAGGAGAATACGTCAGTGAGAGGTAACAAAGTATGGCAGCAAGAAAATGCTCACTAATGGGCTCTCTTGGGTGAAAATCGACGGCTGTGACCGTGCCCTTGTGGCCGGGCAGCTGCTCGACGACATCAGACGCGCGCACCGCAATTAAATGACCGCACCACGTACCTTGTATAGCACTTTCCCGCTCTCAACGTCCCAGATCGTAACCGTCCGATCTGCGCCACCGAGGGCGACCCTCCGTCCGCCGTCCTCCCTGCTCCACGCGCCCTTGAGTAGCGTGTTCTCGAACCCGGCGGGCGCCCCGCCGAGCACGCGGTGGATGCGATTCGGAGACGGCGAAAACGGACGGACGTCGTGGATGAGCGTCTGCGAGGAGAAACAGGACGAGAGTAGGTATGCGCCGTCTGGAGAGAGTGAGAGGCCCGTGGGCGTGTCGGCGTGTCCGATGAGGGTGGAGAGCTGGGTCTGTTTACGGAGGTCGAGGACCTAGAAAGGGGTGCACGTCGACTCGTCAGCGGCCGGGGCAGCGGGACAGGCGGAAGAAACGCACATGGATCTCGTTGTCCAGCGCTCCCGCGTATATCGTCGAGCCGTCTGCGCTCCACGCCACGCTCGTCACCGGGCACCCGATCTCGAATACCCCGACAGGCTCTTTGCTGCCCTCGTCTCCGCCCTCCCACACGCGCACCGTCCCGTCGTCCGAAGCGGTGGCGACGAGCTCGACGCCTGCGCCGCCTGCGACGGTGCGATCGAGCGCGTTGATGATCTCGCGGTGCGCGCGAAGGCGGCGCACGCGCGTGCCCGTCGCGAGGTCCGTGTACGCGAGTGTGTGGTCCGCAGAGACGGTGTAGAGGAGGGGGTGCATGAGGGACCACTGCAGATCCATGATGGGAGCCTTGTGCGTCGTCGTGAGCAGGCCATAGTTGGTATTGGGTGAGTACGTCCGCCAGAGAGCTACGCGCAGAGCATAAAAGTATATATGAGTAGTCGTATATGAAAGCAAAACGTAAAAGAAAGAAGGCTGGACGCACAGATGGAGCGGTCTGTCGAGCAGGCGGCAATATTTTGGCCACTAGGGTCGAACCGACAGCTCAGGATTTCGGCCTGAAATTGCACAGCGCGTCGTAGGCTTCGGTGATCAACTCCAAAGATGAAAGAAAACGCCACGCACGGAATGTGCACCTGAAAGGCTGACGATGGGGGCCTCGAGGCTGCTGGTCCGCGTTACCGAACGGATGAGGCCCTGCTGCCGCTCATTGTTCGACGAGGAGATGATGAGCTGCTGGCTGGTCTCTGCCTCAGACGACCGTGCCCTTTTGACGAGGACGCCCTCTTGTTGCTCTGCTCCGCGTTTCGACATGGGGAAGAGATGCGGACATTCGAGTCGCCACAGATCGAATCTGAAGGAGTGGGCTGGTGTCGCTGTATCTGTAACGCCTAGTAGCCTAATCTTTCATGGCCGCCTGGCGAAATGGCATCGCGTCTGACTACGATCTTTCGTAATCATAATCAGGAGATTGCAGGTTCGACCCCTGCGGTGGTCATAACAATTGGTGATTGTCAATTACTTTTTTTTCTCATTTGGAACAGCTGCCCATAGTATGGGAAGAGCCCTGCAAAACCTTGTACATATTACGCGGCTTTGTTGAACGCTGCTCACTTCTTCCCTCTATTTCCCATGAGATCATGTGCCTCATTGCATCTCCCGTTCTTTGTCCTTGTGTTGGCTCAATCCACTCCAAGTTGGTCACCAGTCTCGAAACATCACTCAGAGGTACGGAAATCCATAATCTGTGCAGACTGACCGTGGTCATCTCCTGGTCATGTCTCTTCTTCTTGAGACCTCCCTCGGAGACATCGTCATCGACCTGGAGGTTGACTCGTGCCCCAAAATGTGCGAGAACTTTCTCAAGTTGTGCAAAGTATATTACTACAACCTCAATGCGTTCTTTAATTTTGTGAAGATCATAGCAGGCCCCCATACAGGAATCACGGGGTGGATCATAGAGAAAATCTATGACAAAGATGGGCTAGGGGTAGAAGAGGTAGTCGTAGTTGAGGAGACAACTTTCAAAGAGGTATAAACAGTATTCGCTTCTCGTGGAAGGGAGATATTAACTGATTTGCTAGATGATACTGTCTATTTACGATGTAGCTCCCGCACCTCTCGATCTACAATCCAACTTGGATCAATTTGCCAACATGCTCTCCAAGAGTCATCTCGTTAGCAATGCCCATGTACAAGTCCTGGATGGCCTATTGCACAACTTTATTGGAGTGATAGTAGATGTCCAGAGTGAAATAGCTAAAGTCTGGTCAAAATCAAACACTTCACGAGTTTCCTTTGGGCTCCTTAGCTCTGTATTTTCGGCAGGATGACTATGTGAGGATCATTTGCGAGAAACACAAGGATCGTTGTGGACGTATTCAATCTTTTAACAATCCATCTTTTTCCAGGAGAAATGAGCAAACCTTGGTAGTCTGTGATAGCGAGAGACATGCATCGGTCTGTCCCTTCAACTATCGAATTTATTTTGCATTCATTTCTCAATAATGTATTGAGTATAGTTCTCTGTGTCTGCAAAATTTGCAGCGTTTGATTTCAGACGCCAACTTTATGGGCAGGATCCTATGATGTACAAAACAGTGCAGATTTTTAAGGGGCCAAACAAAGGTTACTGTGGTGAAGTCCGAGCTGTGGGTGATGGTGTCCTTATAATAGCCTTGGAGGCCAACCATCGTCTAGAGCAAGTACCAACAGATCATACCATGTATGTTTTCATATTTGACATGAGAAATAAAGTTAACAGCAGACATTGATAGTGAACTAAAAGAGCTGCCAATGGTTCCCCCTATCATGTGACCAGCAACTCCACCTCATATGCAGGATGAGACAAACACAGCGTGGATGCCTATCCCTTTAGAGAGTGTTGAGGTTGGCACCGGTAAGTTCTCTGGCGTAGTTCTTTTCATTCGCTACATTGATCACACTGTCAGTTGTGGACCCTGCACAAGGCAGTTGGCTGTTGCATGAGCTTATTCAAGCTGCAATGTGCACTCACCATCTGGGTTTAGTTTTTGTTAGGACCGTGTCCTAACACGTGCTTCGCACGTGGACGGAAGAGCTGGTCAAGTGGTTCGCTCATGACACTAACACTGACACTGATCGCTGACTCATTACCATTAACATGCTGACGCATGAACACTTACTTACTGTTCCTGATTCTTGATGTGGATGGACTTCGATCTCTGATCCCGTTCCTAGTTCTTGATCGATCATGATGTGGCTAGACATTTGATATGGATGTGGACAGACATTGGTGATCCTGTACTATACTTAGATCGGTAACACATCTTCACTTACAGATCTCGATTGTTGACTTCGGTACCTTAGAAGTGCACAGACCAGATCGAGATCCGGCCCTAGATACTTCTTTGTATAAATAGGTGAGATGAGCTTCTAAGAAGCTCAGTGTTAGGACCGCGTCCTAACACGTGCTTCGCACGTGGACGGAAGGGCTGGTCAAGTGGTTCGCTTATGACACTGACTCTGGCATGGATTGCTGACTCATCTCCATTGACATGCTGACGCATGAACTCTTACTTATGGTTCCTGATTCTTGATGTGGACAGACCTTGTTCCTGACCTAGTTCCTGATTCCTGATCGATCATGATGCGAACAGACATTTGCTTACAGATGTGGACAGACATTAGTGATCCCGTACTATAGTTAGATCGATGACGCATCTTTGATTACAGATCTCGATCGTTGACTTCGGTACCTTAGAAGCACACAGACCAGATCGAGATCCGGCCCTAGATACTTCTTTGTATAAATAGGCGAGATGAGCTTCTAAGAAGCTCAGCTCGTTCACCTGTAATACACTCGATCTCTGCACTGCGCCAAGTGTCTGGCTACCTTCCTAGCCCACGCTTCTGCGATCTCTGTCAGATCTGAGCATTGACTTTACACGGTCTGACGACACAACGGAGTCCTCAGCCTCGTCTCTCTTCGGACTGCTCTCTCTATTCCCCCACTACTACACAGGACTCGCCGCATATCGAGTCCTCAACTGGTCTCCTCCCAGCGTCATCTGTTGGACAGGCGAGGATTCTCCGGTTCCTCCACATCACAAAGAAGACCTCGAAGATCATCTGCTTCTCCTCTTTCAAGAGAAGGCAGACAGCGATCCCGACTTCTTACAAAGGATCCAAAGACGATCAATCGTCTTTATCAATTGGAGTCTGCGGTTGTACGACTCAGTCGAACTTTAGCCTAGGGATCCCCTTCGTGCTTATAGCACATGATAGGTCTTCGACCTAACACTCAGCTCGTTTACCTGTAATACACTTGATCTCTGCACTGCGCCCAGCATCTGGCTACCTTCCTAGCTCACGCTTCGCGAACTCTGTCAGATCTGAGATATCCTTTACACGGTCTGACGACACCACGGATTCCTCTGCCTTCCACTTAGTCTCGTCTCCCTTCTCTACCCGCCCTCTATTCTCTAGTACTTACACCGGCTTTGCCGCTTACCGGGTTCTCAGTTGGTCACCACCTAGTGTCATCTGTTGGACCGGCGAAGACTATCCCATTCCCCCTCATCACAAGGAAGACCTTGAGGATCACCTCCTCCTGATCTTTCAGGAAAAGGCAGACAGTGACCCAGAGTTTCTACGAAGGATAGAGAGGAGGTCCATCGTGTTCATTTATTGGAGTCTCCGACTATTAGACTCCATCGACATATAGCCTAGAGATCCCCTTCGTGCATCGGTGCACATGATAGGTCTCCGACCTAACAGTTTTCCAAGACAAAATAGGAATTGATGGTCATAATCTTGGAAAGGGGGGTGCTGTAGAAACTGTGCCTTCAGATGCTTGTCTAGGGTATACAGCCAAGAACCATACTATGGTGAAAAGACCTAACGGTGTCACGCTCGGACATTGTTAGGCATCAAATAGTGATGGTAGAAGGGAGGACAGAATATCTGACTAGAATGAAGGGAAGGGAAACAACTTAGAATGGAAGGGACATTTAATTCCGATTTTTTTTACATATTTTTCAAGTGTTTTACCTCTTATACTTAGTTTCCTATCTATTTTCATGCTTATGTTTCGCTTTTGGGACTGATTCTAGAGCCTTGGGTCTATTATAGGAAGGTCTAGACCATGGCAGAACAATAAGGGATGGAAAAGAAAGCATTGGAAGCTGGAGGAATGAAGAGGAAATTTAGTGGAAGGACAGAGAATGATGACTGAGGCATGAGTTCCAGGCTGTTCTTGGGTAACAATTAGAAGGTACTGTCTAGAGCTCCAAAGACCTGCTTGATTATTTTAGCCTGAATGTAATTATTTCTGTAGATTTCCACTCAGTTCTCTTAGTTTCTTCCCTGTTCTTTTACTTCTACACCATTTCTTGTGACTCATACTGACTCTGTTCAGCCTGTATATACTAGGAAGGAGTTTCCCACTTGAGAATAGTATATAAGAAGGCTGATTGTCCTGCTTCAGGCAGAGACAACCTGCCTCTCACCCTCATCTTCAGTCAGTTAGTGTCAGTCATTAAGTCATCGAGTGATATCAGTTGGAGACAAGCTTCAAGACTTGAAGGGATACTAGACGAATTAGTAGCTCGCCTTCATTCTGTGGAGAACCTCAGCAGCTAGAATCACAAAGTTCTTAAGCCTGTTCTCATTATTCTCGACATTTACGGAGTATTTTTGTTGTCAGTGGTCCGGCCCCACTTCAGAAATTCACTAAATATCTCAGGATATTCTCATCGTTGCCTACAACAGTGACCAACATCTGTGTATCGTGCCAACACCAGAAGGTATCATCTAGAACAGCAATCAAACGAACACTAGGTACATCCGGAAAAACAGGAAACCCCGATCGTATCTAGGAGTGAAACCATTCCTCATCGCAACAACGGGTTAGAATTTGTGGCACCGGTTGGACATTTGTTTCATATTGAGGGCAGCAATGATCGCATAGTTATTGTGATGAGTGGTGAACATGTGGGATTTGTTGGCAGATCACGATTTTTGAGGTGGAAAGATAAGACTTGGCCAAGACAAGCTGTTATCACTGCTAATGACCACTCTTTTGTAACCGTTGATATCAATTGTGCACACGTAGTAAATTAGCTTAAAATATTTCCTGCCTCATATAAAAACCTTTTTCCCATGTCACTTATCAAGCATAGAATGTATCTATCCACGCTGATAAATTATTCTATTAAAATAAATCTGTATACAAATGTCTAGATGTGTCATACAATGATTCCATTTTGGGGTTGATCACATGACCTATGTTTTGGAAACTCATTGTGAAACAATGTTTTCTTTGGTCTCTTTCATTGCATCTTGTCTATTTATAATAGCCTTTCTTTAACACCCGTATACATATCAACCTTGTGTTTGAAGCATAAGCAGATGGAGGGTGAAGACACATTGAATCAGACCAACATAGTAGGGGATTCAGCTGGGGCCTTAGAAATGCCATTATCTCTGTACGTGTGATCTTATTGTAAACAATTATAAAAATCACACTTTTAGTCATGCAGGCTATCTAATCCAGCTCACGGACTTCAAACACTGTTCCAGCACGTTCAAGCATATCATGAGATGAAAACCAATGCAGAGATGCAACTCTCAGAGGCAAGACTTGCTGAGCAAAATGTCGCATTGCAGCTCCAACAAACAATTGTAAAGAGAATGAAGTTGGAGAGAGAGTCCGAAGGGAACGTAAAAGCAAACTTGATTAGTAAATGGGATGCTGAGACAACTGAGGGTGCGAAGAAAAGAAAAGAAAAGGAAAATGAGGATGGGAGGATGGGTAAGAAGAAGAAAAAGGATATGATAATTGTGGAGCAGGCATGAAAATATGCATTCACAAGATGAGGTTCGGTATTGTATGATAAAAGGGACCTGTACAATATATGTATTAGTTGTAACTGTGATCAACGATCATTTACACGATACAGCATGCTTTTTAGAGAATAAGACATCCGAATGATAATTCAATTCCTTCGGTGTCAATCCATGTTTATGCTTTTGACGACACTCAAATACTCTGCAATGCCAGATATTCCAATGCAAGGAAGTTCAACACTAAGCTGGACTAAAATGTGAGTATATGCGCTCTCAAATTGATCAATTCTTACCTCTGTAGCCATAGTGACAATCTCATCTGATCGCAATTGCAATAATTTCAAAAAATCTGGATTGTCAGCATCTTCCCCTTGATCAATATTTTGCTCCTTGTCTTTGTCATCTGCTTCAATGTATTCCATAGATCATCAAAACAATGTTTGCTCATAGGCTTACCAGCCAATACAAACTCCTATTATTCTCTTATTAGTTTCAGGACACCCAACGGATGGCATTATTTATTAACAGAATTATGTACCTGGGTTTCTTCATCTGCATCCTTTTCTGTTCCTTTGTCGCATGATGACACTGATGATGTCGCTCTCTGCACTTTAGACGAGATCTTCACACCCTTTTTCCCTCACCTAGGCTTTGATACTATACCATATTTGTTGCAACCTAGTAAAAACTCATTATGCATGGTAACATATTCTGCCTGTTGTTGGCAATCCTTAGAGAGACAGTGAGTTTCCATGAGCTCTTGAGTCTTTGCTGTGCTACATGGATATGTTAGCGAACACTTTCTTGAAGAAATGTAACAAGAGCAACTCACTATCTATTACTGAAAGGGCAGATCTAATACACAGACCTAACAGATCTGTCAGGATTACGCATCTGTGACACCAGCTTGCACCATCTTGAATGATAAACTCTGTTTGTCTAATTAGAAACTGCATTGTAGACACGTACATGAAATTAACTTACAAAGTATGACGATCAAATGTTGACCATTTTGATGATGAAAATTTGCATGGCTTATTGTCCTTTGTAGTGTCAACGCAGTGCCAATGACCTTCATCCTGATGATTGAGTGAATATATATAAGAATAAATGTGATTATTGTGTATTGAAACACTTGCCTTTTTGGCATCTCTCTCTCGCTCTTTAATGATTGGTTGCACCACAAAGTGAAGAATGTACGCTCACAACGTATTGAGTGGGAGGTTGAGCACCTCTGCCTCTGTAAGATCATCTTTTACTTCCTCTGCATTATCATCCATTGGTCTATCCATTCAAAAATCATCAGGATCCATGTCAGATACCTCAGACATGGTACCCTCGTTGGCCGCGGCCACAATATTAGTGACCCCTAGGTCGAAACCTTCTTGGCGTAAATCAAATGAAAACTGTTGGAAGACAGGTGGAAAGTCTGATACGCAGTCTTGAATATCTTGCACAATATCCTTTTCCTCCGGCATCTTGTACATACTCTCAAATGGCAGTTGAGTCTCCATTGTCTTCACCCAGTCTTGCAATTCCTCTCTTGATCCAGACTGAGGCAATGGAATTATCTCACCCAACATGTAGGCTGGCCTTGTCAATATAGGATTCTTGTCAACAACCTCTTGTGTCCCTTCTCCTAATTTTTCTGCATGATGCATTGCTTCTTTGGCAGCCAAGAGAAACATGGTCAAAGGCACGTCACGAGCTTGCTCCAGTGCTTGATTCCGCTCACTTGCATGCCGCATAACCTTGGGAACACCCTCTTGTAGACTTGTCGGTACAGTTTTCTTCAATTTGTTCCTCACTTGTTTACGCAGCTTTTGGTGCATGGAAAAAATAGAAGCGAAGGCTTTTCTGACCTCTGTGTGGCACTATATATGATTGCATGAATAGCAGCATATTTGCAACAAATTAGATTCTTACTGCTTGAAATGCTGGTTCTTCCGTCCCTGCAAACTTTGGGTTCCGCAAAATCCTGTTCATGTTTGTCTGGTGCATATGTTTTGAGCCACTCCAATAGCGTGCCTCGCATTTAAACAAAACAGAGTCCACACCATCTGCAGCACATAACAACCTCATCATTTGCAACCATTTCCCTTCCATTCCTTTGCATAACTCGATCATCTGTGGCATTTTCTAGGTATATGCAAGTAAATACACACAGTGCGCCTCTCGGGATTGATTTGCTCACCTCTATAGACTCCAGTTGATCCTCAATAAGCAATACTGTAGTGGATCTTGTGTTCCACTTGGTTTTAGTGTAGCAAGGCTCTGCAACGGCTCCGTACTCTTTTTGTAGTGATTGTCGGTCAAGTAGACACGCTACTGCATATGAATTACGGGCATGAAGAGAGAGCATAGCCTAAAGCAATATGAGCATCCAAACTCTAAATAAGTTAAACCAAAGCTACCTTTTGTGTGTCGTTTAGTGAGTCAACCTTACCAAGAACCAGATTAACAACAGGTAGATTGGCAACACCCCTTGAGTAGTGTGTTTGAAAGACATGATTTCTCTCATTATGTCCAAGCAGCATCGCTCCAACTTCTTTTCCAAGCATAATACCAAACTGCGTGGTAAATGAGTAAACACATTAAATGAAAGAAGTGATTGCTTACCATGTTTCCTGCCTCTCAACAAAAACAAGTCAAGGTGCTAGCAAATAATCCAGCATTGCGTGCAATGTTGGCACATCCGTGGCTCAAGCCATTGGCAAGCATAGGCACATTTGGAATGAGGTTCCTGCCTCCAGCGTTAGACTTTAAAAATCTGTATTTGGATGTAAGAGATTGTCAGAAGAAATAAACCATACGTCCTCACAGTAGCTCCTTCAACATGTGCGGCACAATGAGCAACTCTTCATTGGTACTAGTGTATATCTCCTGGAGGGTCTTGTATTGCTTTTAGCCAATGAACAATGCACTTCAAAAGTAGAGCCTTACTATTGACCCAAATGCCTCTCTAGCCCATAAATATGCTAGGAGCCATATTTGCGGCTCAAAAATCACGTTGTGGGATTTTGTTGCTAGTGTAAACACAAATGTTTGACTTTTAGCAAGAGGGCCAGTATTATAACCCTTAAAATTGTGCAGTACAAATGTAACCTCAAAATCCATGGTTAAGTCTTGCAATCGTCGGAAGGTAAGATCTCCTAGTTGGCAGAACTGGGGCCATCATCAGTCATTTTCTAATGCCTGAGCAGATAAACGACCAACCCTTTTTAGAGCAGCATATTCTTCATATGTGGGACACAAGCTTCCTAGGCGTCACAATGTCATAAACGGTAGGACAAAACTCAGAATGTTTTGTAGTCTGTGTAGGCGTCCAGAGGAACACGTGTTTTTCAGGCCTTCTTTAATCATGATGCACAGCTCAAGACGTCCAAAGTATTGGACAGTTCTATGTTTACAGCATAGCGCAAAATCCTTGACAACTATGGCACAATATCAGTATTAAATTGTGCGCATTCACCAAGACTTACGAGTGTCCACAAGTCCCTTCAAACACATGTACAGATCTTTCCTCGTCAGCAAATACAGCCCCCTACCCTCCCCACTATCTGGTTCATGCGTGTGCATCAAGATGCAACGGAGCAAGGAATGAAACCAGTCATTAAGTGTCAATGACTTCACACGCTCCCCAAATCGCCTAGGGATTGCGATGACCTAGAGAATAAATAAGTATAGAATATCTTGAAAAGGAGATGTATTAACTCACCCATGCTTGCAAAAAACCAGGAGCATATGCATCCACAATATCAGTCATCCAATGATCCTATTGAGGAATATTGAGGGCGTCCAGGTAATAACTCCAGAGTGCCATTGTGGCAAGATGTTTGCTCTGGACACTTGGGCTTTCATGCTTCCTTTCCTTCATTGCCTCTACAGCAATATCATGAAGAAACTCTGAGACTGTAGCAGATTTGGCATGGAGAGCAAGAGACGTGATAAATTTGTTGCCCTTTTTTTTGGACTGCTTGTTATCAATCACAGGGACTGGCACAGCCAGTCGCTTTCCATTGCGTGTGGTGATGGCAGCCCTGCCCGCTTCTTTTGACAGTTGTTCATAATGTGACATGGCAGCCCGCGGCATGTCATCTTGCAGGCCCATGGAAGGATCACCAATGTGCACTGCCCTACTTGCGTCAAGATTGTTGTTCATTGCATTTCTTGGATTAGAGTGATATGCGACGCCAGAAATACTGTGGGTGTGGCGATGAACACTGAGCTGATGCTCCGCCTGCACAGTGACGCCGCTCTATGAATTTTGTTGAGATCAAGAGAGGTGCAACAAATAAGAGGATATCACATACCGTACGTCCCAACATGGCCATGTTATTGACCTTGAGGCGTAACGTAGAGGTACATAGACAGTTTGTCAAGCAATGGAACAGCCCTGAAATATTTCAATCAATGGTTTTCATAAATTAGCAAGTAGGTAGAGACTTGCCAGAGCCATCGTATTATCAATGTTGTTGAGTAGATCTTTGAGCGAAGGAAACAGAAATTGAGATGCATAATTTTGCACAATTCATAAGGGATGGAACTTTAGGGAAAGCTTGCACTGTATCACGGTGCGGGAAAACACCCATCTGGAGGTGAACAAGATGTGATACCAAAAAGCTAGATCGCTGTCCAGGTGTTTTGTCATGCAACACTTGCATGTCGTATCAGACTGCCACAGACGATCCAATTCACTGCCACAGGTGAACTTCTCATTTTCCTCAGAACATTGTTTTCATTCTGCAACATACCAAATGATATTTATCCTGTATGCATCACTTGTAGGCCCAGAACAATCCACAGGATAACAGTTCATTGAAATACCCATTTCTTGCTGATTCAAAATGCAGTTATATGTGATGTAACATTGGCCACTGACGTACATGACTTACACGTGAAAGGCATACAGGACAGCTCCTGTCAAATAAAGAAGAAGAGACACTTTTCAACAGACAAAATAGAAGTCGAACATCATGCAAGCAGGAGGAAAGTGATAGCCACACATGTCTACAATTAGGCAAGAATATTCTAGGGAAGGCACATGGATCATCATCTGTGAGAGAGTTGCATCAGTTATGTTTCCTAAACCAAGGAGGAAGCGACAATGAACTTTGAGATTGTGAACATTGTTCCAAAGGAGAGAATGACATACCAGGTGGCCAACAAATGACAATGCAAGAAGATGAGAGGACAAACCTGTTCATGAGATGCCACAATTGCTTTCCCAATAGAGAGTACATCATCAGCGTGTGTGATTTTTACATAGGAGACATATAACATACATAAGAGAGCGCACCACGTATGGGCTGGCAGTGCTTGAGTTGGTGGGGGAAAAGAAGAGAAGACATGCACGTGCCGGCGTTGATATCTGAACTCACTTTAGGGTGAGCTTGCACGTCCGAAAAAGGCAGCGTGGCTGAGTTGTGGCTGAGTGTGGCTGAAGTGTACTGAAAAGGAAGGTTGCTGACTTGTAGCTGACTGTGGCTGAAGTGTCCTGAAAAGGCAGCGTGGCTGAGTTGTGGCTGACTGTGGCTGAAGTGTCCTGAAAAGGAAGGTTGCTGACACGAGCACGTCGTGGTCCATATCCGGTGTTGCAGTGCCGTGGCTGAAGTGTCCCAAAAGGGAAGGTTGCTTACACCGTGGGAGAATACTGACCCTCGCAGGAAACGAACCCTCGCCACGAGTGGAGATTGCAGGTTCGACCCCTGCGGTGGTCATAATAATCGGTGATCGTCGATTACTTTTTTTTCTCATTTGGAACAGCTGCCCATAGTATGGGAAGAGCCCTGAAAAACCTTGTACATATTACGCGGCTTTGTTGAACGCTGCTCACTTCTTCCCTCTATTTCCCGATGCTGGTCGACGCGTGTAATCACGTGCTTCATTGCATCTCCCGTTCTCTGTCCTTGTGTTGGCTCAATCCACAGCAAGTCGGTCACCGGTATCGAAACATCACTCGGAGGTACGGAAATACACCATCCGCATAGACTGTCCGTGGTTATCTCCCGGTCATGTCTCTTCTCCTTGAGACCTCTCTCGGAGACATCGTCATCGACCTGGAGGTTGACTCGTGCCCCAAAACGTGCGAGAACTTTCTCAAGTTGTGCAAAGTGTATTACTACAACCTCAATGCGTTCTTTAACGGTAGGCGACGTTCGATATGCTCCTTCAGTTCCGTGCTCATGGGCTTCAAACTACCGTGACTAGTTTCGAAGGACTTTCTGGCGCAAGCAGGCGATCCAACTGCCACAGGCACGGGGGGAGAATCCATCTGGTCCTTCATCGCGTCCCAGAATGGCTCTGCTACGGATGTGCCACGCTACTTCGAGCCGGAGATCGTTCCCGGCTTGAAGCATACAGAACGAGGTACGGTTTCCATGGCCGTCGCTCCGTCTGTGGAAGGGCAACCCAGAGGGGGTTGTGGGAGTCAATTCTTCGTCACCCTCGCCGATGGAATAGAGTATCTCGACGGGAAACATGCCGTGTTTGGACACGTCGTGGAAGGATTTGACACCCTCGAGAAGCTGAACGACATCTTCGTGGACCAAGAGGGGAGGCCGTTCAAGGATGTTCGGATTCGGCATGTGGTCGTACTTGGTGAGTGGAATATGACGGGTCTCGGGAATGAAATCTAAGCACCACTTCGAAAGATGACCCGTTCCCGGATCCTGCTGGACTGGTCGTTCCCGAATCGGTGCCCACTCGTCCTCCGGACAACTCAACTCGCATCGCAGAAGATGAGGATCCTCTCGAAGAGCTCCCCGAAGAAGAGGCCGAGCAGCAAAGACGAAAGAAAGAGGCTGAAGCGGCAGCGCTGACGCTCGAGATGGTGGGAGACCTGCCCTTCGCCAACGTCCGCCCCCCAGAAAACGTCCTCTTCGTGTGCAAGCTGAACCCGGTGACGCGGGATGAGGACTTGGAGCTGATATTCTCCCGGTTCGGGACCATCATGAGCTGTCAGGTCATCCGGGACAAAAAAACCGGCGACTCATTGCAGTATGCATTCATCGAGTTCGACAAGCGGGAAGAGGCCGAACAGGTGCGCGTTTATTATCGGAGCATTCCCGCAATCATTTCTCTTCAAGCTCCGGCCCCACGTACAACGATTCATTGTTTCGCTGTACCCGATGGGGTCTGTCGCAAGACATGATTGCACGCATTTCTTTTTCGGCGTGTACTGAGCCTGCGTTCCTAACCAACACTTAGGCTTACTTTAAAATGCAAAATGTACTAGTGGATGACAGACGCATATGGGTTGATTTGTACGTGCCATCACTTGATTCAGAGTATCGTGATACTGATGATCGTTTTAACCGCACAGCTCACAATCTGTTGCCCGCCTCAATACCTCCTGGTCGAACAACCCTACCATGGGACAACGTGGCGGACGTGGAGGAAGAGGACGCGGCGATGGGGTCCGCGGTGGATTCGGCGGCCGAGAAGATCTCGAGGCCACACGACGATACAGAGATGGCCGCGACCACAGCAGCCATCAATACGGGATGGTGTTTGATGTCCCGAGTGATAGAGGACATAGCAAGCGCCACAGGGACAGCGACAGCAGGAAGCGCTCGCGGTCACGGTCTCCACACGCGCGGGACAAAGATAGAGACACACGGGAGCGCCGTCGGAGCCACAGCAGAGACAGAGATCGAGCGCCGCGGTGGCGTGCAGACAGCAGAGAGCGCGTTGACATGGACCGGCACAGGCGCCGCTGAACGACGCGGACAAGGACGAGACGAGTGAGATAAAAAGGAAATGGTATCTAGTATGTACATGTCTGCTTTCGTGCTTTGGAGGGAATGTCTGAATATAGATGTCCACAATTGTCCATCTTCCTCCAACGGACTAGCCTGACGCGGACTGTGTGAAACTGCCTGGGCGGCCTCAGGCCAGCTGCTGCCCCTGTTTCCACGCTCCAACTCCCAACAGGCGGTCCGCCTGTGCCCACTGATCCAGATCAGAATGAAACCTACAAGTACTACAGGCTGGCCCTGACCCTGCTCTCTCCGCAAAATTCAACCATCGCTACAGTGACCACAATGTCATCCTCAGCTTCCGAATTTCAACTCAACGGCTTCGCCTCAGATATCGTGTTGCGCACGGACGACGATGTACCAGTAGACTTCCCGGTCCACAAATGTTTTCTGGCGGCAGCCTCACCATTTTTCAATGCCATGTTCACTCTCCCCCAATCTCCATCCCCATGCGCCTCCTCCGCCCAACCACCCACTGTCAGTGTCTCTGAGGACTCCAATGTTGTCGGCATGCTCCTACGCTTTATCTACCCTCTTCCCGATCCAACGCCGAGCAACCTGGACGAGCTCGTGAGCCTCCTATGCGCCGCATCGAAGTACGACATGAGCGGTGTCATGGAACGCTTGCGCATCCATCTCACCTCGCCCGAATATCTCGCCGCGTCCCCGCTGCGCGTGTTCGCCATCGCCACGCGGTTCAACTTCGAGCCGGAGGCCAAGGTCGCGTCGTCGCACACGCTGGGCATCGACGTGCTGGACAGCCCTCTCTCGGAGGACCTGAAGCAGATCACCGCGTACTCGTATCACCGCCTCTTCACCCTCCATCGCCGTCGGGCGGAGGCCGCCCAGCACGTTCTCCAGTCCGAGAGCGCGCTAGGGGTCAAGTGCATGCAATGCAATGGGTCTGGGGCCCACTTTGGGACGCCGCGATGGTTGACACACTTCCGGGCAAGGGCGGAGGGGGAGCTGAAGGCGAGACCCACGACGGAGGTCATCTTCTCGTTGAAGTTTTTGATGGAGGTCGCGCAGGCGACGGGGTGCCAGAGGTGTGCGGCGAGCATCCTGGAGTCGCACATATATCTGGAGAATCTGAGGGTCAGGATCGACGCGTTGCCCGCGACGATTTGAGCGCTGCGTGCGGCCGTGATCATCATTTTGGTTGATGGTTTCAACCCGTCTTCGTCTTTCGCACACTCGCATCATCATGTTTTGATTAACAATGCATTATAGCACATATGATAGGGGTCACAAGGACAATATATGTATTCTGCGAATCCATGAAAACAATTATAAGTTATTGCGATGCACAGCAGGAGTACAACAGTCACAAAGTAGGACGATGAATACAGTAATTGTTGATGAGGTATAGAGTGCACTTGAATAGAACTACAGGGTCCGTCGAAGAACTGAGCGCATGAAAGAGGACTTGGAAAACATGATCTGATGATGCGCCTGTCATGCGTACATCCGGCCGAGAGCACCTGCCTTGCGCACGCTGATGGTGAGCAGTGTCCCGCTGTCATTGAACGTGGCGCGAAGAGAAGTCATGTCGACTGTCCGCAGAGGGAAGGCAAGGTGCCATTCGTAATGGCCTAGAAAGACAAGTTCAACATTGTACTCGTTGATTGAGACGCGGTGGGAGACTTACAGTCCTGCTCGAGGTGCCACGCGTCTGCGACGATGTCTATCCTGCCGCCCTTCTTCACGGCGATGGTGACCATCTCTGGAGAAAACGGGGTGCCACCAGGGCGGGGGAGGGAAATCTCGACGAGATGAGATGTGTCTGTTGTGACGAATTTAGGGGCCGGCAAGGAGGACGGCGGGGGCGCACGACGCGAGCGGGCGGTGACGGACTCGGACTTTGTGCGCGCCGGGGGAGAGGGGGTGGATGGGGTGGATGGGCGAGCGGCTCTGCTCCTAACGGAATCTGCCCTGCTCCGAGACTGGTTGGGGATCGGAGAAGGAGAGGAGAGAGTGCGCATTGTGTGGAGCGAGGGACGGGCATGGAGGGGAGTAAGGGGGGACGGGCGCGAGGGCGAAGAGCCTGTGCTGGAGACGAGACAGGGTTCCATGGCAGGGTTCTGGTACGGCGAGGTGTTGCGCCTCACGAGCGTCACCCGAGGAGGCCGACGGAAGGAGGCAGAGGCGGCAGACTTGGCCATCGCCGCTGACGATGGCAAGAGGACGTTGAGCATTGCGAGTAAAGGTTTGTGATGGTTTGGTGATAGTTGTGTGCTGTGCACTGGGGCGCTCATCAGCGCTCCTAGGGGCTTTTAAATGTTGGAGGCGCGGGATGTCTCGGGTAGAAATGGCTGATCACGGGTGGGCCGATGGCCGAGAACGCAAGTCTCGCACGGTCGATAGGAGTCGTTGCGGTCGTACTCGGACGGTCGGCGAGTGCGATGGCGGTCGTTCAGGATGTCGACGCTGGCTGTGTGGGTAGAGGAGTGTTTTCCAGCTCCGGCCGTCTTGAACAGCCCTCCAGAGTCACAACCGTATACCCACACCGTCATCTTCTGGCATCTTATCTTATCTGATCACTGCCCGTCGGATCCTTGGCCCGACCGCTTTACAGTACCGTTTGACTCCTCTTCGTCTAACTTACAGCCATGTCGTCTGCCCAGCTTGCCTCCTTCAAAGTTCCTGCCATCGAGAATGAGCCCATGGTGCGCATATATACACTCCGCTGGCCAGGGGAGGCCGCGATCTGACGCGATTCAACAGCTCAGTTATGCTCCTGGCTCCCCGGAACGCAAAGCTCTTCAGGCTGCCATCGTCGAATTGGAGCAACAGCTGCCCTTCGAAGTTCCCTGTGTGATCAACGGAAAGCCCGTATGTTTTTTTTTTTTTTTTTTCACTTGCAATATTCAATCTATGGTCCCACCAGGTCAAGACTGGCAAGCTTGCCAAGCAGCCGATCCCCTCTGATCATGCAAAGCACCTTTGCGCATACCACGAAGCCGACGAGGCGACAGTGGCCAGCGCGATCGATGGCGCCTTGGCCGCCAAAGCTGAATGGGAGAGCATGCCATGGAACGACAGAGCCGCGATCTTCCTCAAGGCCGCCGACCTCATCAGTAAAAAGTACAGGTACAAAATAATCGCCGCCACCATCCTCGGCCAGGGAAAGAACGCCTGGCAAGCAGAGATCGACGCCGCTGCAGAGGTTCGTGGGCTGGCACTTTCGATGCTACACTGTCTCTAGACCACTTTTTTTTCGGATGAAGCTCTCGGACTTCTTCCGCTTTGGCGTGAAGTACGTTGAGGAACTCTACTCGCAACAGCCGCCAAAAAACGCATCGGGATCCTGGAAGTAAGCCCTCTCGTATATTGGACCCAGCGTGTGTCTCACCCAGATATCAATAGCCGTGTCGAGTATCGTGCGCTCGAGGGCTTCGTTTTGGCCGTTTCGCCCTTCAACTTCACCGCTATCGGTGGTAATCTGTCTGGAGGTAACACCACCGTCTCGATCATCCTACCTTTCGATATTGACAAATTATGTAGCCCCTGCTCTCGTTGGCAACGTGGTCGTCTGGAAACCATCCCCCGCCGCAACGTACTCCAACTATATCATTCACCAGATCCTCATTGAAGCCGGCATCCCTCCCGGTGTCATTCAATTCGTCCCAGGTCCCCCTGCGGAGGTCGTCGCGCAGGCGATCAACCACCCTAGCTTCGCCGGGCTTCATTTCACCGGCAGCACGTTCATTTTCAAGAAGTTGTGGAAGGACATCGCCTCTAACCTTGACAAGTACAAGGGCTACCCCCGCATTGTCGGCGAGACTGGTTTGTAACGCTTGTTACCTTTCCAGTCTCCCTCTCACCACTTCGCGCAGGCGGAAAGAACTTCCATCTCATACACTCCTCTGCCGAGATCAAGAACGCTGTTTTGCAGACAGTTCGGGGTGCCTTCGAGTACCAAGGTAATCGCTTGTGTGTGTTCGATCTGGAAAGGGTCTGATCGAGGGCATCTTCAGGTCAGAAATGCTCCGCCCTCTCTCGTCTCTACGTCGCGTCTTCTGTCTGGAATGGAGGGTTCAAGGATCTTCTCCTGTCCGAGATCGCGAAGATCAAGGTCGGTGCGCCGCAAGATTTTGGCAACTTCATGGGCCCTGTCATGTAAGCTTCACTCTGCCGCTTGCTATTCACAACGCCTATGTTAACCCTCGTATAGTGGCCGACCTGCGTTCGACAAGATCACCGGGTACATCAAGAAGGCCAAGGAGGCTGGTGGCGAGATCCTCATCGGCGGGTCGGGTGTGTATCTACACGCTTTTGAGACCCGCAAACAATTGTTAATGACTCGTTGTTCTCCCAGCCGATGACTCGAAGGGGTACTTCGTCCAGCCCACTGTCATCCTTACCAAGGATCCCCAATCGATCACTATGAAGGAGGAGATCTTCGGCCCTGTCATCACTGTAATGGAATACGTTTTCACCCTCTTGAAGTAGCCCTGACCATTCTTCATCGCAAAGGCGTATGTATATGAGGATGCCGACTTCGAGAAGACTCTTGAGCTCATTGACACGACGTCCGAGTACGCGTTGACCGGCGCGATGTACGTTTTTTATCATCCATATGTATACGCATCACCCGGACGCTCACGAACAACACCCCCAGCTTCGCCGCCGACCGCAGAGCGCTCGTCCTTGCCACGAACAAGCTCCGCAACGCCGCCGGCAACGTGTACTACAACGAGAAGTGCACTGGCGCCGTCGTCGGGCAGCAGCCCTTCGGTGGTGCGCGAGCGAGCGGCACGAACGACAAGGCTGGCAGCATCAGCATTTTCTACAGGTTCGTGAGCGCAAGGAGCATCAAGGAGAACTTCGTCCCCCTCGAGGATTTCAGCTACCCGTCTAACTTGGTCTAACCACAACGGATTGGGCTGGGGATTTGAGTGCAGAAAGGAGGGAACCGATTCATCACAAATGTAGCCAACCCTTGTATTGAGAACGACTTTGTAGCCAATGCAGAATAAAAGCCGCAGTCGCGTCTTTTTGGATTTGCGGGCGGGCCGGCTATCCGGCAAGTGCGTCACACGAAATCTGAACCCAACGTCCATGCACTTGTGCCGACGATTCTACACCATCCGTATATCGCATCCTCCCCAACCCAGCCCCTTCATCTCCGTGCCATGTCGTCTATTCTCTGTCAATGCAGTGTGCCAAAACGCTCCAGATCATCGCGCAAGTTCCAAACTATTCGCCGATGCCGCGCACGAGGAGGCTGAGGACAAACCGCCACTCAAACTCCCTGTCAAGACGGATGAATATGAAAACTGGACCGGGGAAGAGTCGATGCACGACGCGGTCCTGCGCATGCTCGTGGACAAGCACAAGCCTCTCCGGATGGGGACAATTCAGACTGCTGAGGAGAAGCTGAGACAGGCTCCCCCCCTGATAACGAACGCTTTCTCTGCTCCTCTGAATGCCGACAAAGTTGGCCCTTCTGCAGGCTCGTCTGACTCGAAAGTACACGACGCAGGTCAAATAGGCCGTGCAAGTGAGCCCCTCTTGCCGTCGATAGAGGGTCACCGGCCATGGCACACCACGTTCAAAGCCCCTTCGCACGCGACGTCCTCTGTTCGATATGGTCACATCGCGTCCTCGAAACCGTCCTCGCAGATATCTCACCTCACCGACGAAAAAGCTCGTAAGAAGGAAAAGGAACTCAAAAAGCGGTCTCTGAATGCTCAACGGCTCGGAAGCGCCAGGGCTAGCACCCTGGATTATCAACTAGGAATCAAGGGATCGCAAGGCACGGCGAGGCCCAAACCCGCCAGCGTGAAGGGCTGGGCCAGTTTGGTGGAAGAGCGAATCGAAGTTCGTCTCTCGTTTTCTGTGCTCGCTTCCGGTATATCTTACACGGCACCGCAGAGAGCTCGCCTGCAGGGCGCCTTTAAAGCGATCAAGGGAAGGGGGCAGCCCATCCAGCGAAAGCCCGACGAGGGGAACCCTTTTGTCGGAAGGGAGGAGTACCTCTTGAATCGGATCGTGCAGCGTCAGGGCGCCGCGCCTCCGTGGGTAGAGATTCAAGGAGGTGCGCCTGCCATCTCCGTCGCCGATCTGAAACCCCTGCAGGATCGGCGGTAGAGCTGACGGTAATCTTACCGGTTTAGAACTCGAACGTGCCGTCACCTCGTTCCGAGGTGTCCTCCACGACTCGTGGACCCGTCGTGCCATCCGCACGTTGACGATGTCGCAGCCTGCTGGGCTCTTACCCCCGCTGACGCTATCGTACGTGCGAGCACTGCGCGACGCAGAGTGGGAAGAACGAGAGCGCGCTTATCACGACACCGCTGTGGAGGAGCTCAATTCGTTGGTGCGGAAGTACAACGCGCTGGCACCTTATGCTGTGCGCCGGCCGTATCATGTGCTTCAGGTGGAGCTGGAGAAGGCATATCAAGAGTGTGGGGAGGAGATCCTGCAGGGCATCACGCAGCGGCTGCAGGATCAGGCGAGGACTGGTGGCAGTGGTACATGGGCTGGGGACGAGCAGGAGGGTCAGAGTCGTGGGGGTGCAAGTGTGATTGGACAGGATGCGAAGGCAGTTTTGAGGGTTCGCGACGTGATCCGGGGATGGTTCCGTTGGCGAAGATGACATCGAGGAGAGCAGTGCGTGGTAAATGATGCGATCGTGCCAGACGGGTGTCGCGTAGTACGCTAATAATCAGCGACTATTGACAAACAATGACAATGACACTCTCGCATCGATAGTTTACATACAATGTGCCGATCCCTGTCGTGGGTCATGTTTTGTTTCTCCTCAGAATCTAGGAATATTCTGTCTGCAAGATGTGGAGCCGGTACACCTGGATTGATTGGCAGGATCATGACGGCCTCCTCGGATTTGCTGTCCACTTGGCAGAGTTGTTGACACGCCCCGAGATCAGTCTACAACACGCCAATGTCCACGAGGCTAGCATGTGCAGATGGGCGCAAGTAAGCACAGAGCGGTGGTGTCGAGCTGCCCCTGGCCTATAGTGGTCGAGCGACCTTTCCACTTCACAGTCACCTACGTCTTTTATCTGCTCGCAAGCTATCGGAACAATTCACTAAAGGAAGGCGTGTGCCCAAGTATCGACACAACATTTACCAAAGACGGCTGCGGTCCGGGAAATTCAGGGAACAATGAGCTCTGCCTCGTGTCCGCCTCGCGCCTCGCGCTTCGAACGTAAAAATGCGCCTGAGAACCCCCCATCTAATCTATATAAACCGCCTTTCGTGCGTCCTCCCCTCCCCACTCACCGTCCTCTGATATCTCCAGCAAATCCCTCGCCTTTAACGGCCCCGACCAACTCGCCCACTCTCAAGCACCTCGCCTCATCCTACCATGTCCTCCGAAGAAATCATCGTGAGAAAATGTCTCGGCCTCGGCCGCAATGTCCCGCACGACTGATTTGCTTCCGTCTTGTTGTAGCCCGGCGACATCGTTGCCGTCCAGCACGGTGCCTACGGACGGAAAGAAGGCCTCGTTATCGGTTCCCACGTCGACTATGCAGTCAGTCTCTTGTGTTGTCGACGACGATAGTAAACAATCTAATTCCTCATGCGCTGTACCCAGGGTCGACAAATAGTCGAAGTACAATTCGAACCCGGCGAGGTGTACAACGCATGGTATACTCAACTTCCCTTACACCATTTGTCTCGTCGCTGAACCGATGATGCGTCGTAGGTACCCCACCGTCACTCGCGTCAAGCGCACCGTCTACACTCGCCCCAAACAGCGCACCATCGAGCGTCACATCTACTGGTGACCCACCCTCCGCGATCGCGGTGACCCCATCGCGGAGCGTGAGCTTTGGATTTCATTACCGTCGATCTGATCATATCACGCCTATACGACCTGTACAGCTCGTGCGTTACACTATCGTCGCTCCATGGCGGGTGACTGTACTCCATTCTTCTTGTTTGTGCGCAGCTCGTTGCGGAGGAGGGCATAGTAGATGTCAAACTAGCGCCCTGAGTGTACACATAGATGGTATGGGGTTATTGTCTGTACTTATACGCCTCTGGGGACTCCGGCTGCCAGGACTTCTTTATTATTACCTGCTTGCAGAATGGAACCGCTCTCTTTCATATCGGAACGAGTCTTGTGTTGGACATCGGATCAAGAACGAAGAGGCCAGTTGCATCAATTGTAGTTCACGTTCGAGAGTTGTCGCTTGCTAGACAGCTGCGGTATGTCCATGTGTCCGCAAAGGTGCGTAAGTTTGAACCATCACAGCCTTATGGTCACGTACAGACAGGGCAAACGTACGAGGAGAGATGTGAGGCAAAGCTGTGATTGCGATGTACACGATCTATCAAAATACAATCCACGTAGGATGGGTCGGATAGCATGAAAGCAATAATGTATACTATGCCCGAAGACCAACGGTCCTGGCAGGAGATATCTGCCTAGTGCGAATAGATTGGGGAGACTGAATGCGATGCTGAGGAGGTGGACGTCGCGCGGGAGACGGTGATGGTGAGTGGATCGGTGGCTCTGATAGAGAAGGCGGGGAAGCAAGATCAGGGCTCGGAGATGCGTCAGGCCGCAGTGCAGGGATGATCTCAATCTCAGGTGTCTGAGTTGACGGGACTTCGCCCTCAGCACCGTCAATTTGTAGTGATGAATCTCGCGTCTGAGCGCTCGGGACAGATTCAGATGAAGTTCCAAGCGAGCTGGAGGACTCCCTGGTTGACACCCCAGACGACCAACTCCGCCCAGCTTCGACACTCCTTATTACCCTCGCTCCGAACGTCCTCTCTGGAGTCGCGAGATTCGGAGCCTCACAAGGCATCGCAGTATCGGCCGAGGCCAGAGTCAAGATAGAAGTCGTCGACCCATTAGCCTTCGGCTTTACGGTGTCTTCCGACCCTTTGGGGGAGCCTAGTGGATAAATATTTGGACGCGGCTGGACGACCCGCTCATAATAAAGCATAAACGCGGCCGACCCCTCCTGCAGAACCGACTCGATACCACACTCGGATACTGAATCGTCGCTGATCCTCAGCCAGCCTCGCCCGGGTCGTGCAGATGCAAGAATTTGCTCGTCGTCTTCGTCACTTTCGCGCACGGGCCCGTACTTCGTACATATTTCGCAGTCACATTGAGGATAGTGGGGCATCTTGGGAGGGTTGAAGCGAGAGGCGCCAGCGGAAAGTGGTCGGGGTTTGCGCCGGTAACAGACATAGTGTCCGAAGGAGTGTTGGCCGTAGTGGCAAACAAGGGCGGAGAGGCGGTAGATGACTCGCTGGGTTGAGAACATGGATGGTATGGGTGTCGAAGATCGAGGGATTGGTGGAGGTGGGGACGATATGGGGACAGATGGGGATGTAGAAAGTTTCCCGGAGGTCGTATATGGGGTTAGGTCTAGTAACTCGGGGAAATCAACACGACAAGTGTTTTTTGTCGCGTAATTTCCGTAGTGCATTGAACGATTGAGATGAAGGGCAAGAACAGGAGGTGGCTGGTAGAAAAATCAATACAACCGTAATTTACCGTGATGCTGGATATTATCTCACCCGGGCAACCATCGCCTGCTTCGTCGATGCTTTGCTGAACACCCTCTCCATCTTGACACCTTTGATATCGTCTTCTATCCGCTCTTCTTCCAAAGCAGCTTTCACGTTAGCCTCCAGCTTTCTGGCCTCTCGAGCCCTTTTCTTCTTCGAGCTAGATGCATTCTCATCTGCCTTAGCTGCTTCAGTCAACCTCTCGGCGTCCTGCCGCAGTCGACAAAGCGTCGCAAGCATCGAGCAGTTCCTGCAGACACAGTCCATCAAAAGTTCTAGTCGCGTATAATCCGCAAGGCAGTCCTCGATGTTGCAGTTTGTCTGTGCATGTAATTATATAGATGACCTTTTCGGTGACAATAAGAGGTGACACGCACGGCCATACGAGGTAAATTCAGTTGCCAGCTATCAAAAGAAAAGTGCATCACGGCCTCTGTGTATCCGCATTCTACACAGCTGCGCCTGTTGGCAGTCAAGCCGTCGAATACGCTTTTGCCCAACTCGCGGGTGGTGACTGGTAGATTTTGGGACAAGCCGCCGAGACCTCGGTCACGCAGGCCTTCATTGTCCACTGCGGATGTTTCCTTCTTGATGCATTCGGACACGAGCTGGAATAATTCCTGCGCATCCTGATGTTCGCGAGATGAGAATAGTGGACTTTTCTTTCCTGGTTCGTGGTTAGATAATGCGTTTATCATCCGTATCGGACGAATGGGTGAAGAATAGGATTGGGGGGTATTGAGGGCTGCGTGATATATGTGAGCGACGTTCTCGAGGTGCAGGGACAGAAGCCGCGCTGACTGTGTAGCAATTCTTGTAAGGCGTCTACCACGGGCGTTGGGACGTCAAGAGCCTCAGCTTTATCATGAATAGCATCTATACGCGGCTGAAGGTAAGATAGCGATGCTAAAGCCTGTAGTCGATGTCTTCAATAGAGGCAAATAGTTGCTCATCGCAGTTCACGGACCTGCATGGTCGAATTCATGAAGCAGTATGTGCCAGAAATGTTGACAAGTCCTGGGTAGTAATCATATGAGCCGTCCTCGCTGGATTCTAGTGTTTTATCTGCTTTTGAACTTAAGAACAGATGTCTGTCAATCGGTATTGAGAAGTACCTGGCTTTGCATCTCCGTTTGCGAGCAACTGATCTGCACGCGTCCGAAGAGGTTTCTTCTTCTTGGGTCTCTCTGGCGGGGACCGCGCGGGCGAGTGACTGCTCCACCAGTTCCAGGGCAGCGCCGCACTTACGGAGCTGAGCATGTAGAGCACGGATGAAGCCAACGGATCAAAGTGTTGAACCAAGGATAGGACGAAGACGGGAATGAGTATAACGGCAAGTAGAGGAGCGACCTGCTGGAGCAGCGAGTTGGAGAGCAGCTCTGAGAGGAATGAGCGAGCGATGGACATCGGTCAGAGGCGGGACTGTGGATGAGGCATCTCAGTGGTGGGGATGACGGAGGTTCGGTAATGAGGTCAGCATCCCATTGCGCCTCGCTGTCCTCGCACTTCCTCGCACACGCATCACACCAGGCCACATAACTTTTCAACAACCGTATACTGGTGTCCATTGCCCTTCGTATTTGACCTGAAGTTCTGTAAATTTATCTCGCCCGGGGACATACCTGACATTCCGGCCTGCCCTAATCTCGTCACGTGGTGCTCTCGTGGGGACCGTCGCGTCGCGCCTCGACGCGTCTCGTCATTTGCCGCCGGTCCTCGTGTTGCTGCTCCATCCAACGACTTTCTTCTTACCACATCGTACACATCCCCGAAAACGGTATCTGTATACTGCTACCTGCAGGGCCACTTCATCAATGGCCACCGCTGCGTTGCTCTCGCGTCATTCGTCCAACCCTCTCGAGGTGCCATCCTCGGATGCCCGCAATCGAGCGTACCTGAGTACCTATACCGCTGCGAAAGCGAGGGCAAGTATCGAGGAAGACTCTGACTATCAATCTGGGACAGGGATGGAGTACCAGTCTCACTTAGCCCAGCTCTTTCCGAACTACGCAGCCTCCGTCACCCCGCGGCCACCAGGCCAGACAAACAGACAAACTTTCGTCGACTTGGACGAGGATATGAGCAGCAACGAGGAGGAGATGGAGGTTGCCGATGCCGATCAAGAGCACGCCAGTGGCGCCCAAGATGATGATAGCAGCAGCATGGAAGACGAAGACGAAGAAGAAGAAGACGACGACGACAAGTTCGATGAAGAGATGACCATTTACCTCAAGTCCAAGGTCGAGCAGGAGGAAATTCGGGAAGAGATTGCTGATTTGGAAAGGAACGTTCCATCACTCCTTCCAGACTACCGAATTGTGGATCGACTGGGCACAGGCACGTTTTCTTCTGTCTACAAAGCCCTCGATGTCGGCTACCACACCAAGTGGGATAACACTGCTTGGCATGGGCATCACCCGTCCACCTCTTCCGCTCACTATCAGTCCGCTATCCGACCATCTGGTAGTAAAGTATTTGTTGCCATCAAAAGGATCTATGTCACAAGCAATCCTGAACGAATCAGAAATGAGATCATGATCATGGAAGACTGTCGAGGGTGTAGACATGTCTCACAATTAATAACAGCCTTTCGAGAAGAGGACCAAATTGTCGCTATCATGCCATACCACCGCAATGGAGACTTTCGAGTGAGTCCTTCCTTTTCGCATGATTGTATGCGCTGACATGCGACCAGGAAATGTATCGACTCTTATCTCTCGAAGGCGTGAAGGCCTATTTCCGATGCATGTTTAGAGCCTTGCGCGACATACACGCGCGAGGTATCATTCACCGAGATGTCAAACCTGCCAACTTCCTCTTTGACCCATATACGGGTACAGGCACCTTGTGTGATTTTGGCCTTGCATGCGTGAGCGCTTAGTTTATTACTCACATGCGTGTCAATTTGACTGTCGTCCAGCGCTTGGAACGAGGGCCCAATGCGGGTGCTTGCCTCCATACTCCGTACCAGAAAGGTCACCCGCATGGTCGAATACGAAAGAATGATGAATACGACACCACTCACATAAAGAAAATGCAAAGAGACACACGCGCAAAATGCCTCCGAGCATCAGACCGTGTTGGATACCTAGACAACGATCCACGGTGAGTAGACAGTGTCCATTGTGCCATCTTCATGATATTCATGGGGCAGCAACGTTCCTGCGTTGTAGGCCTCACTCAAAAGCCAATCGAGCGGGAACAAGGGGTTTTCGGGCCCCCGAAGTTCTACTCAAATGTGGTGACCAGACTGGGGGTAGGCGCACATATCATGTTTTCATAAAAAACATTCTCAATCTATGTCTGACGTAGCCATCGACGTGTGGTCTGCCGGGATGATTCTTCTTTTCTTTTTGATAAGAAAATTTCCTCTGTTCCAGTCAGGAGACGATGTAGAAGCTCTTGTGGAGATCGCAAGTATCATCGGAAAGCGGAGAATGGAGAAGATCGCTACGCTACACAGTTTGCCTCGTCTTCCTTGCTTTCGCAAGCAATTTATCTGACCTCATGATTCTTCCAGGTCGAACGTTTGCCACCAACATCCCTTCTATCACGCCGGACGGAATTACATGGCGTGAGTTCATCGAACGCCAAAATCCGTCATTAAAGGTCCCTTGTCGACCGGACCCTCGCTTCTATCCCTACAACTCGCCTTCTTCACAACGCCATGCACACAGCTCACACCCACCACCTCCCTCCTCCTCATCATCTTACTGTACTTCTCCCACATCGTCTCAGCATACACCCTCCTCGCCTCCCCCTCCCGCCGAATCCTATGCCGACGACATAGAGATGGCTCTAGACCTCGTCGAGAAGGTCATGAACCCCGATTCTACAAAGCGTATCACGCCCCGTCAAGCCCTATACCACCCATTTCTCCACAATCCCGACGAGGCAGACGACGACTTCTTTCCGCATCCCTTTGGTGAGGGCGTATGCGGCAAGTACCATTTCGTTGATGAAGTGACGGAAGAGTATTGCGTGCATGTGACTGTGAAGGGCAAAGACGGGACGAGTGAGACAAAGGTGAAGCGCGCAGTTGCAGGTGAGGGCATTGCGATGGGAAGGGATCCTTGTGAGTTCCACAAGGATGATGTCAGGTTTTTGGGATCTCTTTGACCGCATTTTTCTAACATCCGCATTAAGTACTGTACACCATGGAACCCACATGTCTCTCAATACCATACCCACCCATCCATATTCCATTACACGTATCTATGTCCTGGTTTCTGAGCGCTTGCAAAGTGCTGAGCAGATGATGGTCAAGACCGAACAACCAAAACCCAAAAAGATGACCACCGCAGGACTCGAACACGCAGACTAATTGTAGGCTTCATCCTCTAGATCTCGTTTATCACCCCACGCCGTCCTGGCGGCCTGTGTCAGACATACCACGAGTATGCGAATCTACAACCAGCATATGCATTCTTCTCGCCAACAAAAATTGGATTACCCTCAAAAAGATGACCACCGCAGGACTCGAACCTGCAGCCTTTTGGTTACGTAAGGCAATCGAAGCCAAACGCGCTACCATTGCGCCAGGTAGCCATAACATATATGGAACAATAATTTATTTCATCCTCATTTAGATCCGTCACGGCTCTTCTTGCTCTGAGCTCTCGACGGTTGATTTTCATCCCTTTCCGGGTTTCCCTGACACAAACCGTTAGCAGCCCACCAAACCTCACCGAAGTCTGAAGGTAAGAACGTGCACAATGGCTCCTTCAACCTTCATCTTCGCTGTGTCTCCAGTGTATCCAATGTCTCCACTACGCTAGCACACATCTGGACGACTAGGGCGCCTGAGATTTCGGGGCGGTTCCTATACATAGGCTGCCTCAGTAATTTCTAGGTTCCTTCTCTAACCCACATGAGGTCCTTTTAAACCCACCTCGGCTCCGGGTCGAGTCAGGGCTTACTGGGATACCGATTCTTTAACTTCTGGCAGGCATCTACAGCGCAATTCAGCAGGTCCATACCTATCCTCCAATTTCAAGACTGTTCTTCACGTATACCTAATTGACGATACTGAGCACTGCAAAGTAAGCCGATCATTAGCACAATACTGCTACGAATGATCCAACCATCTGCTGACAGGTTACTGCCATGTCGACCACCGCTGTATACACCCACGGGCATCATGAGTCTGTCTTGCGGTCGCACTCTTGGCGCACTGCAACCAACTCGGCCGGGTATCTGCTGTCGTCTCTCCAACCACACATGCACATCCTGGATGTAGGCTGTGGTCCTGGAACCATAGCCATCGACTTCGCCGCGTTGGTCCCCCAGGGACAAGTCATCGGCCTGGAACCTACTCCAGGCGTTCTAGAGCAGGCACGTGCCAATGCATCCCAGCGAGGTGTGGACAATGTTCGCTTCGTCGTCGGCAGTGCATACGCGCTCGACTTTCCAGATGCCACCTTCGACGTCGTGCATGCCCATCAACTGCTGCAGCATCTGGGTGATCCCATCCAAGCCCTTCGTGAGATGCGTCGCGTCACCAAGCCGGGCGGCTTCGTCGCAGTGCGCGAGGCAGAATTCTCGGCCATGACGTGGTATCCCGAGGTGGAAGGGCTGAACGAATGGCGGGAGCTCTACTTCAAAGTCGCCCGTGCTAATGGCGGCGAGCCCAATGCCGGTCGCCGGCTCGTTGCGTGGGCGCTCAAAGCAGGTTTTGACAGGGCCAACATCACGACGACCGCTGGAACTTGGTGCTACAGCACTCCCGAAGAGCGCGCCTGGTGGAGTGGGATGTGGGCGGACCGTACTGCTCAGTCGGCCTTTGCAGACGGGGCAATTGACCATGGTTTTGCCGACAAGGAGGAGCTTGCTCGCTTCGCCCAAATCTGGAGGGAGTGGGGTACCAAAGACGATGGTTGGTTTGCTCTCCTTCACGGCGAGATCATCTGTCACGTTGCATAGCCGATGTTCGAATTCACTCGTGCTGGCGAAATCGTAATCTTGTCACTTGAAGACGTTGTACTTTTAGATCATTGGGACCCCCTTCTATCACAATTTTGTATCTTATAGCGTCCTGCATTCCGTACAGATCGTGCGCGCAATCTAGTCTCTGTTGTTGGTGGCCTCACACGGAAGATATGATGTAGCGGATATGAGCTCATATGAATTTAGCGCCAAGAGATGGTGGCGTTTTACAGCAACTTCAAACCACTTTGGTACTGTACTCATTCAATCCGATTTCTCTCAAGCTTTCGCTAGGATCATCATGGCTCTGAATTGGACAATGCTGAAGGAGGACAGGGCCCCTATCCCTCTGCCTGGTGAAACGACTATCATGATAATCCATACGGGAGCAGAGGTAGCGTTAACGATTCCAGACGCACCTCCAAGTACCGGAGCCACGTCTGGAGGTTCTGGCGGAAAGAAGAAGCTCGAGGCAGTAGGGAGATTGTGGTTAACTGATCAGAGAGTGCGTTGATTCCTATCCTCACTGATTTGTGTTCGATGCAGCTGCTCAATCAGGCTCTGCGCTGGATAGTTGATATTCGTAGCCCCCTCAGCCCACCCGCCATCCTTTGAATCTCTATCTATCCCATTGCACTCCCTGATCTCAACTAAGTTCCAACAACCTATGCTTGGTGCGAACTATCTTTCTTTGGAAATCAAGCCTTCACCAGAAGGAGGCTTGAGAGATGGCACGAAGGCCGACATTCGGCTAAGAGACCAAGGCCTATTCCAGTTCGTGAGCATGTTGGAAAAGACGCGGGAGCGTGCGATCTATATGCGCAGACAAGCATTGGAAGACGAGGAGAATCTTCGTGTGTTATCTCCGCTAACTTCCTATCATTCACAAACTGACCGAAGAGGTATAGCGGCATATGCTTCCCCTGCGGAGCCAGCCTCGTCTTCGCAGATCGCGGGAACGCCAGTCGACGCTCCTCCAGGCTACAATGCTTGAGGCGGCGACCTGATATCATTCGATCAGATGGATATGTAAGCCAGGAATGTGTTCTGTCATTTTACTACAGCTGTATCCGAATTTTGTGTTAAGCTATGTGTTGTACCGTGTTCACAGGAAGTTGTACTTACTATCAATGAGAAACCAGATGTATTCTCCTCGAGTACGCGACCACCCCGCAGTCTTTTCCCATCGGTATTCTATTATGACACCATCATGCTCTTGTGCAGCTTATCCTGTCTTATCAACACTGGATAAGAAGGAACTGGCCACTGTTGGCCATGGAGGTGGTCATCGGATATCCGGGATCGCCTGCGACTTTAGAGGACTGATGCGTGATCGCTTGAAATGGTCCAAACCGGTGAGCGCATTGTCTTATGTTCATGGGACTATCCTCTATTGAGATCAGCCACGGATAACCCGACTATCTCAATGCCGGAGCCGTGATCGACTCTTTACTGCTAGTAGGTATTCAGAGGTATTCTCGAAGTGCCCAGCATGCTCGAGTGTGGGGAGTCGGGTTGCCATTGGCCACAAGTATGTAACATAGCGACAATTGTGTAACGGTGTCATGGAGTATCAAGTAGACAGGGCTAACATAAATTCAGGCACTACTGCGTCAGCTCATAAGTAAGTACATGTGCCCACTTCGTCCGCCTGGCAGCGGGTGACCTCTTTCTATCGCAATCACTCCGATCCCCCTCAGCCTCCCTGTAGCCCCGAGGGGCCCACTCGCTCTCTTCATAATCGGTCTCTTCACGGCAAGTGACGAGGATCCGCAGGGCTCAGGGCTCTCTATCCCGTGTTAATCTGGATTACTCTAGAGAGTATATCTCGTTGATGTGAGATAGCTATAGGCTTTGATCCTTTTGGATCATGATATCTATTAATGGTGCTTTTTCCACAGGACCTCCCTGCTCTGCAGTGCAAGTAGCCGCTGCGAGACCATCTATGCTCGCGGAGTGACTAGCCTTCCCGAGGTATTTGCCTACGACCTACGGGTAGTCCGGTTCGTGTACGATCTTGCAGAGCAAATATGGCACTGCATCTTACTGCTTTCTCTATCTCTCCATATATATGTGTGTGTGTGCAGTTCCATCGCATGGGCTGGCTATACACTCCTTCTCTATGATTATATTCTTACTTTTAAAGACGAGGCAACGTACATTTGGCCGACACGCTGGTCCATCGTCAAGAGTATCTACATGTTCAATCGATACGGAAACCTTCTTGGGCTTGCTATCCTCTGCGCTCACATAAACGGATTCTTCTATTTCAATACCAAATCGGTATGAGCCATCAATCCTTTTGACAGGGCAACTTAATAATCTCTCATGGTATAGTTTTGTGCTCGTGCTACGATGGGAACAGGCATATCGATGTATGTATCCCTTGCGTCAATACACGGCGAGTATCATATCCAGCATGTGAGACCTGAGTTCTTACCCCAAGAAACTTTCGGTCATTGTCATTGCAGTACTCATTCTCTTACGTGCCTGGGCGGTGTGGGCACGCGGGCGGAAGATATTAATGACCCTCATCTGCATGTTTGTTTTGTATACCGTGGCGAGCAGTTCGCTCTTGATTTGGGAGATGCTGCAATTGACTGGTAAACCCAGCTTCTCTCACCCGCAGATTGTTGCGTCTCTATAGCTGTATCTGTCTGTCTGGTGAAGCTCATGGCTGTCTTTGACTAGATGAGGCCTTTCCCTTGGCTGATGCGACTCACACTTGTATCGCATTTGTCTCTCGTGCGTGTTATCTTTGTGGACCTTTGATTCATCATTGACGCGGCAGTTTTAGGGTCTTCAGTAAGTCGCCTCTTACATCACGAGTCCAAGTCCCATTTATTGATCAACTCCAGTGGGTGTTGTGGCTCCCTGGGTGAACACTCTTACCATATATTCGCCTTGTCTACACCCTGCTGACCAGCGGCGAACGCAGCCTGGCGCTCGAGTGTTCAATGTTGACCATCACGATGTGGAAGTTGCCACAGTTTAGACAAGGCATTCATATAATGTCACCGCTAGCAAGAACTCTGTATCGAGACGGTAATTGAATTCTTTGTCAATCGAGAGACGCACACAGAGTCACTGATTTGTCTCTCGCAGGAGTGATATATTTTATAGTAAGTGTACAGCCTTATCATATATGAAGAAGTCGTACAAATACTTTGTCCAGTGTGCTTTATTTTGCAACTTATTTGTTACGATTGTCTGGTGAGTCCCACCTCCTACTTTGTGTCGCTCCTCACTTATCATCACGCACCAGGGCGCGGGATGGACAGGTGATTGATCAATTGTATCATCTTTCACTTCACCGTCGGGTTCCGACCATCTCATTGTAGACCCCCCTGATCATGCTCTGGAATGTGTTCGGCGTCGCGATCATCAATGTTGCCGGCCAAAGACTCGTACTCGACCTGCGCAGGGTGCACCAACATGAATTGTCCTCCACCGATATTCACGAGATCGTGGATTTCGGGGTTATTGATCTGGATCTATCGAGTCGACCCGATCTATCGGAGACGACAACATCTGAGGTGCGGGCATCTCAGCGCACTGTCCGATCGTCAAGATGGGCATTCGGACGTCGAGAGGCAGGGAGTTCTGGTACGATAGAGATGCACCCGATTGCGGGAAGAGGCAGAGCCAGAGGCAGAAATGCAGATGATGTATCTTTTAGTATAAGGACTGGGAGGGAGGTGGATCGATGAGAGGCTTTATGATCATGACCGTTCTTGATGTATTTCAGTAGACATGAGGATGGCCGATACCATTTGATGTAGCCCACTGACGTTTTTGTGCTACAGAGACAAAAAATTTGTGAGATATCGCGCAATTTATTTGCTCATCGTCCTTCTCCCCGTTCACAAGCGCATAGCACATCCAGAACAGATCCATCGCACGCGGGGTCAAATCATACCTAATTGACCTCAAGAAGACATGATCACGGCAAACGTTCCAGATCGCCGTAACACCCGAACCTGTTGACAAGGTCAATTAAGAGAGCTAATACAACAACTGCCTCACGTGTCTACCAGGTTCAATAAGGCTTGAAACTCCTCGACGATTTGAGTTTCTCGACTTTCGCCTTGTCCTCCTCCCATTTCCGCTTGAGCTCCATAAGATCTGCAAATACAATTTAGCGATAGGCCATTGATTTTTTAACAAATTGCTCGACTGACCCTTGCGCTTCTTTTCGTGCAGCTGGAAAGCGTAAAAGCCTGTCTTCTCCTTCTCCCCCTTCTTCCTGTTTCTCTTCGTCCCTGATGCACTCGCCCCCCTGCGGTCTGCGACAAATTTTTTACTCGCAACACTGACACCACCTCCTACCGTCTGCCCATATGCCCCACCCCTCGTGACAAGTGTGAACCCGTCGTCGTCCACGATCGCTTCGCCCTTCTTATACTTTGATTCGGACGCCCGCTTTTTCTGCGCTAATTCGAAGTCGTATAGCTCAATGGACGTGTCTGCGTGAGCACGAACGGCATCGAGTGGCGGACGGAGTGCATCGTACAGTGCGGTGTAGTGCGCGAGCCCGAGTGGCGACTCGAACGCGTTTGGCCATGGGAGTGACTGAGGTGCGGCTTGATTTTGATGTTTGGAGGATTTGGGAAGCGAAAGCGCACGCGCTAGGGAGGAAGGGTCGAGGAAGACGATGTGCGCCGTGCGGCCGGTTTTTCGGAGAGCACGAAGGGGTGGAAATGGGAGAGGTGCGACCTTGGGTATTGGGGGATCGTCTTTGACTACCTTCCGCTTTTTGCTTGGGTGGATGTCCTGCGACCCGTCTGAGTCCATATCCCGGTCTTCCCCCTTCCCGCCTTCTTCCTCGCTGCCTTCTTGTTCATCTTGCCATAGCATAGACCCAGAGTCTGAATTGAAGATGACTTGTTCAATAGTTCCACATGACTTGAAAAGGAGTACGAGCTCGCGCTCAGTCACATCAGGGGGCAGGTTCACGACAAAGAGTGTCCGTCCATCAGGCAATGCCTTGCCTTTGCCTTTCGAGCTTTTGAGGGGGCCAGTGTGCGGTCGAACGTAGAGGATATGATGAGATGTATTCGAGTAAATAACTGGGAGAACCGTGAAGCCAGATACCGCCTGGGGTAGAACTGCGAGCATCACGTTCCGCTCTATGATGATCTGAAGAAATGGGAGCTCGACTTGGAGAAAACAGAGCACGTTCTCTGTGTCCACGTGACGCATGCCCGTCCTGAGCAATAACTCTGACAGTCGATGCGCATGACGGAATGCGAGACGTATCATGCAGTCACCTTGTATATACACCCTTCATCACCATTCCAAAACATCGAGAGCGAGAGCGGGAAAGAAAATGCCATTGCAAAACGAGGCGAAGTAAAAGCTAGAGGCGAGAAACAATCATGACAAACATTTTACTAGAGGCAGAAAAATCAAGACAGCAGACGGGATTAGTGACATCATCGCAGATGCACGACGCTAACGAACGAAATAAACAAACTCTGAACGGAGGAACGTATATGTCTGATAGACTGGAAGGATAGGAATGTGGCGCATAAGGGAAAGCCAATGTGGAGACGTGGAGCCCTCATGGTGTGAACGAAGACGCGGAAACAATAAATGAAGAATCTGACCGAGAAAGGTCCAAATGCGACCGACCAACTTCAACGTGCGGAACGGCATGCGACGACGACAGAATACGAGGCGACAGAGAAGAGACGCGGAACAAAACGTAGAGATGCGAGAGTCGAAATGTAAGGCGGATTGTGTGATCAAATCAAACGAGACCAAACCATTGACTTTACTGTGATATGTTATTCAAAGCAAGCAAAACTTCAAAGCGAGAGAGAAGTAGTAAGAGGACGTGAAATTTTGGCGAGACCACGACCTGGGCAGTGCGCTGTCGGCCGACCCTGCGTGTGCCTCGAAACAGTGCTAGCGGCTCACGCTGAATCCTGGGTCCGCTCGGCTAATTTCCAAGCCGATCCGTTGTTGTGGTCGAGATCCAGGCTGGCTAAGGTGCCGTTAAGGTCGTGAATCGTATCGTGATCATGAACGTCGAAGTAGTCGTTGCGCTCACGGCTGGGGGGAGATGCCTGGCGAAGAGAGGACGAGGGCGGACGAGAGATCGCAGTGGTAGCAGAAGGGCGATTCGCGGAGAAAGGTGAGCCTGAGTGCTCAAGAAATGGCCCGAACCTCTGAGACGTGCTGGCAGGTCGGCCGGCGTGAGATGAGGTTGGTGTGATCGGCGGTGTCTTCCCGCCTCCATTCATACTGTTTATGTCCTGAGTCTGAATAGGCGCCGAGCCAAAACCTGTGTAACCCCTGAATGAATGAGACACCATGTCAGACTTGATTGAGCCCCCAGTATCGCGGGTCCTGTTATCCTCAAGGAAATTATTAGCCTCGGGAGAGAACGGGGAGAACGAGCTCGACAAGTTCTGGGGGTTTGAACGACCGTCATTCTGTCCACCATTGGCGTTGGGGTTGACAGCGAACGAATTTGTGGGGAAGATGTCAAAGTTCGGCGGAAGTCCACTCTCGTTCTCCCGTAAGAGCATCTTGCGAAGGGTCTCTTCGTTGGTCTGACGCGGATCGTTCGAGTTTGGGGGATGCATCCCGGCGGCATCGCTCCCGCCGGAATTGTTGGAGAGGAAATTGGTCAAGCCAAACTTCTGCAACAGCTGAATGGCTTGCTCTGCAGTCAGCGGCTGGGTCCTCTCAGGCTGAGGTTGAGTTTGCAAATGAGCCTGCAGAGCTGCTGCCTGGGCGGCCTGCGCTGCTGCCTGCGCTGCTTTGTCTGTTCGATGGGATGTGAACAACATGCAATGGGATATGACGAAAATCCTCTCACATTGGCTCCTTCCCCAGCTGAGTCTGATTCTGCTCCCGCCGATGGGGAATCCTTGCATCTTTTCGATCGCTCTCTCCGCATCCGCCTTGCGCACAAATTGCACGAAACCACAATGCTTTCCGACAGGGACCTTCACCTGTTGGCATACGTCGAGGTAAGCTCATGCTCGGAATGCAGAAGATGTACACGGACATAATGGATGTCGCCGAAAGGCGCGAAGAACGTCCTCAGTGTCTCCTCCGAGATCAGAGGAGACAGTCCGCCCACAAAGACTGTGGTATTGTAGGGATCCGTAGACGTAAGCTGCTCGCCGTTGGGACCGATGAGGTTGCCGAGGATCGCCCGTGCTTGGGCCTGGTGTTTCCACGACTCTTCCGTCATATTGTACCTGGGGGGAGCGTTCTGCTCTTGCGGCGGACCAGCAAAGGGAGCTGTGATGGACAGCACAGAGTTTGGACCCATCTTCATGCCTACATTGGCGTATTGAGCCAGGTGCGAAAGCATATTGGTCTGAAGGTGCGCCATGTCATCAGAGGCTGAGGCTAGCGTTGATCCTGAGCCGCTCGATGTGGGACCGGAGCTTAAAGATGGCGCCGAGAGTGACGACCCGGAGCTAGAGGATGACACCCCGGAGCTGTTGAGCGAGTTTGTGGAACCGTTCGAGGGTGGCTTGGTGCTGGCAATCGGCGAAGAAACACTCTTAGTCTGGGGGGCCTGCATAGGAAGTGCAAGGGTGACAGACTGGTACTTGTCGTCAACTCCATTGACACCAGTCGCCACGGGCGGGAGCTGAACTTGAGGCAAGTCGAGAGACGGCGGCGGCTTATACTTCGCGGTAGCAGGAGAGATGCGCACTGCATTATAGAATGAAATTAGAGATGAACAACGCGGATATATGTCACTAGCTTACTTGGACGTGAGAGACAGTAAAGGCCATGCATCTCGATCAGCGCACGCTGCTGATCAGCCTCATCGGTGAAGCTGGCACAATTCACAGTGAACACGTGTTTCGATACAGGATTGAAAGGGGTGAGCGCACCGAACAAACCCGTAACCCCGTGAAACGCCAGTGACGGGGTCCAACATGATCTTTGCGCTCTTGCAACTCAAGAAAGGGCGAATGAATTTGGGCTCGCGGTCGTTGCGAAGACCTAGAACGGGATTGCGAAAGACAGCGACAAGGTCCGAGTTTGAAGCCTCCGGGGCCAAGTCGCCAACGAAGATGCTGTACTCCTTGGGATACTGTTGCTGTTGCTGAGCTGCCACACCTGGTGGAGATAATGACGGCGGGATGGGAGTTGACGAGGCCCAATTGAGAAGAAAGGGTTTGGTGGAGTTAGGCATAGTGATGGGGTTGTTAGGGTTGCTGTTATTGATCTGTGCTAGAACGGAAGCCGCGTGTGTGGGGGTTGGGAAAGTGAGGAAACAATAGCCTGGGTTGTTGGCTTGCTGGCCTGTGATAGGATCCGGGGCAGGATGAGGGACCTTGACGTTGACGGGATCCCAGCCCATGAGGCCGCAGACTTGTTTCGCGTATTCTTCGTCCATCCAAGGTTCTAATTCGCCCCACCAGAGTGTCGAGCGCGATGACGGGGATGTAGGGGAGAGAGGGTTAGAGGGAAGGGGAGCGTGGGTGAACGTAGTTTGGCTTGGTGTTGAAATCGAACCGCGAGAGATGAAGGTATCCCTGTCTTTGTACGCGGAGGGGAGGGAGGGGAGGGCTCTACCAGACACAGGGTACGCGCCGTTGTCAATGGTGATTCCGGCGGGATTGCCGCTGGCGAGCTGGAGAGAAGGGGATGCGGAGGGATGGTGGGGGGGAAGAGGATGGATTGTGTGGCTCAGATGGGGCGCCGCCGACGCAAGTCTGTTTGTGTTTGGTGCGGACGGCCAACTGTCAGTTGAGGGCATAGCGAAGTCCCGTTCTTGGAAACCCATCGACCGAGGCATTGTCGAATGCGGCGGGGAAAAAGCATGCACCCCAAAGGAGCCATAGCTCGTGGCAGATGACAGCCCACGGTCGGACGATCCGTAACCGGCAAGCGAGCCCGAATGGCTGTGAAAGTGCCTGTGATCGTCGTCGATATTGGTTCGAGCGACGCTGACGCCGGGCGGGTAGTCGAACTCTTGCATGTCTGCGCGTGACATGCCTCAAAATGATGGCAGAGATGGCACTGTGGCACGATATAGACACTGCACGGCCGAGAGGAGCAGATCGATAGCTTGGATATGCTCTTGAGACGATTTTCTCGGCTGCAAACGACAGGAACGTGTGGCCGAAAAGAGGGACGATAAACGGTGGATGGCGATTGGAAGGAAGGAGGGAAGAAGAAGAAGAAGTCGGTGCCAGCAGAAATAGTCAGAAAACGATACGTGAACGACGAGTCAGCGGGGGTTGCAGAGCGAATCGGACAAGTGAGAAGGCTTCGACAGAAGCGGGAAAAAGGGGCAGCAAATTGGCTCAGTGACAGATGTTTTAGATAGGAGAGCTGAGCTAAGACAAGGCCAGCGGTTGACCGTAGAACAAGGCGGACGTTGTGGGCACAAGGACAGCTGTCGACAACGAACTGCTGGTGGGGCGAGAGTTGAGCTCTGCGGAGTGCAGAAAATATAGGAGGGCGGAGTTATATGGTTCACCAACGGTTAACCCTTACTCAACTCTGCGGGTGGTTCCAAGAAGAGGCCAGTTTCGTACCATGAGGCTATCAGTCCGCAAGGAACACCAATTGCGAGATCGCTGGCCATTTCCTTCGATCCATGCAATTTATCAGCGGTCCGAGCGGTCGTCCGATCACAGTCTAGTCCTGATCCATTTTTCTTTTCTTTGTTGAGGAAGCTGCGCCTACCGATATCTCCGTGCTCGCCGTTGTCGTTCTCCGTCCAAGACGTTGTATGTCAACAATTTCAAACCCGTTCGCGTCACTTTGGTGCTTCTGTGTGTGCTTGTGGGTCCCCGTGGCTGTACAGCTTCGGCCGCGCCAACCGCCTGTTTGCGAGCTGGCGGCTCTAAGGCGTCTACCATTCCTTTCCAATGTACAGAGTCTATCTTGGTCAGTTTCTGGAATATCCAGGCTGTTCGTTTGACATTGATGTCCTGCTGCTACGCTTCTGCAACCCTTGAATGATGCTTGACAAGTATTTGCTATGGCATCGCGCGCATCATGGGTGCGCGCGAGTCATGTATCACAAGGTCGGAATGACGGCCCAAAATGTAGCAACAATACATTATATGTCTATTATCCGCCTAAAAAGGCAAAAATGGCAGGTAATTGTTCACCTGCTCAATGTTCATGCTCACGGCGCATTCCCCAGTGCCTGAATTTCGAACCTCCGTACTAGCGTTACGGCCCCACGCGTCATACGATCTTATAACTTCGGAGATTTCGTGACAGGTATACGTAGTACATAATAATCTATTTTTCACAATACTATTTCTCAACGTGGCCCCTATTCATCTCGCTAACCTATTTATCTTGAACGTCCAAGGCTATGCTATCAGCGCTGCAATGGCTAGTACAACGGCCATGAACTTGAAATTCCCCGAAATGCTGCGACGGCCACCACACCTTATATCATGTACGAGATATTTTGTTCATCATTACACTGCGACGGAATGGAACCTGAGATCGGAGATGCTTCAAGTTGGCATTCATTGTAGAAACTTGGCATTTTCGCTGATACGAAAAACGTCAAGGGTTTAAAAAAAATCACGCCTGTGCAAGTGGTCTCACCAGCAAGGTTCCTTCCGCAGGTAGCATTGAATCCCGTCTCATTGAAGCCAGATCTGGCCACAGCTTCGAATGCTGACCTAAGCAGCCTGTTGCATCCGCGGACGCGCCTCTTTGTCCAGCACATATTCTTGCAACGCGAGCGACAGCGACAGGTCACAACTTGCGCTCCCGCCTTCCTTCCACTTTGGTGTCACTGGCCTTGCTGAATTCTGTGCAGCGTGCTATCAGATATCTTGATATTCCTCATTGTTCCATCTTCTGTTCTTTCGTTCACACGACTACTCGGGACGGGCCCGTCACGTCCACACACCAACATTTGACCTGACTAGCGTAACATATCCGTAGTGTTCCAAGCCATCTGGTCGCAATATGCCTGCACGGCGTCCGTCCGCCTCAGCTGGTCATGTATCATCCAACACTCCCTCCAATTCCTATCGAACTCACCGGAGCAACGACTCCCATCACGCTTTCTCGAGTGTATCCTCTCAGACTCAGACTGCGCCATACTCTGCTTCGAATGCCCCCGGAACGCTCAATCAGCAGAGGATCATTCAAGCGCTAGTCCATAGACTCAAGGATAAGGTATGCAGCCTTAGATCTTTCAGATTCCTGTCTTCCTTTATCATCAATCATCCCTCCCTCGTGCTCACACATGCACCGTAGCTTCCGACTTTCTCAGGTCAAGATCTCACAGTCATCGAGAGCGACAGTGCGGTTGAAGAGACCATTAATTGCCTCGTGGAACTATCCCGAGATTCGCTAGACATCATAGCTTACGCGCTCACTGGTTTATCAGAAGAGATGGCAAAGGTATGTACTCTCTGCAACCATGGAGTACGTCGAGCGCTACCTTATACGGCGCTGTCATACAGCATCCGGACGAGAAGGTCGCCAGAACGATCCCGGTACTTCAATCCCAACTATTTCTCCTCAAGGTTCTCGCCATAGCAATGGCCTCACGCTGGCACCGCTTTGCAGATGAAGCTCGGACTGCGTCACACTCTGCTAAGTTGAAGGCGACTTCTGGCTTCTCTCTACCGGATCTTCCTACGGCATCTTCTGTCGGTGCCAGCTCGAACATGAAGAACAGCCGGCAGACGTCGAGTGACCATCTATCTACATCTCCTGGTTTGACAGAGCCTCCGCCTTTGGACGACAATTGTGCGAAATACATTCTGAGCACCATGGTCCTGTTTTTGCGCCAAACAGCTCCACCAGAAGGCCGCCTCATGTCGTCCGCTAATCTTGGCTTTGGAGCAACCTTTCACGACTTCGAGTCCATTGAAGTCGAAGATGCCCCTTCGCAACCTCCTGAGTTCTTTGATGCCGACCTGCCTTCGGGAGAAGCAGGTCGCAAACATACCCGATTTCCTAAACACAGCACGTCTTCGAACTCAGTTGATTCTGGGAGCCCTAGCGCGACTTCGTCTATGCCTATCCCCCAGCTGAACGTGAAGTTTGAAAAGACGCACAAAGTCTTGGCAAAATCTCATTTCTCGCTGAACTCACTGATCTTGAAGTTTGCTGGCCGCATCATCTATCATCTTTCAGCGTCAAACTGGACAGTAGTCATGCAACGGATCCGCAACAAGATTCATTCCTTAGCCGGGTCGCACGAGGAGAACCCAGATATCATCGACCTGAACCTGATGAAACATAGTGGATTGGACAGGCAACGTCTGGTCCAAATCCTGCAAGGTGGGTCATCAAATCAATCGCTCTCTAGGACACCTGGTAAACTGATTTTGCATCTCAGAGTTGTCGTCTCTTCTTGTGAACATGAGGCGCGAAGCGAGAACAGCGATCGCTATTCCGCTCCGATCTGCGGTCTGGAATTGGATCGATCTATTCCCTGGGGAGTATAATGAGGCTCTCCGTTCATATCGCAGACTAGAAGGTGCTCCCGAACGTGTCTTCGACCTGCTCTGGGACCCCACAGAGTCTGCTGCAGCGCGGGCCCTTTGGCCGACACTCGCTGTACTTTCCTGCATCTCTACTGAACGGACGCGAACCGACTACCAGTCTTCCTTGAAAGCCACAGGGACAAACAAGAGCAACTTACAGAAAGTGCGGCCCGTGTTGTGACTTACCCCTCGATATATGGCTGATCTTCACTTCATCATAGTTCGTGGATCTGCTGAACAAGAACATGCATTCTTCGTCGAAACTAAGGGATGTATCGATTCTTTGTGCGTTAGATTATTGCAGGGGAGCTGCCCGTGTTAAGCCCGAAGGAGACCTTCCGATACGATCCATTGCTTTTGACCTTGCGCATGATATCAGAGTAAGCTCTCGCTCCACTTTAGGAAAGGTTTTTGACATGATTGTTCTGCAGAGCACCCTTCTACAATATCATGACCACAAGCCTTTTTGGGAGGCCCCGGAAGAGATCGACGTAAGCATGTTTGCTGATGCCTTAGTTCTCTTGTATCGGTTCTCGCCCGTGGAGGAGGCGCATCAACTTTTCAAGACATGTCTGGAGCCAGAACGATCTGATGCCGTGAAACTATGCGTGATCAAAGCCTGCGTAACACTGAGCGTGGAGGTATATTCTTTGTATCGTATGAATTATCAAATTAATATTAAAAAATTGTGTCTCAGTCCCGCCAACTTCCCTGGCAAGTTCCGATAGAGGCACTATACGCGGATATATCCAAGCGCACTCGTAACATTTTCAAGGCCAGTTTGCTGCCGGCATATCTACGTGCTTGTCTGAACTTAATTATATCCAGTATGGTGGCGTGCGCCGCAATGAGGTGGACGAGGCTGGCAACTTGAAGCGGACATCCTTCAGGCCGAAGGCAAAGCGATTCACGGCAGAGACCGTGTCAGACCGGGAACTACTGCTTATCGGTGTCCTACATCTATGGAGATGCAATTTGGGATGGAGCTTCACAGCAATCACCCACGACGAAGCTGTCGCCTGGATTCCTGCGGCATTGAAGGTGTGGGAGGAGCAACCGGACCCAAGTGTCCAGTATTCCATTGCACTCGCTCTCATGCAAGTCAGCGCTCAAATCGACAGTCTGAGGCCTTCAGACAACTTCCACAAAAATGTACTACAGTGGAAGCTGTTGTTCACGTCTGTACAATTTTTTCACACCCCATCTCCATACTGATTTCTTTCAAGGCCCGCAGCAATGCGAATCATAGCAATCGCCCTTCTGAACTCGCGTATGGACCTGGAGAAACAGAGATTATGGGCTGAAATTTCACATGAGATTCTCCTGTCATATATCCAGGAGGCACATGTAAGTGCTTCTTTGCAGAGATACGGTGGAAAGATTAAGATTCACCCTCACTGGCTCCAGAACGACAGCATTCAGAAGGCTGTGCAACTATCTGAAACTAGGCTGCCTGCCCTTGCATTGTTGGAACTCGCAAGCGCCGTGTCGCTCACGTCTGCGGATACTGGCGTATCTCGTCTTGCTGCTCATAATTTGAGGGTCATTGCTATCGCAGAGCGACGTCCGGATGTGCCCAGCTCCGCTAAAGGTGATGATGAAAGGGTGAAGCGCTTCACAATTTACGACCAGATCGGCGACCCGAAGACAATCATCACAGGTAGCTGTTCTTCCATGTGCTTTTGCATCTGTGTCTGAAACGTTCAATAGGGCGTGTCGCCTGGCAGAAGCGCATTCGACGGTTGTTTCGAATGCTTGCGGCTCCTCACCCTTCTTATGTTGCTATCTGGGAGGAATGCTACTACCGATGGTGCGCTCTGACCGAGCTGGTCATTCGAGCCCCACTTGATCCTATCACGCGCGAGGGATTCGAAGATGGCTATACTCCTACCGGCGACAAGTCTTTATCCAACGAGGTATATTGTCATCCTGGATATATTAGAAGAGGCTGATAATTCTCGCAGGAGCAACAATTTCAATGGCAGAATCTCACTCTGTTCCTAGCGGCGTGTGGATCTGCTTGCCTAGTGGAAACTCACGAGCCTGACGCGCTTCAGAAAATCATTTCTCCCAGTCTACTTCCAGATTCGATGAGAGTGCTCAAAGATCCACGGGATTTAGTCGGCACATTTGTCGTATACCTTATCGACCTTCTTCTATCCGACTCGGTGATGGCCAGAGAGATATCCAAAGAGGCCCTTGGGTCAGAATTAAGTCCTCGACTGTATGCCAAGCTGTTTAAGCATCTGGACGAGTACGTGCCAATCTCAGTTCTCTTATACATTTCAAGTTCAATATATGATCCAGGGTCATCCAGGATATCACTCAAGGCACTAATCTAGAGTGGTCAGAGCACTTCCAAATTTTTCTCGATCAAGTATATGAAGTTGCTCGTCCGCTCGCCCATCAATTTTGCTAATGCCATCTCTCGGTAGTTCATCGCAGTCCTCAAGTTGTTGGTGGAGAAGGCCCAGGCTCATGATGATGTCCTTGCCGTTGATATGACCTCGACGTTGTATGCGTTAGCTGGATTCCTCAACCAGTTCAACAACCTTTCTTCTTATCGGCTCAGGATCAAGTTCTGCACGCTCTGTCACAGCGTGTACTCGCGAACAGAACTAGCTTTACGAAAAGATACTCCTTCACGCCAGCATATTTTAGCCATCGTACTAGAGTGGATGCAAGAACCATCCATCGTTCGTATCGTCTTCAGTTGTCGTTCGCCCCTGGGCACTGATACATTTGGATGCGCAGATGGTCGACCCAGAGCTGATACGTTTGCAACCCGAGTTGAATCTGGCAAGCCTTCGAGCGGTGGTTCATTTCCTCGATCGCCTTCAACTGCGTACTCCGGAACAACTTCGCGCACCTGAACAAACACGTCCACCTGATGGCACGGACAGTGAAGATCAAAGTCACGTCGTTTCTCGCCTGTTCATCCGTTACTTCGGCCTCATTTTGAGAATGCTTGAGATTGGTCGCACAGAGGTGTGTTAACCTGCCCTTCAGACCTCTGTACCTTCCTCATCCTCTAATAGTTAGCGGACGATGGGCTTTCCGAAGTATCTTCGTTCTCGCAGGTCAGTTTTTTTTTTTTTTTTAATTACACGCCCCGTCGTGTTATGCGAACTAAAAGCCTTTCCACAGCGAATGCGTGCCTCCCAAAGAGATTCAGAAATTCGTGACCTGGTCATCGAAGGCCTTTCACGTTTGATCAGTGCCAATACGGAGACTGGTATCAAGCACAGCTTGGCACTGGCCTACGATGACGATATCGGCAAGAGAGCTATATTCACACACGTCTTTGCTCGAGTCATGGGACAAGGAGCCAAGTTCGAAACACAGGAGAATTCTGCAATGTCAGGAGCCAAGAGCAAACTGTGCGAGGTATGTCCAATCAACATAATACACTATTTTCTTTATTAACAACCCGATGAAGTTGGTGAAAGGACCAGATGTAAGTGGACTGCCCTCAGCTTTCTGGAATGGTACGCTCACAAAGTCACCCAGCTGGGTCTTGTATTGGCCATATGCGAGACATGTCCACCATCTGAGCTTGATATCATCATACCTGTTTTGTTGAATATCTTCGACACTCGCGAGTCGCTCATGAACCTCATCAAGGCTTTGTTGGACCGCGAAATTGCACGCACAGGTTAGCATGTCGTCAGAGTTTATCAACGATTTTCCACTCATGCGAATATCTGGAGTAGAGAACGAGTCATCCTTATTCCGTGGCAACTCTACTTGCACGCGTCTTCTGTCCGCCTTCGCCAAGGTACACGGGTACACGTATCTTCGCAGTCTCATTATTCCACTTGTTAAATTGATGACGGACACGCCGCCTGGCCGCGGATACGAGCTTGATCCTTCCAAAGTCGGTGAGCAAGAGGCGAAGCAAAACCAGCAGAACGTGGAGCTCGTCGCATCATCATTCTTGGAAATTATATCGTCATCTGTACCCGCTCTTCCTTCGTAAGTGCAACTATAAGACTGATTCCCCAAATCGAAGCTGATCAATGTTTAGAATGTTTCGCGAGCTCTGCGCCCATATTGGAAAAGCGGTGTAGGTATCTCTTGCTTTTTGCAAACTCCATGGTTTTGACTTTCAATCAGTAACGCGGTTTGGCCGGAAGCTAAATTTGCTGCTCTAGGAGCGTTCATCTTCCTGCGGTTCGTCGCTTGGATAAATAATACCCTTGATGAGATTACTTAGAGCCTTATAGCTTTATCTCGCCTGCTGTGGTTCAGCCTGAACACGTTGATGTCGAGCTTCCCAAAGACGACATTGTCATTCGTCGGGGACTCATGGTCATTGCCAAAATCATCCAGAACCTCGCGAATAACATCTTCTTTGGCAAAGAAGCCTATATGGTTGTTTTGAATCCATTCTTACAACAAAATATCGTCAATGTCACTAAATTTTTAAGTGAACTCAATGTGAGTCCCAGCTCGCAGCTTATGCGTCGGGCTTTCTAAATCAGGCAAACAGAAATATACACCAGCATCTGCTGAAGAGGAGAATGATGAATGGACAGGTATGACGTACGACGACACCGACACTGTTGTCTTGCACCGCTTCTTCCAAACACATGCGGACGTAGTCGGTAAAACCCTGCTTGGCACATCGCCTCAACTATCGGTAGAGGGTGACGCTTCTGCCATCAGCGGTAAACGTCGCTGGGAAATAACTTGTGACACTTTGGTGTCGATGGGCCAGGCCTCCGATATACCTCATTTGTCAACCTTACCCAGTTCTCAACATCAAGAGTATCTCGACCTCATGAACCATTACACTTATCGTAACGTTGCTGCAGTGAAAGATATTTTTGTTGAGACCTTTACGGAAAGGGTACGCCTGTTATTCATCCCCATGTGTAGGATTATGCCGATGTGTCACCACAGGAGGAATCGGCCGTTTTTGTCTTCTTCGTATCCAAGATAGACGTAGAAACGCTGGACATAGAGTTACTGCTCTACCATGTCTTCAAGGTCAGAACAAAGTTTCATGACCCATTCATATCTGATTATTATATGCCTCAGACATTGACCCTACCTGCCTACGAGGATCGCACCTTCGACATCATATTCGACTGGACGTCTTACTCTACAGCATCTCAAGTTCCAGTGCAGTGGCTGAAATACTGCATTGAGATGATTCCATCGGATATCCGCCAACGATTCATGATGGCTTATATTCTGAACCCCAACAATGCTACGCATAAGTACCTCCGCCGTCTTCACAACATCACTGCCGGTGCGGAGCCATCTACGTGTCTATATGTCCTTCTATTAACAATATAATACCAGGAATGAATGTATCAAGTAGCGTCAAGGCATGTTCATCTATCGCGGAGTTAAGACATTTCGTGCCTCCAACATGTGTGGCCCCCCTTGTCTATGCCAGTACGTGCATCATATATTTATTGAAATCGAGAGTTCTCACCTCGTCATATACACAGCGGGTCTAGAGCAGGAGGAATGCGAGCAGTTCCAATATGTCACAATGAGACAAGCTCACATCAGAATGTCCGTGACCTTGGAAGTTGGACTGACTCATCTGCGAATAACATCGGTAAAGCCCATTTTGTCCGCACATGAAGTTAAAATTGAAGGGATACCCTCAGGACAAAACACAAGCCATCTCCCCATCTCTGTCTTGCAAACTGACAGAGATAATCTCATTGGCGGATATCAGCGATGTTTATAGTGTGGCAACGGGACACGACCCTTTCGAATTCATTATTCGAAAGACTCGACAGACAGCGACGTTATACTTCTCTTCACCTCGAAGAGAGCAGATTGTGAAGGTTTGTTCTGTCGCTGGCTTAGCTATACCCTGATTTAATATATGTTTCCCGTAGTCTGTTCGTGCTGCCAAAGGTCGCATGAGGACCAGTGCTTTCCCTGGCACGGAACGGTTCTCGCGGCTATCCAACGTCAGTGCAGCGTTACTTCACATCGGGATGATGAATATGGGTGTCGACGACGACGAGCTACGTGGCGCTTCCTACGAGCTGCTCTCCTCAGTCCTTGCGTCCTTCAATCTTGACAGTAATCCACTTATCACTTTACGAGGTTCGTATTTTTCCGATAGTCAATCTCTCTACTAACATGGCAAACTTTTCCAACATGGCACCTGAAGGTATCTGGGTAGCTGGCTCTGCATTACCTTTCCTCATATCACTGAGCGAACGGATCGCGACCTTGGTTCCCCAACTAACATTGGATTTCATTTCCGAAGTTTCAACAACCTTGGACAAAGCTAGTCGGTCTCAACGGCTGCATTGTTTATCTTATATGTCTCCATGGTTGAAGAACTTGGCGAAGTTTATCGATCCGACAAGCCCAACCTACGACCACTCCGGTGCCAAGACGAGGGACTGTATCCGACTTCTGATTGATCTCACTATTGCTGATCCGCAGGTAAGAATCTCACTACGCTTCGTTGATCTGGCGCTAAAAAGTCACAGACGTTGACGGTGGCGCAAAAATCCATTTGGGCGGAGATAGCAAAGCTTGATCCGACTTTCATAACTGTGGTCGTGGATGAGCTCATGCGCGCCGCAATTGACGGCGGCGTAGGCTCTCAGCGATGTGAAACTATTGCTCTGGCCATGATGCCACTCTCTTCGATCAATGTGCGAGGACAGATCTTATCTAAAATGCGCAAAGTGAGCATTCCCATCAGACGTTCTCTTTGACCTGTGCTGACATGTAGCCCAAGGCGTTAGGCAAGACATCCGCGAAACCAACTAAGACGCTCGCAGAGAACTCACATTGGAGCGAGATTGCAGCCTTGATTCGCCTGCTCTTTGTCGTTGCCCAACAGTCAAAACAACCGGCTCTCAGTCAGTTCTATGTCCCGGAAGTCATTCATATGATCACGCTCATTGCTGCGACTGGCGAGCCTGTGGTTCGTTCTACCATCTGGGGAATCATTGTCGAGCTATTACAGTCTCAGTGGATTGCTCGTGCGTCAGACGCGGTCGCAGGCCCAGAGATCCGACATCTTCTCGATGAAGCTAGTACGCCAAATATACTTCGATTATTTGGGCTCATAAGAGCGACTCGAACGAGCGAATTGACCATCTGGGACCCTAAGGGCGACAAAGCAATTCTCGACAACCAAGAGGGCCTTACACGCTTCCTTATCCAGGTCATGGAAGTGACTTCAGGGACGAAGGGTAAGTTTGTAGCCTTGGCCTGAGTTTTTCCAAGGTTGATCGTCACCTAGGTTTGCTGAATGTGTGGCGTGCCCGGTGGATGAGTTTGGTTACATCTACAGCTTTCCAAGTTTCACCAGCCATCCAGACGCGAGCCTTCATCGTCATGGGAGCTTTGGCTACGACAGATGTCGACGACGACTTTTTCTACCAGATGCTGGTGGCATTCAAAACAGGCCTCCTGCAAGCCAGGGAGGGTGAGACTACATCAGTAGTTAGCATGCTCAGGTGCATTAGCAATGTTGTCCCCGGCTTGGTGGACAACTCTCGATATCTCCGTCAAATCTTTTGGTTAGCCGTTGCCCTCCTGCAGTCAAGCCATACTGCATTCTTCGAAGAGGCATGCCATTTGCTCCGCGTCACAACTGAGGCCTTATTTTCGCAAGGTCTGTTACGGGAGCGAGGCGTTTCTGCTTCCATCTTGGATTATCGATCGCCTTTGGAAGAGATAGCCTGCCAATTGGATCAACTATTGGGGATATCTTTCGATAGCAATTTCTCGTTCTCACTGGCCGCCATGATTTTCAAAGGTGTGCGCCTGCCTTTCTTAAAAGACGCCGCCGTCGATGCTTTGCGATGCATGTTACGGATCAGCACTCGAGCTACAGAGGAGGCAGAAGTGACGAACGAAGGACCCGGCGCAGCTATTAATCCAGATGCCCTCGGATACTTCATGGCTCTGCTCCCATCATCAACCACCCCAAGCACGTATCGACAACTTCTGATGGATAGTAACGCCGACGCATATTGGCTTCTCGAGGAGGGCATCGAACACCCGGAAGATCAACGAGTGCCTCGTATTCCTGCTGGAATCCTGGGCGTTATGGATAACACCACTGCCCTACTTGTCGTCTCGTCTATTGCGTATATGCTCACAGAAGCCAGTGGTGGGGAGATGGAGATGCTTTTCAGTCTGCTATCGGACCTCGCTGTATCTTATCCGGAGGCCGTCACCCTAGTGTGAGTCATTTGATTCAGACTGCCTCGACTTCGAATACTGACCCCGCTTTTCATAGTTATGACGGCATAGAAAACAAGATTAAAGAGACTTTCTCCAGCTCCTCGAACCCCGCACTCCTGAAAGCCTCAGCTAATATCTTCCACGTGGTGATGCAAGATCCTAGTCGAAACAGTCTCCGTGGCTCTGCATCTACTCTCAGTACCGTTGACGAAAGCACACCTCAAGCGAGCAACAAAAATCATTTGTACGCATTGGAGGAATTGGGCATGAATGGATTAGCCAATACCTTCACCTTCCTACCTCAAAGCAAGCCACAGGCTGCTTCCAAGATTATCCAATGGATTTCGGATCTAGTAGGAAGGATTATAGAATGACAGAGTGGTAGAAATATGCTTCGCGTGTTTGGTGTTTGGTCTAAAGATATGTGTAATATGGTCAAGTTTGTTCCTCCATCAATGTTCCTCATCGTCGTTCTGTCCATCTCATTGTTTTCTTATGTCTCCGCGATATCCCCACTGCTGTCTGTTCACTTACATATAGGAAGTACTCGTACTGCTATAACATTATTCCTGGTGCGTAGGCTCGCGTTGAAAACTGCGTGTGCCGTTGGCAAGCGACGAGTCGGAGCTCGTCAACGAGACTCCCAACAGCTCCCAGCGCGAGGACCCCGGCATATCCTATGATATGTTCGATCCAAAATAGCCCAATTTGGGCTTATCCGTACGAACATTTTTCAGACAAATCCGTACGAATTATGATCGGGGCTACCAAAAAAGTGCTGATCCGTCAGAATTATGGATCGGAGCTCCCCAGGCCGTCAATTCGTACGAATAAATGGATCGATGCTCACAAATCGGACAATCCATACGAATTAATGTACTCGTGCCCGCGAAAAGTGTCTGAACGGCAATTGCCGAGTTGCCACAGCGGCACTTTTGAGCATGGCTGTATGTTAGCTGTATGTCTAACAAAAATATGACAATTCCTGAAAATATAATGGTGTATAATACGTGATGTTGGCACCCCATATGCAAAAGAAACTGAAAAAATGAGTGAATTTCCAGCTTTTATGGTGAGATCTTCCTCAATGGAGCAAAAACAGACCCTGCTATAAAGAGTGGCCAACCAAAGATGATCCTAAATGACTAGAAATCTAAGAATATTTGACTGGCTTCCCAATATATTTTATTTGTTCTGTGAAAAATATGAAGCCAGGAGGAGCTGATCATGGTGACTGTCTCCTCCAAGAACATATACAGCAATGTGATGATCAGGGCCTTGAATGATTACAGACCACTACTACTATCAATATCACTAAAGATCATGGATATTGCTTCAAGAGGACTCTGTTAACATGGATAGTATGTTTTCAAATATTACTGACCTTTGATAGGTTTGCTCTACATTGACTGATCAGATAGTGAACTTGTCATGGATATATATCAAGACGTCATTTGTTAATACAGCATTCTCTCAATTTCTTATAAAGACAATTAATTGAGGTCTCACACAGACAAGCCTGTTAAATATTTCTAGATTTTTAGTTATCCAGAATCATCTTTGGTTAGCCACTCTTTCTAGGAGGGTCTGTTTTTGCTCTATTGAGGAAGATCTCACCATAAAAGCTGGAAACTCACTCGGTTTTTCAGTTTCTTTTGCATATGGGATGCCAACATCATATATTATACACTATTTTATTTTCAGGAATTGTCATATTTTTGTTAGGCATACAGCCATGCTCAAAAGTGCCGTTGCGGCAGCTCGGCAATTGCCGTTCAGACACTTTTCGCGGGCACGAGTAAAAACAGCCAAAATTTCTTCCTATCCAAATGCCGTGTTCTACAGTGCTTTGCATACAGTGATATGTATAAAATCAGAATTCAGACACCTAGAGAATCAAGTCTACCATAAATAGAAACAGATATCAAGTGACCACACAGTCATGGCAGGGAGGTGAGATGATAAGGGTGGGTAGGGAATGTTTGATCATCTCAAGCTTGTCTTCCTCTGAAAAGTGAAGTTCAGATGTGTAGAGCCAAAAGTGAGAATAGATAAAAGAAAATTACCGGGGAGCAGCGGGGTTTGAACCCACACATCTTGGGTGAAGTACCCGGTAATAAAACTACTTAGCCAACAGTCCACATTTACTTGTCAAAGCCTTGCAATATATAGAGCAGCAAAGCCGAGGCACCATGGCCGGATTCGGTCTGGTTTGGTATGGTTTGGTATGGTTTGGTACAGGCTCCTGCCCATCCGTATGGAGAGGGGGCGGAAATACTAGGGCGTTGAAATCAAAAACCATGTGACATAAATCATGTGATGCACTTTCCTTTTATATCCCATAAAGTATTTCCTTTTTTGTGCCGCGACCCTCTCCATAATGGCTGGCACAAAACATATGTAAACATCAGCCACCGAGTGGCTGAGTGCATGTCAATCTCCAAAAGGGAAGTGCCGAGCACTGAAAAAACTCCTAATAAATCTGAATATAATATGTCCACATTATTTCTGAGTTTTCGGTCCACCCCCGCTTGAACTGTTAGCTCCATACATCTTCTTGAAGTCATCTCAATATCTTCCCGCTATCTACAACATCATCACTTCTGAGATCTCTGATGCTCGGCACTCACCTCGCACCCAGCCTCGTGGCCTTCCCGGGCCACAAAGAAGCACAGTCTTCTTCTACGGACGGGCCAATCACAGTGCCATCTCTCAGTGAAATCCATCGCAAGACTCTCGAGGTTCTTGGAAAGCGCCCCTGTTTATGGCAGATGAAGGCTTGTGAAGCTGTACTCAAGCGGGATAAAGATATCACATGCATAGCAGCTACAGGATCGGGTAAAACACTCACTTTCTGGATGCCACTGATCTTTTGGCCTTCAGGAATTCAAATCATTGTGTCCCCACTGAATATTCTTGGAAAGCCGGCTTTGCAGTATGGAGATCAGAATTTCTGAAAAAGACCACGAGTAGCTGTCCAAGATCTCTAGAAACTTATCCAATGAAGCTCTTTCCATGGTGGTTAAAAGAGATAGATTCACGATGCAATGCGACGCGACTCGACACAACAACGCACTTGTGGCTTAATTATATTCATGGACTTAGGGTTAGTCAGACTAGAATTGTAGGTCCGCTAGGGTTGGGCTGTCTTGAGCCACCGGTGGCTGATGTTTACATATGTTTTGTGCCAGCCGTTATGGAGAGGGTCGCGGGCCAAAAAAGGAAGTCGTTCTCTGGATATAAATGGAAAAGGGATTATGTCATTGATATTAGATAAGTCTAAGTGCTAGCAATACCCGCCCCCTCTCCTTAACGGATGGGTAGGAGCCTGGGTTTGGTATGGTTATATGTCACGATTGCCGACATACCAACCCAATAAGGCAGATCATTGGACACTAAACCCTGAATTGGGGTCCGACCCGCCTCAAAATCCGTACGCACAAGGATCGGACATCACCACTGCCGGTCGAGATTCGTACGACGGTCAGATCGGACATATGCGTAAAATTTGGCCTTTTCGTACGCATTATGATCGGACATTGAGGCCTTTTTCAGGTCAAATCCGTACGCATTACGATCGAACATATCATAGGATATGCCAGGGTCCTCCAGCGCGATACACGCTACACGTGACTTCCAGCTGTTACTAGCTCCAAGCCAAGTTGGCATTGATCTGGACTGGACGCTAAGTAGCTTTCTCCTGACCGACTTCCACTCATAACTCCTTGATACATATGGTATTCATGCAGCATGTGCAGGAACAGCCTGCAGATACTTATCACCCCTCCAGTCCTGAATCGCCGTTAACAAGCAGTCTATTCGCTGCCACCAGTGCCATCGATGATTTGACCCGTTCCTTGGCTGATTTCTCTCGGGTCTCCACGCCAGAGCCGCACACTGTTCTCTCATGTTGCTGTGCAAGAGAAGATTGTGAATATACAAAGGCCTGGCTCGTTGTGAAGTCGAAGTTGGAAAATCGTCTCATTCTGGCTGCAGGTGCGTCTTCTGTTTACCCAGTATTGGTACTCGACGGATCAGAACCCATCTCGCAGAGGTCGGACAAGCGTTACTTCAAAGACACGAAGCTTATATCCGTAGGGTCCAGGTACGTATAACCTACGCTCTTCTTTTAGACTTGCCTCACCAGTTAGAATTTCAGTCTGAGGATCGAGAGCGTCAGCCCCTCACCACCAATGTATCAGCAGACCCGCGTGGGATTGATCCCAGTTCTCAGCGAGAGTTGGAGGCGCGGGTAGGAGAACTTGTGAAAGAGAATGCAGTACTTGAGAAAGTCAGTCCTGTCCTTCTCACACTTCCTACGATGGAATATATAATGTCAGCATTTCAATTGTAGCGCTTTCATCAAGCCTTGATCAATAACGAAGTCGCGGAATCAATTAACAAACTGATGTCACAGGAGCTGCAAGAAGCTCGAGCGATCGTCGGTCGGCTTTCTACGGAGCACGCGCGTTCCGTTGGTTGGGACACTCGCGTTCGCAATCTTACCCAGGAAAAGGATGATCTACAGCAAGAGAGAGACAATGAATCGTCAAGAGCTAGGATAGCGGAAGCCCGCCTTGTAGCCATGAACGAGAAGTGTTGTTGGTTGCTTTGTTTTTCCATTGTGACCTCATACATTAACCAAACTGCATACTGAAGCTAAATTACGCTTACAAGTTCACAAGCTTCAAGAAGACCTTGAACGACAATATCTTCATCGTTCGGAACTGTCAGAAGAGGTCCTGCAGGATACCCGTGCGCGCATAGAACAAATTCAGCATGCTGTATGTTTTCCTCATCCTCATCATATCATCATCATGACTGAAGAAGGTATATAGCATGGTCGGGTATCCCTTACAGAAGATGACGAAGTCACGAAAATCCTAGAGTCATTAGTCGCTGATAACGAAGCTCTACAAAAGAGCAACGTTGAGCTTCAAACCTTATTGGCAGACTCACGAGAGAGCATTCAAGCGCTTCAGCAAGAGGCTGAAGAACGACGAGCGTTCGTGAAACAGCCTTCAAGTAGAGGTAAGCTAGCGCCCTTATTTTTTCCGTAGTTCGTTGGGCTCAGATAGCATCGTCCAGCAGAGTCGCCGTCCCTGAGGCATCGTTATACTCATAGCAATTCATCTCTTCTGAGACGTGATCAGCTTCAACCGCCCTCTCCTGTATCTTATCATGGTACCGCACCTGGCCCGGCGTCCCCGCTCTCTTTTAGCTATTCTATTGGTGGAAAGCATCCGATAAAGCGACCAGCTAGTGCGGAGCCTCGGTTTCATCGTGGCCTTGTAAGCAGCATCTGTAGCCCGTGACTCGGAATGCATCGTAAGCCTGACGGTCATCTAGGAGCCCCTTAGTCCGGATACGAGCCGTGGACCTGCATCTCCCATCGAGGCTTTACCTCCCCTCGGCATCAATACCGACGACAGAGAAGGTGGCGTGGCACGACTATCTCCCGAGAAACCGAGAGCACAGAAGCCTCTGTTACTCCTAACACGTTCCAGAGGTGTTCAGACGGCCCCCTGGGTTGAAATGCTATCACCTCTTCCTTCAAACTTTGGCGAACATCCTTCATTCTCGACTTCTTCCCACGAGGCCCATTCAGACTCATCGTCAATGGCCGACAATCCATCGACCTTGAGCGTTTTGTTGGATCGCATTGCACAGCTGTTCAATCGAATCGCTCAGGCAGATGCTCTGACGTTAACAATCCGATTGAAGAGACAGCATCTTCTAGGTGCTGACGTGAGCCATCTTTCGCGAACGACAGTTGAGACCATCCTTTCCGATGTGACGAATCTCCGTACTCAGTATCGCTCGTTCCTAGAGGATGATAAGGCTGTCTCCTCGTGTACACGCAAGGACCTTCGCGCGCTATTCAAGTTGTTCCGGGACGTGTTTCAGGAGCTGGGCACAATGCGTGTCACCCTCAATGATATTGTACTCGACCCGTCCCTGGCCCCCAAAATCCGAGAGATAGCCATGAATCCCGCGAAGGCAGAGACTACCGAAACTGGGCACGATGTTCCCCTTTCTTTGGCTCCTGGTTGGATGGCGCCCCTGACAAAGTTATTTCGGGCTCCTGCGGACAAGGACAAGGAAAAGAGGGCATTCACGCCTCTGGTCCGCAGCGGAAGCAAAGGTGCGACAAAGCGAACGCCTCGTTTCGTCCCAAAGATAGCACCAGCGACTTCTGCATCTACGACTACTGTCAATGTCGAGTTTTCCGGCACTGGAGTCGGAAGAGCCATTACGAGCACTGGTGCATTTACCCCAGGTCTGGGGCCAGACGCGGACTCTCATCAAGCCTCTATTCGGCTTTCAGGTTCTCATCGAAATGTCTCGCAAAGTGTAATGGGGATTTTTGCTGGTGCACCTCATCCAGATTCATCCGCTGATCCTTGGATCGTCGTTCCGAAAGCTGGCACCAAGTTTCGATCAAAAACGTCTTCTGCACTATCGGGCAAAGTCGACAATGATTACATGACAACCTCTCAGGTGAAAACCATTCGTGGATTGTCGCGACGAGTTGATGCGATCATCGACAACAAATCTGCAATGCAGGAAGGCGCTTCTGCTGATCCTACGTTGCTCGAGAGAACGCTTCGACGAAGGGGACTTTCCGATTCGTCGATCCACACCACTTTTCTAACCGACGGCGAGGTCAATGGGCGTCCAGTCAGCGGGCAGAGCGATGCGGAATTTCAGATTGAGCGGGGCCCTCAAACAGTTTTCCAGACCTTCAGTCGGACAGTGAATGACCTTCGCATCGCTGCAAGTGCTCTTGCGGGGCCACCCATTTCTTCTAACCCTTCCGAATCCTCTTCTGCTGGCAGGAGTGGATCGACACCACATGATATACCCCCTCGAGCGCTGCCACCGCGAATAGCCAGCATGATACCAGACGTGTCTAATTGGGGAGCCGTCGGATATGGGATACACGCACTTGACGAAGAGGCCCTTTATGCAGGGACATCGAGGCAAGAGCCGCTGCGTCGCTATTGGCATAGGGAAATTTGATTATATCTTCAAGGGTCCTTACACCTTTTGGCTGGGGGCACTAGCTGGTTGATTGTATATACCTGATATTCATTGGGAGAGAGAACGTATGCACAACATAATCTCCATTTTGATGTATTGATTTATTGGGAGATGTGGCATCTCCGTCCCTTTGCTTCAGACCATTTCTTCTCCAGATCCTTACTCATCGTGAGGAGGAACTGTGGTGACAGTCATACAGGGAATTACAGGTTGCAAACCCTGCGCAGCTTTTTCAATTGGCTCGTACTCGCAGAAATTTGAGATGGACTATCGCGAATAGCCTCCTCTATACTTCGGCCCTCGACTCTCCCGCCTTCGATAATCTCTATCCTCTCTACGGTGCTCCTTGTCTTCATCGCGGTGACTACGACTATGTGGTCTGTCTCGATCTTTCTGATCTCTGTCATCCCTTCGACTGTCACTCCTCCTTCGATACGCCCCACGAATATGTAGCTCATCCGTCTCTTCCTGTATACGGTCCAAGAGGCTCGGCCGCCGATGAGACCCCTGCCTTCTATCTCCCCTATCACGCCGATCACTGTGAGCGCCGTCGGCGTACTGCTCAGTTGGTGGTCGAGAGCGCGGAGTGTCCTCGAAGTTCGTGTGCCTCCCATTACCGTGTAGGGATGACCCGAAGCTGATTTTCTTAGGCGTTTGTCCGTTTTGATTGCGTTGATTGGACGCCTGATGGCCTCGGTTCCTCGTGTTCTGAGCATTGCCAAACCAGTCGTCGGGATCGTCTTCCATCTCCTGCACCTCTCGGGCTTGTTGTTCCATCCGAGCTCGATCTTTCTTCCTGCCTTGCTTCCCGACATTGACAGGTGCATCGAGACCCCAACCATCTGGCAACGTCTCCCCGTCTTCCCAGTCTCGAGGACTGCGACGAAAAGAACCTGGTTGTTCTGAGGCGGTACTGGAGTCAAAGAATGGTCCTGTCATAGTGTTGTAGAGACTGAATGCTGATGATTCGACGGGAACGTCAGGGGAATGCGACATGTTTTCGCAATCGTCTCCCATATGGCCTTCGGAGCCACAGTTATAGCACCATATGTCTGTGGCGATATATCCTTCGCCGCCTTTGCCAAGGCCTAGCGTCCGCTTTTCCTGGCGTAGCTGCAGGATGACTTGACGCTCGTTATCATCGACATAATCGTATAGCCTCCACAATGTGGGGCATTCCTTAAAATACAAAATGGTTCTGATTGTCAAGTTCAGGACTTATGTATACAGGGAGACTACAAACATTGGTACGGTGCCTTCCAGAGCCGCATCTGTCACAGTCATCATGGGAATGAGTTCCCATGGCATGGGATGAATAGCGATTTGAACAGTCCTATAAACTTGTTTGAACGTAGTGCGAAGAGAGATAGATTCATGCACAAACCTTGCTGATGTGCCCCTTCATTCCGCAAGAGAAACAAGTCTTGCTGACAGGACAACTACGCGTTGGATGCTCATCTCGTACACCACAAGTCAAACACTGTGAGAAAAAAATAATGTCCTTTGAATAAAGCCGACAGGGAGAAATGAAATACACGTACTATCAAGAGGGTGCATTCGTATGTCCGATGCTCATTTTCTGCTCCGCATTTCTTGCAAAGGAACTTTGTCTGCTTTGCATCTTCTACAGATGTATTGAAGTAACGCTGTGTGCTAGCTGCCTGTACGACGGTGAGTGCCTGAAAGTGCATGACCATTGGTTACACTCACAGCTCGGTCGTCATAATCGAGATATTCTATGTATGACTCAGACTCCGAGTCTGATTCTGGCGGGCGGATGATCTCCACCAGTGTCCCGTCATCTCCATCTGTCAGAGATACATGTACTGGAAGTAGAAGTGCGGACGGTTCCTTCGATGTCGAGTTCGCCGAGGATTCAGACTTGGTGATCAATGGCCCAGACGAGGAGTTTGCTTGCTTTTGGGAAACATACTTCGAGGGCACCTGCGCGGGGGAGGTATCCACGAAGAAGAGTGGTACATCATCTAGGGAAGGGTCTGCATCCTGTGGGCGTTCATCCGACTTGCCTGCACCGCGGCCACGCCTGCGTTCCTTCCGAGAGCCTTCTCCGCCTTTCCTGACGCCTCCATCTAGCCGCTTGCTCTCCTTTGATAGATCCTCAGAAATATCTACGGCAACGTCCTCCTTGGATCTCTTCCTCTTCTTCCGTCTGCTATGACTTTTCCTCGCCCCTTCCTCTACCTCGCTTAGACTAGACTCTGGCACTTCTCCGTCTTCACGAGGCAGATCGGGCTCGGCAGGTTTGGGACTCGAGCTAGTCAGATCGATTATTTCATCATCTTGCGGATATACCATACTTTTACGGACACGTATAGCAGCAAAAAAGGGAGGTCCGAGGTTGTGCGCGGTGAAGCGGGTGTAGTTTAACGTTGTGGAGACTTGTGTTCAGTGTTCGCAGCTTTCTGGTTCAAACTCCGCTCTGCGTTCACCGATCACTCATCCAGCGAATTAAACCATTCCTTGAACATGTACCGACGGCTTCGAGTTGTGAGCAAACAACGCAAAAAAATGGTGAATCATTTATTCTCATTTGGGAATGTTAGTATCCACCATGGGCGCAGCGCACACGCAGGCTCAAGTGAGAAACCCGTGCTCACACACGTCATGTTGCATGATCCCGAAATCCGTTGAACAAAAGTAGTAGATGAACAACACAAAGATGAAAGAATTACATCTTACAGATTTTTCTGAGTTTTCGTGTTCTCTGGCTTCCCGAAGTAATAAGTCTGGCGGCCTATGCCCAAGAACCAAGCAATTCTGTCAAGACCCCGACGGCTCAGCGCTCAGCAAAATAGAGCATGGGGTAGCTAAAACCATACCTGAATGTCAGAAGCAGCACCACAAAGCTGATATTTCCGTGCGTCGTAGCATTCCATGTGTAAGGGGTATATCTTATGGCAGAGGGAAGACCGATAGCAGTAGCAGCGATGCTGAAAATGATGATAGTCAGAAACTGTCAAGGGAAACAGAAGATGAGCAGATATGCACTGTGTGGCCTGGATGCGGCCACCTGGGGTGTCAGCTCGTGAAGATCAAACATCGGTATGTGGAAGTCTCACATCTGCGATGGCCATGGCGAGAAGGCTGGCTCCAAGAATTCTCTCCTGTGCCGTTGGATTTCCCGGCAGTGCATCCCGCACTGCTCTGAAGACGAGTGAGGAGAGTAATCCTAGAAGTAGATAACCTGAAGCCAAGTGTTCAGCTCTGTGCGCCGATATTGTAATTGCGGAAGTATCAATCAACACGAACAGTTACCGAGCTGCCAGACAAGCATGGCGGTTCGTGATTCCAAAATTTCCGGAAAGGGGTCAGAGGAAGGAATCAATTGGTGATGAAACCAAGCTGCTCCGGGGAAAAACCAAGTTAGAAAGGCTGGAGTGATGGTAGACGCTAAAGACATAGACAGAGAATCACTGCCTGTCAGTCGCTGATAATTTCGAGGACGCTTCACCCTACCTGGCTCCAGGTAAAGGAACAACATCTTGTACAATCCCGGCAGAGCAGGGAAGTTTCCTGTCGTGCGAGATGTAGCATGAACGACTGTGTTCTGCCGCAAGACGTTGTGAATTAGTGATACTGAAGAGTCCCTTGCATACCTCAGAGCTAGCCTCCATATTTAGTGAATTGATAATTAGCGAACGACCGACCCAACTCCGATCCAGTCTTCGCAGCGTGGAGACCAAATTGATCTTTGGGTTACTGACAAGTTGGTGAGGATACTAGTGGTTACCCGATCGACGAGGCGACACGCACGTGACTGTGCCTACACTTGCCGAGTTGCCTTGCGTCTTCTCTGACTCCCTCACACAGCTACAAATCAAAAGGATGGATAGATCTCTAACTATATCCGTAGACAAACTGACTTATCGGCATAATCCTACAGCCGAAGCCTCTCTTTCAGATATTTCCATATACCTGCCCAAGGGTTCTCGGACAATCCTGATAGGTGCTAATGGAGGTCAGTCGGCGGCTGACTGCAGTCATATTCTGTTTTTCGCTCGTTCACACTGACCTTCGCGGCATACAGCCGGAAAATCTACACTTTTGCAGATCTTAGCAGGAAAACGGCTGGTGACTGCAGAAGGTGCAGAAATCTTCGTCAAAGGACGAGATGTATTCCGTGACTCTCCTCCTGGAGTCATTTTCTTAGGAACGGAGTGGTAAGTTCAAATACAGTCTCTGCTTCTTATTCACTCAGCAGATGTTACTTACCATTTTCAGGGCGATGAACCCTGTTGTGAGAGGGGACATCGTGGTATCCCATTTCCTCGACTCAGTTGGCGGGTACCGTCATAAAGAGAGAAGAGACCGCTTGCTAGACATCCTAGATGTTGATTTAGACTGGCATATGCACGCCATCTCTGACGGAGAACGGCGGCGGGTGCAGTTGTGCATGGGACTGATGATGCCTTGGGACGTGTTATTGCTTGATGAAGTAAGTTATACGTATGTCGTTCCACGCTGAACCATAATCAGACTTTCACAGGTTACTGTTGATCTCGATGTGCAAGTTCGCGACGACCTGTTGAGCTTCCTAAAGGCGGACAGCGAGTCACGAGGAGCAACCATCCTTTGTATGTCGTTCTATGATCATCCACTGCGATGTCATCTCATTTTGTGTTCTGTAGATGCAACACACATCTTCGATGGACTCAACGAGTTTCCCACCCATGTCGCCCACATGCGCCTCGGCTCGTTCGTGACAAACCCCACACCATGGCCTTCAGCAGGAACGAACCTGACGGTACCCGGCGGACCTTCTCTGTACAGTGTAGCTCTTCAGTGGCTACGAGGGGATCGTGAATATCGACGTGAGCTGGAGTGGAATGGCAGGAAGGCAAGAGGGTCAAAAAAAGACCAGGTATTTTTTTATGTTCGCCATACTCACTATTTTTGACTCTGATCATCTTCGAAGAGTGTACCCTCTGACTCAGAAACGTTCTACAAGAAGTATGATTCCTTCTATCGATCTGGTTCGTTGCTCACAAGCGCCGTGCACGATCTGACAGATACGACTACGGTCACTGATCAATTGGACTGAGCTCAACCTCGGACACATCTGTAGCGATAGAGTAGAGTACTTGACATGTATTTTTGTTGTTTCAACACAAGGAATTCACAGGGTATTGGATCAGCCACTGCAGCTGAAACGGGGCAGTGACAGGCAGTGTGGGCGCTGGTCAGCCACCCGCGCAGTTCGAAGCCTGGACCCCTCAACCGCTTACCTCCACCATCTCCTTGTCTACTAGCAGCCCATCTAAGCCCCTTCGTTGTCCTCGTTCGTCGCTTTTCTCCCCGACGTTGCTGGGCATCGCAGGGCCGTCTTTGTCCTTCCAGCTCTCCGTAAAATCCACGCTCTTTTCTTTTCAACATGCATTTGGACTATTTGTTGTATCCGCGGCAGACGTCTGATGGCTGTGTTTCGTGCCCCACCCCTGCTCCGTGCAACTGTGCTGCGAACGAACAGTGCTTCCAGATAAGCAGGTTTGTCTCCCTTCTCGCTTTTCCGTCTGCAACTCTCTCACGTCGTCATGCAGGAGCTGTACGACCTGCAGCTCCAACAAGTGCGTCCCGATCGACACAGGATCGGGCTCTGGAGGTGGGGTCAGCAAAGGCGCCGTAGCTGGAGCAGTGATCGGGTCTCTGCTGTTTCTGTGTATCGTTGTTGCAGTGTTCTGGTGGTGGAGGCGTCGAAATCTCGTTCCTAAGCAAGCGGAAGCTCCCACCGCGAAGGATGTCCCGGCGCCTGCAGAGACGGTGCTCAATCGTCCAGACCCCATCGAGAAAACATTCCCTTCTCCAACCGCACCACGGGAGGAAGCTGGCACGGTCAGGGTGTACTCGACCACTTCGAACTCCATCATCGACCTCGATCCCGAGTCTCGTGGGGGTTCGCGCACAGCTGCAACGGCTTCCCCTTACCATTCCACGCGCGATTCTGTCCAATCAAATCCATTTGGAGATGCACACTCTATCCAGACCACGTCTACAGGCACTCATTCCACTAATGTCATTCCCATCGCTCTCGTCCCTCCCGGTTCCGTGGGTTCAACATCTCCTCAGTCCCCTTACGGTCTCCAGCAACAGCAGCAGCAGGTGGCAGTGCCCATGCGTCCGGACCGTTCTCCGAACATGGAGCTTAATATGGATCACTTGAACGTTTCAAGCGATAACTTCACCACAGGAGAGCCGTCAGTCCGCTCCGGAATCTCAGCTGTCTCCTCCAGGCAATCCTATATGTCTGGTGCTAGTTACGCCAGTGACGTGCTCACAGAAGCTCCAACTATTGTCACGCAGAGCCAGCGTCAGGTCTTTGGGATCGTCAAGGCAGAGGTCGTACAAGCGCCAGGATCCTCCCCTGCATCCCCTGACAGTCTCAAGGCGGCTTCTATTGCCTCTCGTCCACCCGTCCGGTCTCCTCTCGCAGCCACATCTTTCGGCCCGCAGGATGTTCTGCGCGAGTCGGAAGAAGAACTCTCCGTTCCAACTAATAGTGACCCCTTCGGCGACGAGCACTCTCCTGTTCGAGGTGATTTCCGCAGCTCTGCAGCCACATTTGGCACCACATCCGACGCAAGATCTGCATGGACACCTGGTATTCCCAGTCACCCGTGGTCGACTGGTGATGACAATTCGCGACCTATCAGCATCAGCACTCAAGCAGGGAGCATCATCGGTGCTGACATCAGAGATGCGACACGCGTTCATCTTGGTTTCGTTCAACCAATGTCCGCCTCATTCGTTCCACCTACACCGGTCAGCAGCTCTGGTATCAGCGGCGCTCGCAGTCTCTACAGAATGACAAGCGGCAGACTGGTCACTCCCCCGACGACAGATGGACGGATGGAGCCTCTTCAAAGGCAGCAAGAACGTGCCTATGTTGGTTTACAGGCGAAAACTGTCGATCGGTCCTCCATGTCGACGATGGCATCAGGAACATCAACCCGCGCCGACTCGATTCTAGAGTCGTTTACATTCGTCCCACCGTCGCCCATTTCGAATCGTCCTTTGCGTACGCCGCCCCGCTCCCCTCTGGGACAAAACGCTTTCAACGATAGTCAACACAGTGGCTCAGCATCGGCTCACGATGGGGTGGGCAACCGAGCAGACTCTCCGTTAGTGCCTCCTAATCGTCGGCAGTTGGGATTATCCACTGGATCCCAGATGTCAGCCATGTCCACCGGTCTCGGTTCATTCCCGTTCCAAATCGATTCTGGTAACAACCCACAAGATGAGGCACCGAGAATGAGCAGCGAAGCTTCTCCGTCCGTTGCCGGCAGACAGCGTGCTAGTCTCGATACCCTTGCTTTGACTAGCGACCTCTCCTCTTACCCCTTAGGATTCGACAGGCACTCGGAAGAGGGTTTCCCGTTCTCCACAAAGGGTTGAAGTCCGCATACATCAGTCACGATCTTGCTATGACCGATGCAATGTATCCCAAATAGACTCTTCTTTACTGTGGTTTCCATACGCTCTCTGCTTCGTCCTCGACCGGACGCGAGGCACCTCTGTACTGCCGTAGTTTGTACTTTTTGACGTCCTCCCACCTCCACACTTACCTTTTTGTCCGTTGACCGGGTTCTGTAGAATGGATTGACGAACGCTCCCTTCGTCTCTTTCGCGTCGGACCCTAGGCGTCTTATTCGTCTCTTTTTATTTTCCCCTCCCCGGTATCAGTTCCTTGTCTCTCTGGTTATCATTCTTCTTGACAGAGCGGTTGTGCTGCGAGAGTATCGTGCTTTGGTTTTATGATTTAAACTAGTATTTATTGCGGTCGCAATGCAATCGGGCATCTGTTGGCCTAATACTATTCAAAAAATGCAAAGCAGGCTCGTTGCCCATGATGGCGTGCATGACGGCGATGGCAAATGAGTGTAAAAGATACTGATCATGGACCAATTGCACCTGTGTGTTGACTGTGACTCGATGAGATGTGTTGGCGATTGATGATCAGACGCTCGACCGATAAACTGCGGTTCCTTCATACCATGTCTGTCTCCTCCCAGGTCTTGAGGTGTGAGCCTTCCAGCATTTCCTTCTCTGCCGACGACGAACTACCGAACTTCGATGATGAAGTCACACGGGCTTCGTTGACTGCCGCAGCCCATCAAATCAAGTCCGCTGAGGTTATAGGTTTCCCTACGGAAACCGTCTACGGCCTGGGGGCCCTTGCTCTCGATGCAAGCGCAGCAGCTCGCATCTTCTCTACCAAAGGCCGGCCTGCAGACAATCCCCTCATCGTCCATGTCTCGTCCCAGCGCATGCTTCAAAGCCTCCTTCCGCCGACGTACGCTCCATCTCGGTCGTATGAAGTCCTCATGAAGCGTTTTTGGCCCGGCGCACTAACCCTCCTGTTCCCATCCGGCCCCTCCACTGTGCCACCAATCGTCACCGCCAATCAACCGACCGTCGCGATACGAATGCCCTCTCATCCCGTAGCTCGAGCGCTCATCGCTCTTGTTGATGCCCCGATCGCCGCACCCAGCGCCAATTCTTCTGGCAAGCCGAGTCCGACGCGCGCCGAGCATGTTTTCAAGGATTTGGGCAGCAAGCTATCACTCATCTTAGACGGAGGACCATGCACAGTAGGGCTGGAGAGTACTGTGGTAGATGGGCTGAACGAGGACGGCAATATCCGTGTGCTGAGACCTGGAGGTGTCACCGTGGAGGATATCGAGCGAGCATTGAGGGAGGAGATCGGTGAGGGCAGCAAGGTTCCGAGAGTTTTGGTGCACAAGAGGGACTTCCAGGATGCTGCTATGGAGGCGACACCAACGACACCTGGGATGAAATACCGCCATTATTCACCATCGGTTCCTGTCACACTCCTTTATACCTCTACCTCTCCTCCTCCCGGCACGGCATCCACCACGCTTAGCGACCTCTTTGCATCTCTCAAGACAACGCATGCTCAACAGCCCGTGAAAGTTGGGCTATTGGTGCCATCGGACTCAAGGATTCTCTTGCAAACAGACGAAGTATCCGGTTTAGAGTTTAGAGTCTTCTACCTCGGTGCGGTATCAGACCCTGCTGTAACAGCGCACCGTCTGTTCGACGGTCTTCTCACATTAGAAGAGAGAGGGTCTGACATCATTCTGGTCGAAGCAATCTCAGAGGAGAAGGAGGGCCTGGCCGTGATGAATCGAGTTAAAAAGGCAGCAAGCGAGTCTCAATGGATCAGTTCCTGAGCCGGACAATTCTTCCGATGTATCGATACTCTATTCCGTATTTTGTGAGCCTGAGCTATCCCATATACACATCTCGTAACTAATGTAGAGAGGTGCTTATAGATTCATATCATCACTGTTGCATCGCGCGGCCCATCAACGCGTCCGATTCTATGAGTGAACATGTGTGCGAGGACAATGGATCTTTAATCTTACTCCTGATCTATCTGGAACGCATCTCAGTACCCAGTTGGGATATGAACTTGGATTTCTTAGCCCAATACTGATTGGGCGTGCTGGTGAGCTCAGTGTAATGGCTCAGCATACATCGTTATCCTGAGGTGAGTGGTCAAAATTCTTGCCAGGTCGATATGAAAACATGTACAACTCTTTGTCCGTAGACTTTCCACCTCGTGTCTGTTGAGAGGCACAGCCCCGATCGAGCCTCGAGGCCATCTCATCATCTGACTTCGCTAACCATTGCCCTGGTCGCCACAATAAACATTACCGCTATGAAGATATCCAAGCAAGTTCAAATGTATAACGCTGCTGCCGTCAGAAACTTCAGGTCTTCCGTCTTCCACTCATCTGTAATCTGAACTCCCTGACTTCGCGCCACGGTGTCAGTTTGCATGGGCACATGGCCCTCGCATGGTTCCTTTCACTTCAAAGACAGGTTAGCGGACCTTGGAAGTTGTGATATTATCTCATCCAGACAAAGCAGCATCAGTCCGCTGGTTGGCGGGAACGACCAGGGCTAGTCCATGCACTCAAGGCGCCCATGAGGTCGGATGCATGTCTCACGTCCCACCACTCGCTGTCCTGTTCTTCTGATCTTTTTGCTTTCTCTTCTTGGCGACATTCTGCTTCCCTAATGCCCATTGTTGGGAGCGGACTTGTCGATCGGAGTAGGGTGCGACGACATGTCCTGGTCCTTTCCATCGTGTCGCGGACCTTGGGCGTGGACGGCCTCCAAAAATGCATAAAAGGGGGCGCTGGAGGCTTCTTAGGTCCATCCATTTCCCTCGTCTTCGAAGCATCTCGTCTGGCTTCCGCCACTTTGCTACCCATCGCAAATGGCCTTCAACAGGAGTGCGTATGCTGTGAAGTCAATCGATAATGTCCCCTAATATGCGCATTGCTGTATCCTTTCAAGGTCTCTTTTCTTCGAATCATAGTCCTTTGTCGATGCTTTCGAACGCGTCTCCTCCATCAAACTCGGAGTGGGCAACGCTCAGCACTTGGGCGTTTCCTTTGTCCTCTCAGACGCCCGAACATACATCTTCTGAATCTCCAGCGCTCATTTTCAACGACAGTCCCAACCTCAGCCTGTCGACAGGCCTCCCAATCTCAAATGATGATAACAAGTCGCCTATGTCATCAACCACCCCCGCACCCTCGTTGACATCCCCTCATCGGCCATGCGTTGCGTCTTTAATCGATATATCTACTCCTCTGCCCGCGATGTCTCGCGCCCGTTCTGTGAAGGCTCCTCGTGCCCCCAATTGTTTCATGTTGTTTCGCTCCGACTTCATCAAAACAGGTCGTGTTCCCAAGGCTGTGGAATGTCGCCAGCAGAACATCAGCAAGATTGCAGGCGAATGCTGGGGCTTAATGTCCGACGAGGAGAAACTGGAGTGGCGCGAGAAGGCGGCGCATGTGGCTCTTGAACATAGTCTGAAGCACCCAAGTCACAAGTCCGAGCGGTGGTCTAGGAGTAAACCCAGGCAGAGAGCACAGGTCCGTGAGGATCCCGAGGAGGCGCAAGCGAATGATCGCATCCGGGAGATACGCGAGAAGTATTGTGGTGCACTTGGACCTGCACCCCCTCCTTCTCGAAGACGGAGGGCGAAGTCCAGTAGAAGGTTCTCCCAGGATCGTTCAGCGTGGGGGACGACGAGCTTGCCTGCGTCTCGTGCAGTCACTCCATCGACTGTGACGTGCTCTCCCTTCGACTCTCCTCTTCTTCCTCCATCAGAATTGGAGAGGATGTCTCGACCGGAGAGCCGTACGGGCTCTGCAATTTCTCAAGCATCTCACCGAAGCACGCCTGCTAACGACTCCCCATCTCCCTTTGTGCGCGATCTCTATCTGCGTCGCCGTTGGCATCCAGTTTCTGCTGATGCTGTACGTTTATCTTATCTCTATCTTCGTGATGTCATGTGCTTACGTGATATTTTACACATCGTTTGCAAACGGTGCCATCATCATCAAGACTGAGGACAAGACAACCGTACTCGCATTTGGGGATCCTCCAGTCCCCGCCAAGATGGAGCACATCTCTCATATGATACCCTTCGCAGGAGATGGTATCAGCTTCATTCCCAGGGTTGAAGATCCTGCTCCGACGCTCTTGTCCGTAACAGATGTCGTGATGTCCAAGGATAGCGGCAGCCAAGACTCCCCCGACCAAGCCTGGTTAGCGCAATTCGAAGCCTTCAACATCTCGCTTTTGAACCAGTCTGAAAGTCTACCACAGATCACTCTTTCTGAATACTCTGATGGTCCATCGAATCCGCAAATGAGTATGCCGTACACTAATTCTTTCCTCTCGGATCCATTGTTCCTGCCCTCGTTCTTTGAGCAGCCTTACAATACTTCGACTCGTACCCCCTCCGAGTTGGAGGGTGCATTGCACGAGCATCACCCTGCTGCTGGCTCAAAGACCCGGCTGCACCATGATGCGTCGACATCGTAATCGTCAAGCAGGAGCGCTCAGGCCAGCCGCCTGCATTGACGCGGAGTATCTCTCGTTTACATTACTATTTGTCTAATCTTGAAGCTGTATTTTTAGCCGCTGTTGAAGCCCTCTGTAGCAATGTTCTCTCACCTATCCGCCCTATCGGGTCGACGTCACTGTCTTTACTTCACGATTTAGCTGTTTTCGATACATCACGATTATTGTGTTAACGTGTATTACTAGTACTTGACTTTCCGCTTATAGTCCTCGAGACATTATTGGTTATTGTTTATCATTACTCACGGTTCTGATCGAGTAGACTGTACACCTTGTCCAGCGTCTCTCAGAAATCCTACTAGCACGCAATTGTCTCGCGCTGAGACAGTCTGCATACCGCGACGAATCGGCATATTGAGCCCTATGGCTGGACCCTGGTATTTTACTACTAAAGCATGATCAAAAATCATGATTTTACGCCCAAAGCGTCCGCATTGATCTAGGACTTCTGAAATCGCTACGTATCATCCTCATTATTGATCAGAATGCTTTTTGGTCCGATTCGCTCACAACGGAGGATCGGACGTTGGAAGCAGCATTTTTCGTCCGCATCAGGCTCGAAACCCAAGGAGAACTGTGCACATCTGGTGGTACGTCAAATTTTTTGAGAATTAGACAGCACACGAATGCAGCAGTAAGTAAGTGGCAGAGAAAGCGAAGCAAGCGCGAAAATCTATTATCTAATAGCATGCCTCAAATTCAAAGATGGATCGGTCATTTTTTAATTTCGCCCTCCATCCACATTAGGATCGGACCTCATCGGATCTTTTGGACATTTTTCGTCCGCATTAGGATCAGACATTAAGATATCTAGGGTCCTTTTTCAGCAGGCAAGGCTTTTTCTGTGGTAAACTTGACCCTGCTCGCTATCCCATTTTCCCATTTGCCCTCTCTGGAACTAGGTTGTTATATTGACATAAAATCGTTATGTCTGGACCCAAACGGAAGGAATTGTCGACTGACGAACTGATGCGGAGACAAGAAGAGCCACTTCGAAAGCGGCGCAAGCAGATCTCCAAGGAGCTCGATGCTAGGAGCGAAGATGAGGGGAGTACGAGCACAGAGGACTTGGAGGGATCCGATGCTGTAGAAGATGACTCTACTCTGGATGAGGAGGATAGGGAGCAGGACGACCGAGTGGATGGACAGGGAGATCTGAAGAATGCGTCAACATTCTGGGATATCACCGACGAACCTGGTTCTTCGCGCATGAAAACGAAGCCAAAAAGTCTCGCCAGAGGTCTGACTCTACCCAAAACCAATGCTCCCAAGTTCTCCACGTTCTCCTCACTCGATATTTCCACGACACTTATCGCTACGCTCGCGAAAATGTCCATTCGCGCGCCGACAGAGGTTCAGACAGCCTGCGTTCCACCTCTACTTGCAGGCGAGTTCACGTTCGGCCTGCGGTCGTGATGTGCGATACATCTTACTGATGCTGTTTCCATCCAAGGTAGGGACTGTATAGGAAATGCGAAGACAGGGTCTGGTAAAACCATGGCTTTCGCATTGCCAATATTGCAGAAACTGTCTGTTGACCCGTATGGGATCTTCGCGCTCGTATTGACCCCTACCCGGTATGTCGCTCTGAAATCTACGACTTCATCTGTTGACTCTGTTTATGCAGTGAGTTAGCTTTCCAGATATCGGAACAATTCGCGGTATTGGGCGCGCCCCTCAATATCCGGACCGCCGTTGTCGTAGGCGGCATGGACATGATGGCGCAAGCCCTTGAGCTCGGCAACCGTCCACATGTGGTTGTGGCGACCCCCGGACGCATCGTCGATCATCTACGGAGCGGCAGCGGCGAATGGGATCTGTCGAGGGTCAAATTTCTGGTCCGCCAGTCCTGTCATATGCTGTCTCGGTAACTTGCTGATGTTTCAAAACAGGTGCTAGACGAGGCCGATCGACTGCTGACGTCTACGTTCTCTGCGGACATGGCCCATCTTTTTAGCGTTCTTCCAAAAGACAGGCAGACGGCTTTGTTCACGGCAACCTGGACCCCTTCTATCGAATCTATCGCCGATGCCCCGCCTCGACCTGGTAAACAAAAGCCATTTGTGCATAGAATGGTAGCTTCGTATGTGCGATGTGTTCTTGTGGCGAACCGTTTTCTAACGCACACGCGCACAGAACGGAAACTGTAGAGACTCTCAAACAGTACTATATCCTCGTTCCCTCACACGTTCGAGAATCGTATCTATACTATCTCCTTTGCAACCCTCCCGAGTCGACCCTTCACCTACGCCGAGCGGCACCAGAGCCTTCCAAGACATCTCGGAAGCCCAAATCGAAGCCGAAGGGCGCTCAGAAAAAGGCACAGGTCGAGGATGAACCGGAACAGCCTCCACCGACGATGATATTCTGCGCGCGCCCTCGGACCGCGGCCTATCTGACTTACCTATTGAAAACCCTGTCCATCCGGAGCACGGCCCTGCATTCGCGTCTGACCCAGCGTGAGAGGTTGAACTCGCTGCAGCTCTTCCGTTCATCCGTCGTTCCTGTCCTCGTTTGCACGGACGTGGGTGCGCGAGGATTGGATATCGAAGACGTAGCGTTGGTGGTGAATTGGGATCTTACCGATGAGCCAGAGGAGTACACCCATCGGGTGGGACGAACGGCGCGGGCCGGACGTGGAGGTGTGGCGATCAGTTTTGTGTCGGAACGGGACGAGGGACGGGTGCTCAAGATCGAGGATCGCATAAGTGAGCGGCTTCCATTTCATCTCACGAGACCTCTGCTGACTCATTTGAAATGGCGTCAGAGACGCGGCTCAGTGAAATGGAGCTTCCCGAGGATAAGGTGTTGGAGCATCTAAACAGAGTCTCGACTGCGAGGCGACTCGCAAATATGGTGAGTGGGGCAGGGCGCTCTGGGTAACTTTGGCTCACTATCACGTCACTATCTGTAGGAGCTGCATGACTCCAACTTCGGACAACGAGAGCAGATACATCAGGTGAAGAACAGGGCGAGGCTGCAAGGGCAGCGTGGCGATCCACTGCCCCCGCTGAGTCTGTAGGGGCACTTAGCTACTTGCGGTGTATGTACTCCTGTCTTGCACTATTTTCATGCGATGAACCGAGAGGCCAGATGCGGAAGCAAATGTCTGGGGCGTGACCGGGACAGTGACGGTGACCTCCTCTTTCTGGATGCGGATGGTGCGCGACTGTTTAAAGTACAGATGGGATTCAATGGAGCCTCCACTCGCCCTCCCATTCAACCATGAGCCCAATCTCCTCGCCCGAGATGTCCACTCGTCTCAGCCTCGGCCTCTCCCCCCTCCAGACCCCCCAGGTCCCAACCCCTCCAGTGCGCCCCCCTTCCGTCTCAACCGACCCATCAGCTGAACTTTTCCCCCTAGGCTTCACAAACAGGCTCCCCTGGTGAAGATGAAGACAACGCCACTCTGGTCTCGGTCTCCACCACCTTCTTTCCAGGCGCCACTCTCGATCCAGGCGCTCTCGCCGATCTTGTCATTCTCTCCTCCGACTCTGTCTTCTTCTATGTCAGCTCCCACAGGCTCCTCCGAGCGTCAGAAAACGCTTTCAATTTCTTGCTCCCAGTGCCCCCGAAGAAAGACGGAGAAGGGCCTGGCCATATTCTTTCCCTTCACGAACACTCCACGGTCATAAATGTTCTCCTACATACGATTTACAATATGCCCGTGGGTCATTACTCTCCCGCGACAGAGACCATGATCGCAGCCGTACACGCCATGGCCACGTACGGAATCCCCGCCAATACCCATGTAGCGCCATCCACCTCTTTATTTAACGCACTTCTTGCCAACGCATCGTCGTCGCCCGTGGAAATATACGCCCTTGCAGCTTCATATGACCTTTACGACCTCGCGATGTCCATATCCCCACATCTCCTTTCATTCCCCCTTTCCTCTCTGACAGACGATATAGTGAAGAAAGTGGGGCCCGTATACCTCAAGCGCCTCTTCTTCCTGCATCTCGGCCGTGTCGACGCTCTCAAACGCCTCCTGCTCCCTCCTCCACATCCGCATGCTCCAACGCCATCTTGTGATTCCACAGATCAAAAGAAGCTCACACGCGCTTGGGCGTTGGCGTCGGCCTATCTGGCGTGGGATGCCCGACCGGGTACGTTGGCTTTCAATTTCGGATGATCAGGCAGGCATTTTCCTTGCTTTGGCTTACATTTACGTCATAATAGATCTGTCCACAGCGTCTATTGAAGCTGCACTCTCCCCGCTGGCTGTCCACCTGTCATGCGACCTATGCAAAATCTCTCTTCGGGAAAGAATCAATAACCTTCTCGTTCAATGGTCTGTCGTCAAGGTGCGCAGATTCCATATGGTGATATCAGCATTCAGATTGGGCTCACGATTTCCAAAGAGGACTATTTAAATTTTTTTTATTAGTACGTCTGTCAGATTCAGATAGTATGAAGAAGACCTGTCACTTACGTTGACAAATTACAAACTCCCCAGCTCAAGACCCGGTTCAAACTCTATCGGTTCAAAAGCAACACACGCATGAACCATATTCGCCACCCTCGCACGGATCTTCCCTCGCTTTCGCTTTCGACGCGCCTACTGTATTCACGCTCTTCATAGTCTCTTCATTCTGTTCAACTTATTTGTATCCGCCATAGTCTTAAATGCCTCTCGAATGGACATCACTCGCATACACGTATCATTGTCCCATTCACATTACCCCCTCCCCCATCCCCATCCTCCCCCCTCATTCACCATTATTCCTATCTCCATCAAGTCACATTCCTAGCCTGACCATAAACGATGCCCTGTGTACACTTTGACTTGTTAGCTGTAAATTAAATACCCTCTACGATCTCAGGCCTCAGGATGCACACGAATCGAACGTTTGATTCCAAAATACAAATACGCTTCCCAGCAGTTCTTTTGATCAGGGAACCATCTCACCTAGATCCGGAGTTCGCCGGGGTTGGCGACTAGTTGCCCACCTCTCCCAGGAAGATACGGCATTGAGATTTTTACAAATTGGATTGGATGAATGGTGATACAGATACAACAGGGAGGATTTGGCGGCGGAGGGAGGTAAGGGCGGGTGGGTATACAAGTTGAGCGGCAGCAGCAGAGGCCGCGATATAATGCGGATGTCCGGGTGTTCATTCGATCACCGGCTTTTTTCCTCAGCAAGAATCGCTTCGTTAAGCTCATCCAACGGTGCAAGTTCTTTCTTGTCTACGAGATCGAACTGTTAGACAGGTCAAGAATTAGTCCGCTTCTCGGAGGGCATGCAACGCCATGTACCTCGTGGATGAAGAGGAAGAAATGTCTATAGCTCGTGTTCAGATGAGCTGGACGATACAAGGCTAGTCAGGTCCGAGAGAGAATTTAGCGAGAAAGATAGACAAGACCTTCGATGCCCAGGGCGCATATCTGGTCAAAGTGATTGCTGTATATGTGTGCGTAGACCCGGAAGAGACGGCGGACGACGGTGCGGACGGTGTCTCTGAAGTTCTTGGGAAACGGAACCCCTGGTAATAGAAGCGTCGGCGATCATGGGGGAGAGGCGAATCAGCAGAGGAAGCGCACCTATTTTGTTGGGGAATATATTCTCGTCGTCGAGCATAGCTTGGGCCCAATTCATCAAAGCATCCACATATTCTGGAGCAGGGAGCTTGGTCGGCCGTCTATACTTCACGCCGTCTTCCCAGAGATATTCGTATCTGACGAGACAACGTTAGAGAAGCAATGCTAACGCACGCATTCTAATGGCGCGGGTACCGTGGGCCGGCAGACATGATGGGACACTGCCGGTAATGGGGATTAATTATGAACGATATTTGTGTCCCGTCAAACGTACTTCTTGAGCAGTGCAAAATTCGGTGACGGTGCCATACAGCATATTCAAATGATTGAAGAAGTCGACCGCTGTAACGCAGTCGTTCGTGTGCATTCGTCAACGTTGTACATCAGCATCGCGAGCAAAGCGCACCATGAACAGCGAGCCATTCGTTCAAATCCTCTCCTTCAGGTAACTTGACAGCTAACCGCAGATTACCAGATCCCTACGAGAAATGCGGTTCGGTACAAGTCGAGGGCTTTATGCTTGCTGTGAGGAAGACTGACCAGAGTGGCTTCAGCATACTTCCTGAGCTGATACTGCTTGGTGCCTTCGGGGACGTCCCTGCGGGGCTTGAAAGTTCGTGTTTTGCCTCTGCGGGGGAAATCGAATGCGATTCAAAGGTGGTCATGGAATGGCTCTACTCACAGACCAAAGAACGAGGACATGATGGAAAGTGCGAGGAGATGGTCAGAGATGCCGCGCCGAAACGAGTCGGACACCCACCAGAGGAACATGCCCGTCATCTCACGTGATGTAAATGCATAGACAGCTGAGTTTCTTACAGCCTGTGAGCCTTCCCTCAATACGACATGGACGTGGACGTGGATGCGTCTGCAGAGACACCGCCTTCTCCCAATGTGACACAACATGCGCCTGAGTATGCTCTCCCCACCACACATTTCTACTCGGTCGAGTATCCAGGCTATGTCCGCCCAACTTCCGTACCCCGCGCCATTCACACAATGGGCGGGCAGTCGAGCTTGAACGCAGCCTTCAGACGAAATGCCTCAAAGAACGACGGTCTCCTTGAGCTCAACATGAGGCCAGAAAACCCTTTTGCGCATCCCATCCCAGGTGACGTCGTTCCCGCGAACAATATCTTGCTGAAAGTGGTGAAGCGGAAGCGGCGGAGGCTCAATCCCGAGACTGGAGAAAGTGAATTGGTTGGAGAATACACGGCAGAGCCTGTCGGGGTGATCCAGAAGACAGCCAGATTTCGCAGTGAGTGGAGCGAATTGCTAGGTGGGCTTCACCTACCACATTCTTTGGTCAGGTATGGCGGACTATCAGTTTCAACCGGACATGAATGATCCTGTTGCAAAACTACGCATGGCTATGAGTAATATGGACGGTAAGCCCAGAGATTCTATCAATCCTATGATGATATAGATTCTTACAAACTCGTGTCAGTCGATGCCATTCGCCAATACACCATACCGGAGGAGAGAGAAGACTATGTTGTGGCAAAGGACCCGATGGCCATGGAGATCGACCCCGAATTGACAGGCGGCGTGCCGCAAGCTACCAAGAGCAACCTTCGTCTATTCCCACCCCCGTTGTTTAGCCGCCAAAGTATTCCGCAGAACTACAAGTACAGTAGCGCGTCCACTTTGTGGTCCTTCTATCTTAACAATACGCGACAGCTTCAAAAGCAATCCCATGTCTGTGGTTACCACCACCATCGACGAAGAGACGGGCGATGAGAAAAAACGACTCATCAACAAGATGCGCTGGAAAGGGTTTGGCCCTGCCTCCATCATGTTCTCCGAGAAAGAAGTGCGTCGGTTTCACGAATGTTTTGCATATATCTGCAACTTTGTGGTGCAGGTACCGACAAAGCCGCCACCAAATTGTGAGGAGCTCCGTGACCAGTTCGATCAAGGACTTCTCAAAGATCTTGAAAAGGTGAGTTGAATTCTCTGGCCGCCTAAGTTGGCTGCTTAAGCTGCCGTCTGCAGCTTTTCAAAGAAAGGCCAATTTGGACTCGCGCAGCGCTTTTGAATCAGTTCACTCCTGCCGAAGCTCGAGAGATCCACAAGTATGCGATATTTCTGAACAGGGGTGTACCGCGATACTAACATGTGCGCAGCTCGAAGGTACTGTTGCCTTTGTCGTGTTACGTTTTCCAAGACGGTCCTTGGCGAGACACTCTCGTACGCTTTGGATACGAACCCCGAGAAGATAAGGGAGCGAGATTGTCGGTTTATATCTGGCATTCCTTTATCGACAGCTCATGAGGCTTTTGACAACTTGCAGGTTCCAACGTCTGTACTTTCGAAATCTCAATCACGCTATAGCTCGACCCTCCGTGGTCACACGGCGGCAAGAGAGTCGATATTCGATTACCTCGCACAACCGCGTTAACAGAGTGCAGGATGAGCGAAAGTTTGTGTCCTTCTCTAAAAAAAGCACTATCCGTTGAATTGTTGACCTGTCCCATAGAACACATATTTTCGACGGTGTAACTGTGACTACAGAGACAGCTGCGTTTCAGCTATGTGATATAGAAGATCCCTTGCTCAAAGACATGATCGAAGACGAGGAGGCAGTCCGGGATACGTGCAATGTACACATTTTGTCCATCGTAGGTATCGTACAGCTTACTCTTCACTTCTAGGAACGAGACGGGTGGTATACCACGCACCAACTCGAACGCATCAAAGCTGTTTTGCGCCTCAAATTTTTCTCGTTGCTGGAAGGCCATGTCGTCACTGACGAAGAATGCAAAAAGGTGCTTGCTACGCCAGAGGGATTGCACACGGTAAAGCGTACCGTCGGCGCTGGCAGACTGAGACCAGGTAAACATAATATGGCAAAGGGCGCTTTACCTGCGGATCATGCGGCGGTATGTCGTGTGCACTTCTTTCTACTAGACGACTCACAGCGAACTTGAACATTGCAGGCGCTCAGATTGTCGCAAGCTATCGCACGTGCGAGCCAAGACAAGAGTGCGAAGCCTCAGCAGGATCAAGGATAGTTTGTATCACCACATGCATTTTGTCGAGTGTCGCGTCGTAATGTTGTATGAAGTCAGAAGTGCCTCGTGCTGCGTGATATGATGTTTTTGAATGCGTTTCTTTTGCGTGGTGACCTAGGCATATAACATAGGCATGGGAGACTGCGATACACAACACATCGATCTGGACCTCTCCTAGAATGGCGGGCGGGCTACCCCGTCTGTCAAGACGAAAATCATGATGCAGCGGCGGCGGCTTTGGCTTCTACTCGCGCTTTGCGCTGGCATATTCATGAGCATCCTTCACCAAACGAGAAGTAAAGGTGGACTCACAGAGCCGTTAAGAGCGAACCGAGAATTCCGGCGGAACTTTGGGTCAAGATCTCAGCATCACACTCCTACGTTCGCAGAGTGACTGGAGTTTAATTTACCTTGGCGTCGACCTGTGACACAAATGGTTCAAAATTACTCTCCTCGCACGATCCGCGCAGAAATGCAAAGAGGACGTACACCCTTCAACGACCGTGTCCGGCCAGCCACAGGCTTCCTGATACCATTACGGTGTGCCTTTTTGTTCTGGTTGTGATTGGTATGGCTGATGCATCCATCAGCACGTCGTCTGGGTCGGGCAGAGTGGGAGAGCGTACTTCTTGGATTTGGCCATTTGGACTTGTCGGCGACTTGGGCTTGCTGTACGGTGGCTAGCAGCCTTACGGTGTGGTTGACTTGGATCGTGGGAGCGGTGGCTGAAGAACTGTGCAGTTATTTCCCGAAGGTCTCTCGGCAACGGCCGATCACTCGTTCTTATTCTTCAACGCTTCGACGCCTTTTCACGAAATTCTCGACGTTTTGCTGTCAGGAATTTGAAGCTGTCCTGTTCCTGCAGTATCGCCCATAACAATATGTGAGGAGTTGGCGCGGATGTTGATGGCTTTCTATTCCCTTATCTTGCGTGCGATCTGTCCTCAACACCGCATCATGAGTATCACGATCTATTACGGTCCACTTGCTTCGTACACATAGGTGCACATGCGCTCCCTTTATACGAGGCCTTCATAGGCCCATGTCGATCGTCGACGACGTGAAGTCCGAGAGATATTCCTGGCTCGGCCGTGGAGGCTTGAGCCGATTTGGAGCGTGGGTAAATCGGAGGCAGGCTCCGACATTGAATCGGCCGATGGCGCTAGCCAGTCATACTCCACTCGTTTCTTAAAACTCGCATCGGTACGCTCGACTTGCACACGACTTTCATTCCGTTCTGCTCGTTCTCCACCCTTTCAACACTACCACATTAACGAATCATGCCCGCACCGGTCTCAAAACCACGCACCCTGTACGATAAGATCTGGGACGACCATGTCATGTCCGTATGCTGTTCAGCCGTGAGACGACGTCATGCTCAGACATTGCTGCTTCCACAGAGACGTGCAGGAAGATGGATTGGCTCTGATCTACATTGACCGGTGAGCATTGACGTGGCCTACCAACTGCTTGGATCGTTGAGATCCCACCCAGACACCTCGTGCACGAAGTTACGAGCCCACAAGCATTCGAAGGACTGTGCGTATTTTCCCCAAACACATTTCAAAAGACGTCAAGCTCAATGCATGTCATCATTCCAGGCGAGTTGCCAAGCGTCCTGTCCGCCGTCCTGATTGCACACTGGCAACCGTGGACCACAACATTCCGTATGCCGCCTTGGACCCTATCCTTGCCTCGTGCACTGAGTCTCTTGCTCTTCACATCTAGCACGGCATCGCGAAAGAATTTTTCATCAGTCCCATCCTTCATCGCCGAACCCGACTCACGCGCACAATGTATGGCGTTGGAGGAGAACGTCAAGGAGTTTGGCGTAACATACTTCGGCATGACAGATAGACGTCAAGGTATGCAATCGCCATGGAAAGGCACACATTTTCTGATTGTTTGATGTCTCCAAGGCATCGTGCACGTCATCGGCCCAGAACAAGGGTTCACGGTATGTGACAAACAATCGAAGTTTCGACGTTGCTGACTCTGAACAAAGCTCCCCGGTATCACCTGTGTATGCGGTGATTCCCATACATCCAGTACGCTCGTTTTATTTTGGCAGCGACGATCGATGCTTACCGATGCTCACAGCCCACGGCGCGTTCGGCTCTCTGGCATTCGGCATTGGGACGTCCGAGGTCGAGCACGTCCTCGCGACACAAACCTTACTGCAGAAGAAGGCCAAGAACATGCGCATCACAGTTGACGGTGATCTCCTCGAAGGTGTCACATCCAAGGATGTCATCCTCCACATTATTGGTGTCATTGGAACAGCAGGCGGGACTGGGTCCGTCATTGAGTACGCGGGCTCAGTGTTCCGCGGGTTCAGCATGGAAGCGCGGATGAGTGTCTGCAATATGTCGATCGAGGCTGGTGCTCGTGCCGGCATGGTTGCCCCCGATGAAGTCACCTTTGACTACCTTCGGAATCGACCGTTGACGCCGAAAGGCGAGGCTTGGGATCGCGCCGTCGCGTATTGGAAGTCCTTGAAGTCCGACGAGGGTGCCCAGTTCGACATCGAGGTCAAGATTCGTGCCGCGGACATCATTCCTACAGTTACCTGGGGTACCTCTCCTCAGGACGTCGCCCCCATCACTGGTAGCGTCCCTGATCCCGCCACGTTCTCGGACCCCGTCAAGCGCAGCTCTGTTGAGCGCTCGTTGAAGTACATGGGTCTGACACCAAAGACCCGCATGGAAGACATCACGATCGACAAAGTTTTCATTGGATCCTGCACGAACAGCCGCATCGAAGACCTTCGCTCAGCCGCCAAAATTGTTCTTGCTGCTGGTCCTGATGCCAGGGTTGCCCCCAATGTGCAGGCGATGATCGTGCCCGGCTCCGGTATCATCAAGCAGCACGCGGAGGCGGAGGGTTTGGACGTGATCTTCAAGCGTGCTGGCTTTGACTGGCGCGAGGCAGGCTGCTCTATGTGTCTGGGCATGAACCCGGATCAGCTGTCGCCCGGTGAACGTTGTGCTAGCACCAGCAATCGCAACTTCGAGGGCCGTCAGGGTGCGGGTGGGCGTACACACCTTGTCAGCCCCGCCATGGCAGCTGCCGCGGCGATGACGGGGAGGCTCACCGATGTCCGCAAGTACTTTGGTAAAGACGTCGTCTCCAGTGAGAAGCTGAAGTCGATCACCGCGTTCGAGTTTCTCTCTGACCCTGTCCTGCCGTCCCCCGCGCCGGAGACGCCCATCGTATCCGAGTCGACGAAGGATCTGCCCCCAGCCGAAGCGCCCTCGAGCGTGGAAAAATTCACGATCGTCAGGGGAATCGCTGCGCCCCTGCACATCGAGAACGTCGACACCGACATGATCATCCCGAAACAGTTTTTGAAGACTCTGAAGCGGACTGGCCTCGCGAGCGCGTTGTTCTACACGCTGCGAAAAGACCCCAACACGGGGAAGGACACCGACTTTGTGCTGAACAGGGCGCCATACGACAACGCAAAGATCCTCGTGTGCACCGGAAAGAACTTTGGCTGCGGCAGCTCGCGCGAGCACGCACCATGGAGTCTGTAAGTTGATTCGTGCTGCGCACAGCTCTATTTGTCATGATGCTCATACGCTGGACGCTTTACAGGAATGATTTCGGTATCCGTTGCATCATCGCGCCGAGTTTTGCGGACATCTTCCGGAATAACACGATGCAGAATGGGATGTTGCCGGTTGCGCTGTCGGAGGCCGGGTGCCGCACGCTGGCGGAGGATGCGGAAGCGGGGCTGGAGCTGGAGGTGGATTTGGACAGGCAGGAGGTGCGACGGGCGAACGGGAAGGCGCCCATCAGTTTCACGACGGATCCGTTCCGGCGACACTGCCTGTTGAATGGGCTGGATGACATTGCGCTGACGTTGCAGAAGGTGGGGTCGATCGAGCGGTTCGAGGAGCGGCGGAGCGAGGTGTGGCCGTGGCTGGACGGGTTTGGGTACAAGGGCAAGAAGATCCCGGTAGCACCTGCTCGGGGGAGCAAAAAGATGGAGTGGTGAGGTGGTTTGGGGATTCGATAGGGATTGTGGGGTGTGTACCAGTAGTGTACTGTATGGCAGGGATTTCGAAAGCATGCTGCGAGATGGAGAGGAGGCGCACAGCACGTGGTGACAGGAGGGCCGTGTTGAGATAGGTTGAGATAGAACAACTAGCAACGAACAGACCGCGCTCGCCGTTGGCCCCTCCCGTCGATGTCCCCAACGGCATTCCCCTCTTTATATATTAAATTATTCCCCTTCGCTGTGAGAGCCTTCTTGCCCAAATGACCGCGGTCGGTCCCAACGATTATGTACGCACCGGGTCGAGCAGTGAGATGATGCATGGTTCAGGTATGGACGCCCTTGTTCCCCTTGTTCCCATCAGCGATCTCTCATACAATAGGCGGCCCAGCACCGACCCCTCGTCCGAATGCAGCCCGCCCAGACCCGGACTTCCCCCTCTCTTATTATCAGTCAGATCTCGCGGGCAAGGCGTATGTCCCGGACGACCGCGCACCTTTATTCGCACCCCTTGCGTCTCTAGAGCGGACGACCAGCACAACCTCTTCCTCTTCTGCCTACTCCTCCCACTCCTCTTCGCCCCCGGACAGCGAGCACACTCCAGACACATCGCCGTCCGATCGCGGGAAGCAGCCGCAGCGCTCGCTCAAGGTAGACGCGGGGGAGCAGCACAGACGGAGGCCGAGCAACCAGTCGGAAGGAGCAGCAGACAATCGACGCATCGCCGTCGTCCAACTTGACACACCGTCCACGCCGTCGCTTAACAGCAGTCCGTCGGGCCCTTCCGGGACTCTCGGTGCGGCCCGTACCTCTCCCGACACGTTGCTTGAACGGCGCGGCTTGCACTCTCGCTTCCCCGCTCTCGCCCTCGTCGCACCCTCTGACGCGCTCTTCGACTCCGCCCCACACCTCACCCCTCCCTCCTCTGCACCCGTCGTCGGCACAGGAAGAGCACCAGATATCGCGCCCTCTGGCCTGCGGAGCAGCCCCGCGACAGGCCATCACCGCTCCACCTCAGAGGCTGTGCCCGGACGAGGCAAGGACGGCGTCCACAAAAAAACCTCGTCTCGCGACATTGGCATTGTTGGGACGCGTCGCGCCCCTGATTTCGCAGGCGCGCCTCCAATGTATCACGATCCTGTACAAGGCCTGAAACCCCCCATATTCCAAACGCCCCAGTCTCGCTCTCCGTCCCCGCATATATCTCTCGACTCCCCCGTCGACGGCCTTCCGTCGAACATGCTTCCCTATTCCCACCCCCCCGCCGACGGGCTCCCTTCCTCTTCTGTCGCGCAGCCTTCGCAGATGCCGACCATAGGCGAGAGGACCGTCCCTGGCTTGTCCACCGTGGCCACCAGCGCGTCCCGCCCCAATTCATCCAGCTCCGGACATTTTCTCCACGAAGTCTCCGGCGACCCGGACAAGTCCAGGGCATCTACCTCTATATTATCCTCCTCTACCCATCAACCGTCGTCCTATCTGTATTACCAGCCGGGGGTGCATTCCACCGCAGGCCCACTGCCCCCGCCTCCGAGGGCCATGTTCCAAATCGACGTAAAGGTCCCTCCCCCCCCGCGACCGCCTCGCTTGCGATCGCCCTCTCCGACGCGTTCACGAAACGTTTTGAACGAGGCTGCGGCCTCGTCTGTCTCTGTCATCTTGGCCTCCAAATCGTCTGTGGCTTCGTTGAAGCACCTTGACTCGGCCAAGACGGCCGAGTCGTCGCGGCTTCCTGTGGGAGACGTGACGAACACACCAGGGTGAGTTGGTCATCTCGTCCGCTCTTTGCGATCCTCTTCTGACGACACCACGTGTGTCTAGTGCGAGCGGTGTAATAGTTGAGGACGTCTTTAATCGATCGTCTAACCATGTCCGCGAAGGTGCTTTCGCCCCCTCCCGATTCGTCCTGCACCCCGGGCCTTCGTCATTGCAGGCGTCTCCAAAACCTTCTCCAAAGTCATCCACGACGTCTTTGTTGGGCGTGGTGCAGTCCGCGACCGAGTCTCTCCGTCTAGTCAGCAGCACGCCTGAGATCGTCGAGTCCCCTCCATCCGCCGTTGACGACCCGCGTGGCGCGGATGCCGTCTTCGGAAGACGGCTGGGCTCTGAAATCGAGCGGTTCGATAGCTGGGTCAACCTCCACCCATTGCCTTCTGACAGTACGCGCGCGTCTTCTGATTCGTCGAGCGGCCGACCGTCTTCCGAAGCGGAGTCTCTATCACCTCGGCCATCAAGCCTGCCTAAATCTCCCAAGGGCAAGAAGGAGGGCTCGGGGAATGCCTTGCGGGGCACACTGACCAACCTGAAGCGCTTCTCGTCGCTACCCCGCACGCCCTCCGTCATCTCGAGCCGGCTGTCCAACGGCAGTCGATCCTCCCGAACGCCTTCGCCCGCGCGACCTTCCCCGCAGCCCAGGATACGTTCGAACTGGCCCGCGTCGATGTCGTGTGCGGACGTGCTGGTGAAGCGCAGCTCGATGGAGCGGGCCATCGCTTATGCTTACAAGATCAACGACCTGTCGATGTACGACTGTGGCCTGGGCGAGTGGATCCAGGCCACGAAGCAGAAAGGTAAGCAGTCAAGTCAATGTCGTCGTCGTCCCGTTCCCAGCGCCTCACAACACGCCCGCATCAGCCAACCCGCGAACGACCAGTCGCATCACGTCGCCAGGCGCAGCGGGCCCGACTGTGAGACCGATGTCTGTGCAGCCTCGCCACATCTCCAACGGGTCCATCTCATCGGAAGCGACGTTCCCGCTCCGCCCAGACGCATACACGGCCACCGATCTCTCACCACGCCCGTCGGACACGGTGCCCTCCCCGAGCGGACCTCCCCCGGCACTGCCCTACCCCGCGTTAGCGCAGGCGAGCAGCCACCGCCTCTCTGTGACGTCACCGAGGATGCGCACGCTTCCGCTTCCGGGCAGCAAGTCGTCCGGCGGCTTCTTCTCCTCCATCGGGCGGAACTACAGCCTCAAGAAGGAGAAGGAGAAGACCCTCGCCCAAGCCAAGCCAAGCCCCAACCCCAACCCGCGACCGATCGTCATCGTCGACACGCCCTCCCTCCCGGGCGGCCCTCGCGCGCCCCCCGGCCGCATGCAGCGCTCCCAGACCCTCATCCTCTCCACCGCCGTCTCCGACTCCTCTGCGTCCTCCGTCCTCAACCGCCGCCGGAGCAACACCATCCGCCGGCCCTCCTTCCTCAATCGCTCCGGCACCGCGTCCGAGACCGACCACGTCGACCCGGAGTTTGCCCGTCAGGTGGACAAACTCGCCGACCTGCTGCCCCAAGCGGACCGCGACGTTCTCGCCGGCTATCTCCGTCGGGCGGGGCAGGACATCCTCGCCATCGGACAGTACCTGGAGGACGAGAAGAACGGGACATTGCGGCGGGACTGACTCCCTCGAGCACATTCGACCCTCTCTCTTCGTTCTGTCGTTGCTTTCTCTAGACCCTTTTTGCATTGCCTTTTGTTGTTGCACGTCCGGACGATCCCGCTCATTCTCACTCATATATGCTTGCACCTGTCTGTACTGTACTGTTTTTTTTGCATCTGTCTTGCACGCTGTGTACGCCTAACGCTGCACGTAATATGTCTACTACACGAACACTCTTTTGCTCAAGTTGGCTTCACCAGAGAGCACAAGCGAGATGATGGAGTACGATTACGAGTACGCATACAGAGATATGAAAAAACATGCTGCGATGATGATCTTCACTACCTAGGGATATTGACACCTGCCGGTTTGAACCCACGTCTCTTGCCCGACGGTGCTGGAGGTAAGAACGATCAGAGCTCATGAACAGCCATACATAGCCGAGACCTTTACCTTGCTGAGTTGGAAAACTCGTACGGCCAGCGTTGGTCCATTGCCCCTCTCGAGGATTCATTCGCATCTGCGTTCGATTTCCACCGCCGCCAAGGAGATGCTCCACCTCCTGTACACTGTCCGACCGCTCAGATACGGTGGCGGTGCGCAACGGACGATCGCCTTGAACAAACTGCTGACGGCGCTGTCCGCCACGTTCTTGGAATTGCTGAGGTTGGTGCCAGAGCTGCTGGAATGCTCCACTGGTTCGGTTGATGATCGGTGTCCTCTGGATCTGGATTATAGGCACAATTAAAACGGGATACCGAGATCGAGGGAAAGTACTGACCCCGTTGGCCTCCATTCCCCCCACGACAGCGCTGAGATCAACGTTTGCCATTGCGCCGTTGTGCAAGAATGGACCTCCAGGGCGCGATTCTCGGTTGTCACCCTCGACTGGTCCTCGGTCCATAAGATGATTTGGAACCCCTCCGATATTCATACCAGAGTTGTTCCCAACAGTGTTGGGCGCCAGCAGTGCTTTTCTTTTAATTTTGTCGTATTGTGCCTACCGCGATCGTGAGCTGAGCAGGGCTGCTCTATCATGGCGATCACAGATTTACCTTTAGTTTCTGATATTCCTTGTCTCTTTCCCTGGTGGCGTCCTGGAGCTCTCTGGTCTTCCGCCGTTCTAATTCGAGGTCACGTTCGAGTTCTGCATTGAATTTAGTTTAACAAGGGTGCAGAAGGATCTTCTCAACCCAACCCAACCTGAAATTTTGCTGCCCAACAGATTTATCTCTCCATTCGCTGACCACACAACACACATCAGATCGACCTATGAGGACGCGACATGAACTCACCTTCTCTCACAACGTTGTCGATCTGCTTTTGTAGCTGGGCATTTTTGTCGTTGATGTTGCGGAGCACTGCTTGTTGAAAGGAGCTGGTGAGCGCTGTTAGGCTGAGAGCATTCATTGTCCATGAACGATGTAATCACTTCTCTTGATATATTTGGTATTGCCAGAACGATATGGCCCTGTGAACGAGCTGAGATGGATAGTGGCTCCAGCATAAGAGAGCCGAACCGGCTGCATATTTCGAGAACTGTTGCGGGATTCAATCCTGAGAGAACCGACTATGCCCCCAGATGAGCAACGGAAACGAAAAGGGTAGAAGACGACGCATATAATCACAGTTTTGTAGTCATTCGATGGATGCAACGAGCATACCTGTGACCCGCAGAAATTTAAAGGCATATTGGCAACATTAATCATGATACAAACTGACCACAACATCGTCACTAAGAAAAATGTCAGCGATAGAGCGACTCCACAACACCAATCAAGTTCTGCACTTACGGTTCGGTCAAAGACGTCTCGCAAGCTAATAGCTCGTGTAAATGTTAGTAGAGGTGATTGAGAACGGTGCTTGCCCGGGCAGAGTCTTGCGGCACTGAAGAGCTCATTGGCACAGTCAACTAGTATAGGACAATGTTCAAAGTTAGGCCCCTACTGGGCCTTGAGAATGCTGAGCACACCACAGAATATATGTGAACCTTAGACAAAATGAGCTCGATACGGCAGTGAGATAGTGATGACATTACAGGTCGTCTATTACACTCCGTCCGTTATAGAGTTGGCGTCTAAATCCCCATGCACATATTCAGAAATGTGCTCACAACCACGGCTTTATCGTTCAACGCCCTTCTACAAGTGAGACGATTGCATTTGAGGTCATTATCCATCTCGACGCAAGTTGTGGGCGATGGAAGGGAAGTTACCTTGTACAAAGCTGGACAAACATTGGAGTCGTGGACGCGTCTGATCACGTGGACCATGGAACTGCAAAAAAAATCGTATAGCAGGAGACGATAATAGGAGACAAACAATGATGTAGATCAGTAAAGAAACGATTCGATAAGCGAACGAGCGGACGTGAGCAAACAGGCCGTATAGTACAAGTCCTTGACAGCTAATAAGAGACAGCTTTATAAGATGGTCAAACGTAGAGATAATTATGAACGAGACTGAGTAGCAGCCTACCGTGTATCAAGTAAATGGTTCAATATTCAGGGATGTCCAGAGATGAGATAAGATTGTTCATGGTTTCCATACGGATGTCCGAGCAGGGGAACTTTGAAGGGATGAGGGTGACATTCCTAACGGCCGAGAGGGCGTGGTAGGGCGCAGGCTAGCCTCAGCAGCGGCATCTGCACGTCTAATGAACTGCAAAGGAGTCAATGGTGAGGAATTAACTGAGGAGGTCGACTTCATAGACTGAGGGCTTCTCCCATTCGCCGCTGACAAGGTAAGGAATGATATCCCTGTTGGTTCTGGAGTGCGCGGTGCTTGTGGAGGCGTCGTGATGATCTCTGGTGCTTCTAATAAGGTGTTAGAGTTGAACCACTTCTCCTCTCTGGATCCTAGTTGCGGTGGTGACTCGTGCGTAGGCAAGAGACGAAACAAATCAGAAAAATGCGTCCTGATGAATCTTTCGGACAGGTTAGCGAGGCGTAAGGCGCTGAATGAATGACAAGACGTACTTTGATAACTCCATCCACCCACCTCCTACTCGCACCATGACCGTCTGGGACCGCAGGATACGGCAGAAACACAACTTCGCGTCTTCTCCACCAATCCAATATTTACCGCTTTGGTCGCGCCAACCATCTTCTGCGACTTGAATATTGATGTCCACTGGCAAGCTGTTGACAATGTCTCCCACAGCAACATCCAGTTTGTTCTTGGGGTTCGCTACGTATGGTATCTTTCGAGGCTGGAGAGCCTTGCTTTGCATCATCGGACTTCTTGGTAAAGTTGGGAATGACAGTCTAGGCGCACGACCCCATGTGGAATGAGTTTGTGAATTAGTAGATCGGGGAGCGAAGGAACGAGAAGTGGAAGAGGCATCTGACAAGGCAGGCGAACCCATGCGCGAAGATTGACCAGTTTGCGCGCGCGGACGTGTTGTGATGATGGACTGACGACGAGGAGGTTGTGGCTTAGCGGGAGGCAGTGGTTTAGTGGGCGGCGAAGTCAGACTGCCAGTGCGCTGACGCGAGGCAAAGGTCGATTGGAATAATCGAGATGTTGATGTTGCCGGGGAGAACGATGCAGAGACAGAGCGATTTGTGGACGCAACGGACATTCTGCTTGAGGCTCTAGATTGACTTGTTTCTGTGGTGGATACAACCCGTCGGGTGGATGGGGGGGGTCGGGTGGGTGTAGGGGCTGTGAGACGTGGTCGACCACGAAGGGGAGTAGGGTTTCCCACAGACAAAGTCGAGAAATGATTAGTCTTCTTCTGGGGAGCTGGACGATAACCACCGATGGACGCCCTGCTATTGCGCCCGTTACTCATGATGCTGCTCGGTCGGGACTTCCTACCATCGAGCATGTCGGAGGCCATAGACTCGAGCTCATTCCAAGTCTGCAGGATCCGCTTCTGCTCTGATGACGCCCTTACATCGTCAGCGATTCCAGAGAACTGTCGGCTCGTATCGTCAATCAGATCACGAGAATAAGATATCCGCGAGCCCAACTGCTCTTCGGGGGGAAGAGAAGTTTGGGATACATGCGCTGAGGCAAGGGGTCCGACTGGAGGAGCAGGGTAACTGTCGATGTGTTCAAGGAGATCGCTAAGGCATGCGTCACAGTCTTGCACAGCTTGAGCAAATAATGAAAGCTTTTGTATCCGCTGTAGCATTGGTTTCGAATCGTCGACTTCACTCCTGAGGGACCGCAGTTCAAGATCGACAGACTGAGCAGAGACGCTAGCAGGCAGGGTAGCCATTTCGGAAATCACTGAGAATAGACCAGAAGAAAGTGTTGCGTATTGAGCCGGCGAAGGAAGAGCATCTGCAGAAGCTGAAGGTCTAGCAGTTCCATTTATGTTCATGGAGCGGAGACGTTTCCGGAGTGCATGTATCCGCTTCTGCAACTCAACCGACTCCTGGTCAAGCTCATCGACCACAGATGATTGCGCAAGTCGCAGACCAAAAACGTCTGTGACTGGCATCAGCCATAAAGTCAACACTAATCGACCCAGACTCACCTGCTACAGGAGTCTCTGTCAAAAGTTTTGCTTGCTCTCGCGCTTCCGCCTGAAGCTGTACAGCGGCCAACCTGTCATCTTCGGCTTCGCGCCTGGCATCAGCTTTCGCCCGTTCCAGTTGCTCAGCTTCCAATCTCTCATGCTCCAATCTGGCTGCCTCCTCTGCGTTACGACGCTCAAGCTCAAGCCTCGCCTCTTCTTCTGCCTCTAACCGCTCTTTCTCAATTCTAGCTCGCTCCTCCGCCTCTAGTCTTTCACGTTCCAATCGCTCCTCCGCCTCCACTCTCTCTCTTTCCAACGCCGCCCGTTCCTCCGCTAGCCTCTCTTCTTCCACTCTCCTAGCTTGTTCTTCTGCCTCCAGCCGTTGGCGTTCCAATCTGACCGCCTCCTCCTTTTTAAGACGCTCCTGCTCTTCTCGCAACCGTTGCTCCGCAGATATTCGCTCGTGCTCTATCCTCTGACGTTCTGATATTCGCGACTTGAACGCCGCCACATCCTGCAGCCATGAGCTATACTTAAGCTCTGCATCGTTGAGGCCCTGATTCCGAGCTGAATACAGAGCAGTAAAGGATGCATCTTGGTTGTCGGCCATGCTCTTCATTTCGCGAAGAATTTCACGGATGTCAGAGAATGCTCGAGTCATATTAGACTCGTGACGAGTTGAGAATTGTTCTGTCTCTGTCATCAAGGACTCCAATTGTCCCAACACATTCGATGACTCGGCAGATGATGCAAGTGAAGTTTGAAGAGGGGCAAGACCCTCGAAAGCCTGATGTATAGAGTCGAGGAGAGAAGCCAACTGAATATCAACATCTCTGGCTTTTCGAGCCAAGCGCAGAAATTTGACCCTTCGTTCCACAGACAACACGTCGTTCATCAGAGTCAACGCGAAGGCGTTAGAGTCGGTGCGAACGGCATCGTCCACCGTCGAGAGGTCAAAGGGCAATTCAATAGATGATGAGTGATTGAACGACTCTAGAGACAAGTCTCCACCAGACGAGAAGCGTCTCTTCACTGGGTGAAGACCCTGAGCGGAGGAGAAGCCTGTGGAGACGAAGAGCACGCGGGTGGGAAGATCGTCTACGAATGCTTGAACAGAGCCCGCGAGTTCGACGACTTCGGAATCAATAATCGCAGATGCCTCAGGAAGTACATCGTCCGAGGTTGTTGCATTCAAAACGCTGTCAGAAGCTGCCTCCAATCTTTCCTTGATGTCCTCCAAGCGAACCTGTAGGCCCTGCATCTGATCTGAAACGTCAGCCATGATAGAGGCCTGGCTATAGATGCTCTCCCCCAATCGGATCATCTGTTTGACTTGGTCCAAAACGATAGATAGCCCGTCACAGCGTTGAGCCATATAATTTCGGAGGTCGGGTTGCAGGGAAGGGGAGAATGAGTGAAAAACTGAGATGACTTGCTGAGTTAGCCTGGATTCTAGATGCTGCAAACGGTCCGTGAATTGCAGTGGGGAAGGTGCAGCAGGCAAAGGTGGCATCGGACTTTCAGGAGTTAAGAGAGCAGCATTCGAAGACAATGTTCGTGATCGCCATCGACGCTGTTCCATTGCCTCGCCTACATCATTTCGAACGATGTCCAGTTCCCGAAGTATTGAGGTGGCTGGGATCCAAACTTTTCTGATCTCTCGTAGGAGGTTGACATTTGCGACAACACCGTCGCGAACCATGCGCGCATTCTGTTTCCTAGATGCCAGTCGTTCGATGATGGATATAGAGTTCGCTTTGAACGTGGGATCCATGTGGAACTGGTCTGCTGAAAGCAAAGCAGTTTGAGCCTTCGGTAAACCCGTTTCGGCGTTTCGGTCTGCTTGCTCCAATTCATGAAGGATAGAGGGTAGTAGCGCCAGGTATGCATTGTGTCGAGTCAGGTCAAGACAAGCCTCCGAACTCAAGTCAACAGGACTACCATCGCCATCAGGATTGGGGACGCCATGTTGGAGTTGAGAGACAATCGACTCGTACAGTGACCCTAGATCACTGGCCAACGAGCAAAGGGCTTCGACTTGCCTCACAGCTTCGAAGAAGGCGTGATATTCCTGAGCGCCCTTTTCGACTTGTTTGGCTAACGCAGTAGCAGTAGACAAATCTGACGAAAGTTGTTGCGAGATCTCTTCATTCGTGATCGTTTGATCAGGAAAGAGATGATGAGTTGGTCGAGGGAAAATGCTCGCAGGCGATGCTGGACTTTCTCTTGCACTGAGCCTTTTCATAATCGCACTTGCTCGAGAGGTGTAGGCGGCATCCTGGCGTGCTGATGGGTGACTCAACTTCGCGGTCTCAATCTCTTCAAGCAGAGTTTGAGCGGCAGCTTGGTCTTTTGCCGTTTCGACAAAGAACTCATCAGCCCTGTGAACTTCATCAGCACACAGGAGCATAGGCCACATAAAAAGGATGACAGCACTTTCTCCATTGCGTGACTACGCTCATAACAAACTTTCCTACGTTTTCCATCTCATTGATCCCTTGGTCTTCCAACTTGTCCTGCTCGTCGAGCAGCTCGTCCGGGACGGGTTTCCGACTGTGGTCTATGAGCCTATCCAAAGCCTTTCCTGCCGCAGAGATTTTGCCATGACGAAGAGATGATATCCGACTGGCAAACGTAGCGGCATCTCTAGACAAGGCTTCCGCTATTTTGAACCGAGCCGCACGAGAGAAACCGGGAGATGATGTCACTGAAGCGTCCGAGGTAGTGGACATAATAGAACCTCGGCGCGGAGAAGCTTCTTCCTGTAGGTTCGTGATGTCATACACTGCTGATGACCATCTAGCCCGGGTGGCGAGGAAGGCTTTCAAGTCGACAAGAATGCTTCGTCGGTCTGCCCAAGCGGCTCGACGTTGTTCCTCCCAAGTAAGTCGGACACCGAGGAGGTCTAAATTTTCGGACCTGCCTCGAAGTAGATGCAGGAGCTTGTCAAATTCGTAGATGGTTGTCAAGGTCAACTCGATGAGGTCCGTATCCTCCGGGGAGAGATTGCGCTGGGCTGTAGCTGCGATGATAGAGTGGATTCAAGAGAGGAATGACAGGGTTGTAGCCGCTGGCACTCACCCTTCGTGAATTGCTTGAACTTTTTGAGTTCCCCAGAATCAAAAGCTTCCGTCTCCTTCTCGATTTTGTCGTGTTCGACAAGCCATCCTTTGAGCTCCTCACGAGTGGGCAATCCTGGGACGACATCAGCCGATGTGCGGACGGCATCAAGGCCAGCGAACAATTCTATTGGCGGCATGTTTCCTAGGAACTATGATTGCAGTTTGTTGACATCAGTCTTAAGGGACCTGCGTGCAGTACGTGAACCTCACTTTGATTTTGTCCACTATCCATTCCTTCCTCTCGCTGAATGCCTGAAGTTCTATGACCTCGTGCGACTCGAGTTCGCCATGTTCGGCATGCCCTTGAAGATGTTGCGAGTCTTGTCTAATCGAGCCATGTGGTATTTTGGACTTAATGATAGATTCGAGAGAGCTGTAATCCATTCCGTCGAGCGTACCAGCCGGCTCGGCGTCTATGGGGAGTATGGCTTTCGTCTCTGAGTCGCCCATAGTCCTAAAAGTATTGGTGCAAGATGCTCGAACGAGGGGTTCGAGGATTGAGAATATTTAAGCAAGAACGGGGGGCATATCCGCAGGCGGAGAGATGGTCGTGACAGAAAGCAGGGAGAAGGGGCGCTGGTACAACGAGGCCTCCCAACTCGAGCCTCACGCGTCAATCGAAACATCCCTGCTGACTCAGCCCCACCATCGCCATCCCTTCGGTCTCACGCGCGCGCTTCTCTGGTGCACGCAAAGCAATCACGATTGGCCGTGGCTAGCAGTTACAATAGTTATACACGAGGTCCTTCCATCCGTCTACTTCCGTTCCTGCATGCATGCATTCATTCCTTCAAGCTTGCCTTCGCCTTAGAACTTGGTAATGAGACATCGCTGAGCGTGTCAGCTGCCAGAATAGCACTTACCTGTGCCGCAGCATGGTGCGTGTCAGAGACTGTATTCTCCAATCTTTCGAATCGCAAGGCAAGGCGGCGAAGCCTTTCAATTCCTCGAGTATCCCCCTTATCCACGAAGCCTTGTTGCATGTCAATCTCTTGCATGAATGCCGCGACATTGGCAAGCGAAGGTCCAAGCTCTCGCAATGGGAGAAGCTGCGATCTTCGGATACAGGAATTCGGTTCTCAGATCAGTCTCACACAAGTATTATGGCTACACACCGGATGCGCTCGTTAGAAGCGGTAAGCTCGTGCACACTAACTTCCAGCTCTGCTGCCTTTGCCGTGTGAGTTGACTTCAATCTCTGAACATCCGCATGCAGCCTCCCAGCACCGCGTCGCATGTCCTGAAGCATGTCCTGAACCTTGGTGTGCTCCGCCTTCCTGACAGATAACTCCAGAAGTGTTCTTTCGAGCTCCTTCTGTAGAGCGTGCGTTGTAGCCTCTATGCCATCAAGCTTCCGATGCACACCCGCCAATTGCCTTCTTAGAGCGAAGAAAGGGATCAATGTGACGGGGAGCGCTAGTGCGGTGAAGATGACCAAGCGAGTCTCTAGAGGTAGCGATGCAGAAGAAGCACTGTATGAATTATGTTTGGAGTCATTGGGTTTGTTCTGAGAATGTTCAGTACTGCCTGAGGGCTCCATGGATCCACGAAGAGTTGAAGGAGGCTGATCTAGAATAACTTGAAACACACGGACCGCGTTGAGTCAAGTCAGTATCACATGACCATGGACTATTGCGAACAGGTTCGTAGCCAGGATTCTCAGGAAATACTAGGAGGGCGCTATACGCTACGATCATGCAATGTACACAGATGATGTTTCATCATTCGTCTTTTGGTGGTTTACCACCTTTGGTCAGACTCATGATCTCCTCCATAGCATCCTAAGGCGGTGATTGAGAGGAGGCGAAACGGACAGTCAGGTCTGCACGCACCTGTGAATTCATATCGATACCAGCCTTCTTCAACTCTACCATCACACTCTTCACCCCCCTTATAAACTTGCGATTTGTCGCCAGTCGGAACATCTGCATGTTAGATGGTGGAGTTGTCGACATGATGTCAATGCCTGTCCGTCATCCATTCGTCAACACGAAGCACATGAATGCAACAGTTAGAAAGTACGCACCCTGTTCTTTCACTAGATTCGCTAGGTCAGAAAGTGCCTTCAGTGCTTCTGGTTTGTCCGCAAGCTTCTTGAAGAGTTCTGTGTGTTTTATGTTGTTCAGGAAGTCGGATGGTAGCTCTGCAGCCTGCCGTCGAGGCGTTGCAGATAAATAGCGAATCGGTACTGCAAAGACTGGCTGACGGAGCCTCCTTGCAGATGCAGCACGGAACGCAACACGCAGAGATTGCGACCCAAACATATTGATGAGAGACTGATTCCAAGACAAGGTGGACTCCGGAAAGTAAGCGTGGGAACCGGTGCGTCTGTGAGGCGCGTCGCGTCGCGTCGTTTGACCTCCACTCCACATGCACGGCTGCAACACTCGCGCTGTGAACCCTACGACACGGATATGGATGACGATTACTATTCCATAGAGTCCATTCTTGCAGAGAACCAGGTACGAACGAAGGCTTTGCTCGTCTCGATCTGTGCTCAGGTAGCTTTAGAAAGTTCAATGTACTTTCAAAGTGGACATTCCGGACATGGGGCATCTTGATGGTGGCAAGGAACGAGATGTGAGTTGCACGCCTCTAGTCAGAAATTATTGTATCACCATCAAGATATGAACTCATTCTATTCGGTCGTAACAGATTAAGGCACAGAGCAAGATCCAACTTCCATTATGGATGGCTTATATCCTCATCTATTCGTGTGTCCACGGAAAAAGCATCACCTTCCCATAGCACGTTCATATCTTTATCCAGTGACTACGCGGATTTTACCATCCCTGCGCCGTTCAGCTCGCGCGTTCGAAATGCTCTCAACGCTGAAGCGAAGAGTGTGCGTTTGTCAGCGCTTGTAGGTGCAGGGGGGTTGTGGTATGGATTCGGGAAGATCATCATGAAGTTGTGAGTCAAATTCTGCCATTTATTGGTGACATGGATCCCAAGACATGCAAACTTCGGGATAGACTGGACGATGCATCAGCGAGCGAGATGTCAAGTGTGCTTACGAAGGTCAGAAGACCCGTGTCCTGCTCATGATGAGAATCCTGATCCGTACTAGACATTCCGAAGTCGCCTTCTTGAAGTAATAGACCAGGCGCAACATTTTGCTGCATTGGGTCCCGCAGGTGGTGGACAGTCAGCCGATGTTGCGCAGACATTTAGAGAAGGGTTGGATGGCACCGAACGAGAATGTGAGTGCCTCGGTAAGTCCATCCGCTCTGTCACTAAAGATCATGAGTGTTGCAGTGTTTTCGCTCGCGCAGGAAAGTACCAAGCGGACAAAACGATGGTATGAGTCAACCGATCGAGGAAGGCGATGAATGAAGATGGTGTTGCGGAATGCGGAAGGTATGTATTTTATGTGACGGACGCGCGCTGCGAGGTCAACAGGGTCGCATCTCCATGACTATGACACTTTCTTATCCTCCAGAGGAGAATTTGTTATTGTCTCCGAGAGAGAAGCTTTTTGTAGTTCGTACAAAAACCTATCATGCGTTACGATCTTAGTCTATTTGATCGTATAGAGCCGAGTGTCAATTTACGCACCATTTGATGCTGACCCACAGTCCAATTTCTATTGAAATCAATACTAGAAGATGGATGTTTCCTGAGGTGATAACCGCCAAGGAAATGAGGATAAGGAGCAGGGACCCAAGCACGACGTCAAGAACAAGGAGAAAGGTTGGATTTAGAGATGATCCTGGAGCCAAGATGTTTGATATGAACGGGTTAACTTGAGGCGTATTAGGGTTAGACATGGCCGGAGATCACAAAAGAGAATATATAGCTCAATGGCCAGGACCGTAGGTTTATGGTAGTCGTCAGTGCTGACATGAACAGAAGTTCGGGCACAGTTCGGGCACTCAAGAGCGCTCAACACCCTATCAGGACCCCAGGACGAACTTCGCGCGATTAGTCGAACCAGCACGCTTTGCGAATGGTAGCTACTTCCACAAAATCAACAGATATTCCAATTCCAAGGTTTTTGTAGACATGTTGTTACATCTAATACATGGACAGCACCGTCCGCGGCCTTTTGCCATGAGGTGTGGCTGACAGCGACGTACTCATACAAGTCCTTGTTGCAAACGCGACACCTACAACAAACGCCCCGACACTACTTCCAAGTGAACAAAGTGCCGTGGCGATCGTTTGATCCTCGTGCATGGGCATCTCGTTGTTTCCATCTCCATGTAATCTCAGGAGCGCTATCGAGGGAACGAGTCCTACGCAGAGACAGTTTGTGGGTGAAAGGCGATTCAGCGGATTGGGAAGCGACCACGCTATTCAAGTGATCTGCATAGGATGGTTTTTAGTTGAAATAATCGAGTGAAAGGTAACTAAAGATATAACCTGATTCGAAAGTGCCCACCCACTCAAAATATTGCTGGACAACGGTGGTCACCGACTCTCGCCGATACGACCTATTGGCCTCCTCATGCGCTTCATCGTCGGCTATCGCGGACATCATAGGACGTTTTAATATTGGGAGCTTCAGCTGATCCAGACGAGAGTCCATGAGAACGACAGCAACAGGAGTCCTGCGCGCATACGTTGAGCTATTCGGAATATGGAGCTAGCCGTAAATCTTTGTACTCAGGTGTATGGGCTGACAAGGATACCGACAAGGACATGGTATGCGCGACCAAGGACATATAAGACGCGAGAGTATTGCTTAGCCGTCGCCGTTGGTGAGAGTTCCGGGCATGTGGAAATTGGGACGTACGAATTCGACGAGTATTCATCAAGAAAGTAAGCAGAGAGCTCATGAAGCACAATCAAAGATGGTGGCAGGCGGAGGATAGTCCTTGAAGGAAGGGAGGGATCATCTGAAGCTTCAGACACCTTGAATGCGGATAGCAGGAAGGCAAGATGCGTAGGCGAAGGCGGGTAGCTAAAAGAAACTTTTGCTCAAAATGTCAAGACCATCTAGAGAACAGGGCACGAACAACATGTTGACATTTGACAAAGGTTGCACCACGGCGCCATATCCGGCGCACTCATTCAGCCAGTCGTCATTGAATTCACGAAGAGCATTTGACACTTTCTCGCGAGATGGCGAGAGGACAATTACCTTGTTATCTGGTTTATCAACAACATGGGTTAGGCATAGATGAACGAGAGCCGATGGATGATAAGAGCCTTTGATGGCCAACGTCGTGAAAGCTGGAAGAGTGGGACTTGGGAGAGGAAATAGACTGGTCATGATAGCGCTGGTTGAGCCAGGTTGACCCTCCACGCGCCACATTTCGGCTCATAGACACTCTGTGGCATACAGTCCAAATTCCGATCGTGACAGGTTTCTGACGTTTATAGTCCTCATGATCTTCGAACAGGATCCGAGAAACCGTCAAGTACATTCTGTGGACAACATGTCTAGAAATACTTGGTAAAATCATACTCGCCGCTGTTCCCCGTCACTGCCTTCTTCGAAGGCTGGTTTGCAGGGGCCTTTTTGGTCGGTCTAAGCACAGCGTTTGGTTTTGGCTTTGGCTTTTTGGAAACACTCGATTTTGGTGACTTCAACGCAGATTTGAGAGTCGGCTGAGTCAATGGTGGAGGGGATACTGCTTTTGAGGCGACAGTGGCCTTGAGGGAAGGTGGCTTGCCTGATCTTGAAGGGGCAGAGAAGGCGACTTTTTTCGGTGGACGAAGCGTAGTGGCGGCAGAGGAGCGTTTCCGTTTGCCGACAGGAGGAACAAGTGCTTCAGCTTCTTCAGCATTTTCCTCGTCCTCGTCCTCGTCCTCATCTTCATCTTCATCTTCATCCTCATCCTCATCCTCCGCCTCATTTGGTTCCTCATCCGCTTCGGATATGCCGTCCGCCGTGTCTGCATGGTCGTCCTCATCGTCCTCACCATCACTTTCGTCTAAACCGAGCCAAGGAGCCTCTAGCACTACGACACGACTATCCACAACCCCGGAAATGAGTCGTACCAGTCCGTGCGCCTTGCGCAGCTCCTTGCGGGTCTTCAGTTGCGACATGATTGATTCGTCTTTGGCGTAGATGTCAGCAAATGGCTCGAGGGAAGCGGCACCAGAGACAGTATTGGGTGGGACGGCATAGCGCGGGAGCTTGCCAGTAGCCCAATCGCGGAGGACAATCCGTGACGCGCCGGTGAGATCGAGGGCACCACCCTAAACAGCGGGCAATAGTTTCAGACACACTGGTGATACGCGAGGGTGCACACATAATTTACCTTCTTGACAAATCCATTTGCCCGTGCAACGCCAGACAAAAATGCATTCGTGTCTCCTTTGGTAAATGCTGAGAGGTTGTAAAAGACCATCAGGTCTTCCGTTTCCGCACGGGACACAATCTGCTTCACTGATGTTCGAGCTTAGCACAACATCTGACACATAAAATTCGAAATGGATGTACTCGCTGGCGCTGGATCCTTCATACGATCAAGCCGGCCCCTGCTCCTTAGTAGAATATCTTGTGCACGAGCGCGCTCTGAGTCTTCAGAGCCCTGTTCCGACGCATGCTGCCAGGAGAGGCCGGGAGTATCGATGAATTTGATGACCTTGCCGCCCAATTCTATTGACGTCTCCTGAGCAAAAGGGGTGGTGGTTGGTGCTTGTCGTGAAGTTGTCGATGAATATATAGGGAAAACAGAGCGTTTTAGAAGGGAGTTAATGAACGCGCTCTTGCCTGTCTAGGATAAAGCAAGGCGTCAAGCGACGAAGTAGACAGGCGATATTTACGCTAGAACTCACATTTGTCACCCCGACGACAGCAACCTCAAACGGGTCGGATCCAGTTTTATTTTGCGACCACTTCTCTAGAAGAGAAAGAGTGGCTTCAACGCCCCACCCATCACTCGCAGGCTCTTTGCCCTTGCCCTTTCTAGGAATGGTGGTATCTAGAGCATTTGGAAGAAATGAGGAAGCCGCGCGGAAGAGCAGAGTGGGGTGATTTTGTCGTAGGTGCTTCGTCCATGAGGAAGTGGGTTCCAATGCACATGTATCTGGAAAATAAAAGCTTGATTGGATACACGAGAACAGATTCGAATGTAACCACAACATACCGATCTTGTTCAACACCAGAAGTAACTTCCGGTGATCCTTGCTGGTCACATACTCCTCCAGTTGCGAGCTCCTACACGCCATTGGATCGCGCGCATCAAGGACCTCTATCACTACATCCACCCGGTCAATCACGGATTTCAGATTTGGCAAGTCCGGGTTGATCAAAGTGGGAACATCGTCTTCATCCTGAGGAGGCGGAACGGCGGCGATCTTCCCTTTCTCTTTGGTATGCATCCGCCCCTTTGCACCGAGGCTGGCAATACCATCGAATCCTGCTTGAGAACCTTCGTCCCCCGAACCCTCTTCCCCAGATTCAGGTTCCTCCTGGGCATGCTTTGTGTCGGTATTAGATTGGGTCTTCAGTGCCTTCTTCTCCTCCTTCCGACGCTCCTTTGCCTCCGCAGCCTGGATTGATAGTTAAACGGGCTTTCGCAAATTTCAGTGCATGAAAACTCACCAGTCTACGTCCTTCGGCAATTTCGGCTAAGATCTGATCCTTGTAAGGGAAATTGTTGGGAATACCTGGATCCTTGGGAGTTTCTAAAGCGTACAATCGTGCAATCAGCACTTATATAATTTCGTCAGGTAGGCCTGTACGCACTTGACTTCCATTGAGGACTTTTCTTCGCCGCTTTCTTCGCCTTTTTTTTGCTCTCAGCAACCTTATGCTTGAGCTTGGAGCGTTGGTTCGTCGACCCGCGCTTACTTGTCTCTTAAGAGTGTGTTATTCGGGGTGAGAACAGTGCACTGGTCTAGAAACTCACTTTTTCTGATACGAGGCATTGGGAACAAGGCAAGGAAGGCGAACGCGTTCTACTATTCAAAGAGTCGATACTAGTCACGTGTAAGGGAAAAACAAGCAAATCTCTTTTTGGACACGGGCTGTCGCACGCCTCTTCGCATTTCTCCATCCAGTGGCGAGGATAGCTACTGGATAGCTGGCATGGTGCGATTCGGAGAATGTTTGGTATTCGCATGATCAGATCGATCAGGCTCGTGCGCTCATGACACGATGAGCTTCAAGCTTCAAAGAAAGAAGATTTTTGGGCACACGGCCCTGCACTGCTGCAGAACGACGAAAGAAAGTCATATTCCATAACGTAAATACATTCATTTGAGTGACATATGAGCGGCGGAATTACTACATAGATCAGCGTCCGCACAAAGTCCATCAAGACGAAACACCTCTAACGACCAATCAGGACAAATACCGCACCTGCGCCCACAGCACGAGGGGGAAGTGTGGCAAACGATCGCCAGAACCTGACAACCCAGAAGCACAGCAGCTCTAGAGAACAAGCACAGTCATCCAGATCAAGCGAACAAAGGCGCGGATCTTGCAGTTAGACGCCAGCTACCACCGTCTTGCTGCGCGGGCCCGCAGTGGAGTCATCCTGGCAGCAAACATGCTGTGAGGGAATCAACATCCTAGTCACGGCGAACTCGCACACTTTCGCGCCTAGAAAGGCAGTCGCACACAGTCCTCATAGGCCTGGAACCCCAATTGGAAGACACTGAGGCCGATACCCACATTGAGTGGTGGAACTAGGATCTTGCACTTGCAACAAATCAAGAACCGTAGGAGGAGTACAGGAAACAGGCGCATATCGAAGGAAACTTGAAAACTTGTCTGTTTGTGCTATCGTATGGAGTCCGGGTCTGCAGGAGAAACACAAAACAAGGCACTTGACAGCGACTTGTGCTTGAACATGCCTTGACACTCTTCATCGCTTGAAAACTTTGACGCCCGCCAGCGACTTCACCTAGGCCCGCCCTAATTGTCTGAAAACCAACCTAGATGGCGGCGCAAGCACGTCCCTTCACCAACGACCGCTGTCGCCTCCACCATTGACTGGAGCCGGATGGTCGTAGTCGCGTCCGCCGCGGGCAGGGCTGCTGCCACGAGGAGGACTTCTGGAATAACTCCTTCGTCGACGGTACTCGGGGGAGTAGCGACCACCTCGGGAAGGGGGAGGGCTTCGGCGGTCTCGCCAGTCCCTGTTATCGCGGCCATAAGGATCCCGTTCCCTGTCGCGGTCGTTACCACCGCCACGTCGGTGTGAGTCACGGTCGCGGTCAGGTCGGTCTCGGAAAGAATCGCGACCCGAGTCGCGGCCGTAATAAGAGTCGCGACCGGTAGAACGGCGATGACCCATATACTCTCCAGGAGTTGGCGCATGAGGTCTATCGGTGACCGAGTAGTCAACGCGAATACGGCGTCCATTGAGATCCTAAGATGCTGGATTAGTCGGACAATATATGTCATGATCATCACAACTTACAACGCCGTTCAACTCTTGAATGCATCGTCCAGCGTCTTCAACGGTGCTCATTTTGATGAAACCAAAGCCTCTGGAGCGATCAGACTGCTGAGATAATGAGTGAGGAAACCGTCAGATACTGTTGATTGTCTTACCCTTTGATCGTATACGATGGTGACCTTCTCAACACGACCGAACCTGCTAAATTCATCGTCCAAATCACGTTCAGTCGTACGGATGCTGAGACCAAAGACCCCGAGGACGGCAGAGGGGTTGGGAGCCTATTCTGTTTTTAGAGCGCTGGCTCGAAAAAAAGAAAGGCAAAGCGTACAATGGGAGCATGGGACGGTCTCCGGGGGGGAGGAGAGGGCCTCCGAAAAGCAGGAGGAGGGCTACGGAACCCACCGCTGCGGGCTGGGCTGCGGGAACGAGAGCGACCTCTGGCAGGCGGAGCGGGGGCGTCAGCGCCCGTTGTTGCGACGGCAGGCGGAGGGGCGTTGTAGGCGTCAGAGTAAGGGTCGACGGGAGGGGCGGGTTCGTTATACTGAATGTGAGAGTCCATGTTAGTGCAGTTACGATGTAAAGAGCAACGGCGACGACGAGGGAGGCAACAAAGGGGGTACACGCACCATGGTCGTGGTCGAGGGCGAAGTTTGTTCAAGTTTGTGGCGACGCGGCCTAAAATTGAAAGCCCGCGATGTCAAACTCAAAGGTAAGCAACTGCACAGTTCTTCAGCCTCAGCGCACAGCACCAACAACCGCAAACAGACTTTCGGCAAGAACAAGATGGTGAGCCCGTCGTCGTCGCCGGTGTCGGAATCTCTGTCTAATATTCGTCTGCTGGCCAGGGTATCGACATCGCCAAGCACCATGTCAAGAAGGGCAACCGTACGGCCCCCGTGAGCGAGGATCCTTATCTCCTCTTGCTCGTCAAGGTATGTCTCTACTGCTAAGTCTTCCTCCGAGCATTATCACTAAGGACCTCTCCAGCTTTACCGCTTCCTCGCCCGCCGCACGGACTCCAAGTTCAACAAGGTTTCCGATTACCATCACGTCCCTGCGCTGCGATGTTGACCCTTCTCATGCAGGCGATCCTCCACCGCCTTTTCCTCTCCAAGATCAACCGACCCCCACTTTCTCTCTCCCGCATCTCCAAGGAGACTGCGAATGTCGAAGACCGCTCATCAAAAATCATCGTTCAGGTCGGCACCGTTACCGATGACGTTCGTCTGCAGGAGGTCCCCAAACTCTCCATCGCCGCTCTCCGCTTCACCCAGGCTGCTAAGGAACGGATCCTTAAGGCCGGTGGTGAGGTCCTTACCTTGGACCAGCTTGCTCTACGGGCACCAACAGGCTCCAACACTGTCCTCTTGAGGGGTAAGAGGAATACGCGTGAGGCTGTCAAGCACTTCGGCATGGGGCCCCACAAGAACAAGAAACCATACACCCTCTCCAAGGGCCGCAAGGTACGTGATGATATTTTTGTATATTATGCGCAGGTTCGGTCTCATTACCTCTATTCTAGTTCGAACGCGCTCGTGGTCGCCGAAAGTCTCGCGGCTTCAAGGTCTAGACGACCTACAAAACCGACGTCGAGTCGGTACATGGGCATGTGGGGCCGCGAGGTTGCTGTATGCGATATGGGCATTGTCTTTCTCCACGTTATATACTATCATGAGCTCAAGCAATCTGTATGCATTACGATCACTCGCGCGCCCATTACGCGGTATCATCGGCAAGGATATATTCGCGTTGTTATGAAGGCGACAAGAGCGACACAGAACCTCTTTGATTATATCAAATGACACGCTAATGTGACGAGATTGCCACTCCTCTCCTAGTCTGCACTCTGAATCAGTCTAAACGCTTTTCCAGCTCTCGAACGACTGGATCTACGGGAGGCACGAAGGGAGGTGAGAGGTGATCCACCGTGTCAGATGATGAAGATGCGAGTGAGGACGTTCGTTGTGCTCGCTTGACTTGAATACCCTTCAACCACCTTCCTCCACCGGCATAGAAGAATACTAGGCAAGATCCAACCATACAGTGTCCGTACCACCATAGACGAGTCCAGGCTTGAGCGGATTCTTGAACGTGGAGGAGCATGAAAGGTATCGTGGCATAATTGACTAATAGAATGCACACCGCAATACCAGAGAGATCATAAAGTCGTTTGACAGTGGTTGGCCGATCCTCTGGGAGTGCTTTCTTCGTCGGAGCACCATTAGGTATAGAGGTATGCTGCTGAGTTTGAGCGGGAACGGCGAGGACGAGAGGACGAATATTTGCACGGCAGAGCCGTCCAGCCGTCGTGATGAACCCTCCGAGAAGGAAGGTCATGTAATAACCACCCGCGACGCCGTGCTATCCAGAGCATTATGAGTTCTGCTCTCAGACCGAGACCGAAGACACTCGAGGTAGATGGACCATCGCTCACCCAGAATGCGCTCGTGGCGAACGTGATCATGCTGCTCCTGAAACCGGGCTTCTTGCCCTTCGGCGTGACCCTCTTGTACACGCACTCGCGCAACCATACATTGGTCTTCATGTTCCACGAATCCAGGAGGATTTTGAAGTTCGGTGGAAACTCTATCAAACCAATCTTGACGTTGGCTGCACCTTCCCAGAGTGATTTGCCCGATGGGCTATAGCCAGTGAAGCCCAGGCCTGTGAGGATACTCGCACCCTCAGTAAGAGTCCATACACCGTAGTACTTCGTTCGCTCGATGAATCCGCAAAATTGGATATAGAGGATCCTAATTCCGATGAACAAAAAGAGTGACATGGAGACAAAATGTTTGATTTACCTAAATACTATGTTCTGCTTGAGGAACCAGTCCGTGATGGCGATGCCGTAGTTGAACGAGGAGGAGAAAGTTGTGTACAACCCCAGGAAGATAAGGCCGAATAGAGCCTTCCTATACGCGACACGTTTGCGGCCGCGAGGAATCGCTCTTCTGCTTTTACTCGGCGCGTCCGCCGTCTTGCCTTCATTAGCCCTGAACAACGTTTCGTTGACCAAAGACGTGTATGCGGCGTACTCGAGATAAGGACCGACAAGGACTCCGGGGAAATAGAACCTGGGAAGAAATCATGAGCTTCGTGCCTCGTTCGGAATATGGGTGGGGCCCTACGCGTATCCCAGGAACTCTAGCAATGAAGGGAACTGAGCCACCCTCATTTGCAGCTGCCATTTGTCTAAATCCTGACAAAGGACGTGGGTCAACGAGGCGGAACATGAGTATTGCAGCGTTAAGTACCTCCGCACGTCGCCGACCGTCCCACACATTCCATGCAAAGGTCGTCAACTTCATGACGAGGACCATTTGAGGACCCGTGATTTCGAAAGTCTCATAACCGGTGGCGGACATTGCTCGAAGGACATGACTAGAGAATGAATAAGAGCGATGAACCTGCCTCGGATGAAACAAAGACGCACTTTACCGTCAAATGCCCCATTAATCCCCTGGCAGTCACCAGTAGATTAGCATCATTATGAGGATATAACAAGTAGATACGACAACTTCAAACTCACGTAAACACAATCCAAGGCATAAGATAGCCCTTCACTCTGGCAGCCACGAAGTATGTGGCCAAGACATCACCCAGCAGCTGGAGGAACGCAGACTTGAGATTCAAGACCGGGATGAAATAGAGCACGGAAATTGATAGGTTGAATAGATGTTTGAGTGCAGGCCGCGACGAGGGTATGCGAATGAAAACGCTTCCGAGGGGGTATGAGACCAAAAGACAAGTGATCAGCTGCAAACGATGTATGGCGTGTTAACTGAGGTGGCTCGGCGACTGCAGGATTTTCTCGACTTACTTTGACTTGGTCTGCAGACGCGCCTACCGAGGCTGCCAGTGGGTCGAAAAGGAAATCCATTGGGGAGACGCGAGCTACGGCATGGGATGGTTGTTGGGGTCCAAGTACAAAAGCATCTGCCACTGCCGCTGACCGGCAATAGCCGGCTGAGATCACGAACCTGAAAGTCAAATGGGTGATCTCAAAAGTTTACAACCTTCATAATTCACAGGCAACATATTGTCATTTGATATTAAATAATACTGTGACCAAACGGGTCCACGGGAGACCGATAAATATTCAAAGCGAGAGTGATAAAACGTGAGATCATGATGAGGGAACTCTTCCAACTAAACTTGCGCGACTCCATGGGAGGGTGACGAATAGTTCACCTGCATGGGGACATAATTGGTCGTGGTGGAGGTAGTGGGTTGCGGCGTTGGCGGAGCGTAGTGCTGTTCCATGGGGGTACCGTCGATAGGGCCTTTCGGGGCCGGGTGAGCAAGGAAAGAGGCATCTCGGACGGTCGTCGTCCACGAGTTGTTTCCTCGGCTCTGACCGATGAAGGCAAACACAATGAGGGTCCCGGTATAACCCATCACTGCCATGTGTGTTAGAAACATGGATGGACCGAGGCAGACTTAAGCTTACGGATGATCCACGTCAAGAATGAGAACGCTTCAATGGCTTTAAACTCGCCGCATACGAGTGAAGCAGTCGCTGTGATGAATCATCAGTATGATATGCACCTCCATTAAACGGGAACGCATACGATTGACGAAGCTGCAGTCGGATCCAATGAACACCAAACTGTCGGTGTATGCGGCGTAAGCACCTGTGGATAGCCACAGGACCCACAGAATGCCTTCAAGCACAAACACAGGTCAGATCCAACACAGTAGAGTGTGCTACTATATGAAAACATACTGAGCCAGACAGCTTCTACCACAACTCGCGAGGTGAATGCTCCTCGTCGGTAAGCATCGATCACAACCCTGTATAGTTTGTCAGTTCATTGAAGCAGAACGTGGCTGTTAAACGAGACTGACATGAAGATGAGAGTGACGAAGGTGAGGACCGCTGTCGCCACGCCCAGGGCGCTGAAATTCCAGTAAAGGCCAGCATTGGATTCCGTGATGGAGACCAAATCAGCAGCCAGGCCGAGAACAATCGTAGCGAACACGATCGAAGTGACTGAACAATCGATATAAGAAGCAATAGATGTGTGAAGACAAGTCACGGCCTACCCAGCACAACCAGGCGCGCTGTAGAAAAAAGGCCCATGGCGAAAACGTGAAGAATTGGGGGAAGGTGGAAGAGGGTCGTCTGCAGCCTTCATTTTATGAGGACTGGCTTTAAGTGAGCTTCAGCACCCTCGAACCGATTCAGGAAGATCACTGCCTCGCTCCCACGTCCATCAGCAAAACCGACAGAACGTGGGATGACCTTGGACGGATTGGGGCATCATATAATCTTGAGAGCCTGCAGGCATGATCATATGCATCTGGCGCGCTCTCCTTGGAGGTTCGTCGCAATGAGTCTAACATGAGATGCGATTTCGATAGGCCAAGGAACAAATAAACGGCTAGGCCTCGCACGTGACGCCACATCCCAATCTGGGGAAATGCAAGTCAACAAACAACCAGGTCGATCGATCGCTCCCGTCCCTCGACCTGCCTCAATGTTCGATTAAAAAAGTTTGAACCCGATGTTTTGCTACCGAATCGCATTGTCGCCTGCTTGCGCCTTTGCCTACTAGTGAGTGCAGAGGTCAACTCTCGTTCGGCGAGTCAGTTTGATTTACCTGTTAATTTGGGAGGGTACCTGAGGTGTACTTGTCTTAGCCGCCGTCAAGGTTACCTGGCTTTAGCGATGTCAAAAAGTTGATGGAACTGTCACGAGCGCCTTAGAGCTGGACTCGCTGCTTATCAGCTTACAGCCACCCATTGGCGATCGTGTAGTATGGTTCCACGCTGTATAAACGACAACAATGAGCATACGACCAGGACGAGAAGAGTCGTCGACAATCTATGTGACCGTAGCCTCACCAACGAACAAGCGAATAAGGTCAGTATATTGATTGATTCGTATCACGTCGGAGAACGGAAGAACAAGTCGAGTTAAATGAAATGACTCATGGCTTTGTACTTACGAATGAACAAGGCACCGACATCGGACAGTGATAGACAGTGGACATGATTGAGCGATGAGCGCTGAGCGGGCGGGACAGCCTTACACTGCCTACCCAACAAAATCAGTACACTGGAGGAAAGCTTGGCTTCAGGATATCAGAGAGATGGTTGCTCACGTCGACGTTGAGCTGCAAAATCACGGTAAGCGCCAGATTGAATAAAAACCACAATGCATTGAATCATGGCAGAAGCGGTATTTACAAACCAACAACCCGATGCGTACAGAAAAGACCAAAAAGAATAAATAGGACGAACCGCGCATCATCGTAGGGCACTCGAAGGGCCTGAACAGACGCTCGCTACGTACGAGGCAACCAAGCATGACCAAAAAGGCGCCCGTGTGTCATTTCCTTACGTATCACGATACAACTGGCTCTGTGACAACGAATTCACGCTTGCCATCCGGCACCGACAAGCCCAACAACTTCCAATCGAACCAGCTGGCGAAAGAGGACGCAGTCGAAACTGGAGTCTGCTCCGCATCTGTGTGGAAGGAGACGTCGTTCATGGTATTGAACTCGAGGTGTGGGTTGTGGGTCGCGAGGCGGTGGGTGAGCAGATGGCATGCCAGTATGAAGAATAGCAACAGGAGGATGAGAGTCGTGCGAGCCTTGAGCTGCTTGGGGGCCGTAAAGGATGTCACGCGTTCGCGAAGAGAGGCTTTAGGAGGTGCCAAGAAGGCGATAGAGAAGTCGCCAGATGAGGACGGTGAGGACGGGGTCACGATGATGGCCGGGAGCGGCGACTTCTCACTGACGTCGGAGAGTGAAAGGTCTGATACAGGAGAGGGATCAATTAATGGCGGACCCATGATCGCTTTGGGCCCTGGCTACTCACCAAGCGGCTTCGGAATCAGAATAAAATCCCTGTGCTGTGGCAGACGGTGACGACGGGGGGCTGCAGCATGATTGATACGCTCAGAACGGGATGATAGACAGGCTGGCAGTACGCAGTCACTCACAATGAGGAGCCATTGGTGCGATCGTGTGCGGTGAAACTATGGAGGTGAGGTTTAGGTATGGTATGATACTGTCTCGGTTTTGGCTGCTTGAAGTTGAACGGCAGATGGGAGACGCAAGGGATCGAAAGAGTGTTGTATAAAGAATGTGGTGGTGAGGCGCGAGGCTCGACTAGAAATGCAAGAGCAGCCGCAGACACTGAAGTGCGACGCAAGGGAGAAGAGAGACGAAGGAGGTGGTTTTGAATAGAGAGCGGCGACGAGCCTAGACCGCGGTGCGGCGGCTTCTGCTTAGCTCAGCAGCGAAAGAGGAGTGCCTTTCCCTGTTTGGAAGGTGCGCGCGCACGATGATGGCTCTCACCGAATCTTCTTCCTTCTCAGGCAGCGATCGTCCGCTCAGGTCGACCCAGCTCCCCTCTGAGGCCTATGTCCTTGCCCTCGCAGCCCTCCCGGACGCCTACGCCGCAGCCGCTTCCGCCCCTTCAAGTCAAATACACGTCTTTGACAAAGCTTCGCTGCGTGATCTCCTGACCCTGAGCGGTCACGACGGAGGAATCACCCATCTTCGTGCCGTCGACTCCGTCGCTGGATCCAATCGCCGCGTCCTCGTCTCTTCTGGAAGAGATGCATCTGTCAAAGTCTGGGACGATCGCACGCGCTCCACTGGCCTCCAGAGTGAGTCCGCTCCTCAAGTATCCCTCCCGCTCGCGTTTTGACAGCTGAGAAGAGGCTCTGATCCTTCCTAGTGAGACCCACGGGAAGGCCCTCCGCACTGCTTTCTTGTGATGTCTCGCAGGATGGCATGCTGGTCGCTGCCGGCACGGTCCTGCAAAATGACGACGCCCTGATCCACTACTGGTCCGTAATCGGTCGATGGCAACTACCGGTTCCGTGCTCACCTGCCTTCTCCTCAGGGACCCGCGGAACCCTGCTGCCCCTTTGCGCTCTCATTCGTCGACGCACTCTGACGACATCACCGCCGTGCATTTTTTGCGCCCGTCGTTACACTCTCCTTCGCCCGATCACAGAGTCATCTTGTCTTGCTCTTCGGATGGCCTGGTCAGCACCTCCAATGCGGACGAAGATGATGAGGACGAGGCGGTCCTTCATGTCGGCAACTGGGGATGTAGTATTTCTCAAGCTGGTTGGATCACGCAGAACAGTTCACCCCCCCGTGTCTGGGCGGGTAGTGACATGGAGACTTTCAGCACATGGTCCGATGAGGTTTGTGGCGACCAACGTGCATCCACATTTTGACCGCTCTGACACAATTTCGCTGCAGCTCCAAATTGCTCACAACCTCGATATCCGTGTTCCGTCCGTGCATAGTCAACAGCGAACGTGGGTGACGGACTATCTCATCGGCTGTCACATGTCGAGTGAGAGCGGACTGGGCGTCTTTGTCGGTTCCAACGAGTAAATCCTCCAGCACGATATTTCGATCCAGTGGCTGACATTGTTTGGTAGAGGAGACGTCGCACTCCTAAGAAACGCAGACTATGCCGACGGGGCTGCGCCATGGTCATTGGAGCGTATATGGGCAAATGGACACACTGGCGTCGTGCGATCGATGCTTTGGGATGAACAAGTCAGTCACCCAATACTTGCGTTTTTCCTGCCGGCACTGACTTTTTGAACCCTAGCATAACGTCCTCGTAACTGGCGGAGAGGATTCCAGAATACGCACATGGTCATGCCCTCCGCTGCCTAAAGAGCACGATGGATCGATGGACGCAGAGTCGACTAGCACTTCTTCTCGCAAGAGGGACTTCGATGGTGACATAGAAATGGGCTCCCCAACGAATGCAAGTCCCTGTCTCCGCTGTCCAGTAAGACTGATCGCTGACGCTCAGTTGATCGCCAGGCATCCAAAAAACCTCGGCGTCAGCCACACTGAGTACATTTCTCTGGAAAACGCCGTTCAAAAGTAGAACCAAAATAGTCACATCGTACCGGCCATCTGTAGGGAAGATGTCCGGCTATATGTACACATGCACCGCATCTTATATCATTAGAATTGGCCAGGTTGAAACGAGATGCATGCATGATCGTTATTTATATGCTGATCATGAGAGCCCAGTTCCGTCAAAACAGAAAGTAGTCTCAAGTTGAGCATGGAAGTCGGATGGATTAACCATGGATCAATAGAACACGACGGCACCTTCTGGACAGACCAACCAGCCTACTTGCCAATACAAAAGTCTCGGAACACGACGTCCAAGATGTCCTCAACGTCGATCAGGCCTGAGATTTTACCCACCGCTTGCGCAGCATAGCGTAGCTCTTCGGCGCCTAGAACTATATCCTCGGCGGCTTCAAAGATCGATACGGTCAAGCCCGTACGCATGTCAAAGAAGGCACGACTCACATGCTTCCAGGAAAGCATCCAGGAAGAGAAGAGCAGATTCTAGATGTGTGCGGTGGCGTGCGTGCGTTATCAGCGGTGCGTTGAGGGAGCCTTGATCCTCTAGGAGGTTATAGCTATAGGGGAGAAGAGAATCAGAAGCTGTGTGTCTTCAAGAAGTGGCTGGCTCGTACCGTGTCTGTAGCGCTGTCGCGAAGCCCTGTAGAAAGTCCGTCGTACCTTCACCATTGGCTAGACTGGCTGTCCATTGAGGTGTATTAGGGAAAGTCTCCCGGACGACAGTTTCAATTGCTTTTAATGTGGACGATGGCACCAGATCCGACTTGTTAAGTAGGATGTATGTGCTCTTTTCGAGGAGAGACGCGATGTGGGTTGGGATGGTAGGACCAAGGACAGACGGGGAGTCTTGTATGATGTCGGGGAGCGAGAGAACGAGCAATGATACATCTGCATGTCGGACACTGATCAAGGGGGCCACGATTTTGGTAAACATCGCGAGCATATTCTGTTCAACTCACGCGTCTTCCGCCCTGCGGACTCCGATGGCCTCCACGACGTCGTCCGTTTTCCGCAGCCCGGCGGTATCAGCCACGACAACAAGGAGCCCTCCGATGTCGAGCTCGAGCTCGAGGACATCGCGCGTGGTGCCGGGGATATGGGTCACGATTGCCGCCTCACGCTGTGCTGTTCTACTGTTGTAGATGCGATGTAAGATGCTATCAAACAGGGGCTGCGTACCGAAGAAATTCAGGAGGCTGCTTTTTCCTGCGTTGGGAGGCCCGAATATCGCCAAACGGACACCGGAGCGCACGATCTCCCCACGGCGATTGTCCGACAGGATGGCCTTGATCCTGTCGCGCAGGCGTTCTGCTCTGCTTCTAGCTGAATGCGGACGCGATGAGCGCGCATGTCACGGATTTGTATCGCGCAACAGGGAAACGGCGCAGACCTTGCTCGAAGACGCCCTCTTCGATATCTTCGCCCTCCCCGAAATCGATCAGCGCCTCGACCAGAGCGAGGCACTTGATGATTTCCTGTCTCAATTCTTCAAATTGGACCCGCGCGGTTCCCTACATGCCCGCACGTCGGACAAGAAAAAAGAGAACAGATGTTTTGCATCGAGATTCTTGACGTCGAGACAAAGAACGGCGTTCCTACCTACCCCCACCGCTCTCAGCGCTGCTTTGCGCTGGCCGTCGGTCTCGGCATCAATAAGGTCCTTCAAACCTTCGACTTGCGTCAGGTCGAGTCGCCCGCCTTCGAAGGCACGGCGCGTGAACTCGCCCGGTTCGGCGAGGCGACAGAAGGGCAAGCGGGAGATAGCGGAAAGGATTGCGGATATGATAGCGCGCCCGGAGTGGATGTGCAGTTCAACGACGTCTTCTGTTGTAAATGAGCGTGGCCCTAGAGCCCGAAGAACAGTTTCATACCCACCCCCGTCCAGAGAGACAATGTGATGTGACAGTTACCTTTGAAGAATACCACAAGACCATCATCGAGCACCTCCTCGCTCAGAGGATCGACGACCCGACATCTCTCCATTTTCCATGGCACCGGTAGCCTCGGTTTCTTTCCCTCCTTTGTACCGCTTGGGGCTCTCACCATTTGCGCCCACACTTGCATGGCGTCTGGACCTGAAATCCTGACCACAGCCACGCCAGCTTTGCCAGGCGGTGTGGAGAGCGCATAGATCGTCCTGCGCTGAGCATCTGATAAGACCAATTCCTCTGAGTGCGTGTCCGAAGAGCAGTTCTGTGTGGAAGACACAGCATATGTCCGCGAGTCATATTTAGGAGTGCGGTGTAAGCTGAGCGTCTTTCGACGCGTTTCCGGAGATTTCAAAGTCCTAGGAGCAAGCGATGAGAAAATCCCCCTTCTATACGGCAGACCATGGCTGTATGACCGGGCGTAAGACGAGCGTGTGATGGAGAGCATGTTGAGTCCTCGCAGGCGCTGACGATGAAGTCAGGGCAATAGAAGCACTCGCTGTTTCCCACGATGGCATATACTATCTTGCTTCATCCCCTCCCCACCATCCTTGCTCACGTCCCCATCCCCTCGGCTTTCTGCCCAGCTGACATTCACACACTTCCCAACTCGTAAATCTCAGCGCTGAAACAATGGGTCAATCACGTCCGTATCACCGCCATTTGTTTTATTTCGTCTTGGCAATTTCGCTGACTCGGCGTGTCCCGATGGATAGCGTCTCAGTTTATGGAGGACATGGAAAAACGGTCCAACTGTGCGTCTTGCGCGTCTCCTTTCAAAATACCTGCGCGCAATCACAGAGCTAAAATGGCTCGCCTGCTCTCGTCCAGTCAATGCTAACGAGTTGGAACGGCTTAAGAAGCGGTTCATGAAGCTCGATGCGTGCGTACGCGTCTCGTCCGATCCGCCGACGCCTTGTATCTCACTTGATGTCCTCACGCATGGTCCGACGATGCATACACAAATACGCCGACTGTGCCACTCGACGCCGACGAACGCAGTGACGGTTCCGGATCGATCGACCGCGACGAGTTCTTGCAGATTCCGCAGATCGCAAACAACCCGCTCGCATCGCGAATGATAGCCATCTTCGACGAGGAGTGCGTTTCCTCATAAGTGTGACTGTGATTTCAGCTCTGACCCAATTGCGCATGGTCCGTCTGCCGTTACAGTGGCGGGGGCACTGTTGATTTCCAGGAGTTCGTCGGGGGTTTGAGTGCGTTCAGCAGTCGAGGAGGCCGAGAAGAGAAACTTCGATGTCAGTGCGAACCCTACTTATGACCGCCTCACCCGAAAGCCTATTTATTCACACTGTCCGTTCTAGTTGCGTTCAAGGTCTATGACATGGACCGGGACAATTTCATCTCCAATGGGGAGTTGTTTTTGGTGCTGAAAATGATGGTCGGGAACAATCTCAAGGTACGCGCGCTGCCGATGCAGTACCACGCAGCGAGGTATTGATCGATCGACTCGTACGCAGGACGCACAACTGCAAGAGATCGTCGACAAGACAATAATGGAGGCCGACAAGGACGGTGACGGCAAGCTCAGCTTTGAGGAGTTCACACAGATGGTCTCCAACACGGTGCGCGTCTCTTTTCCCCATCCTCGCCGATCAATGATTGATCGCGACTCCCGCTCGGTGTCACAGGACATCGTGAAGCAGATGACGCTCGAGGATCTCTTCTGATGTATCTCCTCCTTCTCTATACCTTGAGTCACCGCTTTCCTTGTTCTGCATTCCCCCTTACACCCGTCCGCTCGCCCGCTCGCCGTCATACCCGCATTCCATTCCTACGTTCTGCCACGGTCTTAATCGATGCACGCATATGAAGAAATGTAATACCGAACACTGTACCAGCTGCGCTATCACGATTCACGACTTTCGCATTCTGACTTCGGGACCGCCCCAAGCTTGGGCCACCTTGTTCCCGTGTAGACTGCATCGCTGCCGAATCCGCCGACAGGTACCCGTGGACACTGGTCGGAGCTTGATCACGACAAGGCGCCCATCAGAAACACTGCGAGACCATTCATGTATCATTCACACAACACCCAATCAAATACAGGGGTGTTTCTATTCTCTCTCAATTACAAACAACAACAATGCAGTGGAGTACAAGGAAGTAATACGGGGAGAGTGTGTAGTATCAAAACAAATGCGAGGCGATCAGATGTATGTACGGTCGACGGAATGCAGGCGTCAAAAAAGAAACATATCACGGGTGCGACGGGAAGCTGGCTGACCACTGATGAATGGAGCGGTGTGGAATCGATCAACTCGAGTTCGTTCCATCGCTACGCATGAACTGCGGGCATAAAGATAACGGGCCAGTGTCATGATAGGGTCAACGCATGCGGAGGCGAGTCTTGAGGGGAAAGGGCGAGGGGCTCCTAGGAATTTCGGGCCTGAGCGCCGGCGGAGTGCAGGATGCGTGCGGTGGCGTCGATAGCGTGCGTGGGGTAGTGGTAGCCGATGATAGTCACAGGGACGAGGTGCGAAGCCGGGTATGGTGAATCATGGTAAGGGAGGCGAGAGACGAAACCTGGGGATGAGAGGATTCTATCTGTCGAACATACCGGGCGCGCCTGCTAGGAGGGATCTCGTGTCTACCTCCATGCCCATGGCATGGATGGGTTGCGGCTGAGAAGCCGCTTTAAGGAAGGGGGAGTTGTGCGAGGGCCTGGCGGCCTGGGCAAAAAAGGAGGTGGAGGGGGTGTGGTGCTGGGAAGCCTGCACGACTGCGACGTAGAACGGATCGGTGTTGGTGAAGAGGGATTGGTCGTAGAGTGCGGGGGAGGATGCGAATGTCGGGGAGGGAAATGCGTGCGCTACAGAGGGCGAACGATGCCTGAATGAAGGGGCGGGAGACAGAGGCTGTGCGTAGACCCGCTGGGACATGGTCGAGGAGGACTGTCCGAGCAGATCCTCGACCATGCGTTCGTCCTCGACGTCTTCCAGGTCCGTCTCCCTGATGTCATCGGCGGCTCTGGAGGTAGTGATGCTCACGACGCTGCTGCTGCTGCGTCGGCGGCTGCCACTGTCCCAACAAAAGCTGGAGGTCGGGGTGCGAGCGGTCGGGGTGTTACAAGGTTGGGGTTGACCTGCCCTGCGAGGGATTTGTTGTGGGGCCGAGGAATGGGAATGGGCGAAGAAACTCTGTGCGAGCTGGGCCTGGGGATGAGAAATTTAAATTAGAGGCTATTTTGCCAGGGGCGGGGGAGGGGAGGACGAACCTGGAGAGCGGCGAGATCGATTGCTTCCTGGCCGATGTGGCTGGCGTTGAATGAATTGACGAGGTCGTCGACTGCGAAGCTCATTTGTGCGGGGAGTGGCGGGGTAGATGGGGCTATGTGGAGGGGCGAGGAACGGTGCAGCAGCTTTATAGCTCGACCGAAAACGGACGACCCCTGGCCCGCCTGAGCTCGGCATGTGTCGGCCCGGCTTTCTCCCCCGCGTCCTGCCAGCCTCAGCCTCGACGTCACCGAGCTCACTCCGTGTCCAGGCGTGTCTCTCGTCTCCATCCAGGCCAGCCGCGACGGCCGCGAGCAACCCCTCCCCCAGTCCTCTCGTCCCCGCTCACCGAACCGTCGCCCCTTTCGGTCCTTTCCATGCGTTCTCACCCGTCTTCTCTTCCTCGTCCCCTTCTAGCCCCGTAGTCCATTCCCCGCGGGTCGTCCATGCCGTTGGATCGTCGCTCCCACCCACCTTATCTAAATACACATCCTTCCAGCACCACGCGTCGCGCGTCACCCAGGGCCCACACGCTTTCTTCTCTCACCCCCCAGGCCGAACGAATGCACGGTGCTTCCAGGCTCCGGATGGCCTCTCGCGCTCGAGTGAAACTCCACAGTCCGTGTATCCGATGTGCCATCCATCATCGTCGCAGACGCCTCTCGAGCGTCATAACGTAGTCCCCGGCGCTGGCCGTTTCCCCACACTCGATCTCTCCGGGCTGGGTCTTCTTCGCTTCGCGCATTCTTTGACTGGTCCCGTCGTCTTGTCACGCCATTCCGCCGTTTCCATTCCTCATGATTTTGCGTGCTATCGTCCCTTTGTCCTCCAGCATCGAGAGCGCGTCGCAGACATGCTCCATGCACGGAGTAAATAACACATGATTCTTCGAGCACAGATAATGAATTCGTCCAAATCTCGCAGATCTGAGATGACGGCAACGCCCGAAGTCATGTGACGCGTGCCTTCCAAATTCGTCTACGCGGGTTTCGTCTCTCTAAACATCCCACTCGCGATGAATGCGACGCTTTTGAGTATGCCCATCTCCACTGCCGTCTCAGAACACACCATCTGACACCCTGATTGACACCCTGTAGATCCATTCAACATCACATACCCGACCGCCGTCCAGACTTCCCTCCCCGCACAGGCCTGCCTCGCACGGTTCGATCCTTCAGGCAGATATATAGCAGCTGGGCGCAGCACCGGGATGGCAGTAGTATGGGACCTGGAGACGCGTGCAATCGTGAGATGGCTTGAGGGACACGTCAAGGGCATCACTAACATCGAGTGCGTGCTTTTCCCCTGAGTGAGTCGTCGCGTCCGTGTTCACCTGCGAACGTGACACTGGAACCCCGCACAGCTGGTCGCGGAACTCGAGGTTCGTGCTGACGAGCTCGATTGACTGGAACGTTATCGTTTGGGACCTGGCAGCGGACATGGATCCTCCGCAACGACACGCCACGATCCGCTTCGATGCGCCAGTGAGCTCTGCACACTTTCATCCACGCAACTGGTTCGTGCCATGTCACCACCTCATGTTTGTGGTGCGCTGACTCTGGATCAGTCAAATCGTACTGGTACTGCTGACCACAGGTGACGCGTACCTTGTCGACCTGAGAGAGAAACACAGAGGCCGTGTCGAGCTTTTCGAAGTACAGGACGAAAGCGACGAGGAAGCGCAGATCGCGGCTTCAAGGTAAATTCAATGATTTAGACGCGCGTTTTGAGTGTTGGACTCAATTCGCATCCTCTCTGCAGGTCTGCTATGACCGTGGCTCGTTTCGACCCCTCAGGAAAACACATATTCATTGGCACCTCCGTAGGCTCCATTCTGGTATTCAACACACGGACAAAATCAGTGCGCGTTCATTCGTGCATGTCCTATGTGTATCAATCAGGCTGAACGGTGGCCTCCAGATGGTCGCCCGGCACAAAATTGGGGGCGCTGGCATCATGCGGGGGCTTGACTTTGCAAAATCAGGCCGGTAAAGTAACCTCTCTCGCTCGAGTTGCAACTGAATTGACTCATCACGGGTACACCTCACGTAGGCGCCTCGTCACCAACTCGTCCGACCGGACGTTGCGGCAGTTCAATTTGCCGACGTACTCACCCCCGAACGCGGACCGAGAATACATCGAGCAGGAACTCGAACCCTCGCATCGCTTCAACGATCCCATTAGTCGTACGGCCTGGCACGGCATGTCCTTCAGCCCTGATGGAGAATGGCTTGCAGGAGGTGAGTCTCAGTAATACGCACTCCCGCTGACGGATCGGCGCTCCGAGGCCCGCGCAAAGACGAGGATTGCTGAGCATCGCCGCTGGTCTAGGCGCCGACGACCCTGCGACGCACAAAATTTACATCTGGGACATCTCGAATGACGGGCAGTTTGCGAGCGCGCTCGATGGTGGCCGGGAGCCGCTGGTGCACGTCCACGTGAGGGAATCTTCCAGCTCCGTGTAGCAGGCGCGAGTGGCTGATGTTTCGCGCGCGCCAGTGGCATCCGTCGAAACCGGCGATCGCGTCGACAACCAAGCAAGGAAACATTCTGATCTGGCACTGTCCTACGCCGGAGCGATGGGGAGCCTTCGCGGGCGGATTTGAAGAGGTCGACGAGAACGTGGAATACGAAGAACGCGAGGACGAATTTGATATCGTCCGTATTTTCCCCCTTCGTTCGATAAATGTGGCTACATGACTGACGTCGAACAGGAGGACGAGAGCGAAATCGCACTACGGAAGATGAAGGAAGAGGATCAGGAAGTGGATATCTTGACCGGCGCTGATGTCGTGGTTGCGGATCATTCACGGATGAATGGTGATGATGGGGAGGACGCTGCTTGGGCGGACGAAGAGGCGGACGAGGACACCGGCGGGTGGAGGATGAAGGTCGTGATGGAGGACGAGATGGATATGATGTAGCTGTACTGTTTGCGTGCTGCAATCGATGTGTCTGAGCCGTGGGCGACGGTGACGCGTGCTGGCGAGGTTTGACGCGTGAAGGCGAGGTTGTTTACCCTTGTTGCAGCACGCGTCTGCGGCTGTTCCTCACAGGCCCGACTTCTCCACCGGCCAACGCGACAAGCCGCCCTACGCGCAACACTCAACTCTCAACACACAGCAGTCAGCCATCGCGCTGCTCCCACACAACAATGGCGCCGACGGACGGTCAGACGATATTCAAGGTACAGCCACCCGTTTGTCCTCGCCTCCCCTCTCTCATGGCCTCTTTCCCACTCAGGCCACGTACAGCGGGATCCCCGTCTACGAGATGTGCGTCTTCCTTTCGCTCGCGTGTGGCGAGATACGCTGATTCAGGTGTTCGAACGCGCCCAGGATGTGCAAGGGCGTCGCGGTGATGCGACGGCGGGCCGATTCATGGCTCAACGCGACACAGATCCTCAAGGTGGCCGGCTTCGATAAGCCCCAGCGCACGAGGGTCCTCGAGCGCGAGGTGCAGAAGGGCGAGCACGAGAAGGTGCAGGGCGGGTACGGGAAATACCAAGGCGAGTCTCTCCGCAGTTCTCTCTCCCCCCGTCTCTCGTGCACTGACACCTCTCCCTGCTCGCATTGGCCCGTCGCATCTAGGCACTTGGATTCCTCTAGAGAGAGGACTGCTGCTCGCCAAGCAGTACAACTGCGACCATGCGCTCCGCCCTCTCATCGAGTTCCAACCCGCCGCGAAGAGCCCCCCTCTAGCTCCGAAACACCTTGTGGCCGCGGGCTCCGGCCGGCCTGCGCGTCGCGCGGGTGCGGACGCGCCTTCAGTCGGCACCTATACTCGTGGAGGGCGCAAGCCCGTTCCCGAGGTAGAAGAAGACTCTTTGATAGATCATGCGTCCATTCGTGGTTCCGAAGACGGGTCCATGACGCCTTCGCCGTCGGAGGTCTCGTCGAGCTCGCGCACACCCTCCCCCATCCTGAGCAGTCCTGAGCCGCCTCTCTATGGATTCAACGGCCTCGATGGTGGTCACAACTCACCGTCGCCTCCTGGTCGAAAACGCAAGCGGCGCGGTCAGGATCTCGATGACGGTTCCGACGCGGAGCCCTCCACGAGAGTGAACGGGATGGGCGCCGCAAAATCTTACGGAGACCAGATTTTGGAATATTTTATCTCTGACTCTAATCAACTCCCGGACATCCTCATCAATCCGCCAGCTGACATGGACCCGAACATGGCCATCGACGACGACGGACACACCGCGCTTCATTGGGCCTGCGCCATGGGCCGCATCCGCATCGTCAAGTTCCTTCTCTCGGCCGGCGCGGACATCTTCAAAGTGAACAAATCCGGACAGACGGCGCTCATGCGGAGCGTCATGTTCGCGAACAACTATGACGTGCGAAAGTTTCCCGAGCTCTATGAGCTTCTTCACCGATCGACGCTTAACATCGACAATTATAACCGGACGGTTTTTCATCACATCGTGGACGTAGCGATGTCGAAGGGCAAGACGCACGCCGCGCGGTATTATATGGAGACCGTTCTCAGCCGCCTCTCGGACTATCCACGAGAGCTAGCAGATATCATCAATTTCCAGGATGAGGACGGCGAGAGCGCGCTCACGATGGCGGCGCGGTGTCGGAGCAAGCGCCTCGTCAAGATCCTGATCGACCATGGCGCAGACCCCAAGGTCACCAACCGGGACGGCAAAAGCACAGAAGACTACATCTTAGAGGACGAGCGCTTCCGCTCATCGCCCGTACTCCCCTCTCGTGCCGCGTCCATGTCGTTCCGGAATGCGCAAGCAGCCTATCCGCCACCACAGGCACCGCCGACATACTCCTTCGCGCCGGCGAACGGGGACAAACCGCCGCTCCATTACTCTGTAGCCGGCCAGAAGGCCAGCACGCGTTGCGTTACTGACATGGCCACGATGCTGGACACTCTTGCCGCGGCGTTCGACAAGGAGCTCCGCGAGAAGGAGCGGGACATGAACCAGGCCCATGCTCTGCTCAGCAACATCCAGACCGAGATTCTAGAGAGCCAGCGGGCGGTCACGCAGCTCAAGGATCAGGCGCAGGGGCTGTCAGAATCAAAACAGATGCTGCACGATCTGGAAGAGGACTTGACTCTCAAGATGGGCAAGCGATACCGCCTGGGGTGGGAAAAGTGGGTCAAGGACGAGGAGGAGCGAGAAAAGGCCATCCGAGAGGCGGCGAACGGAGAGCTCGCGATTATTCCTGGGATCCCTATTTATCCTGAGGAGGAGGATGCTGCTGAGGATGAGAGCGTGGAGGGCCCAGAGGGTCGCGGAGTCAAGCGGAAAGAACCGACTCAAGAAGAAGTGTCGGACCTACTCGAGCTACACTCGCAAATTCCGACGGACCCCGAAGGGCTGCGACAGGCGTGCGAGGCGCTGAGAGAGGACTTGGGGAGGCACAAAAGGCGGAGAAAAGACGTGTTCGACGAGTACGTCGCGTTTCAGGCGGAGGCGGGAACAAGTGGGAAGATGAATGAGTACAGGAGGCTGATTGCTGCTGGGTGCGGTGGGATACCGCCGTCGGAGGTGGACGGGGTTCTGACTATGCTACTGGAGGTGGGTGCCTTTGCTTGAAGCACGGGAAAGCCCTGGCTCATCTCTGCGTGCGGTCTCTCTGTGCAGTCATTAGAATCCGAAGAACCTAGCGCTTCGTCTGTTGGTTGGAGTAGTGCAACGCAGCCTCCGAAACCTGTCCCTGCTGGATAACTTCCTGTGACTTGGTTGGATCGAACGTACTTTACGCGTGGTGCTTTTGTCTTGATGTCGTTGTGGCTTTTCCTGTTTCTTCGTTCGTGTACTGCAATGTATTTATCGAGCAAGTCAAGATACTGTGCAACTCGTGCAAGTCTCGCCTCATTGTTCGCGGAGGTCATCTCGATTAGGTCATCGTCGTAAAACAAGTCGCTGGCTTTAGCCGTCACGACGTCCTCAGCACAATTGCAAGTCGTCGTCGGATTTGCTCGAAATGTCTTGGTCCACTCGACAAGTCCGGACTGCTACAACAGCCCTCCCATGGACGAAAGATTTCCGCCATCTGCAGTCCTTCCCGCGACACTGGCTGAAGCGGTTCAGCTTTGCGGACCAGAACATCAAGGCGGCGAGGGTCAAGGACCGCATAAAATACTGGAACATCGTGCCAGGCGACCAAGTCCGCGTGCGTGGTGACGAGAGCGGGAGGATCTTGGAGGTGTCGAGGATCAACAAGCTCACGAACCGCGTATACTTAAAGGGCATGGGCGAGACGGTGCGTGCCTCTGCTTCACGTCCCTTGGACTCTAAATGCCAGGTGCTGATGCTCAGCCGCTTGCCTCTGACTAGTCATCGAGCCGGTCTGGTGTCAAGAACGTGCACTACTCAAGGTGCCAGCTGTTCATCGGGAATCACGAATTACCGCCCAAGGGGACTGCGAACGAGCCGCGTGTTGTCCCGTGCGTTCTCTTCACTTTTCTTCGCCTTGCCCCCGCACCGACGAATGTACCAGGGTGTTTGCGACGCGTCTGGGCACCTCGCAGCCCCACTGGTTGCCCACACACCATCGCTATGAGTGGGACCGCTTCGCCGCCGCCACGACCCCGCGACTTCCGACGCAGACCCACCAGACAGACAGGGTGCGAATTCCATGGCCCAAGGTGGAGGAGCCCGTCCGAGCCCAACGTCAGTCACGCGTTCTATCAACCTCCGCTCATCCCCCCGGTGCTGATTTGTTCTAGCTACGCGATACGACACGACCGCCGAGGCGGTCACGGCCATCACATACAAGCCGTTTGCCCTCCCCTCCACCCTCAAGGCCCCCGTCCCACAACTGGCATACGAAAAGGGCTACATCCAATCGCTTTTCAACCCGCAGGCTCGCTCCTTCGACGCCTCCGCGCCCGTCGAGGTGCACCTCCACAAGGAGCTCTCGAACCCGCACGGCAGGGCGAAGAAGCAGGCACGCTGGCAGGCAAGACGCGCGTGGCGGCAGACGCTGTTGTTGGAGTATGTCCGTGCGGAGATGAAGGACCTCAAGGGCCGCACGCGGGCAGAGGCGCGGGCGGAGGGGACGTGGAAGTGGAGCCAGAGGCTGGTGGACGACCGGGCCGACGAGAGGAGGCGCCGGTGGAAGAGCCGGGGTGCGCAGACGCGGATGGAGAGGCGGAAGGTGCGGAAGGAGAGGAAGGCGGTGAAGGAGGGCGAGAGGCTGAAGAGGCTGGTGCTGCACGAGGCGCCGAACCAGGTCGTCCCTCAGCCGCAGCATTGACCCTCAGCAGTCCGCATGTAGTAGCCGTACTTCAGCTCAAACCACTCACGGCCGAGTGCTTGCACGTACTCCTCCGTCGTTCACTAGATCTGGAATTCATTGCATCCACTCCTCACTCGTTTTTGAGTCACTTGCTCGAGCTACGCTTTTGAGCTTCGCATTCGGAACTCATCCGCCGACGGCCATCGCTCGCGCCTCGAGTCGGAGACGATGCATGCCCGTCGTCGCTCTTCGTCTCTTCCTCCAAATGATGCGCCATATCAGCCAATACCCCAGGAGGTGTACTCCCCAGACTTCACCCATGTCATACCGTCCACCGTCCTGGAAACAGAGCTAGACGTCGAAGAGGCCGAGGGCGCCGTTCTCTCCGATCCCGTCCTGCCGCACCCAGTGGACAACCAGATCAGATGGATACACTTCGTGCTAGGGTGCGCTGTTCTGCTGCCATGGAACGGTATGGCTCTCGTTGTTGAGTCGATCTGCAAGTTGCTGACCTCGCTCGCAATGTACGTGCGGCAGTGATGATCACGGCGACGCCGTACTTCTTGTCGCGACTGGAGGGCTCCCCGATGCGGAGCGCCTTCAGCTCCTATCTCTCCACCTCCTTTACGTTCGCCAACTTTTTCTTCCTCGCGCACGCAACTGCGACTTCGAAGAAGGTGCGCATCCATTCAAACCCCATCCCCGACATCGATACATTCCTCGCATGACAGGCGTCCTCCTCAAGACAAATCCAATGGGCGACCCTCACCCTCACCATCCTCACCCTCCTCCTCACCCTAAGCACATACGTCACGATGCCCCCTTCCCTCTTCTTCCCCTTCGTGATCGTCAACGCAATCGCGCAGGCGGGCGCAGGGTCCTACCTGCAGACCTCCGTCGTCGCCATCGCGTCGCTGTTCGGCCCCGCGACGATGCAGGCCGTCATGTCCGGCCAAGCCGCCGTCGCGATCGTCGTGTCCTCCGTGCAGGTCATCAGCGCGAGCGCCTCGTTGCGCACGTCCTCCGCGCCCGCAGCCGCGATCGCAGGCAACGGAGACACGGAGGCGCGCTCCGCGTTCATCTTCTTCGCACTCTCCACGGTGTTTCTCGTCGCCACCGCGGGCGCGAACGTGTGGCTGACGCGCATGCCGGCGTTCAGGGCCATCGTCGCGCCCGCCGCGGGCGACGAGCCGCACTACGCACGCGCGCGCAGCTTGTCGGTCGACCAGTCTGAGCGGCGTCCGCTTGTTTCCGACGCTGCCGATCTGAGTGCCTCTGGCGTGCACGAGCACGTACATGTCGGTGACAAGAAGAGCAGGATCCTGCGGATCGCGAAGAAGAACGTGCTGTATGAGCTCGCGGTCGCCTACGTATTCGTGATCACCCTGGTAAGCACTCTGAGGTTCTATGTTATTCAATGCGTTGCTGATCGTTAGGAACGCGATGTCAGTCGGTCTTTCCGCCTTTGACGATCTCCGTGCAGCCGACGAACCCGAACACGTCGCCGCTGATCTTCAGCTCCATCCACTTCCTCGTCTTCAGCAGCGGCGACTTCCTCGGGCGCCACCTCTGCTCCTACCCGCGTCTGCTCATCTGGTCCGCGAAGCGGCTCGGCACGCTCTCGCTCCTCCGCACGCTTTTCATCCCTCTCTTCCTGGCGTGCAACATCCAGCGGGACCCCGGTACACCTGCGGGCGGATCCACGCCACTCATAAGTTCCGATGTGCTGTTCATGTTGATTCTGCTCGTGTTTGGGGTGTCGAACGGGTACGTGTCGAGCCTGTGCATGATGTCCGCGGGCTCGCTCGAGCATAATCGTCGGCTGGAGGGACGGAAGGAGGACGTGGACATCGCGGCGACGGTGGCGAGCTTTTGTTTGGTGGGAGGCCTTGTCTTGGGTAGCGTGATGAGCTTTGGGGTTCGGGCGGCGGTATGCGGATGCAATCCGTTTACAGCGTGACAGAAGCGATTGTAATGAATTGCTCTCGAGATTGTAGGACGACTTGCGCTGGACTGACGCATATTCTATTCAATGATAATGCTATTCTCTCTCGGAAAGAATCGTGACAGGTATCCTTCCTGGATTCACTGCGATAAGTAATGCACGTAATACATGTTCATAGACGCATGAAATACCACTGCGGGATATGTCGCGTCAATAGGTTCGCAAATTGGCGGCGAGAGCAACCGTGCAGGGAGGAATAGATTGGAGACCCGGAGATAGGAGTCATGCGGGCGGTCATGGTATCGGGCTCCGAGGCGCGCCGGGCAACCTCGGAGCGAGCTCCTGCATCTGCTTGGTCTGTCGCCGCTTCCGATGCTCAGCGAGTCGCATGGCGAAGAAATCGCGGTGCAGGCTGTATCGCTCATGCGAGGGGGTGGCCGCTGCCGTGGGGGCGGGCGCTTTGGGCGTCGAGGGCGATGGAGTATTAGCTGAATCTTTCTTCTGGGACTTGTCCTTGCCTGTCTCCTCGTCCTTGACAGCATCCTTGTCCTTCTTCTGCTCTGCTTTCTCCTTCTTCAGGCGCTGCTTTTCCTCCCATTCCTCCTTCACCTTGGCAATCTCCTCTGCGCTCAGCCCGATCTTCTTGACGGCGCTCGCGCCGATGCCGTCCCCGCTCTCGCCCAGCTGGGTCGCGAACCCCGGGTCAGAGAGGTGCGTCGCGCAGACGTAGATAAAGTCTGTGGTGCTGGCGGTGGCGAGGACGGTGGTGGTGGGCTTGTAGCAGACATAGCAGGCCTTGGGCGTCGCTGTTGCCTGGGTACGGGAGTCGGCGGGATGGCGACGCAGGGGGAGGGGAGGGAAGGCTCACGCGCTTGTAGTAGATGTTGGTGAAGGACATGGCGGGCGACGGGCGTCGGGTGTGTTCGCGAGCGGGAGCGAGATGGGAGAACTGTTCTGGAGAGCGAGGGTCACGACGGGGTCACGAGGAGCGGGACGAGCCGCGAAGGCCGCTATCGCACATCCAACACAAGGGCGGGATCGGAGGTCTGCCGGGATCCTCGATCGGTTTTATCGCAGCCCTCCCTTCCCATTCCCCGTCCTCCCCCTCCCCTCCCACTCTCCCTCCCACTCCCACTCCCATCCACAGCATGTCCGACACCGCTGGAAAACCCATCACCTGCAAGGCCGCTGTTTGCTGGGCCGCTGGAGAGCCCTTGAAGCTCGAGACCGTCGAGGTCGCGCCCCCCAAGGCTCACGAAGTCCGCATCCACATCCTTCACACGGGTAGGTCCACAAACGTTAGAGACGCAAAACACCTCTGATGTCCTATCTTCTAGGCATCTGCCATACAGACGAGTATACTCGCAGCGGCAAAGATCCCGAGGTAGGCATCTTCTTCCGTCCACGGATCTAAATATCCTGACATCATATCCCACAGGGTCTCTTCCCCGTCATTCTGGGTCATGAAGGCGGTGGGGTCGTGAGTACTTGCAATCCCTCTCCGAGCCGTCGCATCCGTCGTACTGATCATCTTCGATAAGGTCGAGTCGGTTGGCGAGGGCGTCACCAACGTCAAGCCTGTAATTGTCTCTTACTCACTCCATGATGTCATTATCTCATATATGACCCTAACCCCAGGGTGACCATGTTATTCCCCTCTACACCGCAGGTTAGTTGCATCTTTATTTTTGCTCCGTGCCCAATTCACGAACCAATTTGGTTTTCTTCAGAATGCAGGGAGTGTAAGTTCTGCAAGAGTGGAAAAACCAACTTGTGCGGTTCAGGTAGGCTCGCTACCTGCCATACACCCCTGCTCATCGTGCTTAACCGTACTCTGCAGTCCGCGCGACCCAGGGACAGGGGCTCATGCCCGACAAAAGCTCCCGCTTCACCGTCAATGGCCAGGCAATCCACCACTTTGTCGGTCCAATTCTACTCGGTCGCCTGTTCGCCTCACTTACACATGGACTCTTTTCAGATGGGCACTTCTACCTTCTCACAGTATACCGTCGTGGCCGACGTGTCCGTCGTCGCAGTGAACCCCGAAGCCCCTCTCGAAAAAGTCTGCCTGCTTGGTTGCGGTATCACCACCGCCTGGGGCGCTGTCACTAAGTTGCCTGGAATCAGTGAGTCGCCGTAGAAACATGTCCTCAAGTTGAACCCGTTCTGACGCCGTCCCCGTCGTGCTCAGAGGGCTCTAATGTCGCCGTCTTCGGCTGTGGTGCGATCGGTCTTGGCGTCATTGCGACGTCTGCCCTCGTCGGTGCGTCGCGCATCATCGCCGTCGACACCAACCCCGGCAAGGAGTCGTGGGCGCGCAAGTTCGGTGCCACGGAATTTGTCAACCCGGCGAAGCTCCCCGAGGGCACACGCATCCAGGATCATCTCGTTGAGATCACCGATGGCGGTCTGGACTTCACATTCGACGCTACCGGAAACGTGCGTCGCTTCTCTCCTATCGGGTTCCTTTGTGTGCTTGATTCAATGATCTTTCTTCTCCGTCACGCTATTAGGTTCAAGTCATGCGCGCCGCGCTTGAAGCATGCCATAAGGGCTGGGGTGTTAGCACCGTCATTGGTGTCGCTGCTGCAGGCCAGGAAATCTCGACTCGTCCGTAAGCGCTTTCAGCAGCAAGCTTTCGTCATCCTGTGCTCATGAGAGTGCAGGTTCCAGCTGGTGACAGGTCGTACCTGGCGTGGGAGCGCCTTCGGTGGCGTCAAAGGCCGCACAGAACTTCCTGGTCTCGTCGAGGGTGAGTGCCTTCCATCTATCTCCGTGTGAGGGACGCTCTCCTAACTGCTTGGAACATGTATCAAGATTACCTCAAGGGCGCAGTGAAGATTGACGAGTACGTCACACACCACCGGACGCTCGCAGAAATTAACAAAGGCTTTGACGATATGCATGTATGTCCTCTTTTCCACGTTCTCTCTCTTTCCGATTGCACGGGTGTTGAGTTGCTATCTCTACAGGCTGGTGACTGTATTCGTTGCGTCGTCGATATGTCTTGAGGAAGCCCGATTAAGGGAGAAGTATGTGCGGGATGCAAACAAATGTAGCATGACAGGTGTAGTGAATATGGCCGATGGCCTGCAGACGATCTGTATGATTAGCATGCATAGGATGTATTCAGGAATGGAACGTTCGATTGCTCCGGATTTGAAGACAATATCTGGAAGTACAAGGCTTCCAATAGCAGCCCCCGTCAGGCATAGCTGACTCCGCTTGATGTGAAGAACAAGGGAGCGCGAATGTCCACAAATAAATAAAATCCCGATATATATCCAAGTAAGTATGGTTGACGATTCTCTACACGCCTTGATCAACCATGATTCTTGGCGTCTTGTGCCCAGCCACGGCCCGCCACAGCACCCTCAGTGCGAGTGCGACCTCGCCCCGCCGGACCCCTGATTTCCTCCAGAGCGACCTGATCACGGCCAGCACACAGAGGATGAACGACAAGTCCAAAAACAGCCGGCGCACGACGATCAGCGTCGGCGAGCGGTGCTCGTGGTCCGCCAGGAACGACGCGAGCTGCTGGCCGCGCGCCACGACGCGCACGAGGGCCTTGAGCACGTACGACCACAGGCCCATCTCGTCGAGGTTCCAGCTCGACCCGCCGAACGCGCGCGGGCGCGTGCCGGGCCACGTTGGCGAAGCGCTCGCGGCGCCCGGGGAGCGCGCGGCGTATCCGCCCCACACGTCCTTGGGGTGCGATTCGAGGGTCTCGATGCGCTCCGTCAGCGCCGCGAGGTGGGCCTGCACACTCTCGACGGCGCGCTCGAGCGCGATGCGGGAGGCGGGGCGGACGGGGAAGCTGTGTTGCCGCGCGGCAAGAGGCGCGGTAGTGGCGCGGTATGTCGTGGGCTGATTCGAGTACGCGTGGTGTGAGTGCTGCTGCGGAGATGTGAGTTCGCGCGGATACTGGTCGCCGTAGGAAGTCGTGGTCTGTGGACGGTATGACGAGGAGGGGACGGAGGGCGTTGAGGGGCCCGCGAAGGCGGACGGGGTTTCGAAGCCTGGATGGGGTTGGGTGGCGGGAACGGGAATCGTGGGAGGCGTCATCATCATAGAGCCAGCCATAGGCGTGCGGTATCGATGGGAGGAGAGGGATGATTGCGGGCGGTTCACTTGGCTGTGGTGATCATGTGCGGAAGGTGCAGGGGCGCCGTCGCGAGCTTCGTCATCAGATGTTTCTTCATCAGAGGTCGTTTCGGCAGGGTAGGGCTGGCGTTGGAAGGCTTGTGGATTTGTCGTGTTGTTCTGCAGGTGTGGCGGCAGGGGTCCAGAGCGGTAAATCGAGACTAACGGTCGTTGTTCTGGCTCCTCGGAGCCTGAAGAATCGGAACCACGGGACAATGACCCTGTACCGTTTAGAGTCAGCGCTAACGCATTTGTGGAGAGAGATGATGCAGACGTACTGCTCATCATGATGTTGGACGGATCCCCCTCATATGACTCAAGCTCCCGCACAAGATCGCGTGCTACAGTCTTGTCCGAGTACTTGCGCAGAACCTGCGAGAGACAAACGTAAGAAAGATACGCGTTACGGCATCGTTGCGTTGATTCAGCAAACCTTGAGCAAGGCATCTACATACAACCATTTTGCCTCGTATGGGTCCAAGTCCTTGTGCTTCGCCCAAGCATCCCTGCTCGTCAAGGGAACATGTGATATCAGTCAGCTCCCCAGCAACGAAAAAGCAGGCTCAGGACAAAAGGAGGCATCAGACACCTACCACTTCGCTTTGCCCAGCATGTCCCATATGCCTGGACGAGGCGCCTTGACGTTCCCCACAGTGGCTGTTGTAACGCCGAGCAAACATGCACAGAGGTCAAGGACTGCCAAATGGGAACATGCTTCAAGCCTAAAAAGCACCTTGCTTGTAAAGACTGCGGTGTGTTATTGTACATCTCAGTCCAGCAACATCAGAGTAAGCCGGGATAAATTCGCGCACCTGTACATCATCAGTTTCTCCTCATAATCCGTCTGAATGGGTCCCGTCTTCGGCAAGCTCTGAATGATTTCCACAGCCCGATCGAATTGGGCATCTATTAGTTCGTGCGCGTCCATGATTCAACTGGGAAGTAATTGGAGGGAAGAGTGGGTGCTCTGTGAATGTAGCAGGGCAACCACCTAGATGACGAACGCTTGCAAAGTTCAGGAAGGTATAAATGATTGTTAGGAGGGTGTAATTGCACGTGCCTGCCGGATTCGGGAGTGGGCGACAATCCGTAGGCGGTTTCCGTCCAGATCAGTGTCCAAAACGGTGCAACAAGGTGCCGCTGCTCATTTGCCAAAATGTCGGTTTGAGTAGGGTCAGTTTATCTGGAAGCCCTCTCCAGCTGAGAGTCTAGATATCAATGATATTTTCAAAGCCGATGATGTTCACTGGTGTCAAGTTTTACTGCTTCAATGGCAATACAGAAGTCGAGTCAATGACGACCTTAGCGTCGAAGCGTGCGCTCACATGCGGGTAGATGTTGGCCCGACGAATGGTCAATTGGTGTGCCGATCACTAACATCGCGAGAATGCTACAAAGCACCGAAGCTCTGCTCCAGTCCCGGTGGGTATGATAATGGCTTTAGTCCTGCAGAGGTCGGGTCAGTGTCCCTCAGGCGCTCAGGCGCGTTCGTTTCTAACAAGTACAACTTATTCGGATGTTCCTCTGCGCACTGTTCAGACTCTCGAAGAATGTGGCCATGTAGTTCAAACACGCGCCCCAGCTTCACAAGCTGCATAACAGATATCTTGAATCGTGACTCTTCCTTCGTTCCTTCGTACGTTACGCCTAGAGGTTCCCTGATATTCCACTACCGTCACTGCATTGATACGATGGCTGAACGTACAATGGCGTTCCAGGACGGATGGACTGGCATTCCTCTCTACAAATTTCATGCTAACGGGTTTCCTGCACAACAGCACACTCAAAGTAAGGACCGACATACTACGAGATCCAACGCCAATGCGCACTAGGCGGTTAGCACTATAATCCACGATGTCCCGTTGTTGATGCCTTCTATCAGTACTATAGAGTCAGTCGCTGTCAGTCAGTTGCCTGTCATGTCGATAGCAAGTGTAGCATCATTGTGTCGGATGGCCTGCGGAAGAGCAAGTGATACGACTGCTCTGGCGGTGATGGTTGCAGTCAAACCTGTTATACTAGTCCTTACTGGTGCCCATCCTTTTCAAGTAGAGGCTACCCCTAGTCAAGGCTGCCGTGCCCTTACAGCCGTACGAGAATAGACGGGAACTGGGGTCCGGCCATGTTGAGGTATACGGCTTGACTGGATACGCGTCCTCACACCAGGTGATCCACGACCCGTCTCCGATGCCATTGCTATCTGTGAAGAACATGGCGAAATCTGTGTGGTAAGAGGATTCACGGTGTATGCGAGCTTCCCTGCATCCACGAATACTTCAAAGCTCCCCGTATTCGCTCCTCCCGTTTGCTGACTGCCTTGCCTATCGCGACAATGATTGGTGTCAGCAAGGGGGACAAGGGCAGATGCGAACAAACAAAGTGGTGGCCGGGCAGTTGCGACTGACCTCGCCATATCAGCCTCCCCCACGCTTTGCCATGCGAGCCCTCTTTCTTGAGTGAAGCCCTCGTCACCTGCCAATAGCTGCCGGCAATTCCCTTTGGCCCCCACCGTGTCTGATGAACTTTCTGGCCCACCCCGTCATTTGGATACCGTGAGAGCACCTGGAAAAGGTTCCCTGGCCGTGATGAAAGACTGGATGGAAGCTGAGACGGGAGCAGGCGCTGGAGGGCCTTTGAAATGGAGGCTGTTCGCGACATGGCGGTTGTTGCAGGTTGTTGCTGCAGGACAGCGTGCAGAGAAATCGAAATTGGCGTGTTCAGACTCCGACACCTCCTCGACGCGGTCATGCAGGCAGCACGCTTCATTCTGCGACGAAGCAGCATCCCTCTCCGACGCTGTCCTCATCGTCCCATCTCATCATCGACTGCTGTAGAGACAGATGACTGCGCTATTCCCGTGCGGCCAACGTGGTCGGTCCACGAACTATTATCTTCTTATGCCAAACCTACTGTCTCTCCCGCTACCCTTGCTCATCTTCACCGCCTCTCGGCTCTGACACCCCCCGATGAAGGGTCCCAAGAGCACCGGACGCTGACGTTGGAACTGGAGGAACTGATCAAGCTGGTCGAGGCTGTGAGGACTGCAAACTTCGGCGGTTCCGATACTCCAAAGGACGAGACTGGCATCCCTGACGGACGCATTTGGCCGGAAAACATGGGTATCGATATTCAGATCCGGCGGGAACTTCAGGAGGAATCTAGTGATGGACGTCGACTCTTAGCACATGCTGCAAGGACGGAGCGTGGCTTATATCTGGTGGAGATTAACAGAAGCAACATGAAGTGAGGGTGCATCTGTTCCAATCATTTTTCAGCGCGATTGAAACTCGCACCAGACCATCATAGTTTGCAGGTGGATATTGGCCTGCATTACGCTACTCTTACAGTGAACGCTGGCACGCATACTCCCTCATCCTAAATCTCATTTCGTCTGTCCGGCGGCAATAAATCCGATGCACGTGCACATCCTTTCCCAGACCATTTGCCGAGCATCGCGTTGGCGACGGTATTTCTTTGTTCAAGGTCTCTTCTCCGTATTTGCTCGAAGATAACGATGCCCCAGGGTGCTTCACGTGTATGTTACAGGTGACGAGCTGCCTTCAACTGGGACGCGTTTGAGACAGTGCCAAGACCATCGCGGGGCTACATGATAAGAGAGTCTTCCATCTGCTCTCCGTTGATCATACTCCGTTGAGCATGCGGACTCCGATTGATGAACATCTGGAGAGCTTGATTGTGAACACTCTTCGAGTGCCAGCAACCATGCGCCCTCATGCGCCTCGCTTGTCTTAGCCTAGTTTGGTCGGATCCATGCTTCAACAAGTTCTTCCGAGCGACTCATCGTGTGCTCCAGTGGTCCGGTTGATTCTCATACTTCTGGATTGAGCATGCGCTGCTTCTTGGCTCGGACGCCGTCAATGTTGTATAAAAGCCCTCCCAACGCAACCCGAATCTTCAGCAAGCTCTACCCAGCTCCTGCTGAACCTTCCCTGACTTCACTCGGACTTGTCATTTAATCATGCTCTTCTCCAGTGCTGTTGCTTTCCTCCTGGGCTCTACCTTTGCCCTCGCAGGTCCACTCGCGTCTAACAAGACCATCACCCGTTGCGGTACCTTCATCAGCGACGATGCTCTCATTGCCGCTGAGGCCCATTTCGCCAAGCACAAAGTTGTGTCCTCCCTTTCCGCCAACGCTGCCTCCTTCAGCATTCCCGTGTACTTCCACGTCATCAGCAAGGACAGCACCGCCAGCGGTGGAAATATCCCGTGAGTATATTTCACCCCCACATTCGTTGTCCGTTTATTGACCGAAACGTCCCTGCAGTGACTCCCAGATCACCAATCAGATCTCTGTTTTGAACTCGGATTACTCCGGCAGCGGTCTTACATTCTCGCTTGCTGCCACGACCCGCACGGTCAACTCCGATTGGTTCAACAATGCCGGTCCCGACACCTCGCAGCAGGATGCCATGAAGAAGGCTCTTCGCACAGGTGGCGCGACTGCGCTCAACCTGTACTCGGTCGGGTAAGCACACAGCATATGTTCCCCTGCTCGACAGGCAACTTGACGCGTCGTGTTTTAGTTTCACCTCGGGTGACTCTGCAGGTCTTCTCGGATACTCCACCTTCCCTTCCGACTACTCCAGCGCGCCGACCGACGACGGTGTTGTGTTCCTCTTCTCCTCTGTCCCCGGCGGCAGCACCACCAACTACAACGAGGGCAGGGTAAGGCATTTGCAGCTTTTCCAAACTCTAGGGCTTGGCTGACGGTAACCCTTCTCTAGACCGTTACCCACGAGGTCGGTCACTGGGTTGGTCTCTACCACACTTTCCAGGGCGGTTGCTCCGGCTCTGGTGACAGCGTCAGCGACACTCCCGCTGAGGCTTCCGCCGCCTCTGGATGCCCCACCGGCCGCGACACATGCTCCAGCAGCGGTGTTGACCCCATCCACAACTACATGGACTACTCTTACGACAGCTGCATGAACCAGTTCACCGCTGGTACGTCGATCTGTGACCACTCATACCCAGGAAATATCAAACTCATCTATGGTCCATCTCTCACAGGCCAATTCACCCGTCTCCAGGGCCAGATCTCCACCTACCGTGGCATCAGCGTCTAAAAGTCGAGCTTCAGACTCGGCGCTCAGTACTCCGTGCCGTGCTCATGTAGTATTAGTCCATCTACCAGAGTTGGACAACCACATTTCACGATCATCTGTACTCATGTAGGCTATGTATCAAATTTAACTGGATTCTAAGGCAAATCGAGCAAATGCTTTGAGAGTGCTCCGTGCTGTGACAAGTTCCTGGTTCTTTGGCATATATCTATATGTCAAGACTAGAACAAGACATGAGCATCATCACTCAAGGGATCAAGCTAGCGCTTCGGCTAAGGAGAAGAAAACAATTGCAATGAAATTACAGACGATGTAGATGAAGATCACTAAACAAGTCAAACAATAAGCGCTTTGTGACCACCGGTGGAACCAAAACCTCCCTCGCCACGGGCTGTTACATCAAGGTCCTACACGAGGGTTAGCTGCAAGTAGCGTGCTAATAAAGCGAGAGAGGGACTTACCTCCACTTCAAGGACGTCTGGCGTAATAATTCGCTCGATAATGAGTTGAGCCACGCGGTCCCCTTCTTCGACTATTTGGAAGCGGCAAGAGCATGTGAACACGGGTGAGCCTGATCAAAGCGTGAGGGACAAGACAGACCTGTAAAGTCTTGATCGGAGAGGTTGAACAGAAGGACGAAGACGATGCCACGGTAATCAGCGTCTATGACACCCGCACCGGTGTCAATCATGAATTTGGATGCTATAAAAGCTGTAAGACAGAGTTGAAGTGGTTTCTGTGGCGAAATCGCGCACCTAACCCGCTACGAGGTGCGACGCGTCCGTAGGTTCCCGCGGGTACAGCGATGGAGAGTTGCGTGTCGACAAGAGCCTTGCCACGCGCTGGTATAATTTTCTTCTCGGCACTGAACAATGACAACGCGTCAATAGGGACAGCAGAGAGGCATAGCCCCAACGCGCACCTGTACAAGTCATAGCCAGCAGCGAGGGCAGACCCACGCGTTGGCAACTTGGCCTTGTCCGAGAGGCGCTTTATGCGTAGGTTCGAGGTAGAAGGAGTGTCGATATCCTCAGCGTCGACAGAATATCTACGTTTTTTTATGATTGGAGTGTTGGTCATTGCTGGCTTTGTTGAAGGAGGTCAACGAGTCCGCTTTGGCGAGGCTTATATCGAGACGCGTTGACGCGTCAACTCCGCTCGGAGTGTTCCGCCTTCACCAGACTTTGGCACTTGATCAGGACGCCCACGGCATCATTTCTCTCTTGTTTTCCGTCGTGACATCAGACCTTTCTTTATTGTCGGCCATCATGAGCAAGCGCCCTTCGTTATCTGGAGGGCAGCTTTCCTTAGACTCCTTCCTCGTCTCAAAGACGCGCAATGTGAAGGAAAACGTCGCGCCCTCGACATCGTCCAAGAGGAAGAGAGTACCGAAGGACGATGACGAGTATGACGACCGTGCTTCCAAGAAAGACAAAGAGGAGAAGAAAGTCCAGATCCCTCCTCGTGGAGCGAAACGCGGTGATTGTAAGCCACTCCCTTTGGCCTTGGACATAGACAAAGCATATTCACTTTCATATAAAGGGTCGACCCCTCTCCTACATTCAAGGACAGTAGGAGGCTTGCAGACCCCATTATCCTACGGGGACACTCCGGTGGCGAAATCGAAAAACAAGTCTACCGCTAAAGTGGCTCACACTGTGCCGTCGAAATCTGTCCAAGTACTCCACACTGCGTCACTTGAATTCTATCATACTGACCTTGTCATAGCCTGCGCCATTTCCGTTACCGTCGCCGCCACAGATCACGGCCTCAGAATTTGCATATATGAGGCGCGAGTACGTGGCATCCGAAGAGACGCGGTCCGACGTCGCGTCTACTAGTAACGCAGGAACGCTTCATACCCCGTCTTCACCAAGACGTAAACGGCGGCGCAGAAACCCAAGTCCGACATCTCCGGTGGAGCGGGGGTTCACCTTCAGTCGCCAGCATCGCACACTTTTCACGCCAGAATCCCAACGCGTCGTTCCTTCCTCTCAGCCATCGCTAGACGGTCGAGGCGACGGGACTTCTGAGGACCCTTTTACCGCCTCGCGAGCACGTCTGTCTTCACACCCCTTTGACTTCGACATGCTCCCTTCCCCTTCAATACCATCGTCGACTTATGAGTCTGCTGTATCTCGGACTCGCTTCAAGGTTCCACTTTCTCCCTTGCGGCTTGATCTAGGTCAAGGTGTCCGGGGATCAAGCACTACAGATGAACAGAAGAATGATAGTGCTGAATCGCCTGTTCGCTGGAATGAAGAAACGATACCATCCTCTCAGAGCCAGTATCTAGTAATGGGATCGTCGCCCGTACATCCCACAAAGCCGCTGGCGTTGAGGACTCCGCAACACCATAGCGACGACATTGTGCCCACTTCCCAGAGCCAAGAAAAAGAATTGATTATACCTAACGAGGGCAATCACTTTGTTCCTTCTTACTGGCAAGCGCAGAATGCCAACGCGGAACAGAGGTACGCGTATATTTCATAGGCTGAGCGCGCTTGTCATAACGCTTTGATGACAGCGGACACAATTCTTCGTTAAGCTCTCCGTTCTCGCCTTTGTCACCTTCCGGTGACTTCCAGCCACTCCGTCCTCCGATCAAGCCTCCGCCTCAGTTGGTCGAAGAGCCCTCACGGGTTGCGGGCGCGGGCGACTCGCAGCCTGACTCGCAGCTTCAACACTGCAGCTTTGATAGCTCACAGACCGAACCAGACTCTCAAGCCATATCATACTATTATCCGTCCCAGGCTCATTCCCCCGTCTTACAGCCCCATACCCCGCTTCAAGCCATCTCCTTCAATGGAGTCCCTATTCAACATCGGGTGGGTGCAGATGGCAGGAAGGATCAGTCTATGCATGCTGCCGAACCTATGGGGAGCCGAAAAGCACCAGAGAAAGACACCGAGCCCGTTTCTGACGAAGAGCTCGCAGAAATTGGTCCTATGCGCTGTTCTGCGAATTCGCCATCCGAATCCGCGAATCCGAAACTTGACACCGTCACTTCTCCAGTTCGGGGTCAGCCAGATCAACATATGTCTGTACGCGATGACCTCCCGAACTCTCCGACCACCAACCCTTCGCACCCCGCTGCCTTTCGCATTCCTAGGAAAATGGTGACCAAGATGGCTGATATAATCGACAGGCTTGACGCGATGACTTCTCAGGAGCTCGAAGGGAGTTTGTCTTTCAGCGATGTGTCCTCCGGTGGCTCGATGCTCGAATTCGAATCCCTCCCTTCCGTCTGGGGCGACCTCATCAACGGGTCAAACCAGGATCTCAGTGACATTGATCACGCTACGCGGGACGGCTAAGGTAACTTCCCTTCATGTATTTTGCTTCAGGTTCTTGGACTATTTCACCTCGGATTTTTCTTGCATTGGTTCACACGCATAGCTTTCGTTCTCTTCGCGCATCCGTCATTGCTCTCTAGTCGCAAACACCATGTAGCATAGTATATCACGGCGTCTAGTTATCTTGAGTTTGTACGCATATATGAATGTTTTCGGTCTCTATTTGGAATGGAGTTCGAACGCTAGGTAACCAGATGCTCCACCCCGCACACGTATTCCTAGATATTGATATCGGTTGTGCTGCTTCCAACCGTACGTATTTCCTCCACCTGCGCCTTTTCTACCTGCTCGATTACTGCTTTCACGTCTTGAGGTCCCTCGGGGTGTCCCAATGCGTTGGGTGGCATGGCAGGCGATAGCAGCTTCGCGTCGTCCATGACCTTGTCGCCGAAGGCTTCACCCAGCTCCTCCAGCGTGAGATGTGCCGTCTCGGGGTATACGAAATACACGAAGACGCCTGAGATGGCACAGAAACCGAGGAGGAGGAAGTAGTACCCTCCGTGGATGGCTGAGAAGAGAGGCGGGGTGATGAAGGCGATGATGAAGTTGAAGATCCAGTTGGAAATTGTCGACAGCGCCATGCCCTTTGCACGAGCACGAAGAGGGAAGATTTCTGCACCGAGCAACCAAGGCGTTGGGCCCCAACTGTCATATGATGAGTACGTGCCCAATGTTCAGGAGGTGAGGTCGAGACTTACGTCGCGCCAAAGAAGAACAGGTAGATACACACAGCGGCGAAGATTCCGTTGGCGGCTGGCATCCTTACAGGACCTTCCGGAAGACTGTCAGAGTAAAACTGCAGCCCGCCGATGGCCGCAAGTGACGCCACCAAAGCTGCGCTTCCAAAGAGCAAGAAGAACCTCCTGCCCCACTTGTCAATATAGAACATGGTTGGAACGGTTCCCGCACAATAGATGAGTGCGCACGCGCCAGAGTAAAGTAGTGCTTTAGAGACAGTAAAGCCAGCGCGTGTCAGGTTTGTGGGCAGAAAGTACAAGATTGCGTTGATCCCGTTGAGCTGGGCAAACATCTGACAGGTGATGCCGACGACGCTGCGGCGCGTGTACTGTTTGAAGAGCTGCGCCCAAGACGCCTGACCAAACGTGTCTTCGTAGGCGATCGCCGCGACGATCTCGGCGTAGCTTTTCTGGATTTCAGGTTCCAAGGGGTCGCCGTGTCCTGTGAGATCGGCGAGCGCACATAGCCCTTCCTCCTTGAATCCGTTCTTGATGAGCCAACGAGGTGTCTCAGGGAGGACAAATGTCCACACAATAAGGATGAACGCCATGACGGCTTGAATGATGTAGGGCCCACGCCACGCGATCTCGCTAGGCATAGCAAAGAAGAACCCGTAGCCGACCCACGCAGAGAGCACATAGCCACCGTTAAGGCAAAGATATTCGATAGACACGAAGACACCCCGAGCATGGCCAGGCGCAATCTCACATTGCAAGACGGGCACAGTCATAGAAAGCATACCGACAGCGACACCTTGAATGCACCGACCGACAATAAGCGTTGCCAAATTTGGAGAAAACATCTGTATGAAAGAAGCTATAAAATATATGACGGCGCCTATGCGAACAGACATGCGTCGGCCAAGGATGTCGCAGACGTATGCCGCTCCCATCGCGGATATAGCAGCGGTGATATTCAAACAAGCGACCGTGATGGCTGTGATATTCAGCCCTGGGTCAGTTGCGCGAAGGAATACGAAGATGATATCGCTCACCCAAGACGGTTGGATTCACGCCACTGTGACCGGCTTGTATCTGATCTAACGTCACTACCTTCCCGAACATCCTCTTGATGAAGGCGGGCTGAACCTGGTTGGCCGCAATTACACCTTGGCTGTACCCAAACATAGCATCACCGAGGGATGCTAGCGCAGACGACGCGGCGAGGAGCGGCTTGCCAACCATCCATCGAGGATAGCGGACTGTATATGTGGTACGTTTCAGATAATCCATGCCGGCTGGGAGTGAAGTACGATGATATCAGAGGGAGAATGAAGACTGGACAAGTGGTGCAACGTCAATTCGGTTGGGAGAGCATTACGAGGTTGACCAGGCCAGATATCCATCCAGCCAGCCATCCACAATGGGTACATTGAAGTTTCGTGGACTGGACGTGAACGCAATTCAGTCTTAGAGTAGAAAGGAGCGGGGGAACCAGGCTCGATCGACAGTTCGTACTTCTGTGGCTCATGAAGATTAGTGTCAGGACCATGATCATTCGAATTCATTAGGTTAACAGGCGGATACTGTACATACGCCTTATCTCCTCTGGATACTGCGGAGATGACCTTCGTGGCTGGGCAGAGATGCATATCCGCCCATCCCGTGTAAGGAATCGATAGCTGACTGCAAGTGATACCACTCGTGATGCATTCGGATCTGTTCTGGTCGTGTTTATTCTGCCGCAGTGCTGTTGAAGCGATGAAAAATGTGAAATTCTGATGTGCGAAGCGAGTGAGTTCAGCAAACGGGAATAAACGGGATACGATACGAGAGGCAACATTTGTGAGGAAGGACACCGACCCAATCTCGAGCGTCTTGAGCCGGACGGTGGACTCGGAGAGAAGCGGAGGAACGGAGACGGAGGTCGAGCCAACGCTGTGGGTCCGAACGCTGGCGGCACAACCCGACACTTATCTTATCTCGGTCAATTTATAGACCCTCAGAGAGCACGTCCGAGTCTACAATTCGCCCTCCTCCTCTCGACCCCTCACTCAAAATGCCTGGCCGTCTCCAATACAAGGTCTGTCGCCGTTAAACATGTATCTCAACGTCTACTGAAGTTTATGCATTAGTCTGCTATCGTTACCGGTGCTGGATCGTACGCCCATCGCATCTCGATCCCGAAAAATGCAAACCTGACTCGATTGCATGTGCAGCGGCATCGGCCTCGAAACAAGCATTCTCTTCGCACAAGAGGGTGCGAATGTGTTGCTCGTTGATATCAACCTCGAAGCAGCAGAAAAGGCAGCTGCCCTCATCGCGCAGAAGTCCCCGAACGTCAAGGCGATCGCCGCCAAAGCGGATGTCGGCAAGGAGGCGGATATCAAGGCAGCTGTCGACAAGGCAGTGAAGGAGTTCGGCCGATTGGACGTGATGGTGCGCGATCTCTATTGTGGGCACGATACCTAAGGCTAACCTCTAGACCTTCCTTACCTCTTAGTTCAATAATGCCGGTGAGGACAAATGGCCATCCATCTCGCCCCACTTACAGATCCCAGACGTCTTTCAGGAATCATGCACCCGGCAGACGACAACGCTCTCAACACCGAGGAACGCATCTGGGATTTGACCATGCAGATTAATGTCAAGGGTGTCTGGTGGGGCTCCAAGTACGCTATTCTGGCCATGCGCGAAAACCCTACGGATGCGTCCAAGGGCTTGCATGTCGGCGGAAGCATTATCAACACTGCCAGCTTTGTTGCATCGATGGGCGCTGCTACTCCCCAGCTTGCATGTATGTGGTTCACATACGCATGACCGACTTGCTCCAATCTAATGATTGTATATTGTAAACAGACACATCATCAAAGGTCGGTCTCTTGCAAGGGTTCTGTAAATTACTCTGAACGTGTACTTTGGCAGGGCGCTGTGCTTGCGATGACACGCGAGCTCGCTATGATCCACGCTCGTGAGGGCATCCGCGTGAACAGTGTTAGCCCGTAAGCCTCAGTCGAAGTTATCACACATCCTCTGATACTAATCTTTGCAATCCCAACAGCGGTCCTTTGAAAACTCGTCAGTACACTCTGATCTCGAACTCATGATCGCAACTCAATGTCATGCACATAGCTCTTCTCATGGACTTTCTTGACACACCTGAGAAGCGCGACCGCCGCCTGACTCATCTACCAATGGGCCGTTTCGGTGAAGCAGTCGAAATCGCCAAAGCGACATTGTTCTGTCCGTTTTTTCCTGAACTGATGCGCGTTGCATATTACTGATCTTTTTCTCGCGGGCAGTGGCTACGGACGAGAGCAGCTACATGACGGTATGAATATTAACACAGCCAGCATTATTTTCACTTACATTATATGGTTTCCAGGGAATTGATGTCAAGGTCGACGGCGGCTTGACATCGGCATATGTGACTGCCCTTGGGGAGCCCGTCCTCCCTCCTCCCTCTAGCCTTGTTTAAGACACTGGGGATCAGACTGGTTCATGTGAAGGAGTATAATTAATCGAAGTTCTCATATCTTGTTGTAGTACATAAAATCTCAGAAATTAGCATTCTGCATCACACATGAGAGTGATGCATTGATGTTGGAGTCACATAACTTACTTAGTGTGATTCAAGATGTACGACTAAGGCCACTCTCGGACAAGGCAAAATATGTTATTGGATCATGATCAAGTCTTCCACAGACAGTCGAGGCATCTGAAAACATTGTAGATGATCAATCTTCCACTCCGTAGACAAAGCACAGATATAGTACAGTCACTGCATAGCAGGTAGCAAGAAAGGGTCTGCTGTACTCACATCATCAAAATCTCAGACAGGAAACTGACACACAAATGAAGCACCAGCGAAGCACGATGAGCAGTAGTCGGTGGACTGAATTATAAGGCCTTCGCCCTTTTCTTGTCGCCCTCGATCTTCCTGATCCTCGCAATTTCTTTCCCGACATCATTGGTGAGCTGCTTGTGCAGTTCGGGCCTGTAGCCGAGCATGAAAAGGACTTCTAGATGGACGAAGAACGGAGCCAAGACCACAGCTGCGTTTTGACGAAGGTGAATACGGATACGGTGAGATGAGGTCAATACCAGATGCGAGGGAGAACATACCTCCGATGAGGTTGTCCAGAAGGGCGGGGGCGCGCTTCTCAGCGAAACCATGACCGATGAACTGAGCGATCCAGGAGACGGCGTGCAGCAAGGCCGCGATCGTGATATTGTCAGCTTTCTTTGAGAAGGAGGTCGCGGTCAACAAAGATGCGATCATCTGCGGCGTGTACAAAAACTATGGAGCATCATTGTTAGCGCTGACTAACGCAAGATGACGAGAGCGCTTACTGCAGCGACGGGATCAAGGACAAAGTAGTACGCAAGATAGATGGCGGCGTGGACGGCGGCGACGTTGAAATCGAAGGGTAGGTAGTCGTTGAACTTATGGACGACGACAGGGAAAAAGTCTGGGACAGGGAGAGTACTGCTGAGGACTTGGAACGTCCTAGGAATTCGAACATGAAGCCTTGTTCGAGAGATGGACATCAAGCACGTACCATAGGAGAATGGGAACACAGATGATGTGAATGTTCACATTGGTGGGGTTCGAGTGGTACGCTCCGTAGAACGTCAACTGCAGGAAGGAGAGCGTTGAGCTCCGGCGCGGCTTAACCTTGATCAAAGTAGAATACTCGCTTGTTTTCGAACATCAAACAAGTTAGCAATGGGCATGATGTCGACCAAGGGATGTGGAGATGTCGTAGGGAAATACAGAGAGTTGAACTTTATACTGCGTGTCTGCTGGCGACGGTGGTGAGGGGAACCGGTTAAGTATGATGGAGGAAAGGGGGCAAGATCACTGCAGAATCATATGCAGGCTCAGCGCCGGGCACTTAAGGAGCTGTGCGTGGTGTCCAGTGCTGGCTAGAGTCGTCTCGCCGTCTCTCACAGTCACTCGCCTGTATTGCTGGTGTATCCTGCGTTCCAAAAAAAAGAGGTCTACTAGTCGAGAAACACGATGTACTTCTCCAGATGCCGGAAAACTGCCGGAAAGCCTACAACAACCAAGGCTCTGAACAACACCGAAAACAACCGGCTGATTTCACGTCATGCGTCACGTGGCCACATCCACGTAGACCGGAGTTGTAGGTGGTTCACCGCGCTGCTCATACCTCCATGGTCCGTTCAACAATAATTGTCCGAGCTTCAGATGCTCTTCCTCTTGCTGCCAGTGTAGACGATGAGCAGGTATGCTCTCTGTGCTCCGTTGCGTGACCGCGTATGCTCACGCACCTCCCACAGACTGAGAACGCACTCCAAGAGCACAAACAACAGGCCAAGCTCATCTTCCGCCGAATAACGCCCAATTCAGAACCTCGGCTCTCAATAGAGAGCGGGGCTTACTCTCTTCAGTGCGCAGCCTTCATTCGTGCGCGTTCAAGCGGGAGCTGAGTGATTCGTTGCTGTCGCACGCCTCTCAGCTACCTCATCGCGGACAATGTCGTGTATCTGACCATAGCGGAGAAGTCATATCCCCGAAAACTCGCGTTCTCGTACCTGGACGAACTTTCCAAAGAGTTCGCAACATCATACGGTCCGAAGGTCGAAACCGTGCGGAGACCCTACGCATTTGTGGGCTTCGGTGAGTCGCACCGCCTCATGCGTTCCGGACACTGTAATTGAGTGTCCTGGTGATACAGATACTTTCATGTCCAAGACGGCTCGTCTTTACAGTGATACACGGACGGCTAGTGCAGCAGCAGGCGGCTCGAGTCTTGACCATATAAATGACGACCTACAAGACGTGACAAGAATCATGACAAAGAACATGGAGGAGCTGTTGTGGAGAGGCGATTCACTGGACCGTGTGTTTTCCATGATGATGTCGGTCTGTCGGTCACTCACATGCATTCGTCGACAGGAATGTCACATTTGTCGAACTCGCTTCGATCAGAGTCAGAAAAGTACCGCAAGGCGGCGCGGAACATCAACTTCCAAGCTATGTTGCGTCAGTATGCTCCTCTGGCCGGCGTCGTCTTTCTCATCATCATCCTGCTCTGGTGGAGGTTCTCGTGAATGTCTGAAGCAGGGCTTCTTTCACCGGTGGGCGGTACTACTTATAGCGCTTTCAGTACATAGACTGGATACGTGACTGTTGTCAGTGTGCACTTTGTCCTTTACGTTCTTATTCACCTTCTCTGTAAAATCGTGGGGTCTGAGACTCACGTGAGTGCAAGGATCTTATCGGGGGCAGGCATTGTTTTTTGGTAGGTGCCTGCAGGGTACATAAGTAGCGAAGCAGAAGACGTTATCATCAGAACGATCTGCTTATGGTCCATCGCTGCACGAGGCAGCTCCATCGTTCCATCGCCGCTGTAAACCCTTGATCTCCATCCACGACGAACACTCTCTCCATTTGTTCTCTTCTCCAACCATGTCGATGTACGGTTCCAATACCGCCCCTTACCCGAGTCCGCACGCGAGTCCTATGATGCAGCAACCGCAACTGCAGCCCTATAGCCCGCCGAGCGGTCAGATCCAGCCAGGGCAGATAACCTATACGACATCGTCGACGCCTGATGGCAGGATCACTTACCATCCGTTCAAGTTTGTAGTCATTGACTTTTGCTTCCGTGAGCATAACGCTAACAGGCCGTGTATGGGTCGATCAGAGCTGTGCCTGCTAGGTATGTGCTGCTCGGATTCGTCACGATTGATAGCCATTTCAACCCTGCGCGGTCTCTTGCTGCATTCATTGTCTCTCAGTTATCAAACCGCGAACGGGGTCGTCAGCGGTATCCAATGGATCCCTGCGGAAGCAACCAGTGTATTGCCCGCCGGAGCTCAGCCAGCCAGTGCCGTATATCATGTCCATTTCTCTCCATTTGCTCTCTTGGCTGACTGCGATCTAGGATTTTGCTGCATCATGGAACCGACCTGGTTCTGGAGATAAAGCTATGAGAGAATGGTATGCCCTTGATTTATCCATCTATCTGTTTTGCCTCGTGCAGGCCTGCCCTTCAAGCTCTGACGTCATCTATGTAACCAGGCAGAAGGACGAAGAGAAGCGTCGTAGACGCGAAGAGAAGGAAGCTGCGAAACGCGTTGCCCAGTGGGAAAAGGACCGCCGCGACCGTGACGGAGACCGTCATGCCCGTGAAAAGGACGCCCGTAGTGGACGCAGACTCAGTAACTATTCTACTGTTTCAGGACCGGGCAGTGGGCCATACCCGCCGTATGGTACAGTCCATCCGTCGGCTGTGGCTGATCTAGAAACTCGCTTTGAAGGCGTCGAGATTGGTCGAAGGGATTACGACAATCAACGCGAAAACAAGCACAGGCGAAAGAGCGGTGTATACGCTGATGGGTACGCGGCAGGTGTTCCGGGTCACCCTGTATCCTCCGGGTACACCCCTGGTGGATTCCCAGCTGGAAATCGTGCCTCCTCTCCCTACGCTCCCCCAGGCGCCTTCCCTCCTCCGTCACCTAGCAGGCCGGCCGCAGAACTCGGAGGATACGCTGGAAATCCCGTGTACCCTGGATATCCGTCGTCTCCGGGACGCGTTGGTGGAGATGCATACCAGTCCTCGGCCACCCCGTACCAACGTGCGGCTTCGCCCTATCAGCGTGCAGCGTCGCCGTACCAGCGAGCAGCTTCTCCATACCATGCTCCCCCTGCACCAGTGCCAAATGCATACCATGATCGCTCCAGAGCTCCGTCTCCAATGCCTACCCCTGCTGGCCCCTACGGAGCACCCCGCTCGCGGGCACCTTCCCCGATCCCTGGCGCTGTGGGTCCTTATGGAGCACCTCGCTCCAGAGCTCCTTCACCGAACCCTTACGGTGCACGCTCCAGGGCTCCGTCGCCTATACCAGGTGCATCTCCCGCGTTCCCTCAGCCCACCGTCGGAAGCCGTGCTCCCCCCTCTCCTCGCCCGTCACCTCGTGTGGGCGGCGGCGGTCTACCGTCTTACGTGCAAGAACAGCCGCTTCTGACGCCCCCCGATGGTTTCTCTCGCCCGCCAAACTTGGCGCAGTCGTACACCTGGTTTGACATCATGAAGATCCAGGACATGGATCTGTTCTTCAAAACGATGCCCCGTATGCCTTTGGTGCTTGTCCCTCACGATGTCTATCATGAGGACTGGATCAGGTTTATGCAGGTTTGTCTCGCGCGCATGACTTGTATAATGGTCAGCTGCTGATCGAGTGCGACTCAGGATCTTACCCTCGCCTGGGCCGGAAAGCTGCCTACCGCCGACCCTGCCCGTCACTCCCAGAGGCGTTCTGCTATGACCGCCGAACTCATCGACCTCTGGAACACATCGTTCTTCCAGCAACGCGGAGTCGAAGTGGTGCTCTTCAAGGGTCGCGAACGCCGTTCTGGTCCGGCCATAGGTTCCATCGAGTCTCGCCTCCCCACTTTCGATGACAGCGACTCCATCTCTTCATCCTCATCCTCCAGCGAAGACTCTGACCTCTCTGGCGACGACAAGTACGGCCGGGCCGGGCCCTATGGTCCCTATGCCCGCCCCACTGATCCGTACTCAGCAGAGGTCAGAGAAGCACAGAGAAGGACGCGCGAGAAGAAGTCGGAAAAGAAGCGAAGGGAGAAGGAGAAGAAGGCAAGGAGGAAGGCTCGCGAGAGGGAGAAGGCTTATGCCCTCTACCTCACCTGCGTCAATCAACGAGACGGCGCACTTGGTGTGCAGTTCTAAATGCGTGGCCAACGACCACACTCTTAACGAAGGATCGCCGGCGATCTTTGACAAGTTCTGAAAGGCTATCTTTTCCCTTCTGTCCTCAGTTCTACTCGAAATCTTGGACTGACATTTCTGTGTTACCCACCTGTAAACGTTGTAAATCTCGTGTTTACCAAGCAAAGAAAGGCGGATGTATGTATGTACTACGAATTGAATCTTTGTGTCCTCGTCATACGTTGCTGTTCGATTTTGTGCCTCGGCAGCTAACTTTCTGATCCCTCCTGCATGTTACATGGCAGAGTCCACGTCATCCGAAAGAAAATCGCACATTGTCCGATACTGCTACTAGTATACATCTGTCATAGAGTAAGACTATTATGGAACAATATAAATTAGTACCATCCACCACGACCACGACCTCGGGGGGCATTATTTGAACCACCCCTGTTGTGTCCGCCGTATCCTCCCCGATACCCGTTTGATTGGGGTGACTGCTGGTCGCCATATCCGCCATATCCTCCGGTATATGCAGCACCTCCAGCATTTCCACCGCCCCGAGGACCGTTATATGCGGGAGCAGCGTGTCCTCCTCTACCAGGAGATGGCCCACCGGGGGAGTATCCCCTTCCATGTGACTGGGCACCACCGTACCCGCCACGCGATGGCCTTCCTCCACGGCCGCCGGAGTAACCACCAGCATTGTAAGACGACGGCGGGGGAGGCTGTCTGTTATATCCACCATAATTGTTTTGCGGTGGCGCATATTGTGGCTGCCAAGACGAGTGCGCAGAGTCTTGTTGGTACGACTGAGGCGGTCGGTTGTAACCTCCCTGATTCTGCATACGGCCGTTGTTGTGGGACATTGATCCATAGAATGTCTGGCCGGCGAATGTCGAGGCATGTCCTCCGTAATCTCTCCCTCCGCGTCCTTGTCCACGCCGACGGGTGTTTTCGAGGTCGTCAGCTGTAAGCGCACGAGGCGGTCGTCGCACGCCAGGGAGCAATACCGAGCGGTGGGGAGTCAACTGCTTGGGGAAGAAGTATAGTACAGAGAGTGTGCGGTCGTTGCGTATGTCAGGCAAGCCTTGTGAAGATAGTGGGCTATAATATGTCGATCCAGGAATGCAGTCAGGGTTCGGGAGCACACTACCACTCATACCCTTGCTCGCCTTGACGTCGAGTGGTACAGGCTACATGGAATAAGTCAGAGTTGGACAGACAGATGATTTTCAAAACCGACCTGTTGATGCTTCCTCTTTCCGTATAATGCCTCTAAGAAAGGATAGAGAGGATGTTCTTCGGCTATGAAGAGCACCGTGTTACCCCATGTGTTACGGTGGATCTCGGCTTCACTGAGTTCTGAATAGTGTGGTGTCATTGATTCCAACAGGCGCTTTTCATCGATGAAAGGGAGAAGAGCGACCCCTTGCCAAGCCATCCGCTTGCCGTTCATGTCGATGTCAAATGTAGGAGGATAAAAGTCGAGAATCGGCGAATCTTCCCCGATCATGAGGTGATGGAAAACTGTAGGGATATGCTTACGACTGTGAAAAATGTGGCATGAGCGAACGAAGAGCGTAGAGCAGACGAGATTGTCGTACCTCGCGGCTGGAAATACGGACATCAGCTGCTCAAAAGGTTTAAATGGCTGTCCCTCCGCAAACTCGATTTTCATCTTATCGATTTCTTCGAAGTCTGCGGCGAAAGGTGCGAAATGGAAAGGATAATACCATTGCCAGGATGGAGTCTACAACTTGATCAGCAACTTTTTTGTAGACGATCGAAACACGACATACTCCTTGATAATAGTATCGCAACACCCATGCGAGGCCTTCAACATACGATGTAGTGATCCTAATATATGCGTCGAAGTTTAAATACTGGTTCAGCAGTTGATACTTCTGACGTACCGCTTCTTGAACTCGGCGTCGGTTGGCTCGACGCCAAACTTCTGACGGTAATAGCGTTCTCTGTATCCTGACTCCCATAGTCTGCATGGCAGGTAACCAAATATGGTATGAATACAAAATAGGGCAAAGGCATGATGCATGCGTACCGCACTGTGTCCTCCTGTTCGACTGTGCCGTCGGGATTGACTTTCAAGGTAAGCGGTTTCGCAGGAGCATCCCCATCCTCATCTTCTTCGTCGCCGATACTATCTTCCGCCAGGTCTTCTTCAGCCTCTTCAAAGGATCGCTTCACCCCTGCCACATCTGTACGCTTATCAATCTCCATCGCACTAGCTCCATTTCCATTCCGACCTTCCAAGTCTGATTGTCCAGTTTGTATTGACTGTACAGAATCAGATGTTCCACTCGATGGAGCATCGCCGTTGAAGTTCCCTGAACCCAGTCCAGGAACCTCCATGTCATTTGTCGATGGTATCACAGGCTCAACAACTGGAGTGGGCGTAGGCACGACGACAGGAGGCTTAGGAGGAAGGGCATGTCTTTTCACAGGCATCAAGCTGGCCATCTCAGCCTTAAGCATCTCAGCGGCACTCAAGTTCGCCATCCGTATAGCGGCGCGGTTTGCCACAACGTCGCGGTTGGACCCAGCCAGAGCTTGCGCGGCCGTGCGCCCGCTTGAAATCGCTTGTTCCGTCTTGGGGCCGCCGAGTCCGATGGAGTCTGCCTTTGCAGCAAAATTGTTGGCGACAGGGGCAGACCGCGGATTAGATGTGAGCTGTATGCTAGGAGATGGGCCTGAAGATCCATTCATATCCACTTTGCGTCGTTTGGCGTTCTGGTTTTGACGTTCCTCAGCTATTATAGCGTGTTAGCGTGTAGTTGCAAATTTCAGCAGTGCGGGTGGTGTCTACCTTCACGACGTCTGCGGAAGATATCGTCTTCTCGTTGGGCGAGACCCTCAAGAATTACTTGAGCCCGAGACAACATGAGCTGGCCGTGGTTTGTCATGTACCCTCCCATTCTCGGCAACTCATTTTTCCAAATCTTGAGTAATGTGTCGATTGCACCCTCTCGAATCTCGAGAGATGGGAGGTGCGGCAGAAAATCGTTTCCGACGAAGAAGATGAGGAGCACCCAATCATCTATAGCCATCTCGAGGTTGAAGGGGAACGGGGCTTGTGGAACATTAAGCTCAACTTCGAGATACTCGCGCAGGACAGAGACATCGAGAAATATGAATGGTTTCTTCTCCTGTGGGGGTTTCTGTATTTCTGCTTTGACTCCAGTACATTGAGCGGCATAGTGTCCTTCTTGTCCGCACATCCGGCATGCAGTGGAACTACCTGACTGGGCAAAGACGTCCTCTCGAAGAACCTTGAAATGAGGTTCATGAGTAGCCAATGCCAGCATAATGAGATCCGCATCCTATAGAGAGAGTTCATTGGAAGTTTGTGTAAAGGAAGAGAGGGTCCTCACGAGTCCGTAGATGACGTGTTGTGTGTTGGGATCATGCCCTGGATTAGACCTCTGTCGTCTTACATAGTCCATGATCTTGTGCTCGCCCTCACCCGGAACGCTTGCGTCTGAAATGATCACTTCAAGCTAATGGAAATATTCAGTGCATACACGTCAATTTTTTTGGTTATACGTACCTGCTTCCAACCAGGATCAGTATTCGCCTTTTGCACAACCCAGTATCGTAGCGATGACGTCAACAGGTCCATGAAGGGAGTGCCAGGAGTGATGGCATTTGAGTCCCAAGCCTTCTTATTCCTCTCCTCTTCGCTTACGGTCTTTCCCATTGCTATAACAAAGTTGATATCGTAGATGGGGAATCAAATAGTGGCTTGGCGAACCTTCCCACAAAGCGAGAGACTCTCGGCGCGCCTCCTCCTTCTCTTTGGCCTCTTGAGCAGAACGGAATCGTCTAGAACGCTGCTGGTTCATCTTTGCACGCGGAGCGACACCATCTGACGTGCCGTGAGACGCCTGTTTCATAGCATCGCGAAAAGGAGACTTACCAATCGCCATGACCAAAAGCTTTCGAGGTCTAATCATGTTGACAACTCTTTCGGTATATTTGAATACCTCAACCATCATTTCCTCCTCTGTTTCCGGGGCGGGCTAGTGACAAAATGTGAGCGAGGAGAACAGGAGTAACTGAATACGACAGACCTTGCCTTCCGGGTGTGTGCAGGGATGAACCTGGGCGGTCAAGTTAGTGGTAGGACAGACAAGGAGTCGAGTCTATACACACAATAGCATTCATGTCCAGGTACAAATTGTCGAATTCCACGTTGTTGGGGTTGGGCAGTGCGATGTTGACAGGAATGATGATCTCGTCACCGTCTTCGCCTTCGACCTTTGTCTCATCCTCCTCGACGACTGGACTGACTGAACGACAAGACGTAAGCACTCAAATGCATATAATACCAGATGGATGCTCACCAATTTTAGGGTACTTTTTACTGAGCCATCGGAAAAGCGCCGGAACACCCTGCAGAAACGTTAAGAGCCAGAAGTTCTTTCAGAAAAACGGACAGGCACACCATGTCTGCTTCGGAGTCTAGAGAGCCGGATAGGTGCTGTTAAATACAAGTGCGGACGAGGCAGAGAAACGAGAAGGGCTACGACAACACGAAGCAAATCGTCGTCGTCGAATGAGCGGTGCAAACACGGACTGTCGCGGTTTCAGATAGGAGGAAAGAGACGCTGACGTAACTCCCATCCGAAAATGGAAAGTGTCTTCGATGACTCTTCGATGATGCCGATTTCTGACTCGAGTCGAGATCTGTGCACACTCAAACGCTTCTTCGTCTGCTACTTCATTCGCGTCTACTCACCTTCGATTTCTTGAGACCATCATAGGCGTGGCCTCACGCCATGCCTTCAGCCCCCAGCTCTTCGAAACCTCCGGGCACACCAGCACCTATGCACACGAACGGCATTGGCGAGCCCTCCAGTGCGGGGCAAGCACCCAAACCTCAAAAGCAGATGACGAAAGCCGAGCGCAGAGAGCTTCAAGAACAACAGCGTGCCGCTAAAGCTGCAGCCAAAGCGTCCGGAGTACCACAGGCCTCACAAGGCGCGAGTGCGAGTGCGAAGGGGACTGGTAATAAGCAGGCTCAGCCGCCGACCCCAACTTCGTCAGGGCAGAGGAACCGTGCGCGAGGGGAGGCCCCTGCTCCGAGTCAGGTGCAGGCTAGGGGAGGTGCTACAGCTGCGGCGGCGGTGAAGGGCACAAAGGACGCGAAGGCAGGGGCAAATGCGGCGGAGGGCGCGGTGGGACGGTCGCGCGGCTTGCGAATATTCTCGCATTTCGCGCTGCAAAAGACCGCGAGTCATGTCATCAAGGGTGATATCCATCCAGCCATAGTGCGTCTCGGTCTCAAGTTTTCAGAATTCAAGATCTGTGGGGCGAACGCCCGGTGTATTGCGACGCTTTCAGCTTTCAAACAGGTGCGTTCTCCGCATCGTTCATTTCGTGAATCTTTCCTCAACTTTAGATGCTGTCGAGACGTGTAGGTTATACAAGACTACATCACACCACCGAATACCACGCTCTCAAGACATCTTATGACCCATCTGTCTGCCCAGATCAGTCATCTGGTGTCGGCGAGACCTATGTCAGTCACTATGGGCAATGCCATCCGAGAGCTGAAGTTGGAAATCAGCGGTTCAGACATTGATCTGCCTCAACAAGATGTGAGCCTGCTTGTCGTGTAGTCCTCGTTCATCTAACATGCATTTCCTAGGCAAAAGATGCGCTCTGCGTCAAAATCGATAACTACATTCGGGATCGGATTATTATCGCAGACCAGGTCATTCAAGAGACTGCAATTAAGAAAATACACGATGGCGATGTTATTTTGACATACGCAAGGTAGTCTATCAATATTTCGCAATCCGAGATTCTTCCTGACCTGTCCGATAGATCGTCTGTGGTAGAGAAGGTTCTACTTCAAGCATGGGCCGAAGGCACTCAATTCTCCGTGGTCGTAGTCGACTCACGACCTATGCTAGAAGGTCAGAGCCCACCATTTTTGGCAGGATCCTGCTTCACCTACGATTACCCGTATAACTCTTGAATTACAGGCAAACGACTTCTCTCCGTGCTTGCCGCAGCCAACATACCTTGTACCTACCTTCTCCTTCCCGCGCTCAACGCTATCATTACGGAGGTGTCGACCGTCTTCGTCGGTGCGCATTCACTCCACTCAAATGGTGCCGTGTTTTCTCGGGCGGGGACTGCGCTCGTCGCGATGCAGGCGAAGCAGCACTCCGTACCCGTTATTGTCTGTTGTGAGACGTATAAATTTTCAGAAGGCGTGCAGCTCGACAGTTTTACCAAGAATGAACTAGGTATCTTGGATCTCTACCTCTTGACCGAAAGTGCCCTGTTGACCACTGAATTGCAGCTCCCGTCGGAGATCTATTTTCGTCATTCCCACTTGCCCGTCCACGGGACTCGCTGCTGCTTCAAAACCGACCTAATTTAGAGATTCTCAACCCCCTCTATGACCTTACTCCACCGTCGAGCATCACCGCTGTCGTCACGGAAGTTGGCGTTATCCCTCCAGACTCGATCAGCTCCATCCCTCTAGCTTTAGGGCGACTCACAATTTGAGTCCACTTCTCAAACAATGCCACACCTTGCACCATGTTATACTGTACCAGGGTCTTTTGTTGTCAAGAAGTCCACGAGCCGCGACTGTATAACTTATTGCTGTCGCAATTCAAATGTTGTTTAAACAGGTCAATACTGGGATGTTATATGAGTAATAGAATATACAATATATCCTGGCGAGGTATCCTCGTGCGGGAAAGCCTCTAGTCGACTTCCTCAGAGTCGGTCCTTTTGCTTCCGACTAATTGCCGTTCTATCCACTCAAAGGCGCGATCGGTTGCTTGCTCTACAGGATGATCGAAAAGGTACGGCAGCGCAGGCACGATGGCAAGGCCAGTGAGTGTCGGCCCCCAGGAACGCAGTCGGGGCGATTTTGCTCGATCGAACGCTTTCTTAGCCTGCTTTACGGCGGTGTGGATTGTCAACGCCGGGAGCGCCCTGTGAACGGATCGCAATATCAAGTATGGGTGAAGGCAGGTCGACGCGAGGGAACATACATGGACGCTATCGATTGAAAGGCGGCACGCTTGACGGCGATCATGCCCACACGAGTGGATTCAGAAAAGTTGGCGGCCTCGAGCGGGGTGGGCCCTCGTCTATGGGCCTTGTAGGATTCGTAGCTGACATCACTGCAGAAGCAGATGTTGAGTGCGGGACGTCGGGCAGGGCTCGGAAAACCGACCCTATAAGATATAACCACGAGACACCGTAGGCGGCAGTCACCAATCGCGGAGAAACAACAGGACGGAATGCCTCGCCGACATCACTGGTCTGAGAACGTCGAGGTGAGAGACGGGGTCAGAGGGAGAGATTGGGACGTGCATATGCTAGGTATCGGTGTCCGGCACGAAGGACTGTGCGAAGACGGGCGCCATAGGCCATGTAGCGCAGATCGCTGTCTGTTGTGTCGGCATCCTTGTCTGCGAGGTCGTTGATCGTGGTCGTCGCGACTTTGGACATGGTGGGGGTCGGAGGCGTGGGCTGGAGTGGGAGGCGTCGCGGGCGTGGGAAAGGCGGGCGAGGTCCGGGGACAGCCGAGAGCGAGACAAGTGGGTGTTTGCGAGTGTTGCGAGTCCGTCGGTGCTCACCAGAGACCAGAGTACCACCCACAACACACACCAGCATCCTCCCATTCACCTTCCACCCGCGACCCCCCATGGATACTCGCACCGCCTCGCCCCCAGACGCACACACCGTCTCCACCGTTATCGGCGACCCCCAGTTCGACCACGACTCCATGCCAGACAAGATCAGCGCGTACTACAGCCTTGTGTTCCCGAACTTCACATACTACCTCCAGACTCTTAATGTCACCATCGGCCGCCGCTGCATCCCCACCTCCACCGCATCGTCCTCTGACCAGGTCCAAGTCGACGTAGACCTCGGCCCCTTGAAGAGCGTGTCACGGCTCCACGCAAAGATAGAGTACGAGGAGGAGGAGGAGCGCTTCATGCTTCTCGTCCTTGGCCGGAACGGCGCCTGGGTGGACGGCATGTGGTCTGGCAAGGGGAGCAAGGTCCCTCTGAGCGAGCGGTACGCCCTTTAGACTCTCCTCCCGGCCTTCGCCATTCATTCCCTGTCAGGTCCCAGATTCAGATAGCCTCGCGGACCTTCCATTTCGTCCTGCCGCCCCCGCCCGCACCAGAGGACTCCCCTTCGCCCAGCTCGCAATCCTCCGCTAACCGACCGCGTTCACCGTCCGTCGATATTACGTCCATCTCCCCGCCTTCCTCGCTTCAATCCGACTCTCCTCCTGCTCCCATATCTCCCACGCACAAAGCTCCTCCACTCCCTGATCCTCCACAGCTCCCCAACACGAATGTCATTGGCAAAGGGAAGCAGCCGAAGAAACGCAAGGTTTCGGACGTGGATTCACAACCACGACCCAAGCCAGAAGTCATGCCACCAAAGCCACAGTTCACGTACGCGCAGCTATGCTATCGTGCAATCAAGGCCCTCGACGGTAAGGCGACGCTGCAGGACATCATCTCGTGGATGATGGAGAATTACGACTGGTACAGATATAACGAGAAGACAGGGTGGGAGGTGCGTATCTACGCCACATTGACCTCCATTTCAGGAGGTTCATCTTCTATATCCAGAAATCAGTGCGACATAATCTCTCATCGAATCGCGCGTTCCGGAAGATGGAGCGGTCGGCAGGCGAGCGAGGCAAAGGTTTCTATTGGACAGTGGCAGAGGATTGTGAGCAGATGTTTGAAGAGCAGGAAACCAAGCTGTCTGCTGCTGCTTCGGGATCCGTGGTCAATCATGCGAAGCAGAGCGGCAAGAAACCGAAAGGTGGTGCGTCGCTGTCGGAGCCGCCGTTGAAACGCAGTGTCCGTGGTGAGGCAAAGGGCGCGCCCTTGCCTCCGCCACTAACCTCGACCCCACTCGCGTTCAAGAGCGTGACTCCTGCCAGTGCGCCTTCAGCGTCGACGCCGGCCACGTCCGCACCTACAATCAAGTCAGAACCGTCACCTGCGCCGCCCATCCCCCTACCGCCTCAACCACATACCGGCCCCGATGCTCCCGGAGCTTCAACTTGCGCGGCGTCGCCTCCACCACCACCACTGGCACCACCACCAGCAACCTCTCCCAATGCATCATCCTCCATTCCTCCGTCCGGCATCCCGCCAATCCCGGCATCGGTCATCATACCCATCATAGTGGGCCCTGTGCCAGCATCGCATCCTGCGGCCTCAGCGCCGGTGCCATCCACTTCCAATGGGTCCGGGACATCCCACCTCGCGACCCCGCCCATCGTCTTGCACGAGAATCAGCTTATCCTCAACCCGGCGATATTCTCGCATCTAACGCCGGAGCAGCTTCGGGAAATCGAAGCGCTAGGCGCTCAGAAGGCGCTCGAGGTGCTTCACGGGCATATAGTCAGGTTTTTGAAAGAGCGGATCAAGACCGAGGCCGCCCGGGGCAGGGGCCGAGGCAGGGGCAAGCGCGCACTGGGAGGGGTCGGGAGAGGAGGAAAGGAGAGCGGCGGCGGAGCACAAGGGCGGGAGGATAAGAAGGAGAAGGTGCCTACCTCTGGCCTGTTCACGACGGAGCCGCTGCGCATGCGCAAGGCGCAGCAGCCAGCTGCCTCGGTGCAGACAGCGCCGCCGATGTCGAGCCTCTCTCAGCCCACGGACATTCGACCGCCTTCGCCGATTTTGGTTGTCGACGACGACCCGCCGGAAGGTCCTGTGCCGAAGCGGCGGCGGCTAGACACGCTTGCTGCGTCAGGGATAGGCAGCTAAGCTTTGTGCTCCTCTGCTGTTGCCTGACATCCGTCACCGCTGCCTTGTCTGTCGTCTTGGGGTTCTTTCTTTGTGGAATTTTTTTATCGGCTTTCGTGCTCTCACATCTACGCTATGCTTCAGCCATTATTTCTCCCGTAGTAGTAGTAGTCTCACTCGCCCACGGGCATGCATCGGGCGGGTCGCACATACATACATACATACATACATACATACATATATACATACACCGCGTGTGGTTTTCGAGATGTCGTCCGATTGATGACTTTTTACGAGCTGACTAGTGAACATCCTAACTCGATGTGCATGCATTTTTATTCCGTGATGCAGTCTGTTTCCTATATGGTGCAGCACCGGTGTATATGTCTCCGTGGGATTTCTGGTCGAACTACCCACAGGCATGCCTTGTCGCCTGCCTGTGCACACCATTCTGAGCCCACAGAGGGAAGGGACCAATACACTGTTGGTACGGACACCCAGCATCTCGCAAAAGCCTATCACAGGGGACTGGTGAGCCCCGCACAGAGCCTGTAACCCGGAACGACGCGAAGACACCGCGCGCCGTCACGATTGCAGGTGGGGGGCACGCAGAGAACGGCAGCACAGTTGGCAGCGACGACGACGGCGACTACGGCCATCACGCAACGTCCGGAAGCAGTCAGAAGCTGGTGGAGGATCCTCGTCGCATGCATGTCGATCCGCGTGCGTTTGGCAGACACGCACGGGTGAGGAGGGGGGCGCCACCATCACACAAACGTGCACCCATTGCGGCCAGCGTGCATCAAGTCGTGGACAAGCGGGCTTGCGCCGGACGTCCGTCCGCGAACGTGATTGCCAACATGCAGGACCGGGTTTAGTGGCCTTGGAATCTCCATCCAGACCCGGATGAACGTGCGAAAACGGCGCACTTATGGACATAGATCGGTGGACACGATTCGCAGCGCTTTAGGTTGGAGAACCACGTCGGCATCGGCCCGCTGGATCGTGGATCGCTGCGAACTCTCAACCCCCCTGGGCACAGGGACAGTATCGAGGCCCAAGATCTCTATAGACTGGACAGAAGGGGACGAAGTGTGCCACAGGGCATTTGTATATCGCAGAGGCAAACTTTGAATCGACGGGTCTGATAAGAACGGCGGGTGTGTACGGGGATAATCAACATAGGCATGGACGTACAACTCGCACCGTACCGCCCTCCGAGGAAGCCTAGGGCGCAGACACATCAGGGCTTGCCTTTTGGATGCATACGCAGGCAGGGTTTAGCGCGCCTGTGACTGCCGGAAGGCCGCTCCAGGATCCGAGACACCAGCTGCAGGTTCCTACCGTGCAGCCTAGGTGCGTGGCCACTGACGGCGCAACAAGTCACGAAGCGGACCCCGCGATATGTCAATTCCCCGCACCGCGGGGAACTCTGCTGATGAACCGTCGCGTTTATTCGCACCGATGGCTGCTTCAGGACCGCAGAGGAAGCCGAAGCCTCCCCCCTGCAAACTTTGTCCATGCAAGGCAAGGCATGCGACACGGGGCTGCTTCTTTCGCGGGGGCGGAGAGAACGTCGGGGGATGTTCATGTGAATGATTTTGGCCTGGATAGCAGACGGGAAAAGAAGCAGATATGGAGACATCCGGCGACACGCTACTTACCGAGCGACGGCTCTCCTGTGTCTAGGACGAAAGAGATGGCTCTTCGGGTTGCTCCAACATGGGAGATGCGCTAAAGCAGTACGTGTTGAGCCGTGGAGGAGCGGCCGCTGTATGTTGACGTCGTGAAGGATTGGACTGAAAGGGGAAGCCTTATAAAATGGGATCAAATCGCAAGGGGTAATTTTATCATTATTAAACTTCCTGCGAGTAACGAAGGAGAAGCAGGGGATGTACCATGTTCGTCAGTGGCAACTCTGAGAGCGCGCTAGTGTCTGTGATACTTGGAAAGCAATCCACCCCTCATGGGTTATCGGTGAGAAAGACGGGTGTATGCCGGAGAAAGTAATGGGACAAAGGACACAGGACAAGAAAGGTCATGACGGACCTCGGCGGTCGATCCGAAAAGGCGCGGGAGCCCAGCGACCGAGTCTCACCTGCCTGGATAGAGCATCGAGCGGACACGTCAACGCAATAGTCACAATATGAACCAGCTACTGTGAATGAGGCACATGACGCAGACGGATATGAGCGAACGGTTTCTTGTTGGACCAGTCGTGTGCAGAGATGCAGACACGTTGGCCGCGCTGAGGCGGTCATAGGAAAAATGACGCCTGGTGACGCAGTAATGGGACACGGAGCTTACGTGTAGATGTCTGTGTGACCAGATGTGAACCCTGAAAGTGTGTCATGTTATGATGGGGCGAGACAGGAATGGTTGTGCGGCGAGAAGTTTCATTTCAAAGGACTGACGCACAGGTGCTCGGGGGGAACATCGCGGGAAAAGGCTGGAGAGAAGGAGGTGCTCTGTAGATACGCAGCCAAGAGTGGCGAACATTGGCGTTGGATGGGTAGCAGAAGATAGACTGGGGAAGTGTGAGATCTTGAGAAGCTGCAGATAAGGATAGCAGGACGATAGTTCGGAGGCTGCCGCGGCAGAAACGTTGCGATAGGCAGATATGCACGATATGACAGCTGAAAGAGATGGCGGGCGCTCACGCTAAATATGCTCATTCTAAATCTTTTTTTGAATGATCGCTGCGATGGGCGGGGCCTGAGAGTGATTTGCGGGAGGGAACCAAGATAGCAATGCAAGGGAAAAGGAGGGGCGTGCATACTTTGATTCGCTGTGTTGACTTGTTACAGGCGTGGGGGTGCGGATAGACGACGGCGGGTGCAGGAGAATGCATTGGACAACTGAAAACGGATGGGCTTGCAACAGACTTGGATGACGATGATGATGCATGGTGGACACACGTGCGAGCTCGATTTGTCCATGTTACGGAATGGCGAGAAAGGTGATTTGGACGGAGACTGCTCGGAGGGATTGGGTCCGGTGCGTCCATTGCGATTGCGGGGAGTCTGACATTGTGTGCGAGGGCGGAAAGAAAGAGGCAAGAGGAGAGGCTGGTATTAGAGGTTAGACATTATTTGCGTGGCAGGACGGAGGGAATGGTCCAGACCCCGAGTGAGTCACCGGCCGGGGTGGCGCGGGTCTTGCCAGGCAGAAGAACGTTTTTGCTCGTGCCAGATATCGTCACTTGCTGCCTTGACCGTCAGTTTCTCGCATCTCTCTCTCTCCTCCTCCCTCCTCCCTCCGTCCTACATTCCGACCACGTATATATCTCCCTTCCCGCCCTCACTTCTGCGCGCATCCTCTGCGCTCACATTCGTGCCACTTTGTGTTCCGAATACGTGTGCCCACCTCAAATCCGCCGTATGGGGCCGACTCTCGATGCCCGGCATCTCCAACCACATCTCTATTCATACCCTCCCTCGCCTCCGAACTCCACCAATGTGACTGCGCCCCCTTCCCCTCGCTTCCGGGCCCTTCAGCCTTCCGACCTCGGATCGTCTGATAAGCCCACGGCTCCCTCTGCCGTCCCTCGACGTACAAGCTCGAACGCACTCGAAACCGCTTCCTCTTCCAGGAGCTTCTCCATTGACCCCGAGTCTTCTTTCGCAGAACCCAGGAACACCCAATCTTCCGCTCAAAGCTCACGGAAACGTATCCCTCGCAGACCCGCGCCGAGAGCCTTGACTTTACCTTCGTCCTCCACTTCAGAACGCCTTCCCGGTGCATCTCCCCCGAAAACAGCCAGACCCTTATCACGGCGCTCGTCGAGATGTTCTACCGATTCCTCGTCCTCCTCCTCGTCTTCTCATTCTCCCACCCGTAACCGCACTCCTCCTCACTCCTCTGCCGGCATTGGTAGGAAGGTCGCTGACTCTCTGCAGCTCTTCAAGGAGTCGGCGTCTTCCCCGCCCTCAGAGGAATTTGACCCTCTTCAGATCACAAGGGTGGGCTCTCCGTCGCGACGCAGGACAGGCTCGTACCATGCAGACGACGTCGGCGAGGCGCGTTTTGAGTTTGTGAAACGTTCCGATTGGACAGAGCGCGAGGCCGCGGCTATCAGGCGCGAGCGAAGTGCGACCGCTCTTGATAGGGTTTGTACCAAGGAGAGCATGGGCAGTGTCACTGGGCGCGATGGACGCGACGTGGAGGTTCACCGGAAGAAGGACAGATCGGCATCTGTGCGAGACACTGTTATGAGCGACCTGGCTCAGTGGCGAAAGGATGTCATCAGCAAACAAGACAACCGAGGGCGTCCACGCGAGAGGCCGCAGTGGACAGAGGAGTCTTGCGTTCACATCGAATCCCCTTCTCGCAGTTCAGACTCATTAGTCGATGTTTCTTCCTACCACGACCTACAGGCGACTGGTCCTTTCATCACTAAGCGCACCCGTCAGTATCCGCCTTCCCCGTCTCCATCTCGTTCACCCGATGGACGCATCCCTCCTCTCCCATTACACTCCGTACAGCTGGACGCGTCCCATCTAGTCGAAACTCCAACCATCCTTTCCTCCCCGCAACTTCTGTCTGAAAGGTTCCCTGCGAGCCATTCTCGGTCCCCCACCCCCATCAGAACGCCCACGTCCGAACCGGCGCCAGACTACCAGTTGTGGTCCACGGACGATGAATCTACATGGGATACGACGTCTATCACCACCAACTCAACCACTTCCGCATCCTCTCCTCTTCCTCTCTCCCCGTCGCTGCCGGTTGGCCAGACCGACCTAGCTGTAAGGTGGTCCGCAGACGATGACGATGAGAGAAAGTACGCTGGTTACTCCGCCAACGGCGAGAAGGATTTAGGAGAGGACGAACCGGATCATCTATTTTTTTCAGGTCTCAACTTGTCTCAAGATAGCTTGCCACATATTCCCCTTCGACCGTTCCGCAATCAAGTGGGTGGGCATAATTCAATCTACAAGTTCACAAAGCGTGCAGTATGCAAGGTTCGCGTCCAGCAAACGGCCTTCTGATGATGTATTTGATTCGCTGATCGCTCCATTTAGCCGCTCGTATCTCGCGAGAATCTCTTTTACGAGATCGTAGAGCGAGAAGCGCCGCCTCTTCTGGACTTCATTCCCCGTTACCTCGGTGTCATGCTTGTCAGCTATCGTCGCGCTCCGAAGAGCAATGAAACCTCCACCAAGCCCTCGGAACATCAATCGGCTCGTCCCCCTCTTCACAAATCCGTCACCGATTCCGCCACGCCGTCCCCTTCCAATCCGCACAACCTCTCACCACCTCCGGGCGATGGCGACACAGAAGTTGAGGTCGAGGACGAGTTCCCCGAAGTGGTCCTGGATCGCAACCGACACATCATCCCAGAATGGATGCTCCGCTCATCGCGTCACCGCGCCATGTCACAGTCATGCACGATCGGCTCCGCGATGCCCCGCCATCTCAAGCGGAACTCGCTCACTGGCGCTGCGTCTAGCCCGGATCTCGGGTCGCCACGCCACTCGTTAGGCATCCAGTCGGGATCGAACTCGAGTCACAGCCCGAGTCCTCTTTCGCATAGCCAGGGTCTTGTGCCTGGCGACTCGCCAACGACCCCAGCCAACTCGCCCAACGTGCCACCCAAGACGCTTGGCACCCAGTTCCAGAGCCATTTCTTGTCGGGCAGTCAAGCAGGCTTGAGCAGCAGCGCGGAGACTGACGATGTATACACGCGTCCGAATTTCAGGCCCTTCAACTCTGAGCAGTCCTATCCACAGTCGCCTCACTCCAGTCTCGCTACGAATGGTTGGTTTGGGGGTCTAGGGTCAACGACCGTGAATACCAAGTTGAAGGATCACGTCTTCAGCACCATCATGCGGCGCTTCAGGCGGCGGCGGGGTTCACGGTGGAGTGGTGGAGTTCGGACGGAAGACGAGGGTGAGGTCGCTGATGGGGAGGGCGAGGGCGATGGGATCCTTGGCGATCGTGGCCGTCGGCGCACCAAGAAGCTGAGTCAGGTGGAAAGGCTGAAGGAGGAGGCGGCATTTGCGGCGCAACCACTGAGACGTGTACAGAGCGAGGAAAATATAGCTAGCGCGGCGAAGCTGCGTGCGATGGCGAAGATGGAAGCCCGCAGGCGGTCTATGGAGAGGCGCAGTGTGAACGATATTTTCGAGTTCGACGAGGAGAGGACGCGGGAGAAGCAGACCACCCCTACCGAAGAGGACGGGGCTCAGCTTTCTCGGCGCAGCCGTTCTCACTCACTCAAGGGACTTCACATGCCCGTTCCATTCAATAACCCTGACGTCGCACCTGTCCATATCCCCCATTCAGATGGTCATGACGTCGACGAGACATTCACTCGCCAGAACCACTTCATTTTAATGGAGGACTTGACAGGTCGCTTGAAGCACTCATGCGTGCTGGATCTCAAGATGGGGACGCGTCAGTACGGAATGGACGCCACATCCGCGAAGAAGAAGAGTCAACGAAAGAAGTGCGACAAGACAACGAGCAGGCGGCTCGGCGTCAGGATATGCGGGATGCAGGTGAGTTGTTCGTTTTCGCAGTTGGCTGTTTAGATGTTCCCTTTCGTTCAGTGCCGTGCCAACCCCGTTGCTGCTTGCTGTGCCCCTTTGGCCCATATGGGTTGTGTTCCCGTCTTTGTGTATCATCGCCCATTCTGACGTGCCTATTCATCAAAAGGTCTGGAATCACAAAACGCAGTCCTACGTGATGCAAGACAAGTATCGGGGTCGAGAGGTCAAGCCAGAAGAGTTTCCCTCGGTTCTGGCATCGTTCCTGCACGACGGCGAACGACTGCTTGCTCACCAGATCCCCGTCATCCTCGCAAAGTTGTACGCTCTCGCGCGCATCATCTATCGCATGAAAGGCTTCCGGTTCTACGGCTGCAGCCTCCTCCTCATCTACGACGGCGACCGTGAAGTGCAGGACGTACTCAAGTCTGCCGTCCTCGAGCATCCATCTTCTCGTAGCAAGCGCGGCGAGTCGCTCGAGCGCCAGAGCAGAAGTCGGCGCACTGCCTCTGTGCACAGCCGCGATCGCCCCGCACTTCGTCGCTCGCACAGTGAGGATGTGCTCGTTGGGCCTCTCGACCAACGCTGCAGTCGCAAGCGCAAGCGCGGCGAGGTCAACATCCGCATCGTCGATTTTGCGCACATGACGACTGGACGCGACTGGCTGCCATATCCGGCCGACTTGGACTGCCGTGCGGTGGGGGAGGTGACGAGCGGGACTGGCTACAAAGCGGAGGTGGATCCCGAGACAGGACTCATCTACGCGCGGTTCCCACCACATTACCCGGAAGAGCCAGATCGCGGCTTCTTGTTCGGGCTGAAGAACCTGGCTGAGACGCTGGAAAAGATCTGGAACGACGAGCGTATTCGGCGAATCAAGATTTCGCGCGACGATCCTGAGGCGGTGAAAGACCAGCTGCCGCCCTTGTCGGTCCAAGGCAAGGCGATTTTCGAAAGGATTTTCGGCCCGCCCGAGGAAGATGACCAGGGTATGCTGTCGACGTGAGCGTCTGGCTCCGTCTGGCTCGGTTTATCTGTACACACATTTCTACCCCTTTCCTGATGTAAAATTTTTGTCTGCTCCCCTCGTAAATTGCTCCCCATACATCTGCATATACATTCACCCACATCGTATCGTATCGATTCTCGGCTTTCTCTCTGCACTTCTCTGGTCTGTGCTGTAGCCTCCTTGATATCCAGTCCTTCATACTCCTTCTAATGGTGTTTCTCTTAGGTCCTTGTCCGTTTGTTCGTACTAGTATGAGCATCCACGGTCATGTAGTCTTTGTGTATTTACGAAATAACTACTGTACATTCTTCTTTTGTCTCAGCCTTCATAGATTTGCGTGTCGTCGAAAATGTAGACTCCGCTAGACTGATGATGCATATATAGAATTTTGTTGCATTCAATGAGGGGAGTGTTCCGTCCACGGTCCCGCTCACAGGGAGTGCAACTTCAAGCAGCGACGGTGAAAGGAGCCTATTGATGAATCATTGAACACCTTGACCGCATCCTTGCAAATGGGATCCAAATCACTTCAACGCCGAAAGCGAACCAAGAGGTAGATCGAGGACCGCCGGTCTACAGACAGCGTTCGAGAACATCTACATCTATTCCTCCTGAATGTATTTGTGGCGAATGTCCTTCCACTGTTTCTGTGCACGAAGAAAGCACGACGATCAGACAGGCGTCGATCTGCTGGCAGGTGTGCACGTACCCCCCGGTTCCAAGAGTCCCAGAATGAGCTGATTCCAACGTCAAAGCCGATGCCAAAGGCAAAAGCGCCAGCGAAGATAGACGTCACGTAGACGCCTGAACGGAGAGAGAGCAAAAATGAGCAACAATTTGAGGGTGGTGGAAGATGGGAGATTCACTGTTTCGCTTGACGAGGGTGTTATAAAACGCGTTGGCGAGCTGAGAGAGGTCTGATTAGTGTCGACGGAGAGGATGCAATTTTGACAAGGGTTCATACCGCCATGTTTTGTATGATGATGACCGTCTGGACTGAGATTATGTTCTATGCAAGCGCGTCAGACCGCTTGCTCCGCTCTTCTCCGAGCTGCCTCATTTGGCAAGCGACACACTCTTGGTCCAAGTCACTCCGTAAATCGACATGGCACTACAAGTCCTGCGAGCCTCTTCACTATCCACCCTCAGACAGACGCGTCTTGCATTCTCTACATCTACATGGCGCGCAGAACAGGCTTTGCAGTCTACAGTTTCTCCTACCACGCCGCAGTCTGAGGCTTCTTCAAGCAGCCAGGACGGCCCACCGGAAGCACCTTCAGGATCATATTCGCCATTCAGGCCTTCACCTATTGCGAATAAATTATCCGACCCTCAATTCCAACTCCATGTCAAATGCACGCATAACAACACAATCATCACACTCACGTCCCCAGAAAATCGTCCGGTTCAAAGAGGCATCTGGTCGGGTGGGCTATGCGGGTTCAAAGGTGTCAATCGTTCGGGGTACGAGGCGGCGTATCAATGTGCGGTGAGGGCATTCAAGAGGACAGAAGAGCTCATGCTAGAGAACCCGGCTATGAAGTTAGAGTTGTGCATCAAGGGATTCGGGCAAGGGAGAGACGCGGTGTCTAAAGCACTTATGACCAGCGAAGGGGAGAAAGTGCGGAAGGTAGTGAACCGCGTCACGGACAAGTCGCCCATCAAGATAGGTGGAACGAGAGCAAAGAAGGCGAGACGTTTATAGTCGTTCGTGAGTGCTATTCGAGCAGTTCTCTTGCATTTTACTGACTATCGCCGTCAAGGTCTTCTTGTTACGTTGGTTCGTGTGTAGATATTACTGTCGCTAGTACCGTTACTGCTTTACTCTCTCTGGGTTTCCTTTGTAAAGGATGTTGGGCAGCATGCTGGGTCTGGCACAACTCTGTGCACCGATGCAACGCAAGGTTAGCCATGAAGATCCATGAAGTTTGAAGCTGCAGACTGATGATTCCCTCTTCGTCCGACAATTTGTTCGATATAAGTTTCTGTCATATACGCTGCAACGAAAGCCCTTCCTTATATATTGATCTATGCATGCCTCGCTCTGTGATGTCGATTTCTTTTAAATGCATTCCAGAAATGCTGCAGGTAAGTTACACCAAGGAGGCCTGAGGTCCATGGACTGCTCAAGCTAGACTTCCGTTGACTCGGTCACGAGACCCTGTAGTCCCGCCCGCTGACGACACCGATCGGCAGCACTCGGCACACACTGCAGGGCGCAGTGCCGCCATGGCGCCTCATCACCTTCCGTCTTATTTCTCTTTCTTCACCCTTCTTCACTCCCTCTTCGTATCCTGTATCAACCTCCAGCACAGCGTGGTCCCCGACATCCACTCCTGCCTTCATCCTACTTACCATGGCTGCTGCAGCTTCTGTTGCACAAGGCGCGGCTAGCACGCTGTTGCCGCCTGCTCGAGATATCCCGTCGACCTTCACCGCCAGCCTCAAGAGTTGGTGAGTCTCGTTAGGCATACACTCTGTTAGGTTCTCTCTGAATGTCTTTTGTAGGTGGGCTGCTGGAGAGAAGGAGAGTGCTGCTAGTGAGGAACGTCTGCTGAGGTAAGTATCTCTAATTAACGACCTCTTTCAGTTCGACTGTAAATCTAACATGAACTGAGGCGCCTACCATTCTTCCGTTCTGCTTCCACCCCCTCTCTATCCGAAGACGACACATCTGTCATTGCGCGCAGCTCTAAGGTGCCGCTATCAGCTAGCAAGCAGTTCCTCAACACGGTTTCCTTCTCTCCTACCACGCCTTCTCCTGATGCACCGCCTCCCGCTGTACTCCTTCATGGCTACGGTGCTGGTCTTGGCTTCTACTTCCTCAACTTCCCTACTATCGCACAGTGGGCCGGCTCCCGAGGATCATCAGCTTACGCCCTCGACTGGCTAGGCATGGGCCGTTCCGCGCGTGTTCCGTTTCGCATCAAGGCAAAGCGCGAAGACATCGCTGGCCGTGTACGCGAGGCGGAGTCGTTCTTCGTCGATTCTCTCGAGCAATGGCGCGAGCAGATGGGGCTGGAGAAGATGACCCTTGTAGGGCACTCGCTGGGCGCCTATTTCAGCGTGGTTTACGCGCTGAAATATCCTTCACGGGTCAATAAGCTAGTGCTGCTTTCTCCGGCAGGAGTCCCTCGCGACCCAAATAATACCATGCCATCAAGAGAGGTCACCGATGGACAATCGATAGGTTCCGAAGGGCCCGAGGTGGCTACCACTGGTCGCGTTGATGCACTCAAGCACGAGCAAGCCGAGCAGAAGCGGGACCAGAGCAGAACGAGCAAGCTTTTCACGTATCTGTGGGAGGAAGGGTGGAGTCCGTTCCAAGTAGTCCGTTCCACTTTGTTCTGGGGTCCCATGCTGGTTGGGAAGGTTGGTCTCGACTGTGCTGTCCCTGCTCCTTGGCATATTGACAATTTCCTTGCAGTACTCTTCCCGTAGATTCTCTTCTCTAAGCGAAGAGGAAACACGCGACATGCATGATTACATCACGAATATCACTCTAGCTAAGGGTTCCGGCGAATACTGTATATGTAAGAATCTCTACCCTACCTCAGTGCTTTGATATCTAAATTGGGTCTTTGCAGCACATATCCTCGCGCCAGGAGCGCACGCACGTATGCCGCTCGTTGACCGCATAGCAGCGCTGAAGATTCCAGTTACCTTTGTTTGTGAGTATCTACTTATACCTCATTAGAAGTCTTGGCTCAACCTGAAGTAGATGGTGAGCATGATTGGATGGATCCCGCCGGTGGAGTGAAGTCTATAGATAACCTCCGTGCCGCGGGCAATGCTGAAGGCCGGATGTATGTGATTCCTCGCGCCGGTCACCACGGTGAGTCAACTTTTACCATGATAAACACAAGAAGATGCTGATTTTCAATGTGTCAGTATACCTGGACAACGCTAAGGCCGTGAACAAGCTGCTTTTGAAAGAGCTAGATCATAAAGGGCATTGAGGTGATGTTCGGATTTCGTCTCATCGAGTTGATTGTGATGTTCCCTTTCGGATTTTTGTACTTACCTATGTAGATCAGTACTCTGCATCATAATTTTTGTATATCTCAGCAGCTCGATGGCAGGTGCAGAGCCTGTGATTTGGCTGTTGGATAGTCATACTAGGCTATATTACTTTGCATGCATGCAAGCGTGTCAGTGGCAAAGCGATGGAACCAGTTCAACCCAGCCTGGCACATCCCGATATTGATCATAACAGTACTTCGAGATTGAATCAGGCTTTGCAACAGTTTTGAGAAATGGCTGTAGCGGCGGGGCGGGGCTGTACGGGCCGGATGTGCACGGCGTGCCCACTCGCGCCGCGCGCACTTCAAGAAACTTGTCCCTTTGCTCTACTTTCTCAATTACTCGTTCCTATCCACGGATTACCGAGTCACAATGGCAAAGAGCAAGAACAAGAAGGCCAAGACCACAGTATATGATGAACCGGACGATGGGAAATATATCGTCATAACGAACCCCTTCGGAATGAGAGCGGGTGCGCGAAATGACAAGGATCTGCAGATACTTTCTGGTTGGTTGGGCGAGATGTTTGGTCGCCGTATCAGTGTATCTGCTGTATACAGCATGTCAACTGTGTGTGCATCCCCCGAAATTGACTTATCGATGTTCTGCTGAAGTCGTGTGCGCGTTCTGCAGAAAGACTACGTTATTGTTCAGCTCCCTATGGATTTAGATGTTTTACCTATAGTAGGTTGTCACAAGTGGACCGAGTTCCTGACGAAGTGGGACAACCCAGACAGTCCTGAGTCTTTGATCTTCCAGTACAACTATAGGAAGAAGGGAGATCCTGCTGACAGTGCGTGTCTCTCAGGACAGTGCAGCATGCGCTCACATAGGTTCAGATAATTGGGTCATGCGGACCTCGAGGGATGTATCGCCGCCTGACGGCATCTTCGTCAAGCCGTATCCCTCTCCCAGCTGGGCAGCAGTGCCGCCGCAACTTAGCAACTACAACATGGTACTTCCCCTCCCTCCGCATCTCAAGCGCCCATCTACTCCGCCGGCGGAGGTGGCCCCCAAGCTTGAGAATGAGCCTCAAGTCAAACCAGAAGTGAAAGCTGAGGTGGTCGATGGTGCGGGTTCGCAGGAGTTACATTGATTCATCAAGGATCTGACTGTCATCTAGTAAAGCCATTTGGGCCGAAGTTGGACCCATATGAAGCAGGTAATTTATTCTATTGGAGCTTTGAAAGTATCTGGCCTGGAAGACTTCTGACATCCATCTGTGTATAGAAGAATTAGCATTGCAGTCTCTCCAGGCGGTGAAGAGCGAGCCGACGGACAGTGAGTATCAAGTGTGAACCCCGTGTTCAGTGTTCACCAATCTTGTGAAAGTGGACATCAAAACGGAACCTTCTTATCATGGCTATGCGCAAGATCCTAGGAGCGGTGAGCGCTTGTCAGATTGTTCAACTGTTCGTGTCTTATCAATATCCAGGGCAAGCCTCTCTGGAACTACAGGAGGCATTTGCTCGGTATCGAGCGACTGATAGCCAAGCGTTTTCCGGTATGTTTGCGATCGTGCTGATAACATGACCTTATACGAGTTTACAATCATCGCGCTAGCCCATCCTGTGAAGTCGGAGCCCTCCGGTCCCCGGCTTCAGAGATTAGCAAGGCCTGAAGGTGAAGGATCCACTGTTCTTCCACATTCCGAAAAGGAACGAGTGAAGCTAGAGCGGAGATCGCCGCACCGTATGTCAAAATTTGGAAGTCACGTACGCTTCATTATTTTGACCTTCATGTCCGTCTAGACACTAATGTCAAGATGGAGTCGAGCGGTGAGGACTCGAGTAAGCGCACCTTTCTTCTAAGTATACTGACTCGGTCTACAGAGCAGTCTGAACCTTCACAAAGTTTACGTGAAGCATTTGCTCGGTATCAGGCCGCACAAACCCAAGTGTCCTCCGGTGCGCGCTATGGTTGCGCTCTTACTAGCTGAGAGCATAGAGTAACTTGTGTCTATCGCAGTGGACCACTCTGTCAAGTCGGAGCCATCGGACCCACGTCAATATCAGAGTGGGTCACAGTCATTCGGGCGTCACCCTGAAAATGCTTTCAGAAGGTCTGAAGGTGAGCTTTCCTTGATCACAATTCAGATGGACTAGATCAACCGATTCGCGCAAAATGTTTGAGTGCGTGTTTAAACTGACTCACCGACAGGTTCCGTAGAGTATCCATCACAGTCAGAAACTGGTCAGTACAGCAATGGTAAGCTCGGCCGCTCACTTTCATCGACTCTCAGATCGTCTATCTCTCTGGTGGACCCAAAACGTGAGAATTCTGAACCATCCATTTTTCGCCTCCAAGCCATAGCCGGAAAACCACCATACGAAGTCACTCGCGATCCGAGACAAAGGACAAGTACGTATTGGTATCTGTTATCATCGATTTTGAGTCCCTCAAGCCATGAACTACTTGATAGGACCTTCTCACACCCTCCCTAAAAGGCCTTTTCCAACTTCTGAGGATCATGACCACGGTAAGATTCTCTTTTTTTCTACCTTCACGAATTCGGTGAGTCCATAATCTGAGTATATTCGCTGGCCTTCGACGCTTCTAGAGCTGCCGAAGAAAGCCAAGACTGAAGGTGATTTTTGAAATGGCATCTCCACCGCTTATTCAACACCCACCCATCTTGAGGCCACCGATACCGTGGAGAGAGTACAATCAAAAATGTAGTGTATGGATATAAGCGTCATCAAGAAATATCAACTTATGATTGTATTTTGCGATCCTGCACACGAGATGTAATGCAAGTTCAAAGCGCTACCATTGTGGCCTAGCAATCGAGGCCTGCTTCAATCGCCGTCCTAGAAATAATCAACTTCGTGGATTTGCAGAGTCTAATAGGTGATGCGACAACCATACAATCTCTACCGGAGTCAACAATCTATCCATTATGTGCTGCGAGTCCGTACAGTATCCAGAAGACAATGTATATTCAAAGAGGAGACAAAAACAAAGAGAGAGACGAAACTCAGGACAAGCTGAGAGCTGAAAAATTGGCTAAGCGACATTGGTGTGAGGGTGGAACACGGAACGCCCTAGTAAAAGGCGAGGGCGTTGTCTGTTTGCACCACCCTCTGCCGCTGTAATCTAATGAGGGAATCGGGATCGCACGCACCGTTTTTCGTATTTTGTCCTGATGGCGGGTGTTACCTCAGGCGCGACCAAGCACCTGCGCACCTGAGTCAGTTGGCATCGGTTAACCCACTGCCTCAGCCTCAGCTCTATGTCGGAGGACAAGCTTAGGGCTCTTGCTTCTGCTTCAATATACTTCCTCGCCGCTGCGTCAAAGATATGCACTCCAATAAGCTCACTGGACCTTCTCACTAGTATCATATCCCACGGAACACCTACTGGGCTGTTTGATGCATTGACGCCTACACCTTGCTTCCGTTTGACTGACTTGTCACGATTCGAGCTTATCCTTGATTCATTCGCGTGGCAATGGGATAGGGGACAAATTACCGTGAGTCACGACGACGACGGCCTCACAGTCATGGACATCCATCTCGGTTCAGGGAGCAATGACGCGCTTTCGGGACTTAACAGTGGCGGAAGGAAGCGTAAACGAGTCAAAGACGAGGATGCGGATTCTGCTGCTGGTAGCGGAGACGATGCCGAGGATGTTTACGAGGTCAAGAAGCCTATCTCTGCACTAGGGGGCCTCAGTAAAGAGTTCAAAGAGGTCTATTCCATCTTGCAGAAGAGCACTGCCAAGGGCCGCCTCCTCGCCGAACAGGTTTGTCTCTTGCGGATCAGTATGCCTGTGTTTATCTCAACGTATATGCAGTTCCGATCCGTAAACACATCCTTTGAACCGATCTGTGCACATATCACCAAGGACGATTGTGTCAAATCCCGCGCAGCGGGTTCTAACCCACTGCCAAGCATCTGCGATCGCGTTCATTTCCGCCCACTCCTTCGCCCACACACCGACACTGCTCTTGGACACTGCTCTTACTTGAACACATGTTATTCTGAGCCTACATACGCGCAGTCGCCGTCTATCCCCCCATTACCTTCCGCGCAGAACCAACTCAATGCCCAGTGGCCCAAGCCACAACTGCCATCGGGCTTGGGTGCCGGTGGAAGAGGCAAAGAGAAAGCTCCGTGCAGATATTTACATTATGAAGTCGACTTCGACCCCGGTGACGCAGGTCAAGAAGAGAGGAGGGAAGATAGAAGGTTGAAGAAGTCCTGCAGATTAGAGATTGGGCAAGGGCCTATGGGCAAGGAGATGTCGGTGGTAAATACTATTTCTTGTCCAACCCCGGAGTGGGATACCTCATCTTATTTGAATATACAGCTTCCTCCACAATGGGTCAATTGTGACTTGCGCAGATTCGACTACTCTGTGCTGGGCAAATTCCACGTCATCATGGCGGACCCACCATGGGATATTCACATGAGCGTATGTTGCATCATATATCTAAATACGTCCTTCTATAAACATCGCGTGCCCAGTTGCCGTACGGAACTATGACTGACGATGAGATGCGCGCAATGCCCATTCCCATGCTTCAAGACGAAGGATTACTGTTCCTCTGGGTAACGGGGCGTGCGATGGAGGTGGGCCGTGAATGCCTCCGTGTATGGGGTTACACGCGGATAGATGAGGTCGTCTGGGTGAAGACCAATCAAGTATGACTTTTCCCTTTCCCGTCTCTGCAAAGACTAACCGCTCATCTCCACAGCTGCAACGTGTCATCCGCACTGGACGTACCGGCCATTGGCTCAACCACACCAAGGAACATATGCTTGTCGGTATCAAGACACATGTCGATGCCGAAGGCAACCTCAAATTTCCCTCATGGGCAAACCGCGGGCTCGACACGGATACCATCGTGTCCGAGGTGCGCGAGACAAGTCGCAAGCCGGACGAAGCATATGGGCTCATCGAACGGATGTGCCCTGGCGGTCGCAAGATCGAGATTTTCGGTCGGAAACACAACGTACGGCCGGGGTATGTGCATTCCGCATCCCGTTCAACCTTTGCTGCATTGACTTGATCCCGCACAGCTGGCTGACGCTTGGTAATCAATTGGGAGGCGATCAGATATTCGAAGAGGATCTGGCCGCTAGGATCAAAGCAAGGTGAGCTGTGCGGCTTGAGCCGCTTAGTAGTGATCATTGACATTCTATATTACAAGGTATCCGGAGCGAATCATCAACGCGCCTACAGGGCCTACGGGCATGAATCATCCACAGCGCTGAAATTTACATTTGAATCACAATGCTGAAAGGACTTTGTAAACATAATTCTTGGGATTTGCAATTTTGGGACTGCTTTCTCTGTATATGTACTCGCCACATGTAAACATCAGCACATCTGATGCAATTCAATTCTCGACCTCGTTGAGGAGCGTAGTGCATCCGTGTATCGCACAAAGATTCGCGCAAAAATTGAATCTAAAGTCTGTCCGTTTCAGCTTGGAATCCCTGTTCGTTTTCACTGGACAACACTTCGATTTCCACAGCGGCAAGGTTTATTCGAGCTATGTCATTCAAGATCATGTTCCACCTACCAGCTTGTGAGTTCTCAAATAAAAAATTTGGTGGAGCTATGTGAGTATAGATTTCGGGAACACCGCAATCTGGGTTCCTTCTCATATCCCTCAAAAGTATGAAGTATTATTCACAATGTTCACGTACACTCGAAGTCCGAAACAGATTAAATTCTCGGTGAACAAGATAAGGGGGTTGGGGCCTTGGGGGCCATTGTACTTGATCTGTACGAGAAGTTAAAGATGGCGATGTATCAAGGGTTAGGTTCAGAAAATATTATGAGGATGGTGTCCATCAATTGTCCACGAAGTCCTCAACTTCCGCACTCCATCCAAGCGTCTCTGGCGTGATCCCAATCCTCCTCAACATGAGACCGATTGTTTCCTCTTCCTTCTCCTTCTCTTCCACAACTTCGTCTGTTATCGCTCCACCGTCTTGAAAAATCCCTTCGGCCGCGGTGACCTTACCACTCTCCCTTTCGTCCCAGCCCCCCCCCCCTTCCCCAGTTTTTTGCTTGTCAGCACCTACATCTTCCTGAGCAAAGTCTCGGACGATTCCCCAGAGTTCATAGGCTGCTTCTCTTCCGACCTCGGTCCACTTCCACATTAACTCTTTAAGCTTCTCTTCATCGCCATCCCGCTTAATCTTTACCGCGCGCCTGAGAGCCATGACCTGGCGTTCGAGGGACTGGATCTTCGCAGTCGGCAGGACGATGGTGCGCGACTGCGAATTGCTCGATCCTCCAAAGGGAGACTTGAACTGTGACGCGGCTCGAGATGCGAGCGCAAGCTTGGTCATGGTGCGGTTGACATTGGCAGGGCTCCTGGAACCAGGCTCAGACTTATGAGGGGGTGATCCTGTATTGATGCCTTGTCCTGACGAGAGAGCTTTGTCGTGCTCAGAAGCAGATGTGCCGTTCCAAGGAACTACCTTGGCCATCAGAGGCGATCGGAAGGGAGTGACGAGTTTTCGACGTGAAACTTGCTGCGATGCCAGAGTTGGACGCTTGGGGACGGGGACGGGCAGGCTACGAGGAGGCGATGATTGTGTATCGTCTCTTCTCTAATTGACATGCAGACATTGGATACATCAAAAGAGAATATGGGAATAGCCTACCAGACGCTTGTTTGATCCGCTTTTGTGATCTGGGGGTGGCGAAGACATCGTTCGCTGCAATAGACGTTACGAAAAAAATCAGAGAGGCTTGCCCTTCTAACGGACCTTTCCTACATCAGCTTTCCTTTTCCTGTTCATAGTCGGAGATGATCGAGAAGGCAAGCCGTTTGCTGACTCGCCAGCAAGAGAACGGTCCCTGGCGCTCGGCACCATGCGCAAGGAGCTAGTAGGTGAATGAAAAGCCGGACTTAACGATGGATGCACTCCGTAGTAAAGATCAGCCGACGAGAGCACTGGAGACGAGACAGACGAGACGATGGTTTTGCCACAGTTTAGATCTGCTAGCGAGAGTACTCGATTCGGAGACGAGATGAGCGAGGATGCAGGACAGCCAGAGCTGGAAGGGTCACCAGAAGGTGATGATCCAGAGTTGAGTCCAACGCTCGGAACGATTGTGATATCTTCTACAGGATGCGCAAGATTGCTGAGGAATCCAGTTCCTGATTTGTCGGCGGAAGACACGGGAGATACAGGAAACGGTATCAAGCTCAGTGATTTATGAGAAGGTAGGACAGAAGTATAAGAGCCAGAATCGGAGACGCCAGGCTTGGGAGACAACAACAGAGGATCAGTAGTGAAAGGCATTTCCCTTTTCGAGTGAGGGTCATTCATTGGCGAGATTAGCGGGTTGGTTCCAGAAGATGTTAGTTTCTCAACGGTCGCAGGACGAGACGGAACCAGAGCATGCAGAGACGATAGATGAGGTGAATCACGACGGGCACAAGAAACCTGAACACACTTGTCTCGAGCTGAAGGTTCACCTGTTTCCTGAAACCATACGAACAATTAATATCGAGACCTTAAACTGTCCAAGTGATGGAAAAACGGCGTATCTACCAAGTGATCGTCACAATCTGAACAAGCCCAGTGGTTTGAATTCTCTTGTGAAGTGGGCGCAGAAGGGTTGACATCACCAGCCGGACTGGAGCTCATGAAAGGAACAGAGGACGGGGCAGGTGAGGAAGATGGCGGGAGATTTTCCTCTGTGCCGATATCTGGCGAGTTCGAACGTCGTAGTCGACTTTTATCCTAATTCGGAAAAGCGGTCAGATACCCTATGACGGGAGTTGGATGGCGAATACTTTTTGTGAAATATCCTGCATGAGACGAACGAAGGCAAGTTCAGCAAAGGTAAGTTCAGGGTCCTCCGCAAATCAAGGTTGGGGCATTACAATGAGATGACTCGTACCGCAACCGATGGAGAGGAGACAATATCCTCGAGAATCTTCAAGACATCAGAGTCGCCTTCAGATGAGTGCTCTAGTGACACCATGATGTCCGTGTATTTGTTGACCATGGCTTCATGGGGTAGGCCACCCATTGAGCAAGTGGTGTCGCTTACGTCCTGGTTTGATGATCGTTTGGGGGAGCATGTTGTTGCAGACATCTTGTGATTGAGAAAACGTCAACACGCATATATGCACATTTGTCTCCATGCATTGAGATCTCACTCAAACGTCAGACTCACCAAATCAGTGAGTCCAAGCCCTATATCCTGCATTGCATCAAATCTCGACTACAGGGAGATTTGAGAGGTCACGAGCAGTATCACAAGCTGCCAATTGTCCTCACCTCTGCAGATGCCACCAACCAAGGCCCAGTTCTGGAAGATCCTTCGGACGGCGACATCGAGGGATAGATCTGTCAAGACAAGGCTCATGGATTGAGTTCCTACAAATCGTGAAACAACATACGATTGGCAGGTACTAAGACATGTTGCATATAGTCTGAGTTAGCGTTCGAAATTGGATGCCGGTGGTATTTATGCCATATTTATTTGTTGTTGACGTGTTGTTTGTCTCTCTTTCCTCCTCACACCTCCTCACACCTCCTCACACGAACCTGAGTACTTGCCTCTGTAGCAGCCGAAGCTCGATATATGCTATATGGTCGTTGTCAAATCAACATCAATGATCTGACTTGCAGGTGTGTTTCCTTAGTTGAAGTGTTTAGACCCCGCGCAGTCAGATGCGCCCAGACGCTCACCGCAGTCAGACTATGCGCTAATACACAGAACAGCTGTCTTCTGTGTCAAGTCAGCCACGGAGACTAGTGCGCTACATACTTTCAGCGCATGACACGCAAACAGATATCCCGCATTGATTGCAGGTCCTGTTTAACGCTTAAGCTCAAGGCGTGATTGAACGACCTTTCTGCTATGCACCTCCCACACTTCTATTAGCATAACGAACGACGAATCTATTTCTATTTGTCCCATTTGGCTCCCACCCCACTGCCTGAGAAAATGAAACTGCAAGCTCTATGTTTTCCATACAGGATGTTATGGCGGTCCACGGAGGCAATGGTGGTAATCTCCCTTCCCATGCGATTGCAACCGCACATTTCTCTGACCTCCGGATGTAGGGGTATTTCTCGCGCGGCGAAACATATTAAAGACTCGCAATCTCTGGTTGGCCTTGCTAGGAAGTTTACCACTGCTGAAAATGCGCCTCCTCTTCGCGATTTTCGTCTCAACTTTATCCTTGATCGCTTCTGCGTCCCCTGTGTTCCGCGTGGGCATCACAGTACCTCTCACACGGCATGTGAACTTTGCGGATGGTAATGGTCTATTGAATACGACGCTGTTGCAAAGCCACCTCGCAGCAGTACAGGGAAAGCTTCGAAGAGGCTTCGAGGCGTTCAAGCAGAATACGGGCACACAGCATCCCAGCGACAATGGTCATCTTCACAAGCGGGCTACGGGTGCCGACAAGCTCATTGATGATGAAGGCGCTCTCTGGCAAGGTAATATCTCCGTCGGTAATCCTGCTAAAGATTTCACTGGTAGGTATCTCACACTCAATATATCTGACTGGAAGTTGATCATTGCGTATAGTTGACTTTGATACAGGTATTTTTGTCGTATTTCGTGCAATTTGCGTTGATGTCAACCGGTCGTGACACAGGCAGCAGTGATCTCTTCCTACCAGGGACTGATTGTACTGTGAATTGTGAAGGACATACTCTATATGACCCTGATGCCAGCTCCGAGGCCTCCGATACCAATGCGCCATTCAGCCTCGCATTCGGCGATGGGTCGACTGTTCAAGGGACTGTTTTTAGGGATACTGTGACAATAGCTGGCTTAACAGTACGATCATGTACTTCTGCCACTTGCATCGAACTCCCTAAAGATGCTTGCAGGCGAACAACCAAGCAATTGGTGATGCCAACCGATTCTCTGCTGGGTTTGCCATCGATGAGTTTCCTCCAGACGGGCTCTTGGGGATGGCGTTCCCTCAAATTTATGTCTTCGGTGAAGACCCATTCTTCCAAACCTTGGTCGCACAAGGAACGGTTACTGCGCCCGAATTCGCATTCAAATTGGCTACCTCGGGCTCGGAGCTCTTCTTGGGTGGAGTCAATGACAACCTATTCACAGGCAGTTTTACCGAGCTACCTGTCACGACAGTGGTATGCTCGTCCCCCGCTAATTAGATAAGTGTCATGTAAACAACATTTGCATCTCTTAGGGCTTTTGGGAGGTCGATCTGGACTCGGTCAATGCAAACGGAGACGCTGCTGTGACCGGCTTGTCCGCTATTATCGACACCGGCACCACTTTGATAGTTGGGGACGCCAATACCGTTGCGCAGTTTTATGCCTCTGTTCCGGGTGCAAAAGATGCTACGAATACTGCGGGCCCCGGTTTTTTTACCTGTGAGTTTTGTGCTCTTCGAGGCGATCATGATCCACTTACTTTGGCCCAGTCCCATGCGCTTCTGTTCCCAATGTTAGCTTGACCTTCGGTGGTACTGACTTTTCTGTGTCTGCCGATACCTTCAACTTGGGTCGACTGTCTGCCGGCTCGTCGCAATGCGTCGGTGGCATTGCTGCCGCTGACCTTGGGTGTTGGCTCCTAAATTCCTATTTTTGATTGCTCCGAGCTCATCCAATACATAGCTTTTTGGGTTGTCGGAGATGTTTTCCTCCAGAATGTTTATAAGTGTGAGTTCGGCAGTAGAGTGATACAGATGTGTTTACTCACTTGACTACTACAGTGTTTGATGTTGGGAACACAAAGGTTGCGTTTGCAACATTAAGCTGAACGGTTCCTCTCAGGGCGCTCCTTGCAAACTCTAAGAACACTGTATTCCCGAAGTAGTTGTATGTAGATACGAACGTCGGTGACAGATATCATCCCGATAAGTGTTGTTAAGAAAGAGGCGGTCATATTCTCAAAAGGAGAAATGAAGGACACTCTGACCCAACTCAGACCTATTCCTTAGCATCCTGCACAGCTCGCAGCTCCTCATATGGTGACTTCCTCTATCTAATATCACCGGCGTCCACTCTGCACCTTGCTCACTCTGGAATCTCCACGCTCACTCCGTTTTCGGAGTTTTTCCTGTCTCTTACTCAAGCTCTCTGGTGGGTCCTGTGTTTCTTCGGGACCAGACGAGGACGGCCTTCCTAATAGCACAGGAGAGATGAAGGAGTACCACAACTTGTAGAAAACATAGACCGGTATCTGAAGTGAAAGTGAGACAACAATTCACGAATGCCTCCGATGAGATAACATTCGTACCGCTGCGAATAGCCACCATACCCACTCTCCAAATATTGCGCTCCCTATTTGTGTAGCCCCTACGAGGGGTCAGTCAGTAACTCATGACTGATGGTAGCGGGCTCACAGGCAACGTAGAGGACGTCGAACATCCATTCTGTCACGCCGGGCTGGTTCAAATCCTCTCCGGAGGAAATCAATTGTCCAGTGCTATCACGTTTCGGAGTTCCCATTTTGACCAATCGTTGGTAAATGAACTGAGAGACGATGAACGAGAACGTGAAGAAGAATCCGACTTTCTTCGTCGTGTGGGTCTTGAGCAGCCATCGCACGACAAGTGGTAGAAGGTGACTCAAGAGTTGCCCATAGAATAAATTCTGAATGGCTGCTTCATTCTGAGAGGCTGAAGAGAAACATTGGGTCAATAATAATTGCGGGTCGAATGGCGAAGAAACGATGTACAGACCTGTCTTCTTGGCAGAGGCGTTAGCCATGACCGGGACCAGCAGGATGATCAAGGGAAGCGTGATAATAGGTGTATACACACGCGTCGCGCTCGATCTCAAACCCAAGTTAAGCGTGTCAAGCGCTTAAGTGCTTAAGCACTCACATGCACATCGTCGCTCAACCTGCGATCAACCGTTTAGCTCGAAGCCATCATCAGAGGTCAGATGAGTCCTCAAACAATACTGCCTGCGGGGTCAATCAAAGATCTAGCTCAAAGCGCGGCTCAGTCCAACAAAGAACATCAGTATGCACTCAAAGTCTATACTGAACGATTGCAGGCTGAGCTTGACTCGGTCGATAAATTATTGGTACGCATCCCATTGGTCGCCGTCTGTGAGCGGCTCATTCATCTAAATTACAGTCAGTGGCGGAATGTGAGGAAGACGAGGGCAATGGTGGCTCTAAAGGGTCTATTCTCATTCCTGGATCCAAAAGACCTGCCGGACTTTTATCAAGGGTGGATCTCACCGCAGAGGTAGCACGCGTCTAATCATACAAGACTTTCACAAGTCTAATATGTATCACAGGACTCCCCTTTTCGGGCCCATAGCGAACGACGCAATCGATTCATTGAACTCACCGAGATGCATCCCAGTTCGTGGCTATGTGTATTAGTAAATGTATCTCTGATTCTCTTTTACTAGTGAAAGCTAAGGAGTTGGAAAGCCTAGCAGAAGCTGTTCGCACCGAAAACTATCGTATATACGCTTACGAATCACAAAGACGGTAAGTCAAAACAATGTTTTGCCGTATATTGATTGTGTGACGTTCTCTGTGGTACAGAGGTCTCCAACCGTTCTTCGGTGCGCACGAACAGCCCAAAAATCTCGAGATCAACAAAGATGGCCTCGAGTGGGAGCGAATTGCAGAAAAAGTACGTTTGTGTCTCCAGCGATCGGTTTGGGGCTTCCTCAATCATATTTTTCAGGTCAACAGCAATTCAACTTCCGCCATCACCCGCACTTCGATGGGATGTGAGGTTCGTTGGTTAGGGGACCGTCATCCGGAATTCAACCACACAACATGGATGGGCGAAGAGATTGCGAAAGCTCGGGCACTTGCAGTTGGTGTTCCGGAAGGCCAGGTGGATTGGTACGAAATCGCTAAGAAACTCGGGGTATGCTTTCATATCATCGTGCCGGTCTCCCCGCTCACCGTGATTGCAGACGAATCGAACGCCCCTGGATTGCATGCGCCATACGATTCCCCGTGCCACTCAAAGCTGGACAGCAGAAAGTGACCACAAGTTAATCCAATCTGTGGAAAGATATGGTACAGAAAACTGGCATTTGGGTATGGTCTCCCGCATACAACCAGGTTTGATGACTGAAATATGCCTTCAGTTGCTAGAAATGTTTCTGAAAACGCTCAGCCTGTCCAGTGCCAACATCGATATTTGCGCACTCTCGATCCATTGCTGAAGAAAGGCAATTGGACGCCAGAGGAAGATCAGAAATTGCGCCAGGCAGTTGCCTTCTATGGACACGCGTGGATCGAGGTTGCATCAGTCATTCCTGGAAGGAACAACGAACAATGCCGTGACCGATATTCAGAGAGATTGAACCCGAAAAACGCGAGGGGCAAGTGGACAGAGGAGGAGGACGAAAAGCTACTCTCTGCTGTTGCGGAGTTGGGTGATTCGACATGGAAAGCGATCAGCGATAAGGTCGGGACTGGTCGTACAGACAATATGGTACTGTGGATCTTGTTCAAGATATTCTCGTGCTCACCCTACATTCAGTGCCGTCACAGATATCAACTGTTGAAAAAACGACCAAGCGTGATAACTTCTCAGTTGCCTGCCGAAGATGGCATCGTTGCACCTGAGACCACTTCTACAACCAAAAAGGCCAGACGCACACGCGCAAAGAAGGTAACGACGACGACGACAGCACCGACAGCGGCAGCATCAGCAGCATCAGCAACAGATAATCCTGAAGCGGGGCCTTCAACGTCTGTTTCTTCGGGAGAGCTCATTGCGTCAAAACCAAAACCACGCCCTCGCCTCAGGAAGAAAATGCCCAAAGAGAAGACTGCAGGAACGTACAGCACTATGATCACAAGAACGGCAGGAACGTATGCCACTACAGTTCCAACAACGGCAGGAACATATGGTACTACAGTTCCAACAACGGCAACCACGAACAATGTAATCAACTCGGCAAGTGAGGACCAAAACGGCATCGGAAGCGGAGCTGCTGTGTCAGACACACCTCCAAGGGATTGGTTGGATAGACACGGTGTTACTTTTACAGTTGCACCCCAACAGCCTGCTCCTTTAACTGATTCCATGGCCTTTGAATTTGAAGCAGAATCACCCCCCGATGACATGTCATCCAGGCCCACTTCTCCATCTGCCATGATCGCGCAGCCTGGAATCACCTCCCCTACGGATCTCATCAACACTGCATCTGAAGTGCCTACAATGCCTACCTCAACTACAACAGTCGAAGTCGTGCCTTCCACGACGGCAGCTGGTCTGACAAACATGCTTCACCCGCCGATCGAGGCTTCCCAACCTGTTGCCCTCAATATAATACCTGTGTTTCACTCCACATCTACCGCCATTGATGCCGCACCCACCCATTGGCCCATAGTCTCTACTCATGAACTCACGACATCCGCCATTGAACCTGCCGCCTACCCTTCTGCGTCGGTATCGCCCTCTTCGACACGTATTAGGGCCGAAGTTGATGCATCAGCACACGACCCCATTGTTGGTACTGCTACCGATGCTCATGGCGAGGCTCTTTCATCACCTTCAGCTTCCGCCCCAGAAACGGGAACAGAAAGGACTGTTACAGGCGTGGCCGAGCCTGTGATTATCGGCAATACTCCACCAGTAACAATCAGCAAATCGCGGAAACGTTCTAAAACATTTGAAGACGGAAGTACATCTTCTGCAGCAAAGAAGAAAAGAACGTCTCATCGAGCAAAGGTGCGACAGGTCAATCATGAGGATGTCGAGAGCGAAGGTGAGCGTGCCAATCGAGATGAGACAGCTGGGATTAACGGCACTTCAGATAATGGTGCTGACAAAAGTGTCGAGACATTTGACGGAGAGCCTGGGGCCACTGCTGCTATCGACGTGGGAGGAGATGATGACCCTCCTCGACCTCGTCGCTCTCGCAGGCAGGCCAGAGCCGCAACGATGCCGACCCGACGTTCTACTCGAAATAAAGGGCGGGACAATACCTCTCACGTAGTAAGGGAGGTCGATCCGCTTGTACAGCCGTCAGATCTGTCAGAATTGTCTACGTCGGGTGGCGAGTGAGTAGGCATTTTCGGTTTGCCAGACATAGGGTAACCGGTTCTGCTGTACTTCACCAGCGCCAGCCTGCTTCAGAGAGCAGAGGAATTGCCAGGGAAACGGTGAAGCGACTTATGAGTTGCTTCAACACTGTGCATATCTTGTTGATCGCGCTACTACACTCTTCAAGCATGAACATCAATTATATCCTATGCTTGCGCCAAGATCGCGCAAATCTTACGAATACGACCTCACTGCACTGTTAATCGTTTCGATTGTCGTGACTTGACCGATGCCTTTTGTTCTGTCTCTCGGAGTCCCCGTAGGTCATTGCTCATCCTTCTAGGATGTCATGTCCAAGGTACAGGGCTACCAAACTCCTTGACTTGGACTCGGAGCAGTGTTTCTGGACGTTTCGGTGGTATGAAGGCAGTCTGAAGCGGATAGTAAAGCAGGCATGAAACGATTACTCTCATGAGCGTCCCTGCCATTGATGATGTGGGTTGCGAGAATAATCGTACAAATGATGCCGCGTGCCGGTCCAATGATTACCGTGAACTCAATTTCCACCGTTTTCTCGGTTGTCCCGATGCCTCCCAATTGACGATAGCACCGAGAAGCTCTCCGTCATCTGGCCCTGACGTGTCCTCAGTGGCCAGCAGTAGATTTTTGAGAGATTCTTGTACAAGGCTCGCATTCTTGAGCTTCTTTTCAAGAGACGGAAGGGCCTGTTTCTTAGGCGGAGAAGGCTTCGTGGGATGTAAATCATGGAAGGCATGTAGATCATTCGATATACTTACTGGTGTTCGGAGATATGTATGCTTCGGTGGAAGTGCTGGGTAGAAGTGGGGAATTGTGCGAAGTGTAGAAGGTACAACAGGTGTAGCGCCCTCGTCGTCTGAAGATAAAAGCTCGGATGGAGGCCTCTCTGGTGAAGCGGGCAGTAGGATTAACGATTCGACATGCCCTAAGTCCACTGCAAACCACATTCACGTGTCAGAAAAACAGAATCAATGAAGATGTAGAACGAAACGCTTACATTTCTCCATTTCTTTCGGCGTGTCTTTGACACTCTGTAAGTCATTGGGCTCTATTCCATACTCATCGCATGCAAGAAGCAGGTCTTTGGCAATAGGAGAGGCCCTGTTGGCCAAGTTGGCATACTCATGCGCCCCGCGGTGGAGCTCTTCGATGACTGTCAAAAAAAATCCACAAACAGTTGAGGGAAAGCGACGCATGAGATGCCCTGTAAACGTACATGCGACAACTTCCAGTTCCAATAACTTCATCGCTGCGGGCTCCGCCACATCAAAACCTTCAGCCTTCAACTCGACACTCATAAGCCTGTGTAATGCCCTGGATGCCACATCAGAAGTCACGTTGGACTGGGCAAGTGGTGTGAGTAGCATGGGCTCAGGAGACGGCGACTTCTTTGGTAGGTTAAAAAGTGCGGGGTAAGAGGTTGCGGACGTCGACAGTGGGGTATAGGTTGCAGAGGGATAATGCGACTGCGATGGATAGTGAGCATATGACGCTTGAAAGGACCCATAGGCCTGCCCATAGGGTTGATTTTGAGGATACGAGGTCATCGTGGTCGGGGTCAGAGTGGATGGCAAATTGGATTCTCATCTGTATCTCAGATAGCTGGTTCCGCCACTTGACTCCCTCACTCACCCACATAGCACTCCTCAACATCCGTCGTTTAGGCCCTAGACATCGCAAGCACTTTCCGATTGGTCTTAATATATTATTTAAACTATGACTGTCGATGATATCCACCCTACTGCCGAGGCGATTCAAGCCCTCCCAGAACGTCCCAACGCCCCCCTGCGAACAGAGACATTTCGCAATTCACGTCCAGATATCGTTGGTCCAGATACACCGGAACCTCCATTCCCTATACACTTATCTGGCGCCGTGCAGCGCGGATTTGGGCGAGGAGGGAAGGATCTTGGATGCCCCACAGGTGTGTAACGTTCCAGCATCATATCTGTTCCATCTAACTTAAGAGTACTAGCAAATCTTCCTGACGATTCAATCACACCGATGAGTCACGTTTGTGAGACAGGGATCTACTATGGGTACGCTCAAGTTCTGCGATCGAAGGATGGACATAATACCATTGCCGACGACGAGGCGAAAGTGCATCCGATGGTGATGAGCTTAGGGTGGAATCCATTTTACAAGAATGAACGGTTGACAGCAGTAAATCTCACCCGATCCTGCTTAAAGCATTGTACTGATATTGTCTCTCACTCTCTGAAATTCGTAGGAAATCCATCTTCTCTATGATTACAAGTCCGATTTTTACGGGAACGAGATGCGGGCACTCGTTCTTGGTTACATCAGGCCCGAACTAGACTATACCTCTAGAGGTCAGTGCAACGCAGTCGCTCCTATTCATGTTGCTGATTGTCGGTTTTGCAGAGGCGCTCATTAACGACATAGAGATTGACAAGAGCGTAGCTTTAAAATCCCTTGCGCGGCCAGCGTACGCGAGATTCTCCTCGGACCCTCATTTCCATCCGTCTAAACTTTAGACCATACCTTGACGCAACCGTGATCTAGAACAAGTAGAACAGTGTAGGAGATGGCTCTTGGATGCTTTTGATGTTTTTTTGTAGGGTCAGTTGACCTCTGTGTTTTAACAATGCCGTCACAGACAGCTATTTTCTCCTTTGTGTGCGAACATCTCACAAGTCAGAAATGGGTATCCAATCTGTCGATTGTGCCCTTTGGTATCATTCTCGTCCACTGGCAATGAGCTCTAACATCGCTATATGATGTGATTGCAGGGCTTGATCTAGACACCTGACGTTGTCATCCATTTGACGTAGCACAACTTTCTTCATCAATCATTGCACAGATAGATATATACGCAGATGATCAAAAGCATGAGTCCGACTGAGAACGAATATAAAAAAGTAAAAATGAAACTAGCCCACCGCGAGGGTCGAACTCGCAGCCTTCAGATACCCGCCTGTAAGAGTCTGACGCTCTATCCGATTGAGCTAGGCGGGCATTGAATATAGAAAGACAATGTAGAACATAATGGTGTGCGGGACCTCCGTTGGCGTTTCAATCTCCGTTTATATGGTCCTCGCCGATCCTTCCAACCAGCTCCTTCACTTCAACTTCGACAAAAAGGTTCAAGAGCCATGTATAACGGCATTGGTCTCACAACACCGCGTGGAAGGTAAGAGGTCTCCTCATACGGTGCTATCGCCTACTAATCCGATATTGGGCAGCGGGACGAACGGTTATGTTGTCCGCAACCTCTCTGCTCTTCGCTCTCGCGACTCGGCTGCCGACCGTGCGGGAGCATGGGACGTTGCTCCACCCAAACATCGAGAACCAGATGAAGCCATTCTGGAGCATGAAAGGAAGCGAAAAGTAGAGGTGAAATGCCTGGAGCTGCAGCTCGAGCTCGAGGACAAAGAGTACGTCCCATTCTGAATCTGCATCTATAACTCTAGTTTAATCTGACACCGCCTCAAGAGTTGAGGAAGACGAGATTGAGCGGCAAGTTTCAGCGCTTCGAGAGCAGCTACTCCGCACGCTGGCTGCTGTGCCCGGCTCCGGGAAGGGACTCAAGGCGTCTGACACACATGGCCTTGCAGCGGCAAAAAAAGTCGAGCTCAATAAAATGGCCGCTGCCCTTGGCACCCGCCGGGACTATAGTGAAGGCGATGCGTTCGACCGGGAGAAGCAGGAAGAAGCACGGATCAAAAGGCTGGCAGAGAGAGAAGAGAGAGAGCAGCGGAAACAGGAAGAACGAAAGAAGCTCGCGGAGCAGAAGGAAAGGTGGGAGGAGGAAAAGAAGGAACGGGAGAGGTTAAGGCGACGAGAGGAGGATAGGAGGCGCCGAGAGAGGGAGGAGATGGTCAAAAGTCGTGATGATGATTTGGACGCTGAGCGTCGCAGGATGCCACCCCCACCGCCCCCTACGTTCAATCGCGACAGACCCAGGGACTATCGCGAACGACGCAGCAGAAGCCCTGCTCGGCGTGGTCCGCCGCCTCGCGACCTCGACGAGGGGCATCGTCGACGCCCTGTGTCTCGTTCACCCTCGCCTCCTCGTCGACGCCGCCGCTTCGAGTCGCGCTCGCCTCCACGTGTGAGACAACGCGATTCACGCTCGCGCTCGCGCTCACCCCCCGTCCACCGCCGCCCGTCTGTTTCACCACCTCGCCGCGGCCGCACCCTTTCACGCTCGCGCTCGCCCCCGTCGCCACCGCGCTCACCACGCTCTCGTGATGATCGTCGTCCATCTCTCACACCTCCGCCGCGACGGGGAAGATCGCTTTCCCATTCACCTCCGAGGCGCCCACGGTCGCCCTTGTCGCCTCGCCGACTGTCGAGGGATGCGCACAGCGATGCCGGTAGAAGGCGCCCAAGAGATGATTCTCCCCGTGACGATTCAATGTCAAGATCAGGGTCGCGGTCGCGGTCGCGGTCACCGCCCTCGAAACGGAGAAGGTCAGCCTCCACTAACTCCTCAATGAGTGTCAGTACAAGGAGCTCAGAGAGGAGCCGGAGTCGTGGTTAAAGTCGAGGCAGCCAGACGATGGACAAAAGAAGCGCTCTCCCTGAATGGCTGTAGGCTGTTTCACCCTCCCTGCTCAAACAAACATACACATTATCAGTCTCATTAGCTTTCGAATTCCCATTGATGTACACATGTATCTTGGATGCTGCTCTGTTGACATTATGCTTCTTTTTGCTGACTAGTCCAACGAAGCAGACCGATACAGCTCGATGCAGTCGTTATCTTATCTTATCTGCTACGGCGCTAAGCAAACTTCAACGTTGCACCCTCCGTTCCGCGTTCATCACACAAAAAAACAGGCAGTGTGCGCTTCTTGATTCAACGAGCTCGGGGCCACTTCCAATTCGCGTCCTTGGATACTGACGCCGGTTTGCTGTCTGCCTCACTGAGTGCTTTTATCCTCATCTCGAGACCTCAAGGCGACCGAGTCACCACTGCTCACTCCTGCAAGGCCTCTCAAGACTACTGGTACTAACATATCTTCTTCTATAAAGATCCTAGCTTAGATCATAGACTGTCAACTATGCTGCGCATCTCTACCCATGCTACTCGCCTTCCGCGGAGTCAGTTGACTCTATTGCGATACGCATCCTCTGCCTCGCCCTCCGAGGTATGCCTGTCTGGCATCACTCGTTTGTCACGTCCAAGAAAACTGATCCTGCGTATCCAGTCATCGCCCAAACCTGCCGCGTCCCTCCCTACCAAGCCGGCTACGCTATACAGCAATGTCACGCATCCCGTTCCTAACCCCTCGCCGGCAGCGCGTACGCAGCACCTGCTCGAGCTCGCAGACAAGTACGTCTTGCCCGTTTACGCGCGGCCGCCTATCGTGCTCGAGAAGGGGAAGGGAAGTTGGGTTTGGGATTTAGAAGGGAGGAAATATCTAGATTTTGCTGCTGGTATCGCGGTTAACGCGTTGGGACACGCGGATGATGGCGTGGCCGAGGTGCGTTCATCCTCCTGGCCAGCCCGATTCCCTCTGTCTTGGGGCCACCGCAGACAAGCAGGTACTGAAGCTTATATTTTCACATAGACTCTGTATAAACAGGCTGGCAAACTCCTGCATGCGTCGAACGTTTACCACAACGAGCATGCGGCCCCTCTCGCTGAACTCCTCATCACCTTGACCCAGCGGGAAGGCGGTCTCGGTTATCCGACCGGCTCTACCTCGCCCACTGTCGCCGATGGCGCCAAGGTTTTCTTCGCAAACACGGGAACAGAGGCGAACGAAGGTGCGCTGAAGGTCGCGCGGAAGGTCGGGAAGACGCGCGGGGGGAATGATAAGTTCGAGATTGTATGTTTCGAGCAATCATTCCACGGGCGCTCGCTCGGCGCTCTGTCCATCACTGCCAATCGCAAGTACCAGGACCCATTCGCGCCTCTGTTACCGGGCGTGCGCGTGGGGAAGTTGAATGTCCGCGAGGGCCTGGAAGACCTTATTGGGGAGAAGACGTGCGCGGTCGTCCTAGAGCCGATTCAAGGCGAGGGCGGTGTCAATGTGGCGCAAGTAGATTGGGTCAGGGAAGTGGTGAGGCGCGCGCGAGAGGTAGGCGCTGTGGTGGTTTTCGACGAGATTCAGGTATGTTCCATATTTCCTATCGCCGTCGGCGGTGGTTGCATCGTAACCTCCGAGGTACGAGGGTGCGGGGGTGGCTCTTCTTCCGGAGTCGTACCACATGTCCAGATGATGACTGGACGAAACTCTGGGGAAGATGCACGCATGACGGCATGCGAGTCACAGAAGCCATTCTCCTTCTTTCTCGCCTGCATGGAGACTTGCGCAGAGAGCTGCGAAGACATGCTACGTGTTTGTGTCTTACGCTCGGGGGTGGATGAACGGAGAGGACGAGCGCCGGCTGACCGGCCAATGATGGCAGCTGCATTACTGATGGAAACTGTCCGCGCAGTGCGGCCTGTACAGGACAGGTACGCTTTGGGCGCATTCTCCGTGGCCAATTGAATGTCACCCGGATATTGTCACGATGGCGAAGCCGCTGGCCAACGGGTACCCCATCGGAGCGGTGCTGATGAAGGATGCAGTAGCAGAGGTTATGACAGCTGGTGAGTATGTTCACACAAGACGCTCGAAAGCGGTGTGCTGATGCCGCTGTGGCGGTCCACAGGGACCCACGGAACGACATTCGGGGGCTCGCCACTGGCTTGCGCGCTGGGACACCATGTCCTGAGCCGATTGAGCTCGCGGGCGTTCGTGTCACACCTGATGGAAACATCGGGATATCTGGTCGGGCGCCTAGGCCTGCTGTCGGAATGGTTCCCGGAAAAGGTTGGGCCGGTTCGGGGCCGAGGCTTGATTGTTGGATTGGAATTGAAGCGGGAGGGCGACCCAGGACGACTGGTAGAGCTCGCACGGGAGCGAGGGGTGCTGTTGCTGACTGCTGGGAAGGACTGTGTGAGGCTGGTGCCGAGTTTGACCGTGAGCAGGGACGAGGTGGGGTTTGCACTGGACGTGATGGAGAGCTGTCTCGCGCTGATGTGAAACTGGCTGTATCACGTGCCCCAGTAGCGACCAATGGGACAGCGATCATTTTCTGAATTTGTTTGCGCGCGTGTCCATTTATAACCCGCGAGTCTCCCGTCCTCTTGCTCTCTCTCGCCCCGTCCCATTTTATTCAATGGACAAGCTCTCCTCCCTCGCAAGGTTCAAGGCGTCCTGCCCATACCTCGGTCGCACAAAGTCCTCCACCCTCCGCACCCTATGCACCTCGTCCTCCCCGCGTTTCCCTACCCTCTCAAAGCTCACTGAGAAGGCCACCCAGTGCCCCGTCATGGGCCCCGCCCTGGCCATGCGCTCCGGCCAGATGGTCGCTGGCTACGCGAGCGTCGCCGGCAACGTCGACGTCAACAAGATTCACAAGGACAAGGGCGTCCGCATCGACTCGGACAACATTGCGATGTGTCCCCATGCCAGCAAGGCTCTCGCCGCCGCAAAGATGGCTCAAGAGCTCACCGCAGCCAAGAACCGCACCGACGCGCTCAAGGCCGACAAGGCTGCTAGCCAGCCGTCGACCTCCAGAGCCGCTAGTCCTGCTCCCGCTGGCTGTCCCTTCCATGCCGCCCAAGCTACCCAGGTGCCGTCCACGGAGGCTAAGCCCTCTCCCGCGCATTCCGGAGCGTTCAACTACGAGCACTTCTACGACGCAGAACTCCAGAAGAAGCACGAAGACAAGTCCTACCGTTACTTCAACAACATAAACAGGCTTGCCGCCAAGTTTCCTGTCGCCCATACCGCTGACCCCAAGTCCGAGGTCGAGGTGTGGTGTGCAAACGATTACTTGGGCATGGGTAACAACCCCATCGTGCTCGAGACCATGCAGTGCGTTTTTTCATCACTTTGATATATGTCACCGCCGTATTGATATCAATGAATCACAGCCGTACGCTTGACAAATATGGTCATGGCGCTGGGGGGACTCGCAACATTGCCGGAAATGCTTCCTGGCATCTGAACCTCGAGAAGGAAATTTCTGCTCTCCATCGCAAGCCGGCGGCTCTGGTGTTCTCATCCTGCTACGTTGCCAACGACGCGACGCTCGCCACCCTCGGCTCCAAACTGCCGGGCTGTGTCTACTTCTCCGACTCGTCCAATCATGCATCCATGATTCAGGGCATTCGCCACTCGGGCGCGAAGAAAGTTATATGGAAGCACAACGACCTGCAAGACTTGGAGGCGAAGTTGAAGGAGTGGCCGCAGGACACACCGAAGATCATTGCCTTCGAAAGTGTGTACTCCATGTGCGGTAGTGTCGGCCCCATCAAGGAAATTTGCGACCTGGCTGAAAAATACGGTGCTATTACGTTCTTGGACGAGGTCGGTTGAAATCTTTCTTGGCCCCGCATTTTCTGAGAAATTGACCGTTCTGATTCCTCAGGTTCATGCCGTTGGTTTATATGGACCCCGCGGTGCTGGTGTTGCCGAGCATATTGACTACGACGTCCACAAAGCTGCTGGCCAATCTCCGGACCCGATTCCTGGCACCGTCATGGATCGCATCGATATTATCACTGGTGCGAATCGATTTCCTGCGGTCGTCGCCGCCGTGTCTGATTTTATTCGTCTACTAGGTACACTTGGCAAGGCATTTGGCGCCGTTGGCGGTTATATTGCTGGTTCTGCGCGTTTCGTCGACATGATCAGGTCCTACGCCCCCGGTTTCATCTTTACGACGTCCCTTCCCCCCGTCACGATCGCAGGCGCCCACGCGTCTATCGTCTATCAAAAGGAATTCAACGGTGACCGGCAGCTCATGCAATGGAACGTCCGTGAGGTCAAGAAACGGTTCGCTGAGCGCGGTATCCCTGTCGTTCCTGGTCCTAGCCATATCGTACCCGTTCTCATTGGTGATGCTGGTCAAGCCAAGGAAGCGTCGGACTACCTTTTGCAGCGTCACAACATCTACGTTCAGGCGATCAACTTCCCTACCGTCGCGCGCGGTGAGGAGCGTCTCAGGTTCACAATCACTCCAGGTCATACTCTCGAGCAGCTCGAACACGTCGTGGAAGCGGTTAATGACACGTTCTCCGTTCTCGGTATCAAACGTGAAGCGGACTGGACAGCTATTGGTGGACGCTGCGGTGTTGGCATGGAAGCGAAGGAGACGGTGGTGCCGGTCTGGAACAACGAGCAGCTCGGCTTGACGGGTCCAGACGCGGTGACGCCGAAAACGAGACGCCAGGGAGAGCCGAAGCAGGTGAGCATGCGCGCGGTGCGCATCGCGAGGAGCAAGTTCGATCACCTTTTGGGTTCTCTCGAGCCGCAGCCGGCTTCTGTTGGCCTCGGAGCCATGAGTGGATTGAAGATGAGGACGGGCGCGGGCGCTGTGAGACGGTCTGAGGCCACCATTCCCACCGCTAGACCGGTCGCCGCGACTGCTTAAAGACTTATTGTTCTCACCATTTGACGTCGTTATTCAGTGCTTTTGGTTTTCGACATCCGGCGTTGCTGTTTTATCCCATGGTGCAGAGTTTGAAGTCTTTTGTTTTCGTTGTTACGCCGTAAATCGTGTTGTCTGCGCTGGCGACATTGAAATACATGTTGTTATAGTGGGTTCTGCCTGTGTAACTGTGCTATCCGTGAGCTATGTGTCCACAGCCAGGGTCATGACAAACATGATGAAATGTAAGGTTGTAATTCTCCGTCGAGTGAACATCTATCTCGGAGGTCGTGCCAGCCGATGTCACTCTAGTCAGAGAAAGTTTTGATGCCAATGGAGGGCAAGCGCGTGCTGTGTACAGCAGTGTACAGCGCGCAAAGTGTGGACCTAGCTCACAAGGACGCCCAGAGCGACAAGCACTGCCCGTGCCCTGGCCTGCGCGCTAGGGGATGTAGTAGCAACACTTGCACCATCAGTTTCACGCGTGCTTGATGCATCTGCGCCCACCGGATTTTGTGCATCAGTAGCATCAACCGGGGGCGAAACAGCGGTGCCCTTGGGTTCAGCGCTCAAAGGTAGGGAGAGATGGTTTTGGCAGTTCTTGATGAGGTTCTTGATTAAACAATTTTGGGCGGATTGAGTCGAGATCAAGCAAAAGCGGAGAATGATTGATGTCACTGACTTCACGCACGGCACCCTGTACGTTCACGAGGTAGCGGGTAAGCAAGGCGACGTATTTATCAGGAATCTATATGCATAAGAATATCAGTACACTTCAATGATGAGGGGAACGATCTTGGTAAAGGTCACGGACGGTAGTTTCAGACCACATGTTGCGGAGGAGCCAATTCTGACGGGCTTTGTTGAATTTCCATGTCTCAGGATTGACGAATTGAATGAATGCATAAGACAGAGCTGGAGCAAAGAATTTCGCGAAAGTTATTAGAATCAACCCAGCTATGAGCGGAAGAAATGCGCACCTTTGCGGGCTTGCTCGGAAAGCGACTCGTCCTCCTCTGGATCAGGGAGATCTGTAGGCTCGCCTTTGCGCCGCTTTTTACTTGATTTTTTCACGGACGTTTCTGTACCGTCCTCGGCATCTTGAGAGACAGCCAAACGTGTCTTCTTTTTCTTCCCCTCCCGTTGATCGTCCTCGCCGCCTTCCTTCTCGTTTCTTGGCCTCTTCTTCTTTTCTCGTTTCTCCTTCTTTTCCTTCCCAATGGCCACAGCACGGTCCGTGTCAGTCAAGACAGTGTCGTCCTTGCCTACCTTCGCCTTCTTTCCCTTCGGTTTCTTCGCCTTGTCGGACTTCCGCTCACCTTCCGGCAATACAGCATCTTCAGAAACAGGATCCCCCTTGTCGCGTTTTTTCCTCTGTCTTTTCGCGCTGTCGGACCCTTCACCGCGATCGCTGCCCTGCGTTTCCTTGCTACGACCCTCCTGCACCATGCCTTCACCGTCCACCCCCTCACTCATTTGACTGACAATGAGTTCCATGTTCTCGCCATGTTTCTTCTTGTGTTTCTTCGCCTTTTTCGTCTGCACCTCCTCGTCTACACCCACCCCTGGTGTTGCCGCCTCAGTAACATCGTCTGACTCTTCCTTCTTCTCCTTTGATTTCTTCTTTCGTTTCTCCTTTGTTTCTAGCCTGGCGTCACGCTCACCCGCGTCGTATTGCGCTTTTCTCTTCTTGGATGGCGATGCGATATTATACTCAGAAGGTGGGTTGTCTAGAGCGGAGGGGAGACTTTTTGACCCCATGTTTGGCGCAAGAAAGTGCTGATTGGCTCTGTCAGAGGTTCGATCCACTAGGGTTTCCTTTTTGGGAATCGTGACCGTTCGACTGTTCGGTCAGCACGTGCGGTCGCCGACTCTGCATTCAGGAGCCGCCAGATTTGAGACTAGAAAAAACATAAGTCGAGGACATAAAGCGTACTTATATGTACATTATCAAGCTCTGATATCTAGCCTTATGAAAATATCGTCAGTTCTTCCACGATATGCAGACAGTGTCCGAATTCGGCAGTGGTAGTGGTTCGGGATGAATTTGATCCATTCGGTTCACTTGGTCTCCCGCCTTGGCTCCCGGAATCTCACTCTGTCTCTCCTTCTTTCGTCATGGGCCTCTCTGTTTCTTCCTTATTTACCTCTTTCGCATCTTTGCTTCGATGGAGCAAAGATCAAGATGTCCGTATACTGATGCTGGGTCTGGATTCCGCTGGTAAAGTGAGTGCTACGATGCAAAGATGCTGTGTGGGGTAAGTGGCTGAATCATCATATCGCAGACGACGATTCTGTACCGGCTACAGGTGGGCAATGCTGCGATTTCGTCTTGAGCGATGCTTTCATGGCTATCATCGGATAGATAGGCGAAGTCGTCTCTACAATACCCAGTCAGTCCTAGTGCTTTGGGATACGTCATTGGTGTGGCTCAAACAGCGTGTTCCCAGCGATCGGCTTTAACGTAGAAACGGTCGAAGTAAGCCTTGATTATACACTGAAACGCATACGTTCTAAACTCTGGACTGCAACGACCTTGCTAGTACAAAAATATCAAATTTCAAGTATGGGATCTAGGGGGACAATCAAGTATTCGGTGAGTAACAGACACTACACGAATACTGTACCATTCAACTGTTTTCGTCAGGCCATATTGGAGATGTTACTTCCCGAATACATCTGCCATTATCTACGTCATTGACTCTTCCGATCACGACCGCCTACAGACATCACGCAGCGAGCTCCTGACAATGCTATCAGAAGAAGAGCTGGCGGGGGTACCTCTGCTTGTCTTCTGTAATAAGCAGGATGTGGACGGCGCTTTGAAGCCAGAGGGGGTCAGCGAAAAGCTAGGCCTAGCTGGCGGAGAGAAGGGCCGGGACTGGAGTGTACGGGGCAGCTGTGCTGTAAAGGGAGAAGGTTTAGAGGAAGGTCTAGACTGGTGCGTTTGACTCTTGCTCTCGCAGGAGGCATTTGGCTGACAGACTTGTACTCTGGAGGCTGGTGAATGCAATACAGAAAAAGTGATGGTATACTCCGACATACTGCTCTTGTTGCGATTGCTATTTTCATCACATACCAGCACGACCCTATGTTATATGGACACTGTAATGCATAATGTCCGCATATATTTTCTTCACCGGACAAGCAGCTCGGTAAACATGGCAATATGGTATGGCGTGCAAATTTCAAGGACAAGTATAGCTACGATGTATATATAGGTGGTGGCAAATCACAGCAGACTATGTCGCAGAAACATTCTAACCTCCTCTAGACACTCGACGGTTGTCCCCCATCCACCGCCCACGCCCAGTCCCACTTGGCCTTATCCGCATCCGCCTCGCACATTCGCGCGATGTCTATATCGTCTCTCCAAATCCTGACGGTCCCATCGTCCGCACAGGTAGCAAACATCCCTTCAGCCCAATCCACCGCTCCAACCTCTCCCGTTTGACCCTTGACCTCTACTCCGTGGGATGGTATTGAACGTGATCCAGATAATACAGGATGTGTCCTTCCAGCGCAAGACACGTCGAAAAGGAAGGCAGAACCGGTCCGACTGGCATTGCCGCTCAACAGCCATCGACCATTGGGTGAAAGCGCGAGGCGAACATAGAACGAGTTCGTTTGCATGCTTGGATGTGCAAATGAAGTCATATCGGTCGATGGCATGGCAAGCAAACCGGAGGCCATATAGGTGTGGATTCTGGAGTCTGTGCCCAGTCCGAACAACAAGCCTGCGGATGGTCCTGCACCAGCTACAAGTGATGCGATGCCTCGGGCTCGACGAGAGCCATCCACCGTAGTCGGGTCGAAGGAAGATGCATGCGTCGGCTGAATCATTCGCAACGCAGACTTGCCCTTACGTGGGGACGTTGGAAGTCGGATATCCCAATGGCGGAGGATACTGATGCGCTGTCAGTTCACAGTTTGCCGCACCGAGGGAAGTTACATACCCGTCAAAGGAGCTGCTGCTGGTCAGTCCGAAGGGATCCCCGTCAAGGTACAACACGCTCGTCACGCTCTTCATAGCTGGCGCCGTCGCTCGTCTAGCTTTGACTACGTGCCCTCCAGCGCACGGAATTCGCAGCACTGGCGTCAGTACATCGATGCCACATTCGCTACTTCTTTGACCTTGGGTCCTCATATCCCACAGACAAATAACACCATCGCGCCCACCAGTGCTCAGCATGTTTGGATTGACTGGGTCCCAAGCGACTGTTTTGACTGTGCTCGTGTGATTTCGCAGTGTGTGCAGTGTTTTGGACGTGGTCAAATCGGTGACACGTGTGGATTGATCCCCGGATACTGTAGCGAGTAGTTCGTCGGTGTGTGACCACTGGACATCGAAGACGCCGTTTTGGTGAATATCAAGGACTGTCCGCTGCGGTTCTGCCAGGAGGTTATGAACTTGCGTCTGCCTATGATCAACTTCATTGCACTAACCGTAATCCCAGTCATTTCGCTTCGAGGTATTCAATATATGAACTGCGCCCTGTTCGGTGGCGACAGCCAGAAGTGGTATTCCACCTTTTTTCGCCGCTAGTATCCAACACGCAAGAGGTGACGATACGCGCATACGACTAGGAGATATGGACTTACTATGACCATATGAGCACGCGTACGGGGGAGTCAAGAACGTGTTCGCATGCAGAGATTGACATTTGAAAACGTCCGCCTTGTGCGAAGAGACGAATGACCGTAGGATGGAACGCGTTGGTACTGACCGGTGCAACAGGCCCTGAGTTCTTGTTCATCATTCGCTACGTATGGTCTCAAATATGCTCACGAGGTAGTTGACGGAAGACAGCTCTAGGCCGTGACATGGCGTTCAAGCTCATCATCCCATGTACTGTTACCCTTCGCTGGCGAGGTTGAGGGTCAGCTGCAACGTCCGTCATCTCCACATCAGAGTCCCGCTCCTCATAGCTTTCTTCGGCATCCACTCCGTCCACTCCGGATAGCCTTGATCGCTTAGTGACTCGTCCATCCGTCGAAGCATCCGCTATTGGTCGTTTTGCCTTTGTATGTTCTGAGGGAGTTAGCGGTGAGAAGAAGGAGGAAACGGTGGTCTGATGGGTTTGACGATCATTTGTTCGATTTATAAGAGCAGATCGAACTTGCGAAGGAGTAGGCGCCGCGAGCATATTCGCAGTCAAAAGAAATGGCAGAAATGTGGAGAACACGGTAAACGCGTTGACACTCGGAAGTAATCAACAGCGCGCCCACACACGTGACCGTGCATCGGTATTTCGGGTTTATTCCCGATCATATGGTGGACTTTTTCGGACTCATTTCACTCTCTTACCCCTTATACACAAAACGACCATTTTCTGCGTTAAGGTCAGACTCAATCTTGAAAAAAAATTCAGTCACAACCAAATGGCCTTCGCACTGAGGACGCCTTTTCGCTCAATAGCCACTGCTGCGCGACAGTCGCTTAAAATTGGTTTGATACCAGCAGATGGAATTGGCAGGGAGGTTATCCCGGTATGTTCAATTCGTTGCAGTTCATACATCCTTTGGCGCCTGACCACATGCGTACAGGCAGCAAAACAGGCTCTTGAAGCTCTGGGATCAGATATCCCAAGGGTCGAGTTTCACGATTTGTTGGCGGGATTTGAGCTCTTCATCAGAACAGGGGAAGCCTTACCCGAAGACACTGTGCAGTACGTGACTCGCATCGTCGAGCGTGTGATATAATACCGTGGTTGACTGTGTGGTTCATATGTATTAGAATTTTGAAGGAGGACTGTGACGCTGCTCTATTTGGTGCTGTCAGGTATGCACAGTGTGTCGTAAATTGGATATATTTACTCAACTCTGTCTAGCTCTCCCTCCCGCAAGGTATCTGGTTACACATCTCCTATCGTTGCTCTGCGTAAGAAGCTGGATTTATATGCTAATATTCGGCCAGTCGCAGCGGTGCGTCACATGTTACCTCACCATGATATCTCACTCACATCAACATTTAGGTCAATGTCAACCCTGAGGAAAAATCCAAAGTTGACATGGTCGTCGTTCGTGAGAATACAGAGTGCTTGGTGCGTGCAGGCATCCGTTATGTCCTGTATGCTTATACATATCCAACCTGCGCAGTATGTGAAGCAGGAAAACATCATCGACACTGAACATGGCCGCGAGGCTCGTGCAACACGTTTGATAACTGAGCGTGCATCCAGGCGCATAGGCAAGATGGCATTTGAGACCGCACTCAGTCGGCCACGAAAGGTCAGTTCCAACTACGAGTATACTTACCCACGCTGTTCGTATCTAGCTACTCACGAACACTAGCAAGTGACCATCATCCATAAGTCAAATGTCCTGTCTGTCACGGATGGTCTCTTCAGGGAAACTGTCCGTGCCGTGCCTGCTCTGCCGGAAGTTGCTGGTCGTTATGACAGTGTTACGATTGCAGAACAGATTGTAGACAGTGCTGTCTACAGGTGCGTTCCTCCGTGTATGTCGCCATTGCGTGTGCAGGTTTACGAATCTACTATTCAGGTTGTTCCGAGAGCCCGAGTGAGTGCGAATAGAACCATCCTATGAAATACGGAATGCTCATTGCCGTTACCACAGAATTTACGACGTTCTAGTCGCTCCAAACCTGTACGGCGATATCCTATCGTACGTTGAGTCCTATGTTCTATGCTTCTATCTGACGATTCGAATTGCTGTGTAGAGACGCGGCTGCGGCACTAGTAGGTTCGTTGGGCCTTGTGCCATCTATCAACGCAGGTGATCGTTTTGTCATGGGGGAACCGTGAGTGGCAATTTGCGTACAGACTCAGAGTGCCGTTCTTCTGGTTGAATCCTCCAATTGACTGTCTGATGGGTTTCTAGTGTTCACGGCTCAGCTCCTGACATCGAGGGCAAGGGGATCGCAAATCCTCTGGCAGCGATCCGCTCGGCAGCTCTGATGTTGCGTCACCTTGGATACAATATTGGTGCTGATCGCATCGAGAATGCTGTTAACCAGGTGATACGGGAGGGCCAGGTCTTGACACCAGATCTAGGGGGCAAGAGCAGCACAGACGAAGTTGTTCAAGCTGTCCTGAAGAGAATCTGATCGCTTAAGATGGATCTGGTCAGATGAGGGGTAGCTGTAGGTTCATGTAGAGTACATACATGCCGAGCGTTTACAATGTTGAGCGCCTGAGCGCCGAGCCTGCACGCCGAATTAGATTTTCCCACGGTGCGACTCATGCGTTGCCCAACTTGCGGTAGAGATGCCGCGACCATCCACACTCTCTGCACGTCCCGGCGACTCCCTCTCAGATATCTTAAGACTTCCTCGTGTTATAGTCGCCTTCTCCAACCAGCCATCATCATACTTTACAGCATTCTTCTTTCCTTCTCCACCTCATCATGCCCGTCCCATCATCCGTTGATGCTGATGCCCCTCGTACCAACACCGTAAAGTCGAACACGACCAAGACACCTCGTAATTCCAAGGAAAAACCTCCCCCATCTCAATTTCCGGCTCTGCCCTCTTCAACTATGCAAGCTCAGCAAGACTCCTCCACGCCATCGCCCTCCCAACTAATCGCTCAGCAGTCTCAACATCCTCAGCCGCAACCACAAACGAAGAAGGTCGCTCGTCGTTCAAGCAAGCCCATCATCGATTGGTTCCAACGGAAGCTGGCTGGTACTGTGCGGCCTCGACGGGCATCTGATAGCGTCCGTGGACGGAACTCGAATGGTTCCAACGTATCGAATCGGGAGAAGAGGAGGCCTACGCTACCGGACGGCTTTAGGGATCTTAGCAGGGTTCAATCGACCCCCTTACGCCCAGGGGAGAGCGGTGACAGGGATGTTAGACGGAACGGCCATAGTCAGGCCCTTGCGAAGCCTGCGCCGATTTCTTTGAATGGAGATGAGCCGGAGAGTCTTGCAGACGCGGAGACGCATGGCGACATTTCAACCTATCGTTCTTCCCTCGCTCGGGACTCTATGTGGTCCCCGGCCAGCAATCTCGAGGCAGATGAGGACGCTTCTGTTAGGCCCCTGCCTCCTAGCTCCCCTCCTTCACCCTCACCGTCTCGATCGTCCTCGTCATATCTTTCGGATCCTCGCACGTTCAAAAGCATAGCCGCGAGTACAAAGCCTACCACTTTGCTCAGCGTGGACCTCACGAATGGTATGGCTCACATTGCTCAAGCGCCATCACCTGCGGGAGCCTCTCCAGCACAAAGAATACCCGCTCATGTACGGTCGTCTTCGGCAGGAGGCTCCAACGGTGGCGGATCCATCACATTCTCAGCTTTACCTCCCTCTCCATCTTCCTCTGTTCAAAACTCCCTCAATATTATGGCCCAGACTGCAAGCTATCCGAACCATCCATTGCAAGCCCCTCAGCACACAACACATCACCCTCGAAACAATCCTCATCCTGCTTCGCCTCCCCCTGACAACGCTTCAATGCTCACGCTGGCATCTTCTGCATTCGCATATCCTGGTGCCCGTATAGGAGTTGTCGGTGGTACTACAGATACCGTGTCTGTGTCTCATCTCTCCCACTTTGGAGGGAGCCGATTCGTCACAGAGGACCGTTCAAGCCATTTCGTGCTCGGTGACGACCTTGACGCCGAAGGTGAGGCAGATGCGAGTGTCCGCGCTTTAAGGCCGAGAAGCTCAAGAAGGGGAAGCTGGGAGAGCGAGGCGAGTGGATGGAGCGCCAGAATGGGCAATGGGAGCGTCGTTGGAATGGGTCCAAGTACGCCGTCTATGCTGAGGGACAGGAGTCTGTGGTCTGCGAGCCTGAGAACCGGTGGAAATTTTCCCGGTTATGAAGAGGGCGACCAATCCGAGCAGGATTCGGATGAGGAAGAGGGCGACGATCACGATCACGCTACACGCAAGCATGAGGCGGATGACGACACTGGCGGAGGTAATGTCGTCCATGCCGACTCGCAAAGAGAGACGGACGCCTCGGCCGCTGGCTCTGGATCGACTCCGCATGAGCGTTCTGACGAGAGAGCATTGCCTTCCTCATCTCAAACTCAAAGTTCGTCGAACCCCGTCATTTCGTCTGCGGAAGATGTCTCTCGTCCTGTCATACGGGTGTCCATGGACTCGCCGCGCATCCAGATCGGTGACGCAGTAACATCGGCCTAGCATTCACCTTAGATCTCAAAAGGAGCTGATTGCGATGCACGGCAACACTTCTTTCATGGCATAAGACTGGTTTTTGACGTATCATTTCATCGTCCCAGTGAGTTCAGAAAGCCTTGTTACTCACACCTTCAGCTTATCCTTCTTGGACAGTGTTTGTAATTTATGCTATCGTTTCTTGCGGACGAGGAATCTGCTCTCCTTCATTCAACCATTCAATACACGCCGGTATAACTCTCCTTGAATACGACTTGTTTAACGATACCCCGTCATCTACTGTAAGCTATTCCATGCCTAGGCAATTGAGTCCATCCTTCTAGTCCCTTCGGGATTTTTGCATTACTTAGTTTTATTCACAGATCCCTACATCTGTAGTTTGACCGGTCTTCTCGTCGGTCAGTAGCTCACATACCTACTCATCGACGTTTTGAAGTAGGTACCGCCTGTTGGCCCCATAATCGTGATTTCATTTTTGGCGAATAGCCAATCAGCGTTCAAGCCAGATGCCTCGATCGTGCTGTGGCGCACACGTGAAGGTTTGCATCCACCATCATCGGTCAATGACTTGCTGCTGCCGCACAACTTAGTGCAACATCTCGCTCAACCTTCAAGCTTCAAGGACGGGTTCTCACGCCCTTTGAGCTAATTTGGAATATGATCATGTGTCCCGAGATCACGATTCTACGGACCGAAACCAGTCATGTTACTCCAGAATTCTTGACACTGACGGTCACGATGATCGAGGGTATAAAAGGCTGGGCTCTAGGGTTGCTCGACCGCAGCTTCGATACTGTATCACCCGCAAACATGAAGGTGACGAGGGCGGCAATTCTGGGAATCTTTGGAGGAGTTTCCTCGGTGATTGCGCAGGGTTGTCCAGATTATACGACATATGCTCAAGTGCGTATTGTATCGATACAAATGCACGACCACCAAAGCTGTTGATCGTTTAGACGCCGCACGGAGATGTATCCTCAGGTCCTTTGTCTTTGCCGTATATGAGGCCTGCACCGGAATGCCGCACGTTCAACAGTTCTGCGGTCGAAGTGAGTGGGTCAGGGACGACGATAGATCACTCACTTCAATGGGTCTCATAAACAGAGAGTGATTGATGACATGAAGTCGCGTCTCAAAGACCCTGACATTGCTCGTTTGTTCGAGAATACCTTCCCCAACACCCTTGGTATGTTTCTCTGGTCACGAAGATACAGGCAGCCATGCCAGAATTGACTTGAATGCAGACACGACGATCAGGTACTTCAACTCTGTGCGTTGTTTCCATGTCCTTTTTCGAATGTATCTTTACTTCCTTACTTTATAGACCGAAAATTTGGCTTTCGTCATCACCGGTGTAAGCTGCCATCGTTGTTTTGTGTACTGCATCACATAAAATATCCATTTTGATCTATAGGATATAACGTACCACATTTCTTGGATGACCTCCCGTGTCATAGCTAAACAGGTTACTCTTTCAGGGCGCAGTGGCTTCGAGACACAGCTAACCAGGTATGCCAGCGCATCCCTCATGATTCGTCCTCATCATTGATGCAAACCTTATCCTCCAGCTTGTCGTGTATCGGTCTCTTTTGTCCACTGATCCAGAGTTGGCTTTACTCGTCAAAGCCGTCATTAACAATGAGGCGCGATACATATACCAATACCCGTATTGCGGCGCGTTCCAGCCTCCACCAGAAAGCGGCTTAAGTCCTTCTCATAATGACTGGGCTGATGGTGTCACAGTGAACCCGTGCGTATATCGGAGCATCTTGCTATCTGTTATACAGGTGGGGTCTGACAGTCATGCGTCTCTCAATCACAGACCTGTGGACAATCAGACTGTGTTCGAGTGCAAGGTATGACCGGACTCATATGTTTCCTCGTTTTTGTTCTTGATCAGATCTATTAGTACGAAATTGATTCATTGTGCGGCTTCATCAAACTCTCAAGGTCATACTACCAAGCAACCAACGACTCTTCCTTCATGAATCAAAACTGTGAGACCTCAGTTTCGGTGACTGAATACCGATATAACAATTACTCGGACAGGGGCTTGGGCTATTGATCAGATATTCCGCGTCATTTGGGAGCAATCGCAAAGCTCCTTTGATGACGACTTCAAATTTGTCTCATATTATAATTGGACAGGCGGCAATGGAGCGCTCTCCCCTGCTGTCAACAACGACGGTAATGGTGAACCGAAGGCGTACAATGGGCTAGTAGGGACGCACCACAGACCATCAGACGATCTAAGTACATACGGTATGTTCCTGACAACTGTCTCGATGCTTAATTTGAATCATGTATCTCAGCGTTCTTGACGCCCGCGAACGCGATGCTGAGCGTCGAGCTTGGACATTTAGCGAGCATGCTAGATCGAGTTCAACAGTTGAAGAACGTGAGCAAACTTGCAAAGGCATACAGTTCAACAATCAAAAAAGCGATTTGGAATCATACCGTAAGGCTTGATCCTCTTGATCTGTTCGACACGTGCCCATAAACTATTGATTAGGTTGTCGACGATGTTTTCGCGTACGAGACTAATGGTTTGTGTCTATGATTCAATGATCCAAAACCCCTCTGATTCTTCTCAGGGTTTGGTGGAAGATATGTGATGGATGATGCTAATGTTCCAGTAAGTCATAATTTCCCTTCAAAGCTCTCTCCATGTAATTCACTTCAACTACCACAGTCATTGCTTTCCCTGCCATACCTTGGGTTCCTTGATAAAAGCGATCCAACATATGTGACCACTCGGAAGCTGCTGTTATCTCGACGCAATCCATATTATGCCGCCGGGAAGAGCTTCAAGGGCATCGGGTATGTCTATCTTTTACCAACTTGTCCAGTGAGAAATCGAACCTAGTTGATGAACTGCGGAACAGGGGACCTCACGTCGATGCTTGGCATCCCTGGTTGATGTCTCAAATATCCGCCATCTTCGGCACTGACGATGACGAAGAAATCCATCAATCTCTCTACCTGATCGCTAACGTGAATACCGTTATTGAAAGCGTGTGTCTTACATCCTACTCACACTATTTTCAGAACACGGCTGGTCTGGGGCTCATCCATGAATCGCAAAGCATATACAGTAACTCGGATTATACCCGTCCTTGGTTTGCTTGGGCCAACAGCTATTTCGCGGAAATGATTCTCGATCTGGCAGAACGTAAACCTCACCTAATCTTCACTGATGCTCGGAGCTACAACTTGTCAGGATGATTTATGTACGAACAACTGTCTGGGGTTGTTGTTATGGGTTTGTAGTTGAGAAACATAAACCATCATGCTCGCCTTAACCGGCCTTAACCCTATCAACGGTCTAAAATGGGTTCACGTGATGAATTCTCCATTTGGATGAGTTGTTGGTGACTGGAGGTGACAGTTGACACAACCAAGAGGGTGAGTTGTGGGTACTCGACGAGTTCCCAATCATCAGCAAAAGTGCCGAGACTGTATATAAGTATATATTGCCCTATATTTCCTATAATGTCCGCAACACCATAATCAGAGGAGGGGGTATGTGAGCAACTAGAAAAAAAAATATTATTGATAATGAATGTCGACATTGGCATTTGGGCCCATCCTCGAGTGAAATATATTACCTTGCCTTTTCAAAGAGTAATATGTTGCGCTACAAGGTGCAAACAGAATACTTTGTGATATCCCACATGAGTATGATATGCCACAGTGCATTGATGAAGTAGAACTAAAAAAGCGATATATTGCATAACAAGGAAATACAATACAAGGAAGTACATATAGTCACATGAGAGAGCACCTGGCTGACATCCTCAAGCAACATCTCAGTCGACTCTTACAAGAAAAAGTGCACCACAACCGTGCCCAGCAGGTTACACACTGCAACAACAAATCTCAGCACACTGGCCACGACTCGGTGAGATGGACAGCACACGCACCTGTGGACACGAACCCGCACGGTTGCGCATGATGATTAGCATGAAGAATTTGAACAGAAAATTTTACAGCTAGTTTGATGCTGCGGCGATTGAACCCCGTGCGCGCGCGTCAGGAAGGTCTTGTTGATCAGGATCTATACGCGCTGCAACCGATGGGGTCCGTGAGTTGATCACCTCGAAGCTAGATGGACACTTACAAAGCCCACGGCAGCTGAAGATGATCTGCGTGACAAATGAGTTCAAGATACATAGATACAATGACAGAATGACTCACATGGACCAACAGGTGACTATGACACAACCTCTGTCGACACACCTAGATAGCAGTGAGCACAGCATGTGCTGAAAAGCGCATATATGCGGACATCAAGGCAGGAGGGAGCATTGAAAGAGCCGTGTTTGCAGAGAATGCGAAGAGAGGAAAAGGTTCTTGGAAAAGGTTCAATGGCGACAGGTTGCGAGCTCTCAAAGGAAAAGGGATGGCGGCAAGGGGACATGATGGAGGTCAGGAAGAAGATGCGAATGGCAATGCGTAGCGGATCTGTTGTGACTTGACAGCGGGATAACGTGACCATGCCAGTGCGACTTCGCGTTTCTGGACCTGTCACTCTGTGCAAACTCTGATTTACGAAGTGGAATTATTGTCTGTACGCTCTGCGGCCACCCTTGCATAAATGGAAAGCTGGCTCAGTTATCAAGCTATCAAGACTTACCAATAGGGTTCTTCAATTCATTGGTAACTCCTCGAAGTTGGAGTTCCATTCCTACAATAGTACTAGTTGATCCGGGATGGCAAGAAGGCCTGATGGCGGTAGAAGCGAATCAACAGAGGGAGTAGAGTTGGGTAGCCCGAATGATCAATGAGGAATAAGAGGAACAACGGGGGCATCTTGAGGGAGGCTCGTAACGAGTTCGAGGCAGAACTCACCTCGGACACATTGCTATGTTTTCTACTTACTGACAGTGGTATGACAACATATGAGATTAGCCCAACAATATATTCACCTGTCAGAAAAGACCTCGAATGGTCACTCACCTGCAATAAAGGCCCTCACTTTGCAACACCGCTGCCCGGATGGGATCGCAATGCAAGCTCGACCGACGTCATGGGGTACCAAGATAGGACAAGATATGACGGTCGTCCGCATTATATAATTCATAATCCCGGTAAGGGAATCTCACGTTCTGGCACTTTTGCTGATGATGCTGCTGGTCTGAAGCCATCACTGAAACCTCCATCCTTGCCCGATCTACTTTCTAATTCATGTCTTCTGACTCGCGTGAAATTGGAACCCTCATTGCTGTCATCCTTAAAGCTGTAAGCGGCACCGTCCTTTGTACTGCGCGCAGTCGTTCACTAGTAGGCATCGACAGCGAAATCTACCCAACAAGAGACACATCGGGAAGCAGGATCCATATTGCTCTATTGAACTAAACGGGGAGAAACGTAGGACCAAGGCCATCAAGCGAGGCGGCCAGCATCCGGAGTGGGACGAAGAAGTTCGGTTCACGCTCTATGAAGATGTTGAAGATGAACTAGCGCGTACTACCACTGAGGACGGCTCTCCTCCTCCCCCTCCTCCAAAGAATGGTCGGCCTTCAAAGAGGATTAAGGGCGCAAAGAATATGGCCATTGCATGCTTCGCTGATGATCCGAGGGAGCCTGATCTCATTGGTGAGGCTATAGTAGATCTGACAGAGGTTTTGACCAAGGGGGAGACCGACGGTACGTACATTCATTTGTACACATTGATATCCTTCCTGAAAATGCCAGCGTAGAATGGTTTACACTCACCAACAAAGACAAGTACTGCGGCGAAGTGTACCTTGAGTTAACATTTTGGTCTAACGTACGCGTCATCCAACTTGTGTAGATCTTGATCTTTAAGTCTGAACTCATATGCATAGGAGCGTCCTCCGGAGAAGAAGGTCACGCCAAAGCCAAGTAAGACGCTCAAACAGTATGGCGGACCTGGGTCATTCGCTCCTTCTGGCGATGCATCTGGACAATCTAGGCCGTCGCGCGCAACTTCGTTATCTGGCAGCTTTGCGTCCGAGGACTCTCAGTGGGATTCGCTGCCGTCCTCGTTGAGACCATTCTCATCCCATGTACAAGTAGATCTGTATGTGCCACCTTATGAGCACACTGTCAGGGGGCGATCACCACGCATATCCTCAGTCGACCAAATCACGAGCGATTTTGGTGAGCTAGGAGTGTCAGAGCCAAGGGGAAGGAGGGAGACCTATCCTGTGAGTGCTTTATCACTTTTGATTACTTTTTCACTCATGTCTGGCTCAATAGCAGAATCAAAGTGGTTTTCCTGCAAGGCCTGCTACTTCGGCAGGTTACTCTCTCCCTTCTTCGACGTCTTCTCGTAACTTCTCAGAGGCAGACAACTCCTGGCCCGATAGAGCTCTGCACTCATATGATCAACCCATACCGCCCGGACAGCAATACAGCGCTGACTCAGTTTCGACAAGTTACGCATATCGTCCACAGTCAAGTTATCAAGCACCATATGAGCCTGGCCCCCAAACATCTACCTTCTCTTATCCATCACAACAGCATCGTGGTCCGCGTTATAGTGTACCTACGGCATCATCAGGGTTCATGCCCGTGCCCTCTACCTCTGAGCCACTGTCTCTCACCTTACCGTCACATATGTCTGACCCATCCGGCTTGGCACCAACGCGAGGTCGTACCCCAGTACCCCCATCCGGATATGTGCATCCTCCGGTACTGTCGAACTATACATCGACTCCGTCCATCCAAGCGCCGTTGCCGGCGCAGACGCCGGTACCACCCGTGTACCCGCCGACCTTGACATCTGTTACATCTTCTGGTTCATTCTATCAATCTCAGCCTAACGTGTCCCCACAGCCCTCTTACACGCAGTTTCCCGGTTACGCAGCTCCTCCGCCGGCCGCACCGCCTCCTGGGCAACATCTACCTCCACCCCCATCATCGCAGTCTAATCCCTCTATACAAACGCATTCGCATTCGGGGCCTCCGCAATCTTTCAGAGACTACAGTCCCTCAACTCCTCCACAACCCGAACATAACGTGCCTCCTGTCCCCGGAGCTTCTCAGCCCCCTTCGGGGTCAAGGCCGTTGCCCCAGCAACCACAAGGTTACGGCCAACCTCCTCTTCCTCCCAGTGTTCCCCCACAAGGTTACGGACAGCTTCCTGGCCCATCTATGACTCAGTATGGACAGTCTGCGATTCAACAAGCTTCCTTGAATTACGGACAGCACCACCCCGCTATTCAACAACACGCCCCTCTACCTACTCCGCCTGGTCCCCCAGGCCCTTTACGCCCGAGTTCTTATAGCCCTCCCAAGCATGGGAACAGTAACATGTCTTCTCAACCCTATACCCATATTCCGCCTCCGCCTCCACTACCTCCTCAGCCTTCGCAACTGATATCCGTCCCGAGCTCACGCCAATCATATCTACCACCAGCCTCGCCCAGTCCTTCAGCACTCTCCCCTTCATCGTCTACTCCTTCAACGCAAGGTCACTTACGTGCAACATCGGGTCGCCATAGTCTTCCTTTGCCACAACCACCATCAGGCGTACCTCAACAACAGCCAATCTACCAACCCATTCCCCCTCCACCCTTGTTGGTTTCGAACTCGCACATCCAATATCAAACTCCGCGCCCTCCAGTGCAACAAAGCCACGGGTTCTACCCTGGTCCTCCCCCAAGACCTCCAGCGCAGATAACGGGACCTATAGGACGCTCGCAATGGCTGCCATCCGGTGAGATGCGTACGTATGAGCAGCAGGGCGGGTATTGAGTTTCGCATATGCGGGTATAAGTGCTTTTTGGCTGTAAATTTGAAAATTTGGGAGATTTCTCAGACGTGACGATGTTCTTCTCATCATGTCGTTCAGCTTTGGTCTTGTCATTGATATTCGCGGACTTCGTTTTCATCGAGTTCACAGATTCTTGCATACTTGCTCTGCCTCACGCATTCGTCAAGCAAGACGTATTTGTAGACACAAACACACATATATTTATTGGTCAAACCCATGGCTAATGAGGCAGAAGAATAGGCACAGAAGAGAGCATACCAGTCTACTTTGGCTGCCCTGCTTGCGCCTCTCTCTCAGCCTTCCATTTCGAAATCTCGGTTTCTGTAGCAACCATACCGCGACGCGCCAGATCGATTCGAGCTTCACGGCGTAGATGGGTTTCCTCCAAGCGTTGCTTGTGTTCATGCGACAGCAGTGCTTCGTCGGCGGCCGTGACAAGGCCGTAGATCGTGACTTGTAGTTGTTGTACAGGCGAGCAGTATGTTGTGAACATCCACTGTGCAGTACCAGATATATTCTTGGACTTACTGCATGATACCAGAAAGCCCTTAAATGCGAGGGTCTGGCGTCTATTTGAGAACGGAGTGGCATCGACAATCAATTACGCAGCAATGCTTGAGGGGTATCTGGCGTACCGGAAAAAAGGCCAAGAGTGATGGGTTATTGTCGCGAGACCAAGACCAAAAGCACCATATTGTGCAGCTCCCTAAACTAGCTGAGAACAGTAATCCTGAAGCCCGTCAATGCTGAGACATACCACCATACCCGCCTTAACCTGTAGCCGATAAGCCTGATCAACTTCTTCACGCCTGCGAGCGCGTTGTGCATGCGCTGACGACATCCTATACTGATATCAGAATAATATCAAACACGATGCAACGTATGAACAAGTCTTGAGAATACTCACCCCTTTTCAATGAAGCCTTAGAGATAGACGTGAACAAGCGTTAACGGACGGAACCGGCTGTCGAAGACCCCATGACACATCGAGCTTGTTAGCTGTGCTGTTCATCACAGCCACGCCGTATTTTTGGAAAGACCTTTTCAATATACCAACAATTCTCGAAGATGCTTGTGGTAAGTTATTCTGTACGGAGCATCAAGACGAAAAGCAAGTCGTCGGATGCAACCCAAAAATAAGGTTAAGGTTAACAGCTTGCGCTCTATACAACTGCTGCATGCCGAATACCACTGAACACTCATAGCCTATGAATGTGCCATGCATGGCATGAATGTTGTATCCAAATATCTGAACAGCCACCTGTGAAACACATCTATAATCCGTTAGCTCGAGCCGCAGCGGCCAGCCCGCAATATGCGAATCTTCAATGGTACCAACAAGCAGCATCGCACGACAAGGTACTTCAAGCAGGACGCAGGACGGAAGTGGCATGTTATGTGCATGGTAGATGGAGTTCCAGACTTCCATAGTGTTGACGACCCGCTCCAAGATCAGATCCCACAAATGGGGGGAGCAATTCGCTCCACCGGTCCTCAACTTGTGTCGCGGCGAGGCAGGACGCCGCTTTGCACCATAGAGGCGTGTTTGATCGGACGTTGGGACGCGGTGGCCTGGCAGGAAAGAGTCCGCTTTCATAGTAAGAAGTGGAGGTGATCCTGTTCGCCGCTCGCAAGCACACGGCATCAACACCGCTTCGCGACCTCACCTGAGTAGACTACATGAGAAACTGTTGGAAATCAACAGCGAAACGATTGCGTCGTCATCTGACGTTCGAAGAACGACACGCGGTAGTTGCCGGTCAGGCTTTGCCACCAACGCATATTTGCCTCAGCAATCCAGAAAATTCAAGCTGATCGCCCTTCAACCTGCCTTTAACTCACTAGCAGTCTCCTGTGCATGGATACTCTGATATTCCTCGAACGTGCCTCTCTTAAACGTGGTGCCTTACATGCTGACTTACAAGAAAGCCACGCGAGGAGAGTCAAGTTGGAGTATGGCTCTCCAGACCCTGCTCCATCTCAAAAACCCCCATCGCGTGGTATCCTCCATGTAGTTCTACCAGAAGAATGTATCGGCCTTCATCAGCAAAGCCTTGAATATCGAACGATTGCGAACGCTGCCATTCAGAGATCTATAGAGGAGCTGGCGAGCCAAGGCAGGAGAGTCGATTTGGAGCATGGAGTCAACATGCGGTGAGTGTGCATGATACGCTGCATTATCACTTTTATGTCACAGATACAACCCCCTAGCTCAGACCCAATTCAAATCAAGTGGTACGCTCAATACTGTGAAAACGCTCATTGTTCGTTCTACTGACCCAACCCGATAGGATATCGGATCACTCCATCAAGGACAATTTTCTCGGATTTGAAGGGAAGGGTAAATTTGAGATGGAGATTGAATGCCCAAACTTTGCCCGAAAAACAGTCTCAAGATCGACATCCTTCTCACTCGTGCGCAACTCTAAATCAGAGCCAGATTCAGACATACCTGGTCTGGGTCTATACTATGGAACTGTGGATAGAGGCAGCCTTGTGCCTCGCAGCGATGCTGACGAAGTCGACGAGCTTGCTGCTGGTACGAAGAAGTGCTATATTTGTGACGCTAGATTGCCAACTCCAAGTTACAGATGACGCATCCTCTTCGCTCGTCCACAGCCTTCAGGCTGACTCAGAGCAAGATATTGATATACCTGGTCTAGGTCTATACTATGGACATGCGAATATAGGCAGCCTTGTGCCTCGTAGCGATGCCGACGAAGTCGACGAGCTTGCTGATGGTATGAAGTAATGCTATATCTGCGACGTTAAAATGCTAACTCCAAGTTACAGATGACGCACCCTCTTCACTCGTTCACAACTCTAACGTAGAACGAGATATGGATATACCTGGTCTGGGTCTTCGCTCCGGTACTATAAACCGAAGCAGCATCATGTCTCGCAACGACCCGTTTCCACTCATAGCTCAGCTTGCTGATGGTATGAAGGAGTCCTGTAACTGTGGCGTCATAACACTAATTTGGCGCCATAGATAATGAGCTCACAAGCACTCCTGCAAAGGAACGAGCACCGGATAACATCGACATTCAAGGTTCGAACGTCGGTTTAGCTATTCGCGGCTCTGACGGTGAACTGGACGTACGCGCTACATCCACTGAGGAGCCTGAAAGATACACACCATCCCCGTTTAGGACGGCTCAAACACTCATCGCTCAAAGCAGCGATGACTTATATTCATCTATAGACGAGGGACTTGAAAGCCTCCACCAAGAACGCAATCTGGACAACTCCTCAGCTGAAGAGTCGGATAGTTCGGTGGACGAATCTGGGTCTGGCGGTTGGGAAGACTTTGCCCAGCACGAACCACAGGTTGTTTCGCAGGGAACCGCTAGTCGCCCAACATCGAATAGATCATCAACCGACATTTCGTCAGCCTTTTATTGTTCCAACAGGGTAAACTCACATTTATTTTTATCAACCAGCACCAAGAACACAAAACGCATAGCAAAACCTGGAAGTCAGGCGAAAAACCCCTCAATAATATCAACTGTCCCTTCCAAGGACCTCCAGGTTATACCAATACCCAGAGGAAGTTATGCTCGCGCCAGACGCGTTATCGTCCCTTCAAACTCCTCCGCACCCCTTATGACGGTGAACATTCGTTCAGAACTACAATTCATCCATCGACCGACCCCTACAAATCCTCACTAGTGCGTCCAGTTGTGTTGCGACTGCGGATAGCAAGTGAGCTAAGCGCATCCTTTGGTAGCCATAGAATCTCTAAATATTCCTTGCCTGCTGATTCTGAGGACAATGACGGCCGTAATGTGCAAGATGTGACCATCATTGCGAACACTGCAATTATTGGATACGGATTTAATGGGGACAATCATAGACCTTCCCAAATATCTCTGATCCCTCCCATGAGACCGGTATGTTTCTATCGACGCTAAGGAAGGGACACGGCTGACGCGCCACCAGGATAGGCATCCCCGACGAGTTGAGCTACCTGATCAGGCTCATAGCATGGTGCAGGAGACGGTCACTGGCATTGCTAAAAGAAATCGAGGCATCAGCGCTTTGGCTGCAATTTCCGGAGATGACTCAGAGTTCACGTTTGCGTCAGGTGGACATGATGGGTTCGTGTTCGTTTGGACCATCCGCTCTCAAGGAGCCCAATATTACACGCGACGTATCCATAAGCTAGAGCAGTTCGAGCAGTCTAGCAGCGTGATCGCGCTGGCTTATCGCTCTGCGGATAACAGTCTCCTGTCTGCAGCTGGCCGGAAGCTGTCGACGTCCAAACACATGTCCACTTACAGGTACACCTCCACAGTGATGTCAAACAACGTGCGTCAGATTCACACCTCGCTCGAAGATCCAAACCTGGTGATCCTCGAAGTTAGTTTCCACAATGACCTCCATTCGACTGCAGCAAGCTGATACGTCGTCCATATTCTATAAATACCAGGTCGAGCACATTCATCGCCAAATCCAGATATTCGATCTTCGCCAACACGGTTTCGATCGAGAGCCTTGCATGAGTTTCGGCCATAAGTGTGATATCAAGGGTAACGGCGCTCTCGACAACCGGTATTACCGTGGGAGTAGCTACCTTTGCTATTTCGCACGAGGGTATCAGGATGGAACAGTGAAGCTCTGGGACTTTCGAAACGCCGAAGTAAGTACTTTTCCCGTGGACCCCGCCATCTAGATCCATATTGTCTTTCAGAGGCCCGTTTTGAAACTTTCATGCGAAGTGCGGGACCCAAAGCCTGTCACACACGCTGCTTTCGCTGGATCGGACGTTGCAGCCTACAGTGCGAATAGACTGACTTTGTTTAGCGCGTTCAGTAAAAGTGCATAATGCGCGTTCCTTTCATATCTCTTTATACAAGCCGCTACGTAGTCCAATGCCGCCAATGGAGTTGTCAAAAGAAACCATTGCAATCGTTACGGGAGACAAGAGGCGAGTACGCATCAGATCGGTTCAGGAGTGAGAGCATGCGTTATAGCCTGATTGCGTTCAGCCGCTCTTCGTCCAGCCTCCCAGCTCGATGGCGAAAGCAGCCGCAAGCTTGGAGAATTGTAGCATATGCGAGAAACTGAACTCGTCGGAGATATCGATACGACTGTCAGGCAAGATTAGCGGACAACTTGGGATGAAAGACATTTCTTACTCGTTGGTTGAGTGGATGTTCTGATTAGAGGATCTGCGCGTCAAAATTTGTTACTGACGACTTGATCCACAGTCGACATACCTTGTTCGAGTTCTCGAAACTGCTTTCTGTAAGCGAGATGGTGAGTGCGTGATTAGACGAACACGATGTCAGACTAGCCTATAGTGAATGAACTTGGGTATCCAGCCTTGCCCCACGATGCGCTGCGGAAAGTTTGAATAAAGGCACGGACGGATCAAGTGATGCAGACACATACTGATCACTGCACGCATATCCGCACTTGGTCTCGACGTAAGGGATGTCTAAATACGCGTCGACAAGTTGTTTGTTGAACTCCGTCAATCTGTGTGGAATTCAAGATTCAGCAGCGCTCTCAAAATCACAAATCGCCTGACTGACCCGGCGTCCACGTAATCGGTAATGATCCCCACTTCCTCCCGCGTTCCTCGCTTGACCCATGCTGTCATGTCAAACTAAGTGGTATCGATGAGCACGAGAATGAGGACCGGCGGCAGCGTGGCAGGCACCTGACTCATTGCAAGAACGTTCGCTGAACGTTCCTCGTAAGCTTTGGCTACTGCTTGTGATCCGAGTAGGCCGCCTTCCTGGATTAGAAGGGTTGTAAGTATATCAAAAAGCCTTGAATGGCAATGTAGCACCTCTGCAGAGTACCAATGAAATTCGACGTGTTGTACGGGACGGAAGTCCGAAGCAATTAAAGCACGATAAGATTCCAGGATCGTGACTGTACCCGACCCGTCGTCGTCGGCCCCTACCGAAATGAACCCAAAAGTTATATCACAAACGCAATTGCTAAATGTGACTTCTTACCTGGCGCTGGTAAGAAAGGCCACATGTTGGTGCTGCAGCAGATATCAATACGCAGTAGATTGCATGTTGTCAGAAGCTCACCTATCTTGATGGGCGCTTATGATCACAACACCATCGTCCGTCGGAGAAGATCCGTTTATTCGGACGATCTGGTGGAAGATCAATGCTAGACTGATTCAGACAATGAGGTTGCTTACGATCGAGTTCTGACCCCAAGGATGGACATGTTCCGACTGCTTGATATTCTTCTGAAGTCCCTTAGAAGCATACGTTGCAGTGATCTGCAAAGGAACTTTTGTCATCAGAAGTTCAGTCATGTGGAAAGGAGAGAAAAACCTCAGATATCTTGGAATATAGCCACTGCTGACTTTGACGTCCGGTCTGTAAGAATCCAAGGTACAAAACTTTTGAGAATTCAAATTTGCTATACAAGGTCGTCTACTTACGTCACTGCGGTAATCTGGCTACTTGATCAGCAAGCGCAAAAGACAGAAGGTCATAGAGCACATACATCTCGTGCGGAAGCTGCTCAGCTTCTCCAAATTCTCTCTGGGACCTTCGGTCGAGAGCGTTCGGAGGACGCCCTTGACCTGTTCAGTGGCGTTAGGAGTTGGGTATGCTAAGGTTCAAAGTGTCGTTTGAGTAGATATACTAGGCCATTACTGACCGCTCCTAAAGCTGGACAGACATACACAGCGCCTTCTCCCGGAATTGAGCAGAGTACCCTAACTCGCGCGCTTCAGTACTAGTGTTGTAAAGCATGGTAAGTCACATAAGTCGTGATTAGATGAAACTACAATTACATGTCGAAGAACTTGATACCTCGCGCTTTGGCGTGAATCTGGCGGGTTGAGAGTGGATCGTATAATTCGGAAGTAAGAGACCCCTCGGCTAGATACAAAGTGGAGAGTCACCTTCTCTAATTCAGTCATCCAGACAGGTGACTGGCCCTCCATCTGGATCAATCTAAGGCTGTTCAAATCCAAGTCGAACCCATCGCCTCCGGCGAAGGAATCAAGATTTAGCACTTCATTAACAGTCAATGGGGACTGAGAAGGAAGCGCAACAACAGCGCAGGCAAGGACGACGAAACCGAACAAAGACTTCATGGTGATGGACGAGCAAAGAGTAAGTCAACAAGTGGTGACGTCTCGCGCAGCCTGTATCCAGACGCCACCCGTTTTGGACATGGAAGGGCGAAAGGACCAACAATCACCACGTGAGAAACGCGTCAAAAGTTTCCTCGTCCAGTTGCTCGTCACTCGAATCAGTTACTCACGGCGTTTTATCCTACACAATATGTCGAGGGCTGCTAATGCGAAAGCACAGGTCGTGGTGTGTACATTGAACTGCTCACAATTGTCACCATTCTTATTTGCTCCAGCGCATCTTGATCTCCGCAGGCAAAGCCGCCCCGACACCACCAGTCGGCCCCGCGCTCGGTGCTCGCGGTGTCAAGTCGATGGACTTCTGTAAGGAGTTCAATGCTCGAACGGCACACCTTGAGCCTGGAATTCCTACCCCGACCCTCATAACCATTCAGCCAGACCGTTCGTTCACATTTATCACTAAGACACCTCCAACTTCGTATTTCCTGAAGAAAGCGGCCGGTATTGAGAAAGGTACTGGCCGCCCCGGCCACGAGATCGTTGGCACCATCAGCCTCAAACACGTGTATGAGATTGCGAAGATCAAGGCTACTGATGAGCATCTCAAACACTTGAGGCTCGAGGCTATCGCGAGCACAATCATTTCATCGGCGCGGACTTTGGGGGTGCAAGTTGTACCGTAACGCCCGTTGGGCTTACATCTATTGTTGCATCCACGGTGTGCGTTTCCTCATTCACGCGCATGTTCAGCTGCTGATCCCTTCGATCTTCTCAACAGGTGCCCTGCCCTGACACGCTCCGAAACCCCATCTGTGTTAGACCATGCTGTACATACACTCGTGATAATAGCGGCGCTGGGTGGCGTTGTGGGCGCTATTGGTGCAGAGATTCCAATCCTGGTGAGTGATCCGCGGGGGTGCAAGAAGTCGAGGGGAGCTGCAGAGTACATTGTGTATACGAGTACGGTAGGATGAGTAAGCGTCGCGGAACGGCCAAGGAGATGCCAAACATATCAAAAGATGGATGATCGATTTGAGTTGGGCGAAATAAAATTAAGCTCTATCTCTCATGAGAGACAGGCAGGCCAAGAGAGACTGGACGTTGTATCTTCTCATTCAATGCTGTGGTCGCCCAAAGTTCATGGCCAACATTGCTCATTCAGGACGGGAGGTATTGTGTTCCTCAGTCATTCATTAGTCAAGGCAGGTATGTGCCATGTCGAGTTTACAGCGGTCGAACAAGCAGAACTTTCTTATCTCCATCGCCTTGTACTGCGTAAGGTATTTCCGACACGCTGTGGACACGCACAATCCAGCGGAGACGCAAACCGGGGGGATGTTTTGACAGTGTCCAAAGTCTCGATCCCAACTTGCCATATTCAGTTTCTTCCTCACCGCGTGGAGGCTGGTCAATAACGATTTGAACGCGCTCTTGTTTCTCAACTGAACGACCCCCGGATTTCCCCGTCCTTTTGCTCTGGTAAAGCTCGCATTTTTTTCGAGATCTCTCTCGTTCCCTTCCTGGAGATTTTTCCGTCTTCTCCCCTTCTTCCATGGTACGTTTCGCACATCTCCTGCGACCCGAGCGCTTACCCTATCCCTCGTGTTGTTTGCCGATCAAGCTGGCCTCGGCCTGAACACGGATTTGGAGCCCTGCTCCGCTGAACAAGGCTCGAGCAGACATCATGAAGCCCACCTTCTCGTGTCGACACGTTTGCGGCCTTGTATTCAGTTCTATCTGTCACTGCGTCCACGTTCCCGATCGTACAGCTCACCATCAGTCGAAAACAAGAAATCGTTGCCTCCGGCCTGATATAAAGGAAGACGTGCTTCGGCATGTTCTGCCAGCTTTCGAAGCAAACGTAGTCTTCCCTCTTGCACAATTCCCCCCCAGCCATCATGTCCACGACCACGAACGACGTACTTTCCTGGACATCTCAAGACCCCCGTGAGAGCCAACTCTTCAACTCTTGGGGGGTAGTCTATCGCTTCCACGTGTGCTATCCCGCATATAGAGCCCACGATCACACCTGACACTGTGTTGCACTAGACGGACACCAACGCTCAAGGCCAGAGCGTCACAACGGTTTGGCGTGCCATTCGACCCAATAAAGAAGATCGCGTAGCCAAGCTCGAGTGGGCACCCAATGGTGGCCTTGGACGTGCTGTCATTGGAAAGGTGCAGAAATGTCATCTCTGTCATCGAAGAATTTTGATGTACGGTTCAAGTAGCATATTGTGCCAATGGCGGATCTCGTCCGTCGTGACCCTCGCATCTCGGTGCGCTGTTGGTTTCAAATCGATGTTTTCCCTCCTGACCTTCTGTGTCTAGAACTGCAGGGTGTTCAATGGCCCTGACGGCTTTCAGTATCGCTGGCGGCCAAGCCAGACCAGCCAAGATATCGTCGTAAGTCATACACTGTGCACCATTCTCAACTTCTCTGACCATCCCACCACCTCAGCTACAAGATCCCAACAGCAACGTTATAGCATTCGTGCGCCCCACCTCCCCTGTTCGCTATCCCGGCATCGGAGATGTCCATGCCGAGCTGCATTTTGTTCGCGCGGCCGGTGCTGGTGTTGTGGTATGCCATACGATTGTTTACAGGATGCTCGACGAGATACTCATTGAAGCGCAGATGCACCCTCCGCTCATGGACACCGTCACCGTGACGGCCATGCTTTACCGCTTCGCTTCGGCGTTCAATCTGTGATATATATTAGCGGGAAAACGGACTTTCTATTGTACGATTGAAGGCAGACTGAATCGAAAATGTAAAGCATCCCTGTATGATTGTTCGGCGTAACCTCGTTATCATGTGTTGTTTTATGTACGTATTTGCCCGTTGTACAACATGTAGTGTCATGCGGTCCCTATCGAGGGACAGCCTATGAAATGTGGCGAATACAGGTTCACCAAACGTGCAAGTCGGCGCAAGTGGCAGGCACTTGGAAGGCTTCCGTGAATGAAACAGGCGCCGTCAGACTCCAGAGTCATAGAATTCTTCTCCACGTGTAATAGATGCAGTTCCGATAGCTTCTGGAAAACGACACAGACACGCTGCAATTCGAAGCAAAATATTTTCGCAACGATACGGTACGACATGATCATACGACAGGTCACAATTTGGCAGTCGCCGGGTATTTCTTCGGTTGCAAAACCTCAAGAAGGGTATCAATGGTGCGGATGACCCATTCCGTGCCTTCATCCCCGGAAAGCAATTTATCTTCCTCGTTTAGACCCTGCACGGTACGGGCCTTAAGAAGGCCAAAAACGTGGCTTGTAAGCTGGGGTCCGACTCCCCCTTCCGCGCGCAGACAAGCGACGCCAACAACGGAACCAAGAGTCCGGCTGAGGTTGCCTTGCTCATTCTCCCCAGGCAGGGGTGCCAGAACGGAGCCGTATGACTGGATTATAAACGCTAAAATAGAGCGGCCCCTCAGCATCGGGCTCGGGGCTCAGAGTCATGATTGGAGGCAAAACAAAGTTTCCGCTACAGTGAAGAAGGGGACAAAGCGGCGGACGCACAGATGAAGTCTGGGTGGTATGAACCCAATTTGTCGTAAAGCTTCACCTCGTGCGGAGCGTAAATCGAGTTCCACAGCGCCTGTCCCCTCGAAAGAACAGCCTCGATGTTCTCGGGAGTGGACGTCCTTAAAGCCCCGGCCAATCCGTCAGCAGTGACTTCACGGACAAAACGCGAGCGCAGATCGTTTTGAGGGATGTTCGCTCATGCCGGTGTATCACATACCTATGGGATTCAGTCCTCAGGATTCCCTTCACATCCTCTTCGACAGCTTCCATGAGTCCTGAGAGGGCAAGAATCGTCTAGAATGCGGTGTTTCGCCGAGGTCCGTCAACCACACGCAAGTGAATACTGTGAAGCCACGTACTCGAGGAACACCAACGAAGATCGTACTCTTTAATGCCGATTCTCGCATGATGGCAGCTTTCATTACTGCCTCGGGGAGACTTCGTCGAGAACTAGCATCGTTGTAGTCCTTTCTGGTCGTAAACTTGTACAGGTGGCCAACTGAAGAAGGTACATTCGCTGTCAAGAGTGTACATGTCTATCGTCGATATCCACCAGTGCCAGCGCCAAGTCCAATCAAATGCTGCGATTAGGCATTTGGCGAACAGATGCACGACAGTCATGCTTACAGACAACACTAGCCAGCCATTCTCAACTTTTCTTTGTTGAGCATCATTAAACGTGCTGGTCAAAATAGCATGCAGCTTGGGTACGTGAGGGCTGGGTAATGATTGTGTGCTTCGGGATGAGAGTAACTGCTTGACGACGGGCGGCAGATGCTTCACCATGTTCGGGACGATGGATAAATGAGATTGGCAAAGCCGTGTAAGTGAAATATTCTCTAGGTGTCGTCAGCATGACCTGCATTCACCAACAACTCGCACAAACAAACACTAAGATAATAATGTGTGACAGCGGACGCGCAGCACTCAGTACCGTACATCACAAATTCACAGCGACGTGTTAATACTAAAGGATGAGTTCAAGACGAGATAGGAACATTCCCTGAACATGAGACCCGCACAACAGGCCTACAGGGGAGGGTATATGGGAATAGGTGATCAAGCGAACGGGTCACGGAGGGGACATCAAGGTCCTTCAAGGGTTGATAAAGAGGAAGCCGAGGTCGGTCGGGGACCCGCTAGAAGTCATGAGTCTGTCCAAGTCGTTCACACCCTGCATATCACCCATCACGCCTGCAAAAACAATCAGGACGAAACGAAGAATTTGAATAATCTGGATCAACTTACCGAAGGGGAAGTAAGCGAGGACATAGTCGGTAGAGTCCATCCAACTGTTGACAGTGGACATGAAGCTGAAAATATCATCCTTGGAGCACTGAGCACCACCATTGAAGTTCTGATGGCAGGTCTTAGTAATGCTCTTGATGATTGTGTATGATACATACCTGGCAAGCGTATTCGGTAACCATGACGGGCTTATTGAAGCCGTTGTGCCACTTCTCGACGTAGGCAATGAAATCCGCCGCTTTAACGTCGTACCAGTGAAGAGCAACGAAATCAAACTAAAGTAATGAAGAGAATGAGCGATGTCTATGAAAAGATTGACACGAATGCTTACTTCGCAGCCACCGTTACAGGCCGAGACGAAGTTTTGAACCCAGGTGAAGCCGTTAGGGTTCGAGGACGTAGCAGGCGAGCCAAGCTGGTAGCCCTGAGACCTCAACGGCGCCAAGTATTGCTTCCAGAGCTGAGCACCACGGCCAGGGTCCATGTTAGATTGGCCGGACTCGTTAGGTCTAGACGGCATGTTTATCAGGCTTACAGATCAACAGGCAGGAGCGACACTTACTCGTTGAAGCCCAGGGCGATGTTCGCGTAGCCTTTCACGACTTTCTTAGAGAAATCGGAAACTTGGTTCTCACCCCAAAGCATGGGCATGCAGTTGAAACCAAGGGACCAACAGTTGTCGGGGAGCTCTGGACTCCAAGTGTAGAGGCTACAGCGCCAAGTTAAAGTGAATTACTCGGCAAATACGTAGCTGGAGATTGAACTTACTAGTTGACCTTGGAAGTCTTGAAGTTCTTCAAGTACGGCTGGTTGCCGTTCGGCCACGCAAGACCGCCTTTCCCGCTTCCATTGCTGCCGCTGGAGCTGCCGCTGGAAGCGGCACTGGTAGTTGCGACGGCGTGAGAGGCAGAGCTGGTAGTGTGCGGCTTTGCGGTGGTGGTGGCGGCAGCCTTCGTGGTGGGTGCGGCAGCCTTCGTGGTCGTGACAGCGGCCTTGGAAGTGGTTTCGGGAGCAGGTGCAGTGGTAGAAGCCTCTGCAGAGCTAGCTGACCTAGGCTTGCAGCGCTTAGAAGATGTGTCGCGCTTTCTCTTGGCTATGCTGTCATGACCACGGATAGGCGAGCGGCCAACGTTGTGGTGACCGGAGCCAGCGAGAGCGTTCACTGGCGAGGCGGTGAAGGAGCAGGCGAGAATGGCGAGGGTGGAGATGGTAAGGAGGTTCAAAAATTTGAGTGCTGCCATGACTGACGAAGGAAAACCGGGGTTAATTCGTTAGTCGGATGTGCGCAAAGAAGAGGCAAGGAATGGGGAGGAGCAAAAGAGTGTCAGAGGCCGATAGCCCAGGTGTTGTGCGGGAGGGAGAGAAAAGGCGACGGCGTTGCTTTTCCGATCGTCAATTCTTATATCCTTCCTTAGGTAAGCACGCCAAGAAACGCACCGTCACCCGCACGGACCTGGCTGGCCATCGCTCCTTTGCAGCGATACGGTCATCATGTACCGGATGGCTTGGGTGTGCTCTGAGAGGTGTAAAGCTTCGCAGCAACATCGAAGATGGGATTCGGCGGCGGCGTATGTGCCTGTGACCAACCGCCAACTCTGGAACCGACGCTTCTGAAGACAGGCCAGCACATCTATTTGCGACTTTCAGGAAAGTCGTGAACAGCCGGCCTCAGGCCCTGTTGCTATATCGTATATTCAGTCTGCTGCCTGAATCTTGTCGCTCGTCATGACAACAAGACAGGCATGTTGCGGTGATGAACACAGGCAAACAGCCTGGCCGCAGGAGGGCTGTCAACGCGTGTAGCGGAGTTTCGTTTGGGATCAAACAGGACGCGAATCGCCACTTCTCTCTTTCTCTTAACCTCCAAGTTTGACACGAAGAAACCGGTTCATCAAGTTCATCCGCTGTTCATTCAAAGCAAAATCTACCATCTCCACGCTCGAAATGTCTGACGCCCCTGCCGCCCCCGTCACCGAAAACGGCGTGCCTCCGGTTGCGCAGGATCAGGTTGAAGAGGCCCCCGGCTTCAAGGTCAGTGATCACTGCCCTACGACATGCCACGCGTCCTCTAACTCTTTTTGCAGGTCTTCGCCGGCAACCTTGCGTACTCTACCACGGATGAAGGGCTGAAGGCGTTCTTTGCGCCAGTCGAGAGCGATATGTACGTCTCGCTTAGCAGCGTTCGCTGGCATGCCACACATTTGCCATGAGCATCTGACCTTACGTATTTTCCCTCGTTCTCTCCTAGCATCTCCGCTCAGGTCATCATGCGAGGGAATAGGTCAGCGGGCTACGGCTTCGTTGCACTCACCTGCGCAGAGGCCGCGCAGAAGGCGGTAGAGGCTCTCGACAAGCAAGAGCTCGATGGTCGCCCGATCATCGTCGAAGTTGCCAAACCGGCCGAAGAGAAAGATAAAGAAAGAAAGGAAAAGAAGCCTCGCGCCCGACGCCCCGGCAGGCGCGGAGCCAAGGCTGTCACTGGCGAGGTCACTGAGGCTGAAGCCAACGGCGAGACCATCGAGGCCGAAGCTGGCAAGGCAGACGACGCTCCTGCCACTGGCGATGCTGATAAACCCAAGAAAAAAAAGAAAAAGACCACTGTAAGTCGCTCAATCTGTCACCTATAATCATCATCTGAAGCATGAATTCTTCTTATCCTCTTCCAGAAGAAACCCAGGAGCACTGCCGAGGGCGAGACGACCGACGCCGCGGCGACAGAAGGTGAAGCTAAACCACCTCGCAAGAAGAGGGTCCCTCGTCCTCCTCGCCCTGCTGGGGAGCAGCCCGTTGGCGATCTATCCAAGACGGTGCTCTTCGTTGCGAACCTCGGATTCAACATCGATGATGCCGGCCTTGCCGCCTTGTTCACTGATGTTGGCATCAAGGTCAACAGCGCTCGCATTGTCCGTCGCCGCTGGGGAAAGCCGAGAAAGTCAAAGGGTTACGGCTTTGTTGATGTCGGTGACGAAGAGGAGCAGACGAAAGCCATCGCTGCTCTGGAGGGCAAGGAAGTTGGCGGAAGACAAATTGCCGTCAAGATTGCGGTAGATGCCCAAACCAACGAAGAGAAGGAGGAGGGCAGTGCTGACCCGGTCACTGAATCTACTGCTGAGCAGGCCGACGAGGAGGCTACGCCCGAGGCGACCATTGTCGCCTCGTAATTATTAGCCCATTCATAACTCACAATAACCACCGTTCCGTCACACGCTTTATGATGCCCACTCGCAGATACACCTTTCCGTCTTTTCATACGGACGATGTTTCACTTCTTCGCTCCGACATGATCATCGTCTAGTTGCGGTAGCACGTACTGTAAATTTGTATGTTTTCGTTCGTGCTTTGATGCCTTCATTTTCTGCCTGGTATCAAGTTGTGTGGATCTTTTCGCAACGCATGCCTCTGCTTTTTCTCGGCCTTCATCTTGTTTCTCTTGAGTTCTTGAGTATTTTGAGTACAGCACTTGAACTGTTCAGCACGCAAGTCACTGAGATAATCTGGCCAATGGGCGTTCTGAAAAGGGATTATGTACGCATGATCTGCACTCTGTCCTCCGCGTCATGGAGGACGAAGATGATTATCTCTCTGACAAGTTTTTGGCCGAAGCTCCTTCCATTCAACAGCCAAAGACCTATGCGGACAGGAGACGGCAAGCTCTCGCACACTCGCGCTCAAAGAATGATCAGAATAGGGCCAAGAGCCGGAGACAGCGCGAGCTACAGTCACGAGAGGAGGGTCTCAGCAAGAGCCTGTTCGAGAAGGCAGCTGAGGAAGAGGCTTTGCGCGGTGGGGCAGCTAACAAAGCTTTAGCAATGATGATGAAAATGGGATTCAAGCCGGGGCAGTCATTAGGCAGGGTAGACGAGGCAGCGGGTGGCACTTCAGAACCATCGGACTCGGGGATACCCATGGTAGCACCAGACAAAGAATCTTCATCAAAAGCTAACGATTTCAGTCCTCAAAAAAACGCCCTCCAACAAAGGATCGAGCCTCTGCCGGTAAACGAGTGGGCAGGTATGGACATTACATCCATGCGAAACGTAACCTGTGTACTCAAAGTTCTTCATAGGCAGGAAGGGTATCGGGTTGGGCAAACGTGCAGCCTCGCCCAGTGATATCGAACGACAGGCGAAAGCGGCTAAACTTGAGGATACAAATGCTGATTCCTTCAGAGACCGCGCACGCCACGAGTTTGAGCAACGACGGGCTGAAAGCCAATTGCTCCTCGCACAAAATACGTGCGTCGACCTTGACGAGAAGGCGGGCAAGCAGGTGAGCAACGGTATCCGTCGTCTTGCATCCATTTGCAATTCTTGATCCGCGCCTCTTGTATCTGTTTCCGTGAAGTTCAACGTGTTTTGGTTGAATCCCACCAACCCCGAGTCATTTCCAGAAGGGCTGTTAGAAGCCTTGGAGGGCGCATCCTTTACGATAACCAACTACCAGGATGGTCTTGAGATACAAGAGCGCTTACAATCTCAAATGCGTGCAGATGCCCTGCAGCCGCTCACGCCTGTTCTTAACGACGAAGTCGCGAAGCAGAAGGCCGAAAGTCAGGAAATTCCATTCTCGATGGAATCAGTGGATGAAGCAGCAGCCTTTCTGCACTTGAGCGTACGCCCAATGCATATTTTCGCGAGTCTTTGCTTATATGCGGTGAGGCAGTCGAAGGCAAGGTTGGAGCAAGTTTTAGACTACCTCCGCAGTAGTTATTCCTATTGCTTCTGGTGTGGAACACGGTACGAGGATATAGAGGAGATGAAGCAGCAATGCCCAGGTGCAGACGAAGATGCACACGACTAATATGTATTTGTGGTGGAACCACCCACGCATTTGTATCGTATATTGTATACCGCCCAAAGAAAACGACAGTGGCCAAACATCACTGGTGTTACATGAAGGCAAAAGCAAAACAATGCGTGGTGTGACACGCAACAAGGAACGAATAGGGTGGGTTCAATGAGACAGAACAAAGATCGACCAGCAATGACTGTAAAGTGAGCGTCGATTCAGAAGTAAATGATGTCCATCGAGCAGGTCAAGGAGTGTGTGTACAATATGAGATCAGGTGCAATATACACCAGAAATGTCCACAATCGAGTCCTGATTTGAAAGGAAAGAAACTTTACAAACACTTTCGAATCTCATGAGGTGATGTCGAGATTCGGATGCCATGATGACGGCGAGAGTCGTTGGAACCTTCGACCTCCATTGACTGGCCACTTGGCTGGATCACGGTCTCTGCTGAGGGAGAAGGGAGTAAAAATGATGGCAAAAGGGAAGGAAGGGCGGGGATCGCGACTGGTGATAGAGGTTCCAATACGTCATGTACGGAAGGAGGGAAAGTCGGCACGGTTGGAGACACAGAGGGACTGTGTGGGGATTTGCGACGAACGAAAGTGGAGATGGGGGTGATGGCGGGTAAGTCAGACTCTGTGGCCCAAGATTTCTGAGATCTATGGCCAGATCGCGACGCACTGCCAGATCGAGAGCCTCGTATTGACCGAGGGGACCCTGCCGACGAGCGCAGTGGCGAAGTCGAGAAAGCCTGTTACGATACGCGGTTACCACATCGACTCATTATCAGATATCTAGGATACGCACTCGCTTCGGCATGTCGGCGTCTGCGTCAGAGTATATGGATGGCATGCTCATTTTTCTAGGAACCTGGAAACGCAGATGCATTAGCGAGGTTAACAGAAGCAGTATGAGGGAGTGTAGCGCCTACATGTACAGCCAAATATGGAGTATATCTCCCTTGCCCACGTCGTGGAACGTTGAACGCATCGACGTCGACACTACTATGGCGGCCGTGGCGAGAGGGTACGAGGAGGTAGTTGCCCGTCTGGGTGTGCTGCGGCCATGGAGAACCCGACTCATCGTCATGGGTAGAGGAACAAGACGTCGCATTCGATGAAGAACGGGGTCGGCTAAACGCAGAGGAGCGCTGAGAGAAGGACGCCTCCTCTTCAAGTCCAAGGGATGCCATGAGCTCGACGAAAGACGGAAGAGAGGGCATCACGGTACGACAGCGTCAGGCTGAGGAGAGTTGTGATTAGACAACTTGGGTGGACCATGGGATTGCAGGACAGGCACGGTATATAAAAGTTGTGAGTTGGTAGGCAGACCCTAGATACGACACGGTTACAGGGCGTGGCTGTGGCGGAGAGATAATTGTCGTCAAGCGTACAAGTTGCTATTTGCTGCCCGGCTCAGTTCGGCGCTCCCCCTTGTCCATCAGCGACTCCTCCGCCGTATCCAAGGCGATCCCACTTGAATATCCATAGACGACCATTATCATTTCCAGCTTAGCCTTCCTTCGCCCGAGAACTACACCCATCGTACCACAACCTACCACAAAGGGCGCTTGTACACAAACAACGGCTTCTTGACAACGACTTACCGCACGATCCTCTAGAACGCCATCATCATTTCGTAGTATCCTTCCGACCACCAGATGTCCCACCAGACACTATCGACTTGACGTTCCAATTGATGAGCCTCTCGAGTTGCACACCTCAGGAGTCAGGACACGCAGCATACGTTGGGCTTGACATCCTAGAACGGCATCAACTGATATATCTCTATGAAAAGGGCTGCCATTGGCATCCCCTTAGAGGGTTATTAATACATTTCTCGGAGAATGATGGAGTGAACAACAAACGTGGTCGTCCCATCGATCAACATCAGTCAGACTTCTTATATCTGTCTCAAGAGCACCCACTGTGTGAGATGATACGTGGTCTCCGCGAGCTTTTCGTTCTGACCATATTGTGTAGGAAAGTCCTTTCAGTCGGATGATTTCTTTCACATCAAGTTTCACAGTGTCAATCTTGCGCAGATGCGCAAAGAATCGAGATGCACAGCTAGCGGAGGTGTCAGCCACAACCCGCCACAACGACAGACAACGACCAATTCGTATATGTGGCAACCAGATGTTACGTCACGTCACATCTTCGTCTTTTCTTTTCTCTGCCATGAATCAGCCCGGCACACAAAATACGAATGGGAATGGGACTGGGACAGGCTTCATGCCTGCTCCTAGACAGGAGATGGAATACCTGTGTGCTGGTGCGTCTGATCTTCTTATCATTGTTGCTCGCTCACGGAGTTTGTAGACTGCGGTGCGAAGAACGAGATCAAGTCGAGAGAACCTATCCGGTGTAGAGAGTGCGGGCACCGAATCATGTACAAGAAAAGGACAAAGCGGAGTGCGTACTTATCTACTCCCTCTTGCAACCTTGGCATGCTTGTTGTGCATCTTATATATTATATCTATCACAGTGGTACAGTTCGAAGCCCGATGACATCTTCTTACCAGTCCTCCGTACGTCTAGCTACCATTGCCCTTGTCGCCTCATCCATATATGCAATAGGCATGTAACAACAATCCGATCTAGGATCGATTCCACACGTCCTTCAACACGCAACGTCTGCTCTGCTTGTCCCCAAGTCGCCACCGTTCTGCCCCTTGAATCGACACACTGAGAGCATATCATTGGTTTTTTCTGCACAAAGTCACAGAGTGTCATAGCGAGCTTACCAATAGATCGGTGTTTTTCTCTGCTATCTTCCACCTGTATTCTGAACCAGAAGCCTTGAACCGTCGCGATCTGAGCAGATCTGTCAGTCACGTCCAAGAAGTGAAGAAGTCCGCGCTCACTTGCTGTTCGCATTCTTTGGCTTCCGCAGGTCCCGTATCGAAACCTATCATGTCTTGTCAGACGCTCGTGAAAGTGTCTCAAGGAGTCGATCAGCCACCGACCTCGTCGATGCCAAAATGAATCGTGGCATTGGTGTTCGATGTCCACTCAATCTCTCCAGCGGTTTCCCATTTCATGGTATTTAGATTTTTGCGATGGAACGTTGTCCCCCCAATTGGCATCCCTGTGTTAGGATGATAAAACTGCGTGATCATGAGAAGCATAGTCGCGGAGGGACCAGCTGGGAGCAGTAAGTTGCACCTATAATGTGTACCTTATATAGCTCAACCTGTTCGGTGGACTCCTCAGATACTCGATAGACATTGAACGTCCGAAAATCAGAGTTGGTCTCCGGAGGGGGATACGCGAAACGCAGAACGATATCAGTGGCGGGCATGAGAGAGTGGAGATGTCGTTGACTAGTGCATGGTATATGTATCAAGGAATCAGTGCAGAACCCCGCGGCAGACGATGGATATCTCTTAGCTCCACCCGAGAGCCGGGCCAGCCATGCACGAAACGCTCTGCGAGCTCAAGCATTTTTCCATGATATGATGATGCGAATCTCATCAGTCTATCTTTTCCTAACAATGAGTTCGGGAAGACCAAAGAAGACCGTCATAGTCTGCCGCCTCCTTCTCGTAAGATGAGATGTGATCGCATACCACATCTCTAGGTACTCCAATAGCAAATGAGCACGAGTCCAGAAGGCTGGCATGAGAAGGGAACTGATCATACCGACGGGACTATACCCAGCTGTGCTTGGGCTCACATGTCCAGCTGATGTGCCGCTCTCTATGATAGCATCATGAGAGTCATGTCGAGGACAGAAGTCGAGTGCTATTAAAGCAATAGAAACCCCCGAGAAATCCAGTAATCTGTTCTTATCGATTTCCACGTTACAAGTCGCGAGACTCAAACACGTGGAACACGATGGTTCTCCGTCTCAAACTGACTGGACTTGAAACGCAGAAAGATGCAAGCCTGATACTGTTTTATAGTCAAAGCGCACTTTAAAGGCACAACGAACAAAATTGCGGAGGCTTCCGGGGCACCACGCATCAAGGACGCAGCAGCCCCGAGTTGATCATCAAGGACGTCTTAGAAGACAGATCAAGGGGAACCGATAGATTAGCTAGAGAGGCTAGTATGGACAGTCGTACAAAAAGGAGATGATTAAATGAATGGAATGACCCACGGGAGCCCACGGGGCAGACCTCCATCCAGTTGAGGCGTCCAATCACCGTTGGATCACTCGGCCAGATGGAAGACAGTCGATAACGGTCAGATAGACACACGTAAGGTGAACTACAACCTCAATCTCACATCTACTCACGGCCCACCTGTGTGATTCGCAGAGTTTGATGAAGAATTCTAGCTTGAAAGGTGAGGTCACTGTTTTGGCCTACGTCAGCATCATCGCGGAAGCTGTACGGATACAGATAAAAATACGACAAAAGAGATCCTAGCGTCAAGGATGAAAGAATGCCAGGCTTCTACGAACGATTATCGGTGGCGACGGCATGGCAAATAGGCGTGGAGGGCAACGGAGGAGAACGCCCGACTCATGTTTATGGGTGTTTACTTCCGAACGTCAACGGCCCGAGGGCATCAGTGTTGAGGTGGATAGCGACCGCGTTGTTTTCAGACCAAGATTCCCTGTATCCCACTTCCTTCTGTAGCTCGTGATTGAAACATCGAACGATTGAAAAGTCATGGAGACATCTCAAGGCAAGAGCGGCCGAGATCGTAGCGTGTCGGGTGAAGTTGAGGTAATGCCGAGATAGTATTTATTGCTGACTGACTTTGCTGACTGGGAACTGTTCATCAGGAATCTGAGTTTGGATCGCCTCAGGAGAATGGGCGGGAGGAGTCGCAGGACCTGCCCAGTGGAAAGCCTGGCCGAAAGAAAAACCCAAAGTGTGCTATTCCTCCTGGGTGCTTACGCGCTGAGCCTGACATCGTGCCTCCTCATAGTTCACAAGCCGCTCGACGTGACCAAAACCGTATTGCACAACGTGAATTTCGCCTGCGCAAACAACAGCGCGTAAGCTCTACACAGTCACGCCCACTATGTCGCCTGTCCTGACTAGTTTTCGCAGATTCGCGACTTGGAGGCGAGGGTTGAGATCCTCTCGGGTGGCAAAGATGAGGCTGTCAGCGAGATGAGGAACATCCTCAAAGGTACGTTCCGCTTCTGCGTGGCAATCTCGACGTCTTGACTCAGGCTTTGACAGACTTGATGGCGGAAAACCAAGTGCTTCGCAACTTGCTTCGCAACCTCAGCGGGTTCATCGGCGATGGCGCCGGTGGTCTGTTGCCAAAGCTAGGCTGGACCCTACAAGATTTCGACCATTTCATCAACAAATCAGAGACGGATACAGCATGGGAGGGATATCAACAACGGAAGCAGACTTCCACAACGATGGCGGGTGGTGCTGGCCCTAGCACGCGCAAGCGAGGGTCCGAAGACGATTCGCTTTCCTCTGTCTCAAAAAAGCCTCGTGGGCCTGGGGAGCGCGATGAGAGCGGGCGTTCTGATGGGTTCCCGGTCATCATGCCCCTCAACCCCGTCGGTTCCTCAAACAACCTGTACTCAAACACAGGCAGGTCACCTCACGAAAACAGCCTCTTCTCCGACCTCATGCGCGGCTCAAACGGTTCGACAATGTTTGTTGGTGGTCCCTCATCCCCTGCGTCGCCTGCGTATGCCGCATCTTCGTCCTCCCAGGTTCCAGCATCCGGCAACAATTATCAACCTCCGTACCTGGCTCCAGTGAACATGAACGTTGAGAACTCTATGCAGCCCTTGCCGTTTGTAGGGAACGCTTCCGGCTCTGTCCAGCAACCCAGGATGCAGCAGACCTTACCCCCAATGGACGAGAACGAGGGGCCCGACCCAAAGAACGAAGAAGCACAGAAATTGATATCGTAAGCATATCTTTGTTCGTACAGGAGTCTTTGCCGACCTGCAATAGATATCATCTGGACAACTACAAGAGAAACAGTGCCTACTGTCTTCCGGCCTCGCTTCGTCCAACGTTGGTACAGAGGTACGCCGTGTGTTACGAGGCCCTTGACTTCATCTGAATCTTTTCTCCTGTGCTTAGAACCGTGCCTCATGGTATGTCATAGTGTCATAGCTCCCTTATGTTGTCGTGCTTGATGCTCATCGTATCATAAGAAAGCGTCATTGACCGCATTCCTCACCCGGAGCTGCGCGATCGTTTGATCCTTCTCAGAGGTAAGTTCTATGTTTCTCTCTCTGAGAGATCGGATTGACCTCGCGTTCCTAGGTCGTGTCAACCTCGTGGACTGCATGCATGACTACGCCATGTCGGTCACCATTCACGGGGACGACGTCTTGGCCCACAGCAATTGGGAGATTGGAGAGACGTGGCTCAGACGATACGGGTTCGTAAATCAATCAGTGTACCATGCAGTCTAGCATTAATGACCATCGCATTGCCTGGCAGATTTCTTCTCGACCAGGGCACACTGAACATCTGCAACAGATGGAGAAGGGATCGCGGTCTCTCCGAGCTCAGACTGTCAGATCTGACACCCGCAGACTCCCAGGCAATGTAACTGGTCGACGTCCGATACGAGTGACTGCTCCCAGGTGTAGCTCGGATTTACGGACTCTCTTCGCAGCCACATATTCCTTTCTTATCTTTAGGATTATAAGCTACTCCGTCTGGCGTGTGTCTAATGTACTAAACCATGTGTTGATTATTGCACTGACTACCCCCTGAATAAAATTAAGCCTTTCTTCTCCTAGCGACGAGCGTGAAAGACACATACCACGAGAGAACGAGCTGATGCCAAAGAGGTCACCAGGAAGCCTTGTGAACGCCGGGCAACTCTCCAGCGAGAGCTTTCTGTCGAAATTGTACCTGACGCGCACCGTCAGCTGTCAGGCTCCCGTGTCGACCAAGAGGGCGCACGAAACGCACCCTGCACAATTTGAACTCGCTCATGACGCCCCTTCCTCTACCCGACTCGGAGCAGCGGTTCTTGACGGTCGTTGGGCGCGTGTACCGCCCGAACGTGTTCAGCTGGAGCTGCGCCTGGTAGCGCACCTGCGGCGGCAGGCTCTGGTTGCGCGCGACGAAGAGGTAGGCGCGGCGCACGATCTCGTTCTCGGAGACGCCTTGGCGCGCGCGCATGTCGCGCAGGATCCGGATGTTAGGCATGGCTTGCAAGTGAGGGTCGGTGTGCAGGAGGGACGGAGGAGGGGGCCGGTAAACAAGGACCAACAACGGCGCTTGCAGCAAACTTGTTGGGACCGGTCCCGTCCGAACCGCTCACAACACCCCGCCTCCTCGTCTACACCACTTCACTACTACTACGGAGGCTTTCTGCCTGGTGGACATGGCCTGCTCGGTTCGTCGTCTTCTACGCATTCGCTTTTAAAAGGCCAATGCACTCATCGTGCGGAACGGCACTCGCAAACAGTCATAGATGGCATTGTCCAGAACACTCCGTCTCACGCACCGCACCAGGCGCACGCTCACATCTGCTCTTTTCGGCCTCACGTTCTTCGCATCGATCCTCACCGTCTCCGCGTCCGACGTCCTACCCTGTCCCGCCCATTCTTCTCGCAACCGTTTCGCGGATGGTGGAGAGCCGGGAGACCACACAGCACGAGGGGGGCGTAGCAGTCGCCCAGCGGTGGTAGAGAAGCGTCCCAGGAGATGGATAGAAGAAAAACCACCCCATTTGTCCAATCCATAACAATGCTTGGCCCGTTGGCTCACGCAGTCATGATCCCAGAATGGTCAAGATTTAGTCGTTATTCGTATAGGATGAGGTATGAACAGGTAGGGTGGTATAAGTATACATCGTGCGTGGCGTCAATGACTGCCCCGATACTATAAATGTGTCTCCGTGCAATATATATGCAGATATATCCAATCTGCTCCAATCCACAGCTTCGCTTCGTCAGGCCTCCGAATCCCTTCTGTTCTGATCAGCCTGGTTCCGACGAAACTGTGCCTCCTGCTCTTCGTGAGTTCCCCTGGCGTCCCGGGCATCATCGTTCGTCAAGCCTATCAAAATCACGATTCTACGGATGGAACTCACGGTAGTGGATTCTCTCGGATTGGCAGGCACCATAAAAAGGCAATAACGTTACATGCCACCTGGCATATAAATACGACGCGCAGAGCGTCTGCATAAGAACTGATGGCAGCTTGCTTGAGCTCCGGCTCGAGGGTCTCGATCACATCCGTTGAATGGCTAGGTCGGATCAAGTAAATCAGTCGCGCGATGCAGACGTAGTGACGAGGATATGGCATACCGGATGCTCGATATGATCTGTTGACAAGTCATGAGTTCGCGTGGACAGCGACAGTTTTCGATATCAGTGACACACCTCAGCGGCGCCGGGGCCCTGAATACGTTCTCTAAGTTTCTGTAGAAGGACGGCTTGGAGCACGGCACCACTCAAACTGACACCTAGGACCTGGCCGGTAGTGCGGAAAAGATACGTGACTGACGGGCCACGCGACAGGCGAGTCAGGGCAAATATAGGTCAATGGGCAATTATCTTACTGCCAGTGGCCACGGCCACATCCCCTTTGGTGACGCCGGCGATCATGGCCTGCGAATTCATGATTAGCGATACGGCGAGCCGAAAACGCGCCGTAGATACTTACAATGAGCGTGCTAGTGATCAGGCTGGCCATTCCAAAGCCTTGAGGAACGATATCCAACCACAAATGCCAGGGGGCCGAGGCGTCCCTCCAGTGCACGACCAGAAGACTCGCCACGACCGTCATCAGGACGGAGACGAGAGTTAGCGTGTACAACTTGCCGGTGCGACGCATGATCCTGAGATCAGCGATGAATTGAGATCGACTAGCATCTACTGAGCTCGCAAACTCACCAGCCGGCGAAGACACTGCCTGTCGAGAGTGCGACCTTCGCGGAACAAAAAGAAAATTGTGATCAGAGGGTCGCTGAGCGCTTATGCTGCTTGCGTTCTCACCGAGTGAGGAAGTAAATGTAAGCCTGTACCGCACGGTCCGACCGTTACAACATCGTCGAATGGGATCAAATGGTTGAAGACGCACCTGCATTGGCAGATGAAGCTAGTCGGACAGCGGTAAAATACTAAGGGACGTGAGGACCCGTTCCCAACGGTCAGATGAGCGGAAATGCAAACACATACCAGTGGCACGTTATAGAGCTAGAGTAAGCTGCGCATCAGCTGATGCTATGACGGTAAACGACGGGAGATGATATACCATTGAAAAAGCGGACATGCTCGCAAACAGGTTCGCGAATGAAACGGCCAGAGGGGTGCGCTGTGTGATGAGTCGTAGAGGCATCACTGGGTAAGGGGCCCAATGACTCTCCACAAGAACAAACAAGAAGCCAAAGACGGCGCTTGCGATGAAGAGACCATAGATAAGAGGATCCGACCACATCATGTTCTCGCTCGACTTGAGACTGAAACCAAGAAGAAGAGTGCCGACGGTGCCCACGAGTGTCACGGAACCGAAGAAATCCATCCGGCGTATTCTAGCATAGAGGCTCTGTTGTTTGACCTCTATTGGCATCTCAATCGATACTTTGAGCAGAACAAGGACGAAAGAGAACACGAGCACCGGAATCTAAGGGGACCGTCCGAATGAATTAGATGCTCAGGGTGGCCGCCGGCGGGCCAAAAAAACTCGCCTGAAAGAGAAAAGCGGACCGCCTGACAAGATATGAGCTTCGGCCGAGTTCAGGATCGCGCAGAGTTGACACACCATCCGAAGGTATCGTTCAGCCATCCACCCAATGGACCGCCTATACCAGCACCAAGACCGAACAAGCTTGAAGCTTGGTCAGCGTCGAAGCGACCGATGACCGGTCACCCGCACTTACATATTTGCCAAACCCTGGTACAATCCACGCTGTTTTCTAGTGAGAACAGATGAATGGGGGATGGCGTGGTGAACGCTTGCTGAACTCACAGAGGAATGAGATCTGTCACGGCGACGCTGGACACTGACAAATTGTGAGCGGTCGAAAGCTAGTCTGTAGCATGAGGAGCGCTACCTGTCATTACACTGGGGAAGGACGGATGTTCGGGTGAGCGATGGAGCGGGCGGAAGGAGTTTCGGCACGTAACTCACCCACCTCCGCCCATGCCGGCTATTGCACGAGCCGCGATGAGAGCCTCCATGGAGGGCGCCAGACCACAGAAGATTGTACCCAGGCCTTCAGAAACGCCAGACGGTTATTCATGGGCTCCGGAGAGGACGATGTACACGTACCGAACAATGTGAGGGCCAAGAGCATTGCTCCTCGACGACCGAGGATGTCTGACAGCCGTCCTGAGCGAATGTGAGTACTTTGTGCACGTGGAGGCGATATGCACTCACCGTAGAGAGGTGTGAAACAGCATACGGACAAGAGGTAGGAGGTTCCGATGTAAGATGCCTGATTCGACTTTTTAAAGTGACTGCCGATGGGCGTCATGAGGGTTGCGACGATGGTTCCTGTGGTATTTCGACGTGAGGATGCACGGTAAAGAGAGAGAGAGAGAGAGAGAGAGAGAGGAGAAGGTGTGATACCATCGAGGGCACCGAGGAAGACCGCGCTCCATAGGCCGGCCAAGACCCAAGCGAGGTCGGCGCCCGACGGCTTGTGGGCGAGAGGAGCGTCGAGAGCGCCGTGGTCGGAGACGGGCTGGACGGGACGGTAAGGTGTCGGTGGGGGGTGGAGCAGAGGACGCGTCTCGGAAGAGGACCTGGAAGACATTGTGAGAGGGGACGCGCGCTGAGCAAGGGAGGGAAGTGCATCCGAAGGGACTGTGGGCAAGGCGTGCTTTGAGGAGGGTCACATCTTTTCCTTCCCGATCCACCGCGTCATAATCCGTGTACACCGGTCCCCACCTCGTCCTCTTCTTTCGCTCCCAGAGCTACTCGCCCTCTCCTTCAGGATATTCTCCCCAGTCCACCCACGCGCCTTGCATTCCTCGCCGGTCAACCGCGTCCTGTCTGCCACTCTCCGGCCCCGGCCAGACGTCTATCATCCATCCCCCTGTCGCCCTCTGTCGCCCTCGCCGTCGTCGATGCCACGACCCATCACAGCCAGCAGTTCGTCTGCTCACATCCACCAGCCATTAGCGACGCGCGCGCAGATGGTAGCCCGAGATGTGCACTTGCCCGATTTGCATCGTCATATCCCCCCCCTACAAGTTGAAATACAATCCCGCCCTCTCCAGAATCCAGATCGCGTCTTCGTCCATCGTCCTCCGTCCTCCGTCCCTCCCCTGGCACTTCTCTGCCCTCCTTTGCCGTCCACGGGCCCGAGAGTTCGTGCAGGTGTCCTACAAGTTGGCGAACGATCCACCAGAAACACTGCTTCAATGACCGCGGACTCGCGAAACCCTTCGCTTGTCTTCATCGCCGTCTTCGAAAGGGTGCGACAATTTCATATTCCCGTCCAAGACAACCCTTCTCAGACACTCGGGTCTCTTGACTCCCCGCAACAGCCTCCGAGACCCTACACCCCGCCGTCCTGCACTCCCTTTCCGGGGTTCCATCCGCCATTGCAAAATTAACCCTCTCGACAGACGACGCTTGCTTGGTTTAGCTCCATCCTACGTACCAAACTTAGGCTCGGTCTCGGCATCGTCCTCAATCGATGCTTCTGCGCATTGATGGTGCGAAAGTGGCTGAACTTTCGTAGCAGGCTGCCGCTCGAGCCTCGCTATTTCAAGGCAGCACTTTGCGCTTCGTTCGCAGGCCCCGCGCTAGACATTTCCAGCATCTCGGTGGGTCGCAAGACCCTCCGCCCCCTTTGGTTAACATCCTCCACTCAAGCCGCGCACATGTCGTCACAGCGCACAAGGGAACAGATCCGGCTGGTCTCACCCTGACCCATTCTAACTGCCTTCCGCATTAGATTCTCTCAATTTCAAAATCGAGGAGCGTGTGGCCACACGAGCGTTGGCCATCACTGGACCGATCCTCTCTCTGTCAATAGACGCATTACGGCGACCTTTCTTATCTGCAGCACGCGAGATCGTGCGTGAGTCGACAATGTCAACTTACTTATTAGGAGATCTGCCAGCCGGTGGGTCCCCCCACGTGTCTCCGCTCGGCGCTTCAGCAACCGCCTCGGGGTTGATCCCTGCACAAACCCAGCATCACATTTCCACATATTGCTCTCTGTCTCCAGCCTATCATGGAGCGTTGAAATTTCGGGCTACTGGGAAGCGCGAAGGTGAGGTGATCTTCCCCGAATTCTTCTTCTTCGCACTCGTGAGATACACACGATAGCCAGGCTATGCCTAGAAGCATGACGTCGACGGCGCCTATAGTCTCATCACAGGGCTTCAGGATGCGCTGCCGCGTTCAATTGATATCTTCCTTCCATGAGAAGATGCACATGATCGTATCGATCTTCACGAGTTCGTTCACTGTGGGCACTTTTTCAAGATGCGCGTCCGGCTTGGTTCAAACGCTGTCGGCGTAACGACAGCTCCATCACAAACAAGGTACGCACGCCACACTCCTTGACATGCATGAACGTGCAACTTCACGTACCCTCTCCCCTCGGTCGGATTTCCGCAGTGAGTCAGGTCTCCATCTCGATACTCGATTGTCTCAAACTTTCTGTATGCCTGGAAGAAGAGACTGGTCGATGTCTTCTTTGGCGTGGTGGCCACTATGGTAAGTGCCAGAAAGGGTTGTGATTCTGACTTCATTACCGCCCGCGGGGTCCCCTGATAGTCATGTCTAACTTACATACTCGTGCAATATCAATTGTTTGGCAGAGCAGTTCTGAGGGATGTGTGCCGATTTTCCAGGAAGCCGCCTTCTTCTACCATACTTTCATCGCGAAGTGTGCTAAGGTGCACTGTCATATTTTGACCTAAGCTCAGTTGAAGGCAGGCTTTACTGTAATGAGAGAAAACCAGGCACTCAGTCGTAACTAGGAATTGCAAGCGGAAATTGCCGTCACGAGCTTAGTCAGAGAGAAGTAGGGTGGAAAGACAGACTTGGTAACTTGGCGAAGTCCAGCCCGCCCTCGAAAACCACACGAATATTCGCGCCTCTCCTTTCCACAGCGTCGACGTTTGTTTCGTAGGCTCGACGTCCCTTTCTATTCAGGTTCCCTTTCTCTTTTGATACCCTTTTCTCATAATGTCCGTGTCGACCACTCTCCAGAACGGAAGTGAGGTCACAACAATCCCCACATCCCCAGGTCCTCCCCGTGCACACACCACTGCGTCTACGCCCTCCAGCCCGGCTCAGCCTACATGGAAGTCCATCTTTCGAGTGGGCAACACGTCCTCCAGGAAACTTGTAGTCACCGGCGCCGGGAGCTCGCTGACGTTGGACACTGGTTTTGTCCCCGCAACTGTGCCGTCCACCCCAAACCAGTCGCTGACTCCGGGCTCGATGGACCAGCGGTTCTCGTACAACTCTTCGAATACCCAGTCGAGCGACTCTAACGACAGGTCGCAGCAGACACCCATCACACCAGCGCATTCCTCGCACACGTCCACAGACGCGTCGCTCTCTTCCAAGCCACGGCATGGGACCAAGCCAGAAAAGCAGAAGGACGTAGAACGCGCACACAGGCAGCCACCAGCGAGCGCGTCGCACCAGAACTTCCCCAACGGTGTTGCATCGTCCAAGAGCCCGCGCATAGGTGGGCCACTTTCCCCACGAGCGATGGGCGCGTCGGCAAGTCGGTTCATCCGGCGTGTAGCGTCGGCACCCAACGCCAAGGGCCTCTTCAACATCGGCTCGCGCTCGCCAGCAGCGACGACGAAAAATGGCCTGCTCGCACCAGTAGACATTCACGGGGTCGTTCCCGAGGGAGGCGTGCCTTCCTCGTTGAGCACTTCGGATGGTGGGACCAACTCAATCGAGACGGTATCTTCGTCGTCTTCTCGAGGGCGGAATCCACGCTCGACGGGATTGCAGAAGCTGGGCCCGGGCGCCTCCTCGATGCAGGGCCCAGGCAAGGTCGCATTTCGGCGGACGTACTCGAGCAATTCGATTAAAGTGCGGTCGGTGAGTGACACATGCCGTTATGCATTCGGGCTGTGCGCTAAACAGATTTCTGATCATTACCTCGCTCCATATGCCGCAGGTCGAAGTGGGTCCCTCCAGCTTCCAAAAGATCAAGCTCCTAGGTCGAGGAGATGTCGGCAAGGTGTTCCTCGTGCGCGAGAAGAAGTCCGGGAAATTGTTTGCGATGAAGGGTGCGTCCGCCCTCGTCACCGAGGCCGAGATACGTGATTGATGACCGGTGCCCGACCCTCGCTGTGTTCCAGTGCTGTCCAAGCAGGAAATGATTTTACGGAAAAAGATCAAGCGCGCCTTGACGGAGCAGGAAATTCTCGCGACCGCTAACCACCCGTTTATTGTTACGTTGCATCATTCTTTCCAGTCCGATGAATACCTCTATTTTTGCATGGAATACTGCATGGGTGGCGAGTTCTTCAGGGCACTGCAGAATCGGCCAGGCAAATGCCTTCCGGAAGATGGGGCGAGATTCTACGCGGCGGAAGTCGTCGCGGCACTGGAATATCTGCATCTCATGGGCTTCATCTACCGTGATCTCAAACCGGAGAGTACGTGGTTGCCGTTGCTGCCGTCAGGTTCGTTCCTCGACGATTATTCTGACGGACGATCGCTTCTCCAGATATTTTGTTGCATCATTCTGGACACATCATGTTATCTGACTTTGATTTAGCCAAGCAATCTGGCGTGTCCGGAGGCAGGCCTGCGACGATCCATCAATCTGAGCCCAATGGCGTGAGTGTCTCAATCGCATCATGGATCTTGCGCACAAACCAAGACCCTCATGTCGCGTGCGACCCCCCTCCCAACAGATACCCTTGATTGATACCAAATCGTGCACGGCTGATTTCCGGACGAACTCTTTTGTTGGGACGGAAGGTACGGAACGCCTGATTGCTTTGTTCCACTCCTATGTCCTTGACGCTCGGTTTCTTTATGTCAGAATACATCGCCCCTGAGGTCATTCGCAATTCGGGCCACACGTCTGCCGTTGACTGGTGGACCCTTGGGATCCTTATTCACGAGATGATCGTACGTACCCCCCCCTCTAATCTGGGCTTGTAACGAAGGGGACTGACTGTGCTGATTCTGGGCACGATAGTACGCCACCACGCCCTTCAAGGGTCGAGAACGCGACCAAACGTTCGAAAACATCCTGAAGCTGCCCGTGCACTTCCGGGACACGCCCAAAGTGTCACAGTAAGTCGCCGAGGGGCCGCTTGATCGATTTACGAGACAATGGCTGACGTCAACTTGGATTTGCGTCCGCGTCCGCGCTACGTCAGGGCGGGAAAGGACATTATGACGCGACTGCTAGACAAAGAGGAGAACACCCGCCTGGGCAGCATGAGCGGTGCCAGCGAGGCGAAGCAACACAAGTGGTTCGCCAAGATCAACTGGGGCCTGCTGCGGCACACGGAGCCACCTGTGCGTATTTGTTGTCTCCCGCTCGGCTTTCCGACCGCCGCGTGCTCTGCCCGGCCCTCGATCGCGCGGGGACTGCGGTCGGGGGTCCCCGAATATTCATTTTCCGCGATGCGCTGACCCTCGTGCTTTTTTTTCCCTTGTTCGCGTTTCCGATGCAGATCGTCCCCTCGTCGTCGCACGCTGCCGATGCGGTCAACTTCCGCTCTCTCAAGGAGTCCAAGTCGCTGCACCTCGAGACGCAACACTCGCACGTCAAGGGCGCTGGGGGTCCGACCACGCCGGGTGTCGACGACGTGGCCGACGACGTGGACCTTTTCGGCGGATTCTCGAGCATTACGCTCTACCATGACGGTGAGAGCTGATCGTGGAGATCATGGGGGCGCGACCTGGCGCGACTTGGCCGCTCGACCGCGTGACACGCGGCGGTGGTGACCGACGCCCCGACCGCCACGGCGACGGCCGATGCCCTGACCTCTCTCTCCCTCCCTATCTCTCGCTTGCTCGCGCCAAGGTCAGCGAGTGGGCTGTACTATGGACCGACCCGACACGCTCTTTTTTTTTACCAGCCTTTTCAATCCTTTATCGCTGTCGCATTCTTTCAGCATCGTGCTCCTCTCGACCGGATTTGTCTGCACTCGCTCTTACCCTCACCCCTCTTCTCTCTCTCTTTCCCTGTCCTCTCTAACTCCCTCTGTCTCGCTGCTGTGTGCTTTTTTTTCTTACACCGCCGCTGGCGATTTACGTTCCTCGGGGATGGTCCAAGGAGCTGCGGTGTATTTGGAATTTGGGGATTTGTGCCCCTTTGCCTCTGATCTTGTCGTCATGATTTCCCACTGTACCATCTATGACTTGTCGCATTTCGAAATTTCTTTCGGTTTTACTTTATTGTTTCCGGTTCTGTCTGCACACGGCGCATCTTACATACCATTTCAGCATCTCTCACACGGATTTCCCCTCGTGCTCACCATCATTATTTAGACGACTCAAAGTGCATATACATACATTCGTTCGTAAGTAGGCAGATACGTACGTACGTACGCGGCGATGCTCGAGAACGATTTGCGCGCGGACGCGGAGGGGGGGGAGGCGTCGCGCGAGTTGACCGAGTGGGAACGCGTGAGAACGGCAAGGAAGCGAGGGAGCGCGCGAGCATATGGCCGGGACAGGGTCATTGTTTGTTGGCGGGAGTCAGGCAGGATGCACATGATAAGTGGCTGGGAAAAGCAAAGGGACGATGGAGTGATTCGAGACAAAACGGCGTATGTAAGTGGTAGAGCGTGGACCCGACGTATGCGGGAGGGGGGGGGGGAGGGGCCGGTGATCGGAGAAAGGATGCAGGCGGGAAATGAGTCAGGACGACCTAAAAGGGCGATGTTCGTGTTTGGGCTTGTGGGTGGAGGAGGGGGTGTTTGGGCTGGAAGAAGGCGATCGGGGAGGAGAGGAGGAAAGGAAGGGGGAGGGGGTTCGCGAGCTGGTTCGCGAGGGACGGGTGGCTGTGGCTAGAACGTGGGATCGAAGCGGGGAGGGAGCGATGCGTGCGAGCGATAGCGGGGGGGGGGTGGAAGGGATTGGGCTGGGTTGCAGTCGCAGCAAGGGGAGGTCTGGCGGCAGCCAAGGCAGGCTCGGGCTGGGTGCAGATCGCGATCTGGGCAGGCGTCGGAAAGAGGGCATGGCGCGGCCCGTTTTGGGACGGCGGAAAAAAAAGAAGAGCAGGCTCGGGGGGGGAGGGAGATGAATTGACCGGTGAATTGCAAAAGGGGGAGCCCGGGACACGGCCCCGTTCGCGTGGACGGTCTCCACCCCGGAAAGCGTGGTTGGACGATCGAGCGGGACCAATGGAAACGGGGATGCCGGATATGGAAGGAGGCGGGAGTAAAATGGGGGGGAGGGTTGTGGGTGCGTGGGAAGGGCTGGGGGGGGGGAGGTGACGGGAGGGAACGGAGGGAGGAGGGGCCTGGGGGGTTGATGGGGGTGACGGTGGACCGCGAGGAGTGATGGATTGGACGGAGGAGGGCTGGGGACGGTGGGAGAGAGAGAGGACTCGGGTTGACGTAAGGGGATGGATCTGATGAGAGACGGCGAGATTTGGGGGAGAGAAGAGAACGTTCGATCAGGCGTTTCTGGAATCGGCTGGTCGGGTATTTAGGATGGAGTGTGCGGCGGGTGAAACCTTGTTTGCAGGCGTCGGGGAGTTGCCGACGGTGGCCTCGGCGCCGAGGGCCAGACGGGCGGGTCGGTGTGGGCGTTCGGTCTGCCCACCGTTTCTCCACCGCCCGAGATATTATTTAGCCTCCGTGTCCGACTCGTACTTATACCGCGCCTTCCCTCACGTCACCCCACGGTCTTCTCGCCGCATACATTCCATCATTCCGTCCCTACGCCCCGCCCAGTTCGACCCACCGATGGCCGACCACCACGACGTCTACCCTGCCTCCTACCGCCAGCAGCAGCAGCAGCAGCAGCAGTCCACCTACCACCGCGACCAGCAGCAGTACCACCAGCAGCCCCCGCCCCAGAACCCCGTCTACCCTCCCGCCCTCCTGTCCCCCGCCCACCCCTCCGCCTCCCCCACTCGTCCCCCGATCCCTCCACCCCCCACTCGCCCCCAAAGAATGACCCCACCCCACAGCAGTCCGTCCCTGCAAAGTCAGAGACCAAGCCCCAGGCGACCTTCCTCACAAAACTCTACGCGTCAGTCTTCTCTCTTCACTCCCCCCCTCTCTCTCTCTCTCGCTCACGATTCCCCAGCCTCCTCGAGCGCCAGGAAAACCACCACATGATCCGCTGGGATCCCGCCGGCGAGCACATCATCGTCGAGCGGCCAGAGCAGCTCGCCCTCCACGTCCTCCCCAGCATCTACCGTCAATCGAGATTCGCAAGCTTCTCTCGGCAACTCAACGTCAGCTTCCCTGCTTCCATCCCTCCTGCTCGATGCTCATCCCGCACTGCTCCAGATCTACGGCTTCATGCGCAAGGTCAATCTCCGCAACGTCGACCCCGCCATCGACGACCCCGACGCGTCCACCTGGTGTACGCTCTCTCCCGTCCCTCCCTTGCCACCCTTGCCACTCACTCACTCATCTACCTCTCTTCTCCTCCAGCCCATCCCACCTTGAACCGCTCATCCCCGTCAGAGGTCGTCGCCAACTTCAAGCGTCGCGTCCCCCCGCGCCTCCCAAAACCCAGAAAACGCGCTGACATGGAGCAGCATTCCATCCCCCCGCCTCGCTCTGCCAACGGCATGGGCGTCTCTCTCACCGTGCCTAACAACATGGGCTTGGCCTCCCCCAAAGGCGGTCGCTCGCGCGGACTCTCCGCTCCTGGCGCGTATCCCCCGCTCAATCAGGGCAACCCTTGGAGCCCCTACTCCCGCGGCGCTCTCCCTCCTCTCACCGTGCCTTCCGAGCCTCCGATGTCCTCGCACAACATCTATAACCATTCCCCCCACTCCCTCCACCCGATCTCCCCGGGCGAGGATGGCTCGTCCGCAGGTTTCACTAGCATGCCGTACAATTCCGGCTCGTCCCAGTACTCGTACAACACCGAGCCTCCCAACTGGCAGTTCTCCCCCGTTAGCAGCGGCAGCTCCTCTGGCCACTCGGGCAGCCTCTCGTCCCTCCTCAACCCCAGCAGCAGCGGGTATCCTCCTGTCCGTCCGACCGTTAACACATCGTACGCCTCGTCTCTCTCGTCCATGCAGCACAGCGCCTCGTCCATGTCTCCGGACAGCCGTCCTGCGACGGGCTACTCCGTCTCGTCGATCTCTTCCATGCCGTACGACGACAACGCGAACCACGGGTACTCGCACGACTACTCTCGTTCGGGCTCGGGCCACCCGCGCCCTCTGACCCCGACGTCCTCTCGCCCGCCCTCGTCCAAGTCCAACTACCCAAACGGCTCACTCAGCATCCGTCGCCAGAGACGGCACAGCCAGGCGGTCAACCCGTATCCATCGCCTTACGACATGGAGGAGCGGCCCTCGAGCTCGCCTCACCCCCCCGGCGGCGACGACCACGCGATGCATCGGTCGCGCAGCATGATACAGTTGCCCACCGTCGATCCCTATAGCAACTTTGCGCCCTCGCAGACGGGCGACTTTGCCTACGCGGCGCCGGCGGGCAGCGTTGGGACTCCGGTAGAGATGGACGGGGGATGGAACAGCCGGTCAGTGCGACCCTCGACATCTGCGAGCTCGTTGTCAGCCGCGTCTCAAACGTCGTCCTCGCAGGCGCACACCCCGCCGGTGACGGACGGCTTTGGAGAGACGGACATTCACCGCTGTGAGTAGTGCTTTCGCGCTCGTCCCTGCCCGTCCCTGCTCCGCCCTCAACGCGTCGCTGCTTTTTTTTAATTTCAACCCTCCGATCACTCTTTCTTTGATTGTCCGCTTTGTTCTCTCTCTTGCGCGCACGGCACCGCCAGTACGACTTAACTGACGCCAGTCTTGCCAACCCAGTCTCGCCCGACTTTGGCTACGTTCAGATGAACCAACATCTCACCCAGTACGCGGCGAAGGCCGGAGAAGTGCAGTGAAGGAGGGACGGGTGGGGCTCGCAGAAACATCATAAAAATCACGCCCTCGGTTCGGTCTCATGCTCTCGCTTGTTTGTCTGATAGGACGCTTTCCCTTTCGTTGTCGCCCTCTACTCTTATTCACATGTACGTATCTCTCCTGTCCGCGGCTGCGCGGTCGCTCGTCGTGCCGCGGCGTCGCGCAGTCCCCCTTTGGGTTTCCTCCGTCCCTGCGTTGTCCCCCCTTTTCTTTCTCTCCCTCTCATTTGTGTTGTTTCTTTCTCTTTTTTTTCAATCACTATTTTGCTCTGTTTTGTTTGTCTCTGTTTCTTTTGGTCATTGCCCCCGTGTCTAGCGATCGTCGTCGAGTCTTCTTTTTTCCCTCGCAGTCTTCTCGATTCCCCGCCGTGCCTCTCTCCATACATTTAGATATCCCGTGCTGTGTTGCTATACCTGACCTCGTCGTCGAACCACGTGTAACGTATCTGTTTATTTCCATCGGACGCGTTGTCCCTCGTCTCGTCTCGTCTCGTCTCGTCGCTGAGGTGTGCTGCGCGCACTACCGCGAATGGTGTTGTGTCGTGCGCAGATTACGATTCGGATCGTCATCGCCAAAGGGAGCGCATGACGCTTACGCGTGAGTAAGTGATCGTCTACGGAACATGGAAAGGGCCTAGTGCGCCGAGGGGCTGCGACCGTGCGTGGGAGCTGCGGTCCGTGCTTGGACGGGACTGGCTGGCTGTCTGGTAGACCGGGGGGGTCCCTTGTCGTTGACAATTTCTGATCAGACGACGAGGACGAGGAGGACGAGCACCGGACGACCACGAAGGAAGGAGATCGCTGATAGCGCGCGGGCCGGGCTGTGGGCCCCCCCCTTCACTCACGAGGAGTTTCTGTATAGATTGCGGCTGACTTGTTGTGAGTTTAGCGTGCTTGGACTTATCGGCTATGTAACGTTACGTGGAGCGGAGACAGATATCGTGAATAGATAGTCGATGCCCTGGAACACCGAGGGAGGCGAGTTGTGGCGCTCCCCCTCCCTCTCCCGCAGGGGGGTCTGGTGCTTCGATGCTGATCATCACGCCTGCCAGACGCCCAAAGACGCTCCATTCAGCTGGACGGTGGCCGGGGGCGCGAGCAGATCGGGTGGCCGCCGGGAGGAACCGGGGCTGCTGGCCAGGCTCGGTCGGTGAGGGCCGTCGCGCGCGCACACTCACACACACCAACGCATCCGCCAGGCGACGGCTTGGCTGTGACGATTGCGTCGACGACGGCGCGGCGTTTACCGCGACGGATATCACAGCCTGACGTGCAAGTGTGCAAGCGTGACGTTCGAGCTCTGCGCGATCATCATGGGGCCCATCTCTCGAGAGCGTTCCGCGTGCGTACCGGGCTGCTGCCGTACGGTGATTAGTTATGCGGTCGTGCGCGCGGGCGCAAGTGTGAACTGGTTGGGGCTCGCAGCAGCGGAAAGCGACCGAGCGAGCACGGGCACGGGCACGAGCACGAGCTGCAACGAGCCGTGGCTGAGGGGACCCGGTGGTGCGGCGGGGCGGGCGTCGGGTGGACAGAACAGAAAGGACCTTCTTCTGATCGGGAAAAGTGACAGGTGTGCTCAGACCGCAATCGAAATCGGAATCGAAATCGGAATCGAGCGGCGCGCATCGACGTCTGGCAGCAGCCAGTCGTCCGCTTGACACGTCGGTCGCCCCCCGTCACCGGTCACCCCAGCTCGCGTTCCCTCCCAGGTCTCACCAGGTGCAAAATTGGCCCCCCTGTTGCCTCCGCAGCCAGGCGCAGGTCAGGGCTCCTGCGGTCCCCGCGCGGTTCACGTCCAACGCGTGTTCCTTTTCGTTCCACCCATCGGTTCGACAAAGCGGCCCATCCCATGTCTCGCTGCGCAGTTTATCCAACAGGTAGCCAGCCAACTTGCAGTGGCTAGCTGCGCGCACCGCGAACCTCGGCGCGAGCGGGCTCCCCCGTGGCTCTGTGCTAGCCCCGGTGGGGTGGGAGCATCGCATGGCGCGCGCGGTCTGCGGGTGCCGCATATGGCAGGTCGAGCTCGACGGTGCGGGTGGCGTGGCGGTAGGGGGGAGGGGTGTGGGTCGGTGGGTGTCGCGGCCCTGGGGGCTTGATCGCATCCCTCGGCCAGCTCCGTCGATCCTCCCCAAAGTCCACGCTCGCGCAGTTTTGCCTGCGCGGACGCTTTACGGGCCTGCCGCCGTGCTCACTCTGCGGGGGGTGGCCCCGCACGGCCCCGGAGCGGCGTGCACTTTGGTGTGGATCCACGGACCTGCGTGCACGGTGGACCCTGCGCGCGCTCGGGGGCTCCGCACCCCACGCTCGCGATAGGAGGCGCATCCGCGACACGAATACATGCATGCATACTTACACCTTGCCGGAACTTGTGTGTGCACGCAGGACCCTTGCACGGCGGCCGTGCTGCTGCCACCCCGTTCGCCGGGGGCGTCCAGCCCAGCGGTGGTGCATGGAAGAGTTTACGTGGCCTGTCCGATGCGTCCAGGAATGAATGCACGGTGGCAGGCCACTGCCAACTCTGCGTTGCGGATGGGCATCGGCTCGTCCCGGGCTGGAGTCGTCAACATGCCCGCACGCTGTTCTCGAGCCTCGAGCGCGCTCAGCCTCGACTCGGTCCGAAGCCAAAGCGGGTCGCTGGCGTGACTTTTGTTGCGTTCTACGCCCGTTCATTATGCTCTGCGCTCCGCCGCTGTCATCTGCAATTGCCCGCGCGACGGGGTGTCCCAATGCGACGACCCAGTTGCCCATCGGGGACGCCACGGCGTGCAAAGTCCCTTTTAGAAACCCACAAATGAAGCCGCGTCGCAGGGGCGTCTACCAGCACTTATGTAAATAGAGCTGTTCGCGATGGCGTCCCTTTCTTCATTCATGCAGGCTGTGAAAGCATCACAATACACGCTCCATCTGCATCACATCAGCACGAACACGGGCGTAGACGACAACTAGGTATCAGCGCACGACTCCGTAAGGGTCTTATCGCCCACTCGGCTTCCAGCTCGCGCGGGAACCTCCCTTTCCCCTTTGTGTCTTTTGCATGCACGTATGAGGCATGGTGTATGTATGTACATCGCGATCACCACAATGTCCGCAAGCAAGTCCGCAAGTCGCGCAACAATGAACGAATATCGATCGGTCCCAGCAATGAGAACAGGACACGATGCCCGAGTTGTATATAAAGAAATGAGAAAAAAAAAGAAGCAAGCAGAAGCAAGCGAAAAGGCAGTTAATGGAGTCCAATCTCCGCCTCTTCTCGGCCCCCCCACTCCCGCCCTGCGCCACTGTCGGTGCGCGACGTGCTCCATAACGTTGACCCCCCAGCGGCGGACACGGTCGACGGCGTCGCCGCGCGGAATGGTGTTTCTGACATGTGTCCGTGCAAGGAGACCGAGTCGTCGTCACGAGGCAGGAAGGCACGCGCCTCCTCGTCCGTGTGTGCCGGTAGCGTTTCGTCCTCCAGCTCCTCGTCGACCGCGCGGCGCGCCACATAAGACAGGTAGATGAAGATGCCGACGCAAAGAACGATTCCGCCGATGGTCGAGTAGTGCGCGAGCGCGCTCTCGTCCTCCTCCGCGGCCTCTGGACGCGGCTTGACGTGATACGCCGCGAAAGAGTGAATAGAGTTCCCGAGTGCGGTGTGGATGATGACCTTGAAGAGGGAAAGTGCGGTGCACGCCGCGTATGTCCGCAGCGTGAGCGTCGGGGAAGCAGCAAGAAGGCAGTTCATGACGTTGTATGGGTACGGAGCCAGCCGAATCAAGAAGAGCAGCTTCGGGCGCTTCTCGATGGCGCGAACGACGCGCTTCACGGATACGGCGCATGAAAGCCAGCGGGAGATCGTCTCATGGAAGAGGTAACGCGAGAGTATGAATACGACGAGGGCGCCTGCGAGGGCTGCCGAATATGAGATAAGGGCACCAGTCCAAGGACCGAAGGTATAGCCTGATAGGATAATAAGAGTAGAATACAGAGGAAGAGGTGCTATTCGTGGCATGACATCGGTCAATACAAGTTATCATAAGACAACGACACGGCGGAAGCACGTACGAAATGTAGTCAGGAAGATGAGGAAGAAGAGGACGGCATATCCGAAGCGCTCGTCGGCCTTAAGCCAGCTGGACAAATCATCCAGACCTGTGACGGAGGGCGGAAAAGGTGAAACGGTGGTTCATTTTTCGTTCTTGACATAAACAAGACGGGCGTTTGCGAGACACATACCCTTGAAAACTTCCTCTTTCCACACCGCAATGGTCAACAAGAAGCCAAGACTAGTCAACAAGTATACGATTAAGGGGAGCCAAGGTTTCAATAATGCATAGAGACGGTATCTTCGGTGATGGGCATAATCGGAGTGAAGAGATTGTCGAGGGACGGCAAGCATGGCGGTCGAGGGAGCGCGTGAGTATGAAGATGACCGGCGAGACGACGTATCGGAGGCAGAGCTAGGACGCGGACACGGCGTCGAGCGTCGGTCGGGGGGCGCGATGTAGCCCTCGCGCTTTGACCGAGAGAATGTGTCTAGCGGTGTTTCCTCATGCCGGCCTTTCTCGTTCACTGTGCTCTCGAAATGCAGATACCGGAATGGGGACTGTGATTGCTGGTGGAATGTGGGTGACGTTGAAACCGGCCGCGCAGGAGCCGATTCTGTCAGGAGGCGCAGAGGACCTCCTCTGCTACTCTGATGACGATGCGGATGCGGACGGGAATCAGTCGGAGTATTCGAGCTGCTCGCAGACATGCCGAAACGCTACAAGATATAGAAATTGACAGTCAATGACAAGCATCCCGATTGTGATAAGGGAATTACCTGGTTGGGAGGGGGTTTGCAGGCGCTAGAGCACGTAGACAGGTATCTTGATCTTGGATGCGCGGTTTACGGGAAAGCAACGATATGTTGGAGCATAAGAGATGAGCGAAGTTAAAGCGAGCGGTGGAAACAGGTGGTATAACGGGCTATTATTATTATAGGGAAGGTGCCAGCACTATTAGGGTGGATGCAAGCGATCTTTGCAAGGAGTGCACCCCGTCGTCGTTCAAAATCCCTCCCCTGTGACTACCGCCACATTCCCACGCCTCTGTACCCGACATCAATCCCCGCTTCCCTGCTTCGGCGGGTCCAATGGTCAGTTGCGGGGAAACGCAATTGAAGTCGTCCCTGTACAAAGAGGATTCAAGGCCTACGCAAACATGGAATGTTGGAATCTACGCCCAGACTACAAGGAGATATTTTCTCTCATGCTTAGTTCACGGAATTATTCCGGGCTTGAAGGAGTGACTACGTGTCTTCAGCGTCAGTTTCATATTGCTCCAAGGCCCTTATCATGGCTATATGAGGGCAAACAACCCCTGCTCCATGTACCATACGTCATGGGGTGCTCGTGAAATTGAAATCGTAAGTTGCGCTCCAGGACTCAAGTGCTCAGGAGGAGGAGGCAGAAGAAACATGAGATGATCGATGATTTGAACGGACCGGGATCGCGAAGCCAGATTTTGTTAGACAAATAAATAAATATTAAATAAATGCAACTAGATGTCAGTGAGGTCAGCGACCGGTCCGATGTCACACGCACGTCTCTCTCTTGCTGCCCCACATTCAGCAGGATGTCTGCTCTTCGTTTGTGCAGAAATCTCCCTCGTTACACGACCTCGACAGCATCGGCACCGCGATGTAGACACTTTGCCACCTCGCAGCGCCTGCGCCAGGCGCAGGAACAGCAGCGCAGTCCACACGCTCAATTCTACTCAGATCTCGTGCCGGGGATGATCCCAATCGCCCTGCTCGGTTCGGCGGTATACATGGTACGCAATCTTTTCATCCCTCTGAGCCGTACCCTTCTTCAGACCATCAGAGGCCAACTACATTCATGTAGGCTCTGCAACTGCTGCAGTCACGCCTGTCACATGAAAAGCACCTTGACCAGGCGCGCTCACGCGTCAATGAACTGGAGGCCGAAATCGATGCACTGCTTGAGCAGCAGCAAGCACGAAGCTTTGGCATTTCGGGCACCGCCACGCCAGTTAGTGCAGACCCCGCATCCGGCGCCCCGAAACCCAGAGGATGGTTCGGTCAATTCTGGTAGAGATGCGGACCGGTGTATAAGTATGTAACCGGAGAATTCTCTTCGCCACATTTCGTGGTGAACAAAGAAGTTTTGACAGTACGCTTCGCGGCAGCTTCGACTCATCTTGCGATCATTTTGTTGCAAATCTCCTGACGTCCGGAGATCCTTCCATATAAATTGATCGAGATCAGCTCACGGCTTGAAACTATATACCCGTAAGAATCATATTAGAATGGAAGTCAAACCCTATATTTGAAGACCGGATGATGCGAGACAGTAAACAGAATCACTCAGAAGGTTAGAGTCTTTACAAGGACGTTCCTGTGGCGATCGTAGAGTTTGGCCGAGCTGTTGTGAACAGGTGTCAGAAGGGTTCTCAAACTTTTCAGAAGTCGCTGAGTACCTGAGTACGGCCGAAGCGAGGCCAGTAAAGGCCTTCACTGTGTCCTTCCCGCGTCTTAATTTGAAGACGTCGTATGCTGTTCGTCGGAGTGATTGGTCAGTGCCGCATACCGGAAAGCAACTGTGCGTGACCCGACTCACAGACAAACATCAAGTCCATTATCAGCTTTATTCGATTCATCTGGAGCCAGTGATCCTGACGCTGCAATCGCTGTAGCTCTGTCTCATCAATCTTCGTGTTGCGTGGAGTCGATTTGGCCGTCGCGCCAGTCATGGAATCGGCAAACAAACGTGATTCCACTGTCTCGCAAGTTGAGTCACCGGGTTGAAATGGAAGGACTGGCCTCTTTACCTTCACGCTGCGAGTTGAGAATGATGCTGCGTTCAACACCATTCTCTACAAGGTTCACAAGGGTGCTGGCAAACCAACAACAGTCGGCTATGCGTCCGGCTCGATCGCCAGTACGCTTGCCGAGAAGGCCAAGTTTTGAGAACGTTGCGATATCATCCGCAAACGCATTCACCAGCTCGAGTAGCACGGGGGGTGGTGCATGGAGAAATGTATGCAGCAGGGGCCTGGGTGACGGCTCCTTCGTATTAGAAGGCTTATCTGGAGGGTATATAGGAGCAGCAGAATGCTCGGCCATGATAGACGTCAGCGGAGAGAGCCAGTTGAAAAGAATGAGGCATTTCCTGTTCTGCACTTCAATACGACTAGACGGAGAATGACGAATAGAATGGAAACCTTGTAAGAGAAAGACCTGATACAGTCGACTCCAATCGTTTGACTAGCCCGGCCCCCCAATCAGTTCTTTTTCGTGATGAGCGCCTCAGAAGGGAATAGTGAAAGAGCAAGTAGACGCGCAGAGAATATTGCATCAGTTTCTAGACGATTCATCATCAATACACAACGGGACGTTGTGAGACGCTACGCAAGAAATGGGAATGCGCTCACGAATGCCTTATCCCTACCGTTGCTTGTCTTCAGCATCTCGCGCCATATCTCCTCCTTCCGTACGCGAGCTTTGGCATTCACCTTAGCAGTATCCTCATCATCATCTATTTCCTGTTCGAGGTCTGTAGGCCTTTCCTCCATCTCCTCATGACTGGTGTATACTTCTGGCGTATAAACACTGGCATTTGGCGAAATGATGGATGTTCGAGGGGTACGTGGTGGGTGCGCAGAATGTGGGTTCATCTGGAATCCACTGTTTCCCATTCCCTCGAATGATGTAGGATAGTATGAGCCATCGAGAGGCGAGGAAGATGATGAAGCATGGCTAGGCAAAGAATTGGGAAAGGAAACAGAGGACATGACCGGACTCGTACGTTCTATAGGGTATGCTGCAAGAGGTCGTAGACTTCAAAGACCGACAAAAGTTGTCGCTAAAGCGTCGAAGATACGTCGGACACCGAACAGGAGAAGCGCGATGAGCTGACACGTGGTGACCACTGACGCTGACGCGCACGACAAACAACACCCAAACAGACGCCTCCGCCTCCGCCTCTCCAAAGCGTTCTGAGTCTTAGAAATCTCAGGCCTCGGGCTACATAAATCCAGGCCATACACAGCCAACAATGACTTCTGCGACTCTTCCTGGGATGCGCTCACCTATAACGCCTCGCTCAAATGCGCCTTCTCCACGTCCTAAATTTGATTCCGATTTATTGAAAGCCTATGTCAAGAAGCTGCTCTCGACGACTCTCCAGGGTGCCTCTTGGCCAGAGGCGCGAGATCGAGACCGAGTGCGGGCTTGGATGAAGGAAATCGGAGAACGAGTGAAGGAAAGGATGATAGGTACGTACTCATCGCCCTGCATGCTCTCTGTTGACGACCAAACTATGAAATCAGAAATTGAGCCCCGAGGCTTGTGAGTCTCTCTCACCCAACATGACACATGTCCAGGCTAGTGCTGATATCCAACCCTAGTAAATATATCGTCTTAACACAAATTAACGAGAATTTGGGACAAGGCGGACGGTGAGGCGAGGTCACGTGAGATCCATCTGCTAACCGCTGAAATGATTTGGTCGAGCAGAGCAGACATGATATGCCATTGGGAGGATTCAGACGCCGTTGTGCAGGAAGTACTCGTAAATGTAAGAAGACTGATCATTCAGCCGAGAATGTTACCTGACGAGACGTACCACAACCTAGGACTCTCTTATCTGCATCTGTATCGCATTCGCCGTGCGGACTGTATGACATGTTTGTTGTCGCCATCGGCCACCCGTGATACCCCTTTCTCGTACAGTATAGCCCAGTATAACCTTAGGGATACCCGTCTTTCCCACACCTTAATACCAATTTCAATCCGGATCTACTCGCTCTTCAGACGTTCCGTAGGTCCAGATCCTATTCTTTCAGGACTGGCGCTACCAGAAGGGATGGCCGCTTTGGCACTTCTCATCTTCCATCGGCGGTTCTCCACTGAAATGGCACATTCCGAGATCGCTGCCTTCCCTCGCCTTCGTGAGTTTGTCCTTCGCGGTTTTCTGCCGCCGGGTCGTACTATTATTCAACTGGGCCCGCGCGCATCTTCATTCATTCAGTCTAACTTTGTACTATGCCACACAAGAACTCGCTATAAACAGCAACATGGAGCCTTATACCTATCTTGGCCCAATCGGCGAACCGCGGTGCATGTGGCCCCGTGCTACAAAGATCTTATTCAGTGAAAGTGGAGCATGTCGTCGGAGAGACCGTAATGGCGGAGGATTAATATGAGGTGGGTCAAGCATAGAGCTTGTGGTAGTCGTAACGTAACGTGTGTTCCCTCTCTTGGTTATCGAAGTCCGCATCAGAAAACCCTCATTTGGAACAATGCCCCATCAACTGCCCTTCCATACGTGGGACTGGCGCAGGGGCTTACAACTAGTATACATAGGATCTCTCCTTCCATGCAGTGCATCATTACGACAACGTACGCATGAAGACCCCAGGATTGGTCGGTGAAGGAAAATGGCCTGGACTGCGAGCAATGTGATCTCGGATCTATACCTATCCCCAAGCATGGAAGTGAAACGACAAGGCGCTGTTATTAGTATGTGAAATTGCAGCTCTAGACACAGGAATGCGAGTATGATGGTTATGTTGCTCGGACCCGAATACTTGTTCACAGGACGTGCTTCTATTCACGGAAGTGGTGGAACTCGCGTTCGCTTGCTCGATGATCAGTTTGATGGGCAGCACCGCAAGAAAACAAGACAGAGCGTCAATCCCAGGTAGAGAGGCTGATGGAGTTGGGGTAGAATTCTTCTCGGAGAGGGGTGCTGATATGATTGCGGTCCGTCCGTATCCCGCTTTGAGCATTCACAAAGGAGTCATGCACACACACTGGTACTGATCAGACAAATTGATTTGAACGACCAGGCGCTTCATCAGCGCGTTCCTACTTCGGCGTTCCAATGTGCCAGAGGACCCTGTACACTCTGAATCCCGGTCGCTAGAAAGAAGATTGTTCAAATCTGGAAAGAGGCTTCGCCCTTGTGGCGTTTTTTTCGTCGTCGGCGGAGCAAAAAGTACGGCATCCATGGATCATATCGTAACCTGGTGAGAGTTCGAGCTCATCTGAAGTTCTGCCGAATGCGCTGTAAGCACGCGAAACTATTGGCAACTCTCAGTCTTCAAATCAATCGACAAAGAAAAAAAATGCTGATAGCGAATATTTAGATATGAGAAAGAACTTACCTTCGCACCTATAGCTAGCAGCGAACCTTTTCTTCCTGAGCTTTCAATGATGTCGTGGTAGCCTGGCTGCAAGAAATAGCCGAAAGGGGTCGGCTCATCCCATGAGGTCGTTCTGCAACGATATCTGATACTCTCCGAAGCAGTGTCCAAGGCAAAAAGAGAGCATATATATCAAATAGTAATACTTACATGGTCTAGCGGTACGCTGAGGCTATAGCGGGATCAGGTCATCCCGCAGCATCCCACGGGAACCAGGCCTCCATGATCATATGCTGCATAGGACGTAACTTGTTGCGACGTACGCCAACTGGACGAGGAAACAAGACACCGCGGGCACCATGCCTGGAGCAATAGAGCAAGCGAACCCCGTCCGCGGGAAAGATCAAAGATAATCAACGGATACATAGTCCACCACCTAGGGTCTCACCACTCGGGACCTACCGTTCCATGTACCTGGCGTGGGGGATCTGTACTCTTCTTGAATATCGAACTTTAGACTGTGCCTTCGAAAAATTTGTCCAATGCCAAGGAAGACCTGGTGCAAGAATACTAAAGAACACCCTGTATTGTTCATCTACCTTCCTTCCAATGGGCCGCCGGTTGGTGCAGGCTTTGAGGGCAATAAAGACTGTCAGACGAGGTCAAAGCCCCCAGTCTTCCTTCGATTCGTATGGGCGCGGCGGCTGTCTTGCGTGCTAGGAACATTTCCATAATACCGTGATGTACCTGTTGACAATATGCATGTGAGTAATCTTAAAAACGGGGTCTACTTTTCTGTTGCAAACGCGGGAACTCACGGGGAGTACGTACGCGCGTGGGATCGCGAGTGAGCTCGATATGGTTGCATGGTCCAATCTAGTAGAGTACTTGGTCCCACAAGGTGGTGCGGACCGACGATGCCACGGCGATTTCACATCAGTATCTTTTGAATCCGGCGCGTCTGGCGACAGCCAGAGGTGATCAGAAGGTTTCCGGAAAGCGTACGACAAGACAGGAAACTTGCGGCAGCCTACGGGGGAGTTGCTCGGTCTTAGAAGCAATACGATCATACTGGGGCTTCTCAGGACATTGTTGACCTCTTTTAAGGATGTCCTCGTCAAAGGACAGGCAGGTTAGCAAGCATAGAATTTGGAAATGCGAAGATTCACTCAAAGATCCCCGAGAGTTACGCGATACCTCGCAGCTTCGATGCTAAACATCTGATTGTTTATGTCCTATACAGTCATGACGATGCCGTCAGAGAGGACCTGGGGAGAGTCTGAAAACAGACGGGGACAGATATTCTTTGCACTACGGAGGCCATTGTGGGCATGCGCAAAAAGTCTCAGAGGCCATTTCAGACGTCTCCGCTATAGTCCTAGAGTAGACCGAAATGAGAGCGAGCGAGGTTCGGACAATTACAGACTAATGACATACCGCTGGAGGATACCGAAGACCCAAAAAGAATCAGCGACGTCCTGGAGCAAATGGAAGACGAGAAGGGATATTACTCACGGTTCTTCGTATACACCACCAGGGACAGGGCCACTGCCTGCCTGAACCCAGTGGGACATGTAGAGCCAGTGAGCAGACCTGAACAATGGAATTACATACCTGATCATTGGCAGAGGTGCCGGGGACGCCGCTTCACTCAGTGAGGCTACAGCGAGCTGCAGCGTCCAGTTTTCGGACTCAATTGCGCCATTAAGTTTTCTGGACAGCTTGAAACAACTGCATGCGCAGGGAAAAGCATCGTATAGATATACTGCATCACCTGTGTGAGCTCTTCGCGCTGGTGTGTCGGCCCGCGACGTGTATTCTGTACTAAGCCTCTTCACTAGCTCTTCGCTGTTCAACGACAGGTTCTTGGAGTCATGTGATTTCTTTGTGTTGTCGGTGACCGTTCCGCTTTCACTTAACGAAATCGTCTCCAACTGATAACTGTCGGCTGTTGAACTCAATTGTATCCGACCAGGTGAACGAATGCTTACTTTGGCGTTGACGTTGACGAAGATCATTTCACCATACCAATCGATGTTGTGGCTTCCGATACCTAGGTATGTGGTTGATTGTTCAAGCATATAGATATCTTCAGCCCGAATTTCGACAATCATCACAAGGCCTCATACGGAATCGCCCTTCCTTGCTTTGAACCGCTCTGTGGGAACTGGGACTATATCAGAACTTACGCTCTGCTCGAGTTTCTAAGGAGATGGAATCATGACATGCAACCCCCCGAGCGTGTACTCCGCCAAAAACAAGATGCCGCATCTAGAATATGGGACCCAGGTGTGTCTGCTATCAAACACCGCCGATTTGAGTGGTGTCGCTTTCTTGAACGTTCCGGTGAGTTACATCACTTGACGCGTTCTCACTTGACGCATTTGGATCGGATGCAACACGTATCGTATACAGTATTCACCACCATAGCGGACGTTCCACCGTCTGGTTTCTGCCTTCACCCGCTATGTTCATAGATGCGTGGTATATGTGAGTCAATTTTTACACAGTGTCGGTAAATCTTTACGATAACTGTTTGAAATTTCTCCAGAAAGGCCTCGAGCTCACAATCATGGAGACTCGGCCATCGGGTTACTTTGCTGGCATGTGACGCTGCAGGTTGTCTCATCATTTATCAAGCTTACCAAATGTATTGCTCATCGTCCCGTACCCGACGCCGAAATGTTGAAATTATGACTTCGCTCAAAACCATCGCGCACACCACCATCGTGCACCAAATTTTCTTGTAATGACAGGTGCTAACGACCACATCTCTGAGTCACAATTTTTTTCGCTCCCACCAGATATTCGGAGGCTCCGTGATGTGGTTGCAGAACAGGGATGGGACGAAGCCTGGTATGTCCTCTTAGGAATCACAGTCTCATCGAACTCAACTTATCTCAGGAAGCAAAATCTGACACCATGGGAGGACCCTGATGTTTACGATGTGCAACCGGCCTTGCGAGAACTGATTAATTCATCTCGTCTGGAGCTTCCCACTACAGGGAAGGCCCTGGTACCCGGATGCGGAAGAGTTCGTATCGATTCACGTATGCTCACTCATGTGCTGATGTACATCTTTCCAGGGGTATGATGTGATACACATCGCATCAAGCCTCGGGCTTGAAACATTGGGAACTGATATCTCATCTCAAGCTATCCAAGCGGCGAAAGAGTGAGAGTTACCGTTGAATCACCGCCGTACTGCTCCCTCTGATGCAAGTCTCCCACCTCGCCAGGCGTCTGGCATCTGTTCCTGGTGCTCAAGCTTCCGGAAAAGTCTTCTTTCAGGAAGCCGACTTCTTCAGCATGACTTTACCTGAAAACGAGCGCTTTGATCTTGTGTATGACTATACGTACGTAAAACACCTCCATCCAGGGTCTCTCGTCGAGAAGGACCGACTTGTTGTAGATTTTTTGTGGCCATCCCGCCCTCGCGGCGCAGCGAATGGGGTCGACAAATGACCGCGTTGACGAAGCCTGGCGCCTACCTGATCACTCTCGCATTTCCTCTCGGTCTGGATCCTAACGGAGGCGGTCCACCGTTCTTCATGACCCCCGAACATTACCACGAAGCGCTCGCTGGATGGACGAAGGTCCTAGATGAGGTGCCGATAGGAAGCAGCCCGACTCACAAGAACAAAGAGAGGATTATTGTATGGAGGAAATTTGACACATGAGTAGCGCACCGCTTGTGATAGAAGCCATACTGAAGCCATACAGCGAATGCAAGCATATTTCCTTGAATATCGACACAGAGCCTCCCTCGAAGATAGCAGCTGAGTCACGGTCCAGATTTTTACGAATCAACATAGATGATAGTAGATGGGGGTCGTTGGGTTGAAGAACAATCGGGTCCACTGGGTGTGACTGCCTCCTTCGCATGCAGGTTAAGCCTGGTCGTCCGTCCACTCGGTGGTAATGGATCATCACGATCCGTACCTCCCATGCCACGAGTGTTCCGAGCACGCATCCAGGACACTGGACTTCAGCAGTCGGCCTCTCAGGCCGGCTTGTACTGGGCTTTCAATACGTCGCAGCCACCTATCTCCGCGATCGCTCGTCGTCTTTGACGATTGTGCTATCGCAGATACTCGAGAGGTACGTTGACCCGGGCCTGCACACTGTGCTATGTACAAGATCTGACGGGACGGTTTGAATTGAATTTTGGTACAGCCCATATGCCTGAGAAGTATCCTCAAACGATTGCTTATATCTATGTACGATACTCGAGATTTTGACAATGCGCCACGATTATGCTCGGGGAGACGGTAATTCTTAGATGGCCACGGAGTCGCCTGGGCTGTGTTCAATTACGGGGGCGTTGCGATTATGCACCCCGAAAAATCTCACTGTATCTCTCTAAAGGCAATAAATTGCTCAAATCCGATGACAATGCAATTTCCTGTCCTTTTCCCGTTTTTTTGCGAGTTGTTAGAGGTTCGCCACCTCATACGACGAGTCGCCGGTCACGTGACTGCAACTTGTTCAGCGGATTGAGGAGGTCCTCCACTTGGGCGAATGCCATCTGGCCCAAAATACTCATAACGCGACATGTCCAGACGCGTTCTCCGAACTCTGGGACGCACACATCTTCTCTTCGCCCTCCCCCGCAGTGTCACACGATGCTCTACATCAAAAACACGGACAATCAGCACTTCCCTCTCTATTCACGACCTCATCAATATGCCAGCGACGGAGTCAAGTCCACGGCAAAAATTGCTGGATATGAAAATGCGGGACTTGTTGGACAGTCTGGACAGCAGCGTTGTAGATCACCGAATAGCCTGGGGACGTTATGTCGACGTCCTGAACTTCCTTGGCTTGGAACAACTCCCCTTAGAAATTCACCAGCGCGTCCTTCGAGGGTGTGTCCCCACCGTCACAATGATGCGGTCGTCCAGCGCTAAGCAGCTGCGTACACGATACTATCCGAACGAGCCACACGAGTACGAATCGCGTTTCCAGTCTGTCATTCGCAACATCCGGTCGGCTGGAGAGATACCGACCGTGGATGACTTCAACTTCATACTAGAGCATTTTGCGGCAGTGGGGCATTATTTGGGGTCGCGCTGGGTCCTCAAGGAGATGGCTTTCCTCAATGTCGAACCTCGAACAAAGACGTACGGTCTGTGTTTACAGGCTTTGGCACATCGCTTGCGGCTCCCGTGCGCAGAGGAATTGCGACCACACCTGGTGGAAGATGTGACTGCAACCTGCAGAGAGCTCATTAACGATATGTGGGCCAACAATAGACCATTCACTTCAGTCAACATGGACCTGGCTATACGGATCCTACGAGAAGTGTCCGACGACGAAGGCTTTGACCGATTGCTCAAACTCGGCTACGGCATAGATCTTTCTTTTCCCGACGGATTGCCTGCGGAAATCACAGATCGAGAGATGGCAACTGCTGTTTCACAAGGAGCTAAAACCACCAGGCCCTCCCTTCAACCTCTTTCGACCGCAGCACTCAATACCATTATCGACACCTTAGGACGCTCAGGTCGAATATCTAAAATGGTGCTTGCATTTGAAGTCTTGACCCAACCACTTCCTCAGACATCGATGCCGCCCTCCTCTTTCGAGGATGAAGAGGACGACAGTTTCCCCCTATCATCTTCCTCCCTCCCACCATACCGGTTCCCCCATGCCAAACCTAACATCACGACGTATAACATGCTTGTTAGACATGCAGCTAAGGCAGGACACGCGGTCTTTGCGCGACACTACGTACTGCAAGCGCTAGAACAAGATCGAATCGAAGACAGGCGTGTGCGCGGAGACGTTATGCGTCTTCCTCTAGATTCAATAATTGCGCCTAGTCTGGCCGTTAATAGGGGCACTCTTCTCCCAATCTTTGGCGAGGCGAATAGAGACAAGAATATTGAGCTTATGCGGTTCACGCACAAAGCAATTGAGCGCATTCTGCGGCGGAAAAATGCGGATATTGGATATTACGTAGAGTGGAAGGTTACAAGACTGGGTGAGGAGCCTTATGGTATCGAAGCCGAATTCGTTCCCGAGACCAAAGAGGAAGGGGTCAGCATAGACAATTCTGTCGATTCTGTTGCTCCACTCTCATTTTTCACTCCGTCTACCTCAACCGACTCCGCCTCATCACCTACACCATCATTGTCTGATGTCGATTCAGACACACCGGCTATCCCACAACTGCCAGCTCCGAAGGTCTTCAATTTTGACCTTCACCTCGATATCCTCCGTCGTGACAGAGCCGAACTCGAGGAACTTCTGAATCGCGTCAACGATGTTCTGAGTCGCACACTTCAGCGCGTTAAAGAGCGACTTGGGAGACGGGTGTGGGGAGCGAAGGATATCTATCTTGCGACCCAAGGTCGGTCGCAGGTATCGCGAGAGCATTGGAGGAAGATCGTTCGGTATAAGGATGTAATACGACCACAACGATCATCTACAACCGCACGGTCTGGCGCACGGACGTTGTCATCTCGTCAGCAATGGCACTCGCCATCGCAATCATAGTCCCTGTGTATGGTCCGTACTCTAGTGTGCATTGATCATTTTACTGTATCGACTTATCATAAATCGTAATGTTCAGCCTCAGGATACAGCCGTGGTAGTGCTCTTCAACGCTCCTTGCGTATATATTATGTGTGTCATGCCAACCCCTCACTTTGCGAGTTTGTGCTGATTGTACTTCGTTTATATTGCCCGGCTCAGAGTCTTTTGTAGCTATCTCATCGCTTTCCGTGATCATCTTCGTAATGATGCATGTCCTCAAAGCTACTCAGATCGTCCATTGAGTCGCGGGATGGCCGATGAACCGGTGGCCAGTCACCAGCATTGAACATTACCCGGGGTTTTTCTGTCAGAGAATGCAGTACGAGAAGCGCGAAGTGATAATGCTACAGAGTGATATTACCCGTCTAGGTATGATTCCTAAAGTCCAGCATAGTAAAGGAGCAACAAAAGCACACAGCGAAGGACATTCGAAAGACGAAGAGTTCATGCCTCTCCTTAGTTCAGTTCTCAAGCCTCTTTCGCTCGACACTGCTGTTATCGATCACTCTTTCCATCGCGTTGAGCCATACCTCGACGGACGTGCCCAAACTGTGGTTTCCAGTGACGGGATCATTTTTGCTTGGCGTGCCGTTTGTGGTGGGTTTGATTGTGGATGATACGGACGCAGGTGTCGGGACGAATCCGAGCCCAATGTAGCGCGCCTGCGCGAGTACAGGAAGACGACGTAAAGAGCGTCCAGACATTCCTTGGTCCTGTGGAGAAAGTGAGTCCACATGATCAGACACATGTAATTGCGGGGATGTACTCTGCATTTTTGCGCGAGTGAAAACAGGCACAACGCTACATGCTTCGCTCGCTCTCGTGGCGTCTGTTCTATGGGTGCCGTGGGTATCGTCGCTCCGCCGGATGTCCATTGGGAGGTCGGGACAGTGCGAGCATATAGTTTAGCTTCCTTAACTTCAGGGATGTCCTTTCAGTAACAGAAGATCAGCGGTGTCCACAATTCATGAGAGGCGGAAGACTACATTGAATACTCACGACCGGGGTGACAATGCCTTTGACGATGAGCTCAAGGAGGCATGTGCGCAAAATTGCATAGATCGCTTCGCGCGCAGGGAGGTCGACATATTGGACGATGTCTGCTCGATCCACAAAGGCTGAGTCTAGTGAGAGTCAGATATATGCTCTCCAAGATGGTGTAGAAGATATTTGCCTATGGCTTTAGGAAGGTTGCTTGTAGATACCACTAGGACATTTTTCTTGTGACGGAGTTTGTCCAGCTGTGTTAGCAGCGCATTTACTACCTACGATATGGTGCATCAGCTGAACATAATAACACGGGTTGAGTGCTCCACTGACTCGAAGAGCGTCAGATGGCTCCGTGCCTGCCATAGCACCGGCGCGCGCAGCTGTCAAGGACTCGACCTCATCTACAATGCATGATGAGTGTTTTACTTTTTACCATCAGGCGATCTGAGATACCAATGAGTACGACCACAAAAGTGTCCTCGTCATCCACGAGGTCCATCACACTGCTGAACAGACGCTGGACAAGCTTTCCAGACTCAGAAAACCATCGGGAAAACAGCGAATGGGAATTGATTTCGAGTAGGCGCGAATGAGAGTATCTTGTGTCGTGGATCAAGAGGTAAGGTGTGCGAATACGACATCCAGAGAGAAGCGAGCTACGCACCGTTGCGACAATCGAATGGAAAGCTTCTGCGCGAGGGCGCGGCACAAAGATGTCTTGCCTGTGCCTGGCGGGCCGTGGAGGAGCACCACACGATTCCATGAGACGATATTGACTGATTTTGGGTCAGACAACCATGAATCGATAGAAGATGAAGTGGCTCACAATCGACATTTGCATCGCTGAAGAGGACAGTCGCATATATGTAGTCCAACAGGTTTAGTTTCGTGTCATCCTCAAAGATGAGGCTTTCCCAAAGGCCATCCCACATCCTACTCGGCAGCTCACACACGCTTGCCGCCATGACTTCCTCGCCCTCGCCCCCCCCCGAGCTCGAGAACTCCTCAGACGCATCAGTCTCTGTTGGTTGATAGACATGGATCTGCAATGCTGCTCGTTCGACGGGTATGGAGGACGTTGGGCAGGGCGATTCGCATGCGACAATTCGCTCGACGCAGGATGAGAGGACTGGCATGTCTTGCCAGCCATCTAGCGTAGACGGAAGTGCAATGGCCTCGAAAGACGAGGTGATATATTCATGCACTGCATTTCTAACGGCCTCGAAGCGGGTGAAAGCAGTTGGTGAGAGACGGACTTCGACTGCAATGGTGGACAGAATTAAAGCGATATTAGGGCAGAGGTGACTAAACTCAACAAACCATGGACGGGCCAGATTAGCGAGTTAGAAGCTGAGGCAGAGGATTTTTCAACCATTTTAATGTTTCGATGGGTGGCCTTGATGGTTTCGGGTGAAGAACAAGTTGAGCTTCAAGACGCGTGTTTTCAAATCCAATAGGCGGCCAAACAACGCGTCAACAAATCGACACACGTGCTGTCTTTCGCCTTTGTCTCTCCTCATCATGCATCATGGCCGACTCCAATGAAGCCTGTGTTGATTGTGCTCCTTCTGGGGATGTCTTTCCAGAAATTCAGGATAATGCAGGCGCGAAGACATACGACCCAGTGGATCCGACTACTTTCATTCCGCCGACGCCCGGCTCCCCGCCTAGCATCACCATTGAATACTGTGACCGAGTGAGTCTTTACAGGTATGGACTTCAGCTGTCGCTGATCGTGAATGGTAGTGTCGGTGGTAGGTAACAGGATGATCTCTAAACTAGCGTCGATCTGAGCATCACTTCAGGCTCCACAGAGCGACATGGGTGTCAACTGAGCTGTTCCTGACGTTCCCTGCGCCCGCCCTGAAAGGCGTGACGATGATTCCTCTCAATTCCGACGAGACATCTGGTCGTTTCCGTGTGTGGTTGACCTTGATTCAGGAGCCGACCCCTGTTTTGGTATGGGACCGCAAGGTAGAGGGGAAGTTTCCTGAATTGAAAGAGCTGGTAAGCCCACCAGTTTGTCGAAGCACGCATGCACATTTTCGATACATCCCGCGCACCCAGAAACAGCGTATTCGAGACCATATCCAGCCAGGGAAGTCGCTGGGGCACTCGGACAAGAAGTGACGAACAGGTACAGCAGAAGGGCTTCATGAGAGCTCGAGTGGTGTGTGTCCGTTTGTTTCAACCAATCCTGTATTACCATTGTATTGTAATGTCACGATGAGCGAATAACGCGAGATGAGACGCGTCCTCGCTCTATCTGATCCGTTCTGGGGACTTTGAGTGAGGTTTGTTGCAACGCGTCATGCAGAAGGAAATGATGGAGCAATCGCAGCGGTTACTCAGCCAACGCGCCGGAACGTTGTGGCCGAGTGTGTCTGCGAAATTCGAAACGCCAACTTCTAAGCCGAACCCGTCCTGTGCTCATGTTCCGCTTCTCCTCCGGCTAATCCTCGAAATACCACTCTTGTATCATCAACATGGATGACTCAAATATCGCGAAACTCATACAGCAAGCCAAAGCCAATGGTAATCAGACAACCTCGCAAATCTCGCGTCATGATCTCATTCTTTCGACCTGGTGTAGATGTCGACGTCAAGGTCGACGCCGTGTCCAAGATGCAGGCCGAATTTGAGGCTGGCATAGAGGTCAGTCTACCTTCTGCTCGAAATGCGTGTCCGTCGAATGTTGTCTGACCACCTCCGTCAACCCCATTCGCTTGTAGATCACGGAACCGGACGTTCTCATCCAGACTCTCAAGGTGTGCCTGCGCACGTCTAACAATCATCTATCGAGTGCAACGCTCTCAGCCCTTCCTGCGTTCCTCCCTCTTGTACTCTCGCACGTTATCTCCGCTCCTGCCATCAGGCCCTCCGCCTCCGTCTCCACTTCATCAACTAGTTCAAACGTCGATGCGCCCACCCTTCGTCAGGTGCTCAGTGCATTCCTTCCTACCGGGGGCATCATTGACCGCCTCGGCGAAGCGCGCGAACGTCCTCGAGAAAAGGCGAGGGAGAGTCTTGTTCTCATCGGTGGCTTTGCGTTTCGTTTGGGAGGGGGCACGTCGTCTATGGCCCGATCCAGAAGCGGCAAGGAGACGGAGACACCGCTTCAAATGTTTGAACGCTTTTTGAAGGATGGGGGCTTAGGAAGCAAGGTTTGGAGGGTACGCGAACAGGCGAGTCAAATTGTTTTTGCAACCATCTCCAGAACGTCATTCCCACATCTTACCACTCATGCCAACGCAATTTACACAATTCAGGCCATTCTCACTCTTGTGCACATCCGCCGTACACATCATCTTTTTCCGATCCGGCCCTACCTCCCTCTCCTCGTTGAAGCCTTAGAGGACAGCGATGCAAACGTACGGGACACTGCACGAACCTCCATTGTCGAGCTCTTCACCGGCCCGGGTGTTACAGATGCAGCGCGCGCAGACCTCAAGAAGGAGATGACAAAGAAGGGCGTGCGCAAGGGCATTGTTGACGGGGTGCTCGCAAAGGTGATCGGCGGAGCGAGCACGCCCGGGAGCGAAGGCTCTGAGAACGGTGATTCAGGCTCGGGTGCATCCAAGAAAGACTACGTGCCGCCGAGCTTGATGTTAAAAGGGAGGAGGCCAACAACGGGATCCGAGGGTGCGCCAGGGCCGAGTGGGATGTCCCGTACAGTGAGTCAAGGGAGTGTGAGTCAGTTGGCGAGGCCTGCAAGTCGGGCCGCTGTCGCATCACCGCCGCCAAGTAGTGATGCAGCTACTGATGTGCAGCCTGTATATGTATGTGCTTCGATCACACGTTCTACCGAGTGTAAATGACGGTATTTCTATCTAGGTCGCATCGAGTCGGGATCTAGAAAATGAACTCAACGGAATGTTTGGAGCATTCGAGGTGCATTGCAATGTTGAAGTGACGTGGGTCCAATCATATGCTGACATTCACAACAGGGAAAAGAAACAGAGCATAATTGGGCCGCTCGCGATCGAGCTATCACTCGAATACGTGGTATGTTGAAGGGCGATGTGCATCTTCGATACACAGAAACTTTCCTCGCGCATCTCAAGCAGATAGTCGATGCGTCTTTCAAAACAGTAGGCTGCTTCATTTGTGTTTCACCCATTTCGTTGTGTCTTACTTCATATTTCTACAGCTAGCGAGTTTGAGAACTATCGTTGCGACGAGTACCTGTTCGTTTTACTCAGAGCTTGGATTGGCACTGGGCCCGGCTCTCGACCCCATGTGCGAGCAGATCCTCCTCAACCTCCTTCGAATGGCTGGCTTCACGAAAAAGATCGCGGCGCAGGCCGCTCAAGCTTCTGTGTCTACGATCATTCAAACGACCTCTGGACAGCCCCGCACTTTTATCACGGCCTTTTCAAATACCCTTCAAGACAAGACTACCCAGGCGCGGGCCTATGCTGTCGAGCACCTCAAGTTTTATATCGAAACGCATGCCGAGCGCACAAAGCATACCATCGAGTCGACGGGCGCTATCGAGACGCTAGACAAAAGTGTCAGAAAGGCGTTGCTCGATGCTAACGTAGGCGTACGTCAAAATGCGCGAGCGCTGTTCTGGGCTTTCGAAGGTGTGTGGAAAGAAAGGGGTCGTACCATCCTCGAAGCGCAGGACGCACTCAGTCGGAAGCAGCTTGAGAAGGCATGTCCTGATCCACAGGCGCTTTCGAACGTGCCTCCGCCAGCAGCTGCTCCAAAGAAGAGCAGCGTTGCGGCGGCGATCGCGGCGAGTCGCGCAAAAGCCAAGGCTATTGCCAATGCGCCACCATCGCTGCGGCATCAAGCAACGTCAACAGCGCGCACCATTTCCCCTCCGAAACGGTCTATCTCGCCCTCTGTGTCGCCGGGAGGCGGTTTCGAAGGCCAGGCGGCGTCGCCAGTGTCGCCGCCACTCCAAACAGTGCCTCGATCACGAATTTTGTCAAACCCAGGTCCAAGGTCAATACCTGGTAGTCGGGTAGTATCGCATTCGCGAACTCCTTCCGGCGGGTCTGTTCCGTCCAGTTCTACAGCGGCCCGCCGTCGACCTTCGTCGCCGCTGGTGCCCTCTGTACCGTCACCTCCTCGGGGATCTGTGCTGAGACAAGCCATGTACACTGCGTTGCCGGCTTCTCCTCCGTATACTACAGTTACTCCGCCCTCACCAGCACCTTCCCGCAATCTGACTGCCGCCCATCAAGCGATGCAAAGCAGGACATCCTTGATGTCCAGGCCGTCCGCTGCCATGCCCTCTTTTGATGGGTCTGAGGAGCCATCTCTCCTCATGGCTGTTGCGATCCCACTTCCAGACGACAGCGACTCAGACATGGATATGGACATAGACGAGCCGAACTTAATGTCTTTTTCGAGTCCATACGAGAAATACCCGCCGCGCGCACCTTCAACAAACTCTCCCACGAACTCGTTCTCGCCGCGCTCGAGTGGCTTCAGACCAGAACTGTCTACATCCTCCCCACCCACGAGCGCGCCGCAGCCAATCATCGAGGACGCGATGCGTGCCCGCGCGGAACAAGCAGAGAGCGCAGCAGAGAGGCTGCTCGAGTTGGTCGAGCCGGAAGATGAGACGCTCCAGCAACCGGCAATGCACTCTTCGCTCTTTCTCAGTTCCAACGCTGCGACTCCAAAGGTGAAGGCCCAATCGGTAGTTCCCCCGCGCCCATTGACCTCGATCGTTCGTCCACCGGTTACCCCTGTGGTCAAGAGATCCGCTATCTGGAAGCAGGCGGCGGCGTTCCAGGATAGTCCAGCGTATAACGGAACGGCTTCTCTCATGACAGATGTGTTAAAGCCCGTGCAGCCAAGTAATGATAGCGCGTGGTGGAGGAAGCGGATGGCCTGTGAGTCGCGGTGATCATATCTGCCGCTTCGACAGTGCTAACCAATCTCCTGCAGTGATCAATCAGCGGCAGAGGGTGCGTGCGAGAGACCCTGCCGAACAAGTCAATGAGCTGCAGGGTTATATTCTTGCTCTCGATCAAGGCACTGCGGACCCTACCGTGCTCCAGAATATCGCATTGTTCTGCATCTCTCATCCCGCTGCGGACCTCGCTTCACCGATAAGCTCGAGTCTTTCCATGTCCCCCAGCCCATCGCTCTTCCTATCCACGCTAAATCCTGTGACTTCTTCGAACCCCAGTCTGTGGACCGAGAATAAGAACTTTGACCGGCTGTTTGCAGCGCTGAAAAAATTCCTTGATCCAGATCGGGTAGGCGTTTAACGCGAGTTCTGGGTACGCGTGTTGATTAGATTTCTTTCAGACCGAGCAGCAATTGGAATATGGTTTGATCGTTCTGTGGGAGATACTAGAACATCAGCCACTGCACATAGAAGGGCGAGAAGCGGACGTTTTTGCCATTCTTCTGCGGGTGAGATACTCCAACAAGCAACAGGTACGCCCACCTTGCCCCGCAGCGCCCCGATCAGCGTGGTCTCATCTATTTCTGGCGCAGATCATGGAGTCTGCGAATACGATCCGGGACGCTATCACAGGCCGCCTAGACCCGGTTTATGGTTTGACCACCCTGCATGCGAGCCTTCTCGTATTTCAGCTGGAAGACCCGCCGGCATCGTCGTCGGCCGAGACGAAAGCAAGCACATATGCGTACGGACTAATCGCGCTCGGAAAGTTCATATTACGTCTCCCGGCCGAAATCCTCGAGGAAGAGCTTCCTCGCCTCAAGAGCCTCCTCATCTCCGTGCGTCTTCTTTCCCGCTTTACCTTCATTCCTCTCTATCTCTGTTCAAAGTTACCCTCGTCCACGGCTGACCGGCTGACTGCCATCATATTGCACACGCACACAGGCCCTCAACGACACGCGTTCGCTCGTCGTGCGCGAGTCGGCGGCGGCAGCGATCATCGCGGCGCAGCTCGTGCTCCGCGACGAGACGCACCTCTTTGCGCTGCTCGACGGCCTCGCGGACGAGAAGAAGAACCTGCTGACGTACCTCTTTGACAAGCATGGCGCGCGCGGTGCCGCGCCCTCCAGCGTCGATCGACTCGAGCGCGAGATGCGCAGGCTCGACGGGCGCACGAGCACGCCGCTTCGCCCGGTCGCGACAGGCGCATAGTGCGCGACGGGCGGTCCGGTGTCGCGTACATCTCGGACCTCCTCACTCTCTTTGGCGGCCTCAGTGTGCCAGTCCACGATCCTTGTTCACTGTACATGTTCATTCGCCTCCCATTGCTGACTCACGTCGTTTCATCATCGACGAATATCCATCCTCGCCGGCGAGAGGCACCCTGAAGTTGTGCCCTTCTCTCTCTTATCCATAAATACCTACTGTCACCGAGTCGTGTTCGCCCGTGCGCTCGCTCTTTACCCATATAATGCAATGCACTCCGATACTTCCGATCCCCTGTTTGTTTAGTAGACTAAACAGATACCCGACAATGTGTGGGCCCTGGAAGTTTTCACAACATGGAACGTCGAGCGACCCTGTATGTATATTGCGCGAAGCACAGAGTCGACACGTTCATTTCATCGGGCAGCACTCATTGTATTGCCACAACTGACCGACATAGAGCCGCTACGTACACCTATAATTGGTATCTCGAGAGGGGTGGGGGCAACACATTCGACCGGACCTCAAGGACTTGCAGAAGCGCCATCCGACACTACCAGAGTCCCCCGTCTATTTTGCATATGGGCCCAGGGTCAGAACCGACGCAGGCGCAAGCGCAGAAAATACGCCATGCCGGCAAGCAGTCCGCCTACGTGCCCCGCTGAGTCGATGCCAGGCCTCTGCAGCAAACAAGTCGATTTTGGGGACCCATCGGCATAAAAGAAAGGAAGATCAGATCAGATGCTGAACGTGACACGAAAAGGGAGTCGGGCGCACGCTCTCGTTGTATGCACTGTAGCCGTCGAACAGGAAGAGGCCGGCGACGACGGCCCACGCAGGGCACGGTATCACGTAGAACACGAGAAAGGTCGCTGTGGGCCTGACGCATGCGAAGAAGGCGACGATGGCGGAGATCGCACCTGAGAACGAGCAAATAAGGACGTGCGCGTCAACAGGGGGAATATGAAAGAAAGTCAAGTGTGGGCTGACCACTTGCGCCGAGGGCGGGGGTGTTGTGCCCACGGCGAGCGTGCCAATATGCGCTAGCGGTGCTCGCCAAAATTCCGCCTGGGAGAAGTATGGGCCATCAGCAGGATGGAGAGAAAGAGGGCGCATCAGGGAGCGCACCACCCAGGTATAACGCAAGAAAGCGCGCGTTGCCGAGCATCCGGAGGACTGTCGGTGCCATGAAGTAATAAGTCAAGCCATTGAAGAGGATGTGGTTGAAGTCCTTGTGCGAGAAGCACGACGTCAAGATCGTCCATCTGCGCGAAAGTGTGAGCAGAGGCTAGAGGGAGCGCAAAAAGAGTAGGTACACTCACGGCCTGCCCTCGGTGATGGACCGCATGCTGACGGTGAAGTTGTCGAACATCCAGTAGGTGAGTTTGTGATTGCCTTCAAAGGCCTACGCGTTGGAATGCCGAGTTCAGACGCGCCCGCGTCTTTTCAAACAAGAGAGACGCACGCTCTTTACGGATCCATAACACCACCCAGAGAACACGGCGATATTGAGGGCCATGATGCCGGAGAAGACGTACACACCGGGCCAACGGTCGAGCCATTGCGTGAACCTGCGCCACGGACCTCCAGAATTTGGAGGGCGGAAGGAGCTGGGTATCTGACGGTGAGTTGCAGCGAGGACCGTGCATCGACTGAAGCGCGCGATGCCAGGCTGGAAGAGGCGAGCAAGTGGTGTGGGAGGCCGAGCGCGGAGGAGCGTCTGAGCCAGGCGAGAGCCGTAACGAGCATTGCAGGCGACGACGGAGAGGTTCGAGCTCGCTGTGCACGATGAGGGGAGGGAGAGAACGCGAGCGGATGGGGGACGGAGGACGGTGTGCAGGCGGGGGAGCAGCATCGTCGACGGTCGGAAGCTGCAAAGGGCCGATTATGTAATATGCGCCGCTCGCTCTGTCCTGCGCCGTGCTTGCGATTGCAGACGGCCGTACGCCATGTCCCACCACCTCTTCCTGCTCTCTCCCTCCGACACTCCCTTGTACAGTCTCACACACTTCTCCGCGAAGCCGGCCCAGGTCGCACCGTCCCCTCTGTCTGCGAATCTGCCTTCCTGGTCCACCTCCGCGTTCGCGGGCACTCTGACCGCCCTCTCCGGCGCGTCCAGTGTCGCGCAGTCTTCTGCGCAGGGCGGCGGGGCCCGCATGGGCGGAGGGCAGGACCGCCATGTCATCCAGATGATAGCGAACGCGAGCTTGGACGTGATCGAAGAGGTCGTGCGGCGAAATACCGGCATGTCAGTATTCCAGTGTGTTCCCGCGTCTCGCGATGCGAGCTGCGTCTCTTTGTCCGCTGCTAGGTACCTCAAGGCGGTCGACAAGTTCAACGAGTGGACCGTGTCTGCCTTTGTTACCCCAGGCAGTAAGTGTGTCCCGCGCGCACGGCCCCATCTGCCGCTGAACCGGGGCAGATATGAAGTTCGTGCTGCTGCACGAGGCGAAGAACGACGAGGGGATCCGGGCGTTCTTTGCGGATGTGTGGGAGCTGTACGTGAAGGTACGCAGGCCCCCAGCTCGCGCGTCGGTAGCAGAAATGAAAGAGCACGCTGTACCAGACGATGGCGAACCCGTTCCACACGGCGCACACGGCGATCCGGAGCACGGTGTTCGATGCACGTGTCAGGGCAAGCGCGAAAAAGTATCTGTGACGGTGACGGTGACGGTGACGGTGGCGGTGGCGACGGGGGTGACCGGGGCCCCTGATGGTGATGTGAGATGGGGTCGGGGGCGTGGCGATGGGGGGCTGGCGGAGCGGTGCGGTGGCTGGGTCGCTTTGCCTTTCTTTCTGCTCTCTCTCTCTCTCTCTCACTCTCTCTCGCTCCGGCCTCTTTCTTTTCCTTTGTCTCTCTGTCTGTCTTCCTTCCCATCTTATCGTCCGAGTCTATATCACAATACAAAAATCATCTTTTTCGCCCCCACGGCATTCTAATATCCGGCTATCGCTTCTCTTCCTCTCTCTCGCTCCTCCCCTTCGTCCCAGCGCATCCCATCTTCCGCCACTGGATCATTCTCATTGTCTGTCTGCAAGAGACCCCTTGAAAGTGCCCCCTTCTGTCTCGCCCACATAAATCCGCGTATTATTCCTCGCAACGTGAGTCCATCCAACCCCCCCCCCCCCCACAGTGCCGGACGCACGCCCAACGCCGCCATCTTTGCGCCGCAGCTGTATTCACAATTGACCGCATCATCCCTTGTCTAACTTTCGCCACTCTCATCGCCTAATCCTCTCCCCCGTCACAGCTCCCCCTTGTCCACATCCAGCTTCATCTTCCAATGGCCGCCGCTCCTGCCCCCAACCCCCGTGCCTCCCTCCTCGCTGGCCTCCGCACTGGCGGTGTCCGCTCCACCTCCGGTCCCATGGGCAACGTTCCCCACACCGCCGCCGTTGGATCCTCCTTCAACGTCCCCCGCTACGCGTCTTCCACCTTCCACAACTCTCACTTCCCCCCTGAAGAGGAGGACGATGAACTGGCCGACATGGTATCGCAGAACATGTACCTCAATTCTGCATCCCACATGCAGCACATCCCCATGACCGCCGCGGTGGACGGGTCCCACGACAGGTTCGCCCATCAGCAGTCTGCCCGCCACAGGGGCATGGCCTCCGGTGGAGTCTCCAACAATTCGAACAACGATGTCCAGAGGCAAGCCCAGGCACAGGCTCTCCAGATGCAGATGCTCCAGGTCGAGATGCTCAGACTGCACGTACGTGGATCCTCTCGGCAGTGCGTCCCATTCGCTGATGGGCCGGCTTCTTTTCTAGGCCATCCAAGCACAGAAGCTCCAGTCCGAGTACGTCGCCCAGGCTCAACAATATCATCTGCAGCTGGAAAGGCAACGGCAGCAGCTGGGCCTCCCCTATCCGAACGGGCCCAGCCCCAGCTACAATCCCCCTGCCACTGCCGGAGCTTACACCACTTCCTTCGACTTGCGTTCCATGGGGATGAACGCGCCGATGCGCCGCCCCAGTCAGGCTGAGCAACTGAGAGCTCAGCTGGGGGTCCATAGTGAGGATCAGGTGCCCATGACCGCTGCCCTCGGCGGCAAGTTTGGCAGCCGTGCCTTGTACCCGGGATTGCCCGAGGACGACTCCCCCGGACTCGAGCCAAAAGCGTCCTTCCAGAACCCGCCTGCAACGCCCAACCATACCACGGTCATCAGCGGCGGCACCTCTCTTGGCACCGCGGCTAACAGCACTAACACCAATGGGAATGCCAACGTGGTCCCGTCCAAGTCCGACACCGCTGTGTCGTGGAGGCGTGGCGGACACAACAACTCTGTCTTGAGCGGCAACCGGTCCATCTCTCTTGCTGCGCCTAACGTCAAGATCACCCCGCCTCCCACCGAGCGCACTTCTTCTCCTCCCGGCCTTGGTGCGAGCACCAGCCCCGTCCGCAGCCGCCCCCAGCCGCTCCGCTTCTCCGCTGCGGTCTCTCGCCCGCTGCCTGCTGTGGCAGTCGATGATGGCACAGATGGTGAGGATAACTCATCGGTCGCGTCTTCCAAGTCTGGCTCTCCGCCCACGACGCCGCATTCGTCCTCATCCGGAGACGTGCCGCTCTCGCCGCGCGAAGAGGCGGCCAAGAAACTTTACGAGGGATTGGGTCTGGGACGCGCGCCGCCTGCCACAGCAGCGCTCCCGCAGCGCGTGTTGAGCCTTGCTGTGCGGCAGCCCCGCGGGCCGCCGTCGGGCGCTGACGAACTAGGCCCACGCAACTTTGCGTCCCGTATTCGTAGAAAGGCAATTGGCGGGCTTGGTGCCCTCATGGGCGCGCGCGAGCGGAGGGATGTCGTAGAGGCGTACTGAGCGCGTCGCGCGAAGTTGCCCCTGCGCCGGTCCTCCGTGATCAAGGCGAGACAGGGCGAGTGACGATGACGAGTTTTTTTCTTCACCATTTCTTCCCTATCCTCATCCAACGTGCATTTTCTTGCCAATTCGCCTTCGTTCTTTATTTATTTTTACTTGCGTCTCCCGGGTGAGGGAAGAGGTGGCGTGCCGCTTTGGATAGACGATGCGTCCAGATGGTTCGGGCTTCGCGTCGTATCCTGCCGCACATCCCTCCCCTCTTTCAACGCTGCCTCCCCTTCACATGTCCTGCACATACTGGTTCTCCGTGATCCACCTCTCGTCGGTCCTCGAGTTGCACTCGCATTTCTTCTTGTCACGTTCTTCTTCACGAATACCTTTACGCGCACGCTCACCAGTCCGGCTGCGGGCCTCTCTCTTTTCGTGCGCGTGTCGTGTCTCGACGTCCTGGCCTCGGCGTCCTCTTTGCTTTTTTCCCTTCAGGTCGCTCGCTGCGTCCGTCCTCTCCTACTCTCTCTTTATTTCTAGTATGCGGAATACGGCCCTATGTCCCATCTTCAATTCTTGCTATTGAACAGCGGACTTTGACTGGAGTTGGATACACTGAAGAGTATGAGTTCAGACGGACATTGCCTTGCCTGCCTTTCGTTACCCCCCTCCCTCACCCCTTGCTAGCCCACGTTCCGTGATTACTGGTCGTGTACAGTACCTACCTGCGATATAGGCGTGCGCTCCTCTCTGTCGAATGCAAATGGCAGTCTCACATTACTTTGGCGACCGCATGCCTGCATGGCCGTTGGCTAAGATACGAACAAGACAGCAAAGTGTCTGATGACCATCAATACAACATGCATATTACTTTGCCGTACACAATACAAGCAGCAATGAACGCCTGGCACTTTGGCGCTCAGCACGCGAATCGCGCGGATCATTTGCACCTCTGACCAACGATGGCACGACCATGCTCCTGCGAGCGCCAGTGTCAGAAAGGCCTGTCCTTGGATGCAGGATCGAGCTTGCTCACCTGCCACTCTTCCTTGCTGATCCAAAGCTGGTGGAACGTTCCCAAGCTCGCGAGGATGCTCCCGCCGAGCCACCCACCATACCGGCGCTCCGTCGGGTTGCCCGGCGCGTGTATTTTCACCACCTGTTGCGCCTAATAAGGTCAGCATGGACAGAGCCAGGAGAGCAAAGGAAAGAAGGGAAGGAAGCGGACGCGACACGCACGTGTTGTTGGTAGTGGCGCGAGAGCTCGTTGTTGAGGCGCTCGGCGAAGCCAGCGAAGAGGCTCCCGCCGCCGCAGAGGACGACGTTGGCCATCAGCAGCTGGCGGATCTCGGCGTCGCAGGCGGCGAGGGACTGGGTGATGAGCCCGGGCATCGGGCGGGGGAGGTGCTGGTTCGAGGCCTGTGGAGAGGGGGGGGGTGTCAGACGCGGGCGGGCGCGGATGGCGGCGGGGGGATGGGGAATGCTAACGACAAGCTGGGGCGTGTGCGTGAAGAAGAGCTCGCCGACGGAGAACCGCTCGACGCCGAAGTAGGTGTTGAAGCCCGTCGGGAATTCGTATTGTCGCGCGGGGCGCGCGGACGCGGCTCTGGAGGGAGGGGTCAAGCGCGGTGGTGGTGAGCGATACTGCACGGGGTGCGGCGAGCGCAGACGCACTGGTCGTTCCATCCTTGGTCGAGCACGCCGGCGACGCTCTGTACCCATTCTTCGACTTCGCGCGACTCGTAGTACAGCCGCAGGGTGTCTGTCGTTTTGGATATGCGGTCGTCGCGGCGCGTGAAGCGGGGGCTCACCCTGGGTTCAACGGGCTGGCGAGGGCGTCAGCGGCCGTCGGCGCGAGTGCCCGTCGGGGGTCTGTTCTGCGCGGGTGCGGGACGTACCATTTTAGAAGCGATGAGTTGGTGGGAGAGGAGCTCGATTGGGGGGTGGCCGTGGCTTTGCGTCGTGGGTGTGTGCCGCGCGTGGGCGTGGACGGGCTGGGGGAGGGCGGAGTGGACAAGGCCTAGGCGGGGGCGGGACGCGGGTCTGATGCAGGTTCATGCGCACTCGTCTGGACGACGCACCTTTTCGGAGGACGAAGCCGTCCACGACGGGCGTGACGCTCGCCGTCGACTGGCCCACATCAATCACGAGCGCGGAGCCTTTCCCCGCCGCGAACCTACACGCCGCAGGCCAGTGAGCGCTCGGTGAGGGTAACAAGGAGATCGGGGGCGCGAGGCGCGCGGACGCACGCGTTGAGGACGCCCGTGTTCGCGATGTAGAACGCGGGCACTTCGAACTGCTCAAACATGATTTCTGCCATGCGCTCGCGGTTGGCGGCCGTGTTCCAGGCGGGCTCGGTGACGAGGACGGGGTGCTCGCGCGGGTCGACGCGCATGACCTCTCTGAAGACGTGGTCGATGAGGGGATGGATGGGCGCGAAGTCGTTGACTGGAGGCGAGCGCGTGATTCGACTCAGTGTACAGTAGCCAAGAGTAGGCAGAAAAAAGCGTGTGCGCACTCATGCCGTCCTTGATGGGGTTGCCTATGTGCATCCCTTCGCGCCATATTGAAGGGCCGTGCTGGCCTATGTACATCTTGTTCTCGACCGGCGTTGGCTCCTGGGGCTCGCCCGTGTCCGACATGACGACGTCGGCGCCAGAGTTTTGAGGTATGAAGCCATACGATGTGGGGATGATGGCCTTTGGCGTGTCGTCTCCCGCATAACCCGCCCTGAGCGTAGAAGAGCCAATATCGACCACGAGAGCGGAAACTTCGTCTGGACGCAAGAAATATCAAAGGATCAACATGTAGTGAGCCACGCATTTCTGAAGGAATGAAGACGCGACAGAGGACGCACCGCCTCCGTATTGAACCATCGCCGCGTGGAGACGTTTGCCGTACAAGTGCAAGGGACTCAGAGTCGATCAGCTGCAGCGACTGCCTTTGCCCGATCCGATCTGAACCATCGTGAGAAACCCGTTCGTAAATTTGGCTCACTCGGATTTCTCTACTCCCTCACATATATTCTCTATCTTTTCCGGCTCCTGGGCTTCTTCTCACTATGGCTGCGGGAAATAGGACAGTGAACGCAAAAAAGCGCAAGCAGACGCTTGTCGAAGAGCCGGTCCATGAAGAGGTCGAGGCGCTTCCGGAGGTCGGCCTTGAAATGTTGAGCGAGGACGAAGACGGTCAGGGAGAAGCGTCAGGCTCGGACGATGGTGAGGTCGACGAGTTCCCAGAGATCGATGCGAACTCGGACAGTGAGGAAGATAGCGAAGAGAGGGATGTAGAGGAGGATGAGGATGAGGATGAGGATGAGGATGAGGATGAAGACGAAGACGAGGATGAAGACGAAGAGGACGGGGACGAGGACGAAGAGACAGACGACGACTTGCACATATTCCCAAAAGCCAAAACCATCACCTCAGATATAACCGGTCAACTCAAAAAAGTCTACCCAGAGATCGAGCCCGACTACGACTCGGATTCGTCGACAGAAGACGTATGTCCATCCCCATTTCACTCTCGCAGGACTGAAATGCACACCGTGTCACTCACTTCCGAAGGCGCCGAATCGCGTCGGAAACATACCAATGCACTGGTACGACGATCTACCTCATGTGGGCTATAGTATTGATGGGAAGAAAGTGCTCAAACCCGCACGAGGAGATGAACTTGACAAGTTCCTGCAGACAGTGGAGGATCCTTCCGCATGGTGTGTAGAATCATCACGCTGCAAGATTTACGCGATAGTGACTCTAATGCTACAGGACGTCGGCGTTCGACAAAAATCTCCAACTGGACAAGCCTCTCACTGCCGAAGAGCTTGACATCATCCGTCGTCTGCAGGCGCATGAGAACCCAGACGCTCAGTACGATCCCTACGAACCCACCATCGAGTGGTTCACAGGAAAAGGCAAAGAAGAGATCATGCCTCTCTCTGCTGCCCCAGAGCCCAAACGGAGATGGGTTCCAAGTAAATGGGAAAAACAAAAGGTCAGGAACCCCTGTGAACCTATACACCGGCCCACATAACTGACTGTTCCAAAAGGTGATGAAAATCGTCCGCGCCATCCGACAAGGTCGTATCATCCCCTCCAAAGCAGCCGCCGCCAAACCGCAATTCTACGCCATATGGAACGAAGAGCCATCTACCACCGCACCCCCCCTTCCCGCGCCCAAACCGCGCCTTCCGACCAACGCCGAGTCGTATAACCCCCCAGAGGAGTACCTCCCCACAGAAGAAGAGCGCAAGGAGTGGGAGGCGACCGAAAAAGAAGACCGCGAGCGGGATTTCCTGCCGCACAAGTACGGCGCGCTGCGGCTTGTGCCTGCATACGACCAGTTCGTGCAGGAGCGGTTCAATCGTCAACTCGATCTGTACCTGGCGCCGCGCATCCAGCGCGTGAAGCTCAACATCGACCCGAACACTCTTATCCCGAAGCTCCCGAGCCCGAGTAGCCTACGGCCGTTCCCGAATTACAAGGCGCTCAGCTTCACGCACACGCAGGGCCGCGTGCGGTGTGTGAGCGTGAGCCCGGACGGCGCGTGGATCGTCAGCGCGGACGAGGAGGGCGTGGTCAGCCTGTGGGAAGTGATGGTGGGGCGGGAGGTGAAGCGCTGGACGATGGGCGAAAAGGTGGGCGCGGTGGAATGGTGTCCGAGGACGGACGTCAGCTTTTTCGTCGTCGCGACGTAAGTGTCAAACTCTATTCTCTATTATGGTCTTCGCGCTCACAATCAGCTTCGCAGGGACGAGAAGCTGCATTTCATTGTCCCGCCCAACGTTCCGCCGGCCGTGTTGACGGCGACCCACAACACGCTCGCTCCCGCAACCCTGCCCCCTCCACCCCCGAATCCGTCGCCTGTCAAGTGGTCCAACCCCCTATCTGCCATCGCCGTTTCCTCCGACGCACCCATCTTGTCTATTGGCCTGCCTCAGTCGTCCGGGCTCCCAAAAGGCATTGTATGGCACAGAAAAGGCGACTACTTCGCTACCGTGTGTACGTGGCCATTTCATTCTCGATCGCCGTATCCAAGGCCTGACAGCGTATGTTCGCCCATTCTTAGCGAGCGGGGAAGGCCAGGGTGGCGTGTGGATCCACCAGGTGTCACGACGACATTCGCAGGCGCCGTTCAAGAAGGTCAAGGGCACGGTGCAGCTCGTCCTCTTCCATCCGACGAAGCCGCAATTCTTCGTGGCCGTACGTACCACAATATCTACTGACCGCAAGGGCCGGCGTCGACTAATGAGCTGGCGGATATAGACTCAGCGATACGTCAGAGTGTACAATCTAGCCGAGCAGAAACTGCTCAAGACCTTGATCCCTGGCATACGATGGATATCCTCGATGGATGTTCATCCATCCGGCGATCACATCATTGTAGGCGGGTACGACCGTAAATTGTGCTGGTTCGACTTGGAGCTTAGCGACAAGCCATATAAAATCATGAGGTGCGTCTGCTTCTCGACACCATCGCAGCATTCTTTTCTGACGCGTCTGTTGGTCTGGCTCCTCCCCGGGCGCGGATCTGATGTAGATACCACTCGCGCGCGATCCGATCCCTACACTTTCACCCAACGTACCCGCTGTTCGCATCGTCGTCAGACGACGGCTCGATCCAGATATTCCACGCGCGGGTGTTCCACGATCTGATGACGGACCCATTAATCGTGCCACTCAAAATTTTACGTGGGCACACGGTGCGCGACGGACTGGGGGTGTTGCAGGTCAGGTGGAACCCGAAACAGCCATGGTTGGTCAGTGCGGGTGCAGACAGCAGGGTCTCGGTCTGGTGTAGCTAGTATTGTCGGCGTCATGAACAGGAGCCGCCCAATGCGCAGCTGCGGCGGTCGCTGGGTTGGCCCATGCAAGAAGGCGCATGTCCTTTTTGGTTACATTCATTCCAGGCGGACATGTCGAGCGGCCGCATTGAAGGCTGAAGCTTTGCATAGAAGCTGCATTTTTCTCTGACAGGTCAGCGTCAAAGGCGTTGGAATATTCCAAGGCGAATCTGAGCCGAATGAGGAGAGATGGGATGGTGTGGGTGACGTTGCGAGTGTTAAGAGTCGGACGACGCGGCTGAATGGGGCCGACGCGGATCGAGCACCCCATTGCGAATTTATCTCCGCGACTGCCCGATTTGTGCCCATCGGTGGTGACTCGCGTGGGGAATTTCACACGTTTGGCGTTTACGCGTTTACGTCTTGGTTCGAGGCGCGTCTCAGCCAGGAATAGCACTGGAATAGCCTCCATCTCACTCCATCTCAATGCCGCCTGACGACCGAGGTCGGAATTCAGGGGATTCATGGCCCTATGAAACTGGCTGCGGCGAGCCATTCCGGTTGGGGCATTTCATTATTCTCATAACACGAATAGGGGGATGTACATCCGAGTGCACGACATATTCGAGAGAGCCCGCCACTCCGATGGGCGAGCACCGATGGGGCTTGCGCGCCCCGTCAGGATCAAGGAGGCGCATCGGTCAGCGCTCCGGATGTCCGTTTCACGAAGGAAATTTTTTTAACGAGAAAAAGAGAAAAAGTTCCGTGGCGGAGGTTCCGTGGAGGATGATGTGGGAGCGTGCCTAGAATGCAAGCGGACGCAAATCGAGAAGCAGAGAGCCGAGGGGTCCGAGCACTACGCCTCGAGGCCTTTGCCGCGTCGTTATGAACCATTCCGTAAACGTTCCCCCAGCGAGCCGCCGTGGTCGGCTCGACGGCGTCATCTTCTCTTTATAACATGTCTTTCCGCTCGGCTCCCACGTTTCCCCCCTACTTATCAATATCCACTGATAGTTCCAGCTCTCTGCTTGGATCCCTCCTCGCGACGACGTATCTAGTTGCACTGGGCACTTCCGCTTCCTAGCAGCACTTGCTTCGATATGGTGGACTGGACGAGCACGGCAGAACTCGCGCGCGATTCGGGTTCGCTTCGGTTGCGTCCTTCGTCGTGCGCTAATCTCACCACGCTTCCTTTGCGCCCACAGAGGTCTTCATGAAGGTTAATGTCTCGTTCTTTGGTTTGTACCTATGGGAGCTCTTCCAGACCTGCGATTTCGAGTGGTCCCTCGTCACCCGTCGCCGCAAATTCCAGTGGCCTCTGGTCAGTCCCTATCTTACTCTGCTCCACGCTCCATTGTCTCATCTATACGTCTTGATTGTAGAGTGCGTGGTTTTATTTTTGGAAATTTCGACTGTGGACCCGACAGCCCTGGGCCTGACCGCTCGCTTCCAGTTTTCTTCTTCTTGTGTCGCTATTGCCTGCTGTGGTCCTTGATCGGGGTGTAGGTATCCAGCACTGTCCGCTCGTCGACTTGCTCACGCTTGGCCATCAGCATAGTATCATTCTCCGTCAGGACACCGGTACGTTGCCCCTGATGTTAGTTCAAAATACGTCGCGGCTGAGCGCCTTGCACATCAGATTAATTGCTCAGTGAGTCGTCAGCCCTCCCTCCGACGAGATAGGCTAAACTTTAGCGCCTTTTCAGGCCCTGTACACCTTCAATTCGGTATGCGATTTCCCCTGATGTTCGCTCAGGGTCGCTCAACTGTCGCAGGTCGTTGGGCACCTCGCTATCCTCGGAGCGTCGACGGCCTTGATGATCAGAACGTAGGCTCTCCGGCTTTCCGCTGTCCAATTCTACCTAATCGGCACCCACAGGTGGAATTTGTGGCAGCGTAACTTGGCCGTTGTCATTCCTCTCAGTGTGTTGGCCATCGTACATTGGGCCTTGCTCTGGCGCGGCATGTTCCTTTTCAACTCCACCTGGGAGCCAGCGACTGCCGCCTGTGTCGTGACCGCCGCAGATGCCCGATTTCTACAAGTGACATTCTTTTACAGTCAGTAGCCATAAAAATTCATTGGACATGCAGACAGCCTGATGCATCCATCTTGCGCTGTCAACAGCGATGGGCTTCAACTTTATTCTTCTCTGCGTGGGAGGCTTCAAGATGTTTTGGGACTCGAACGATCGTGGTCTCAACACCTGGAACCTCTTGTTCAAAGACGGCCTCATTTTCTTCGTGGTCGCGTTTGCAGCGAACATCCTGCCCGCGGTGAGTGCTGCAAATTCAAGGCGCCGTGATAGGAGCTGACGCCCATGCAAGGTCTTCAACATTCTGAATCTCAATCGTAAGTTCCCATGACAGTTCAATCTTCCCGCAAGGAGTTGACCCTCCCGTTTCCAGCAATTATGAACGTGTGCGTACAAAGCGGCTCCGAGGAGACCATCTAATATACTAACATGTCTTCTCCATTGTCATTAGCATCTCGGCAGTAAGTCATCTGCGCGCTTTTCTGGTAGGGCCGAGCTTGTTCTGATCCCACTTCTCCTAAAAGGTACCCGCTGGAACCCTCTCGTAAGACCACTTTCCTAACCTCTTCTCCTTGGAATTGTGGCTGACCCCACGGCGTCTGGTCGGCAACAGGGCGGTCGCCGCATGCCGCACCGTCATCCAGTTGCAGGATCCTAATGAAAGCGACGCCTATACACACCAGGCTGCGGTCATCGGTGGAATGAACCCAATCTCCAGCCGACACGGCCAACACCAGTCGGTGTTTACCCCTGAGGTCCGCGTCAAGACCGAACAGATCGTGATGAACGACTTTAGGTGCGTTTCCTTTGTCGTGTCCTTCATCGCGCGCTGACGAGGTCTTTGATCAGCCCATCGGCAGGCGGCCCGTACGAGAGCCGTCGATCCCTTGAGTCCGGCAAGAGCTCGCGTCTTGATCCAGTGAAGGGCACGGCTCTTTGAGATCGGGACCTTTCGACCCAAACGCAAACAAAAACGAGAGAGAATGAGTGTTACTTGGTTGACATTTTTAAGTTTTGGTTCTTCCCCTCTACTCTACCGCGGGCTCCCCCGCATGGCGCTCAATTATGAAATTTATACCACTGCTGTACATGCGTTTTCACATTCTTTTTCCTGACACTGCTTTATAGTAGCTCACTGGCTTGCCAAAATGTAGGTAGCCTAGACCGTGGCAATAGCATTCGCGGACCTAGTGTCCATTTTTGAATGTTCCTCGGCTGTCCCGTCGGGATCAGATACTTGCTGAGCAAGTAGCAATCGCGCGAGGATTCAGAGAAAGCAAGAGTCGATACAAGAATAAGATACCAGACAAAAACACAGAACATCTGCCCCCCCTCCCACCTACGCTCCCTCATCTTCTCCGGTGGGACCGTCCAGACTTCCGCCGTGCGGCGACGGTGCCCTGCCGGGTCATGCCCCTCGCCTTGGGTCGCGCTTCCAAGCCTTTGGACGCCCTCCACTGCTCGCGGCGGGAATTCCGGGGCCCGTGCGTCGATATCCGCTTCGACTCCGATGTCGAGGACGGCACGGCACCTCCGTCTATATCCATAGATTCTTCTTTTTTCCACAACGGATGAAGGAGATAGGGAAGAGAAAAGAGAAGGGGAAAGAAGCACGTGTCAGATGGGGGATGGGAAAGGGGCGGGGGAAGAGAGCGTGGGTGCATGCACGGACCTGCGGCCAACGTCGCTCCGGCGGCTTCCTGATCTTCTGGAAAAAGAGGGGCGTGGTCAATGACGGCTGCTACTGAACGCTGCGAAACGACGACGACGGAGGGCGCGCGCGCGGGGGCCGACCGCGCCTTGCACGGGCGCGGAGAACGCAGCGATGCCGCAGGCTTCGTCGGCCGCGGCGAGGTCGAAGCTGGGACCGAAGCGCGCCGCCATCGACGCCGGCGAGACGTCCGCGGGGTCGAGCAGCCCGAAAGACGCGAACCAGGACCAACCTGGCATCCCCATGTCCTCTGCCGCGCCTGCACCCGGCTCCTCCCCGTCGGCGGCGGCGGCGGTCTCGCTCTCCCCTGCTGGGGAGTCGATGGGCACGGCGGCGAGGCCGCAGAGCTTCGCGCTGAGGCGCTGGAGGCGCGCGGCTTCGAGGGCGTGGTAGACGCCCTCGGTGCGTTTTTTGGAGCGGTAGGCGCGCTTGACTTTTGAGCGGGTCGATTTTGCCATTATTTGTGCGGTGTGGAAGGGCGTTCACGGAGGATGAGTTTGCGAGGAGAGGGGAACTGGGGGGTGGTGGTGGTGGTGGTGGTGGTGGTGGTGGTGGTCGTCGTCGTCGAGTGTGTGGGATGTAGCTGTAGCTGTGCGGAGGGGCTGATTTGGAGGAAATTAGTTGGGCACGAGCGTCGTGCGGGGTTTGAAAAGGGCGCGCGCGCCACCACAAGGAATACAGTTCTTAAAGACACCTGGCCAATCCTGGACCCCTGCAGGCTGCAAGGGCAGGAGTCATTCGCGTACGCGATATTTGCCATCCATGAACGCTGCAGCAGGGCACCTCAGCCAACTTTTCATAAACCTTTCTGAGCCCAGACTCAGGAACGTACGACACGACGTGTTCCACAGTTTAAGTTACAACCAGAGCAACAGGCTTGCCTCGCACGCAAGGAAGGTATCGAAATGCCCTGGGAGTCGCGCCCTGTATCCGATTCCACGGACGACTACCCGAGACCTCTTGAGACGGACTGTGATGGTCCAAGCAGTCGTCGTCGCTTCCCATCGTCGGGAGCCCGTTGGCACGCAGCACAACTCGCTCATGCGCCCTGGCAGGACAGCACGAGGCCTGAGAGAAGAGGCCCCAATCGTCGCCGATCGCCAGCTATCGACCGGGCATCTCCACGATGCTCACGCTCAGCCCGTGCAGGACGACCAGCCGACGACGGCCTTCCTTTCGGCCTGGCACCAAGTACAGGCGGTGCGTGAAGATAAGCGTGCTCAAATCAAGCCGATCAGCGTCGAAGCTCGAAGCCCTAGGCACACACACGACAGGACAGGCAGGACGGCGATGCGCCTGCGGGCCGTGCAGAGGGTGAGACGGATCGAATACAGCGGCACAGAGGGACAACAACAACAACAACGGCGTATATTGAGAGCATACTCCATCGGAACACGCGAACATGACGAGCCCCGGCGTCGACCGTGCAGAAGGAGAGAGCGACCGACGGCGGAGAACACCCCGATGGCCGTGATCCTGATCGTTTTTGGGAGTCAGGGCAGGCGTGGGACCACGCTGCCGAAATGCGAGACGGCGACGATCTACTCCGCCGGGGCTTCCCTGTGCAGACGGACACGCGCGTAAGCGCGCTGGGAGAAAAAGCGGGGCCACCGCTGGAAACGAAGAAAGAAAAAAGACTTATTATATAGAGCACATTGTTACACCTGGGATTCGTGAGCGATCAGTGGGATCCATCGCACGGCGAGACGGCGGATCGCGCTCACCGAATGAACACCTCTCCCAGAGTGCCCGTCGACTGGCCGTCCTGGAACTCCTCCGTGTTCGCAAGCTGCGGGGCGGTCGGTCAGCGCCCTGCAACGAAAGGCGAGAGCGGAGAGCGCGCGAGACGCACCTGAAGATTCATGAAGCCGTCCGTGCTGACCAAAAAGCCCTTGTACTCTAGCCCCCACTTGAGCCTGACGAACACGGGCTTGCCCGTGAGCTCCTGCATGAACGGCTTGGGGTTGACCGGGGCGACCTGGCAAGCGTCAAACGGTGAAACCCGCGTCAGGGGAGCCCAGAGGAGAAGGGCAAGAGAAAAAAAAAAGACATACGGCGGACATGGTGGATGGACGGAGGAAGAGATGAAGACGATGGGGGCACGTGCGGGCGGCCTTGATCAGGCGGAAAATGGGATATAAGCGCGATCATCTTCCATGCAGACGCCGCTTCCCAAATCCGCCTCGCCACTCGACGCCCCCACATCCCTTTGAACGCAAGCACACGACAGCACCATGTCCGACCGCGAGGGCCACTCGGGCGCGCCCACCGACGAGGACCTGTCGCTCCCAAAGGCGACCGTCGCAAAGATGATCACCGGTGCGCTGCCGGCCTCTCCTTCCTCTGCGCCAGCCTCGCTGATCCGCGTCCATCCCGCCCTCGTCCTTGCGCTCCCCCGCACCCCGCAGAGCTGCTTCCCGACGACGTGACGTGCGCAAAGGAGACGCGAGACTTGGTGATCGAGTGCTGTGTAGGTGAAGCGCCTCCCCTCCTCCGCTGCGCGCGCGTCGCCCCACCGCGCCGACGGCCTGCATCCTGACCCTCTTTTTGTTTCGTCTCCGTTCGCCACTCTCTCAACGCGCCCTTGCAGAATTCATCCACCTGATCTCGTCCGAAGCGAACGAGATATGCGAGCAGGAGTCCAAGAAGACGATCGCACCCGAACACATCATCGGTGCCTTGCGGGTGCGTGCGCGTCCTCCCGTCCCTGCTCACGCAGCGCCGCTCGCTCACCGGCCTCGCTGCCCCGTTCCAGCGCCTCGGCTTCGAGACGTTCACCAGCGAGGTAGAGAGCGTCTTGAAAGACCACAAACAGCAGCAGAAGGTCTGTCCTGCCCCCGCTTTGCCGCGCACGCCGTCTGACGCCGCCGACGCATACAGGACCGCGAAAAGAAAGTCTCTAAATTCGTCGAGTCCGGGCTCACAGAGGCCGAGCTGCTCGCAAAACAAGAGGAGCTCTTCGCGCAGAGCCGCGCCCGCTTCCAGTCCCAACAGCAGCCCTCGTGATCACCGCCCTCCGTGTCCCTCTCTCTCTCTCAATACACGAGCCTCAACCGTGTCCTGATGATGCCGGCGGTGCTGCACGACCCGGCGCGTAGACGCGCCCCGCCCCCGCATCGCCCGCTACTACTGTACACACGTCGCCTCACGATGTATCCTTATCCACGCACTCACGTACCAGCAGTCACGTTGTAATTGTCTTTATTATCTCGGCTATCCTAAGCGTGCGCGCGCGCGTGCCGCGCTTCGAGGGCGTCGAGGCGCCGCCGCGGGCTGTCGCCGTTCCACTCTTCCGTCGTGCCGTCGGCGGCGAGGTGAAGGCGGGGCAGCCCCTGCTGCTCGATGGTAAAGGACGCCGACACGGCGCCGTAGAACGTTGCTGCGGGCGGGCGTCAGCGTTTGTAAGTCAGGAGCAACGAGGAGCTCACCTTTGAACACGTCCCCGCCCGTGAGCGCCATGCCGGCGGCCAACCCGCCGAGGAAACTGTTCCCAGCACCTGCGAGCGCGATGAGGCCCGCGCGCACTGCACGCGCGCGAGAGGGAAAAAAACGCACCGGTGACGTCGACGACTTTGGCGGGTGCGTCCGCCGGGGCCCAGTAGGCGTCGACCCACTCGCCGCGGCGCTGGCGCGACGCGACGTACGCGCCGAGGGCGCCGCTGCGCACGATGACCCAGCCGCTGCTCCCCGGCCCGACGCCGAGCGCGAGGAGGCGCGCGGCGGCGTCCTCGACGGCGGCTCTGGTGGCGGGGAGCGGCATGGACAGGAGCGCGAGGGCCTCTTCTGCGTTCGGGCTGCGGGGCGGGGGTCGTTCAGCGTGCGAAGGGGGCAAGAAGGGAGCGGGCATGCCTGAGGATCGCGATGGACGGGAGGACGGCGGCGAGGGCGGGGAGCTCCTCCGGGACGCATCTGTCCTGCGCGCGCGGGGCGCGTCAGATGAGAGGCGCGCGGGGGGTGGGGTGGGGGCGTACGGGGATGGGCTCGTAGATCGCGGTGGGGGCCCACGGGCGCAGCTGCTCGACGTCGGCCATGATCGCGCGCGCGCGCGACGGGGAGCAGATGAAGTGCAGGTACTGCGGGCGCGCGAGCGGCGTGTCGACCAGGTCGCGCGGGGTGATGCGGATGCGGGGCGTGAGGTACTCGAAGCTGGGCGCGGGGGCAGGGGCAGGGCGTCAGCGCGAGATGCGGCGCGGGGGTGGCGGCGATGGGGACGCACCCGCGGTGGTCGCCCTTGTACTCGTTGAGCGCGCGCGTGGTGGGGCGGTCTGGGTGGGCGCGGTAGAGCCACATGGGCTCGCCGTAGGCGTTGAGGGCGTCGAGGACGTGGGGTGGGAAGTCGGCGCCCTTGTCGACGATCATGCCGAGCGCGGTGGGCGGGAGCCTGTGGGCCGCGATCTGTGCGATCAGCAGGCGCGGCGGCGAGCAGCGGTCGGGGACGCACCAGAGCCGGGCGCCGAGGACGGCGTAGGTGCCTCCGCCGCCGATCTGCGAGGGAGGTGAGCGCGTGAGGCGGGGGAGGTGGGGGCGGGGCGGGGGCACGTCCCTGGGGCGCGAGGGTGCGCGCGGTGGGCGCGCCCGCCTCGTCAAGGAAGGCGAACTCGTCGATGATGAACATGCCGAGGGTGGCGAACACGCGTGCGGCGGGCACGGCAGCCATGGCGGGAACAGATCAAAAGAGGATCGCCTGCACTCGACCCGACCCGACTCGCTAACGATGGACGTCTGGATCGTGACCGACGCCGCCTCGCTCGACCCGCGCCTCTACGACGCCGGCCTCGCCCTCCTCGACGCCGGCTCCGCCGACCGCGTGCGCAGGTTCTACCACCGCGCCGACGCCTGCCGTGAGCCCTCCCGCCCCTCCGCCCCCGCGTCCCTCACCCTCCCTTTCCTCCCTCCCCAGGCTGCCTCCTCGGCCGCCTCCTCCCGCGCCTCCTCCTCGCCTCCGCCCGCGGCGTCCCACCCGCCCACCTCGCCATCGCCCACACCCCCGCCGGCAAACCCTACTACGCAAGTCCCCTCCCGCTCCTCCGCTCCCTTCTCCCCTGCCCGCCCCTGACCAGCCGTGCACGCTGACGACAGACCACCCCGGGCCTCGACCCGCCGCTCGCGTTCAACGTCTCGCACGACGGCGCTGCCGTCGCGATGGCGTTCGCGCGCGACCTGCGCGCGATCCCCGCAGATCTGAGCGCGCGCGCGGACGCAGACGCGCTGCGCGCGGGGCTCGTCGGCGTGGACGTCATGCGCGTCGCGGTCCCGCAGCGCACGACCTTCCGCGAGCTCGTCCGCGGCGTCGGCGACACGGTGCGCGTCCTCCCTTCCCCCTTCCCCCTTTCTACTTCCTACTCGCGCTGAACCCCCGCTCGCTCGCCCGCTCGCCAGCTCACCCCGCGCGAGCGCGCCCAGCTCGCGCCGCCGACGCCCGAACGCACCGCGCTGCGCCGCTTCTTCTGGCTGTGGACGCTCAAAGAGGCCTTCGCCAAGGCGCGCGGCGCGGGCCTCGCGTTCGACCTGCGCAGGATCGAGTGCGACGTCCGCGCGGCCGACGCTTCCCCGGGCACCCCGGGCACCTCGGACACCTCGGGCGACGCGGGCGCGGCCGACTTTGCCTCGGGCGAAGACGTGGGTGTGGTGCCGGAGGCGGTGGAGGCGGCGGGGGCGGCGGTCGGTGTGACCGTCGACGGCGCGCCGCCGCGCGGCTGGGCGTTCGTGCTGTTCGAGTTCGACGCGCCACACGTGGGCGCGGACGCAGGCGCAGATGCTGACGCGGACGCGTCGCAGGCGCCGGCGTGGGCGCGGTACCAGGGCGTCGCGGCGCGGTTCGTGGGGGGCGACGCGCCGCCCACGTATGCCGTGCGGCGCGTGGGGGGCTCGCGCCTGGACGTGGACGCGGACGCGGGCGCGCAGGCGGGGGCGGACGGTGCGGGGGCGGAGGCGGAGGGGGTGTACCGCGACGAGGCGCGCGCGTTCGTGGAGCGCGCGGTGCGCGTGCTCGGCGGCGGCGCGCCACCTTAGACGCCGACGCCGAATATTCTCTTATTCTCTTATTGTCGTCGTCGTTTGCGAGCGGGGGGCGAAGGCTCCGATAGATTATACAGGGCTGGGATTAGATGGTGCGTGGGTACGGTAAACGAGGCGGTGGCGATAATAAATACACGCGTAGGTAGGTAGGTGAGAAGATAGGCAGGCAGGCAGGCAGGTAGGTAGATAATAGGTAGGGAGGTATGCATGCAGGGAAGACAGGGGAATAAAGTTAGGTCTAAGACGAGGCGAGAGCCAGAACGAGAACGCAGTTGAGAAGTCCCATCGCATCCAATTCAATCCGATCCAATCCAATCCAATCCAATCCAATCCAATCATACACGGCGGAGCCTATAGATCCCAAAGCCCATCAGCCGATCCACCCAAATCCGATGCGATGAGACGCGATGAGGGGTGAGAGCATAGCACAGCAGCGCGTGGGCCAAATAGAATAACACGACACAGACACACAGACACACAACAGGGACGGAGAACGAACGTTAACGGGAGCGGAGAAACGGGGAACGGGGAACGGGAAAACGGGACGCGGGGTGCGAGAGAAGGCGGAGCGGAGCGGGAGAACGCAGGGGGGGGGGGCGTGCGCCGACGCCGGGCTCAGTACGGGTAGAACGCGAACTCGGACGAGTACCACTCCTCGCCCTCGGGCGCGTCCTCCCGCGCGTCGGGCGCCGAGAACGCGAGCGCGAGCGCGGGCTCGGGCTCTGGGGGCCCGGTGGCGGGGACGAGCGGGGCGGACTGCCAGACGCGGGGGGCGTGTTTGTCGGGGTCGGGGGGGGCGGCGGGGGCCGAGCCCCAGTGCATGCCGTCGAGCTCAAAGTCCGCGAGGGCGGGCATGAGGGCGAGCGCGCGCGCGACGTGCTCGTAGAAGGTCTGCGGAGATGGAGCGGGGGAGAACGTGAGCGGAAACGGAATCGGGGATAGCGTGAAACGCGGGCGGCGAGACGCACGGTGTCGGGGCTTTTAGAGTTGCGGGGGCCGCGGGGCGCCGGGGCCGGGGCTGGTGGTGGTGGTGGTAGGTGGGGTGAGGCGGAGGCAGGAGAGGTCGGGGAGGGCGCGGGCGAGGGCGTGGAGGAGGGGGACGAGCGGGGGCGCGGCGGTGGCTGCGGTGGCTGTGGCGGAGAGGACGGCGAGGGGCCCGGCGGTGGTGGCGAGCCAGGCGCAGTCGTCGGGGGTGAGGTCGCCGTCGTGGATGTGGAGGGTGTGGAGGGGCCGGGTAGGGGTGAGGAGGCGGGCGATGTGGGCGGGGCCGGAGAAGGAGGCGAGGATGGGGACGGCGCTGGGTGGGAGGGGTGGAGGTGAGGGCGTGGCGAGTGCGGGTGCGGGTGCGGGCAACGGGGGTGGGGTAGGAGGTGGGAGAGGGACAGAGTCGAGGTGGAGGTGCTCGAGTGCGGGGGTGCGGGCGAGGAAGCGTGCGGTGTGGACGTCGAGGGGAAGGAGGCTGCAAAGTGGCGGAGGCGGGGATAGAGCGGGGCGGAGGCGAGGACCCAGGTGGCATCGGGGTCGATGTGGAGGTCGAGGGAGGTGAGCTGTGTCATGGCTGCGAGGGCGCTTGCGAGGGCGCGGTAGAAAGGGGGGAAGAGGACGGAGGACGAGGGGAGGACAAGGGAGAAGGTGCGGACGAAGCGGGCGAGGTGAGGGCGTGCGGCGAGGATGGGGACGAGGAGGAGGTTGTGTGCGAGGGGGGAGAGGGCGAGGTTGCGGTAGAGGAGGCGGCGGGCGACGGGGTAGAGGGGGGACGCGGTGCGGGCGAGGGCGACGAGTGCGGGGGTGTCGAGGTTCTGTGCCACTGCGTCGATGAGCTCTGTGGGCAGGGCGGGGAGGGACATGGTGGCGGGGTGGGAGGGCTGGCTGCGAAGAGAAAGGGAGAGGGGCAGGAGGAGGAGTTATAGCTATAAGCGCAGGGACTCTGCTGAGTCAGCAGCCTGCTCTCTCTCTCTCTTTCTCCTGATGCGCGTCCGACTGAGCGTGCACGCCCTCCGCCCTCGCGCCGTCCACACACGCGCCGTATCCGGTACGTCCCTGGTCCCCCGTCCTAGCTCGCACTCACGCTCTGTCCCCAGCCCCGTTCCCCCCGCGATCCCACTCCTGTGGCGCGCTGTCCCCGGCACACGTCGGCGAACGCGTCGTCCTCGCAGGCTGGCTCCTCCCAGAAAGGTCGTCCACCTCTCCTGCCTGCTCCCACCTGCCCTCACCCTCTGCCCAGAAAACTCTCCAACGCCCTGTCCTTCTTTCCCCTCAAGGACTCCTTCGGCACCACACAGCTCGTCGTCTCCCGCCCGCCCGCCGACACAGCCCTCGCCGCCCTCTCCGACGTCCCCGTAGAGTCCGCCGTCCTCGTCCAGGGCGAGGTCCGCCTCCGCCCACAAAAACAGCGTCGTCCCGTCCGTCCTTTTCACGCGTATCCTGTTGCATCCTCACACCCACGCACACGCAGGAACTGGCAGGTGACATAGAAGTCCTCGTCGACGACTTCACCCTCCTCAACCCCGCAGCCCGCGACCTGCCCTTCGTCCCCTCCGACACCCACAACCTCGTCCGTTTTCAATCTCTCTCTCCACACACGCCCCCTTTTCACCTCATTCATCTCCCCCCCCAGCCGGGGGAAGATCTCCGCGCCCAGTACCGCTACCTCGACCTCCGCCGCTCCGCCCTCGCCGCCAACATACACAAGCGCAGCCGCGTCGCACACCTCGTCCGCACCGTCCTCCACGATCACGGTGCGCCCCACCCCCCTTCCGTCATCCCTCACGTTCACCCTCACGGCACCCCAACCTCCTCACGCGACCCTCCGATCGCTCGCTGACGCAACCCGTCCGTTCCTTCTCTCGCTTCCCTCGCCTAGCCTTCCAAGAGGTCGAGACCCCCATCCTCCTCAAGTCCACCCCCGAGGGCGCCCGCGAGTTCCTCGTCCCCACCCGTCACACCGCTTCCCCCTCCGCCTCCGAATCCGACTCCGCCTCCGCGGACCCCCCCCCCTCGCCCACACAGCAGCACCCGCACCCGCACCCGCAGCCCCTCTTCTACGCCCTCCCCCAGTCCCCGCAGCAGCCCAAGCAGCTCCTCATCTGCTCCGGCGCCGTCGACCGCTACTACCAGCTCGCCCGCTGCTTCCGCGACGAGGACGGCCGCCGCGACCGCCAGCCCGAGTTCACCCAGGTCGACCTCGAGATGGCCTTCGTCCCCTGGGGCCCCCGCCCGGACGAGCAAGCCCGCGGCTGGCGCATCGGCGGCGGCGACGTCCGCGACGTCGTCGAGGCCCTCGTCACCCGCATCTGGGCCGACGTGGAGCACGTCCAGCTCCAGGACGCCTTCGCCGTCGTCCGCTATGCAGACGCCATGGCCAGGGTGAGCGCGTCTCGTGCCGACCTGTCTCTAGTCGTTGTTCACTCGCTTGCTCGTCAGTACGGCTCCGACAAGCCCGACACCCGCTTCGGCCTCGAGGTCCGTCGATCGCTTCGCTGCCTCCCTCGCTCCCCGGCTGACGCGCCCAGATCACCGACACCCGCGTGCACCCCCCCCCCAGCGCGCGCGCGGTCCTCGGCGCGTCGCACGCGACGCTCGACTGCCTCGTCGTCCGCTCCGGGTCCGCGGCGGACGCCGCCTTTGCGCGCGCCGCGCGCGAGTGCGCGCTCGAGTCCTCTGTCGTCAGCACCGCGCCTTTTTCCCTCCGCGGCGAGCCGACTGACTGACTGACTGACTGACTGACTGACGCGGGTCGCGGTCGCAGGAGCGCGTGGAGGTGACACAGGCGAACGCGGACGCGCTAGCGTGGCTGCGCGAGAGCCGCACCGTGCGCGAGCTCGCGGCCGCGGGCGAGGGCGCGCGCGCACACGAACGTGACGGCCCCGCGCGCGACGGCGAGAGGCTGGACGTCTCGCCCGGCGACGTCGTGTACCTCGCGACGCGCCGGGACCCGCCAGAGGTGAGCAGGCGTCTTCGTAATTCGTTCTCATCTCGGCGGTGTGCTGACCCCGCGCCCGCGCGCGCACTCAGGGAGGATCGACGGCGCTCGGGCGGCAGCGCCTGCGCATCGCCGAGCTGGCGCAGTCGCGCGGTGCGTCCCTCGCGTGTGCACCTTTTCATCCTTCTTAATTTCGTGCGCGTGGCGTTCCCGTTTGCAGGCGAGTACGCGCCGCCCGCGGCACCGCATTTCTTGTGGGTGACCGAGTTTCCGCTGTTCACGCGCGCGGACAAGGACAAGGACGCGCTCGCGCGCGGGCGGTGGAGCAGCTCGCATCATCCGTTCACGGCGCCGATGTGGGAGGACGTGCGCGCGCTGTACGAGGGCCGCGTCGACGAGGTGCGTCTCCCGCTTTCTCCCCCTCCCTTTCTCGCCATCTCTTCGCTTGCGTCCTCGGCCGGTTCACGGATGTGCTGACACGGGCGCGACGGGACGCGCACGCGCAGGTCCGCGGGCAGCACTACGACCTGGTGCTCAACGGCATCGAGATCGGCGGCGGCTCGGTGCGCGTGCACGACGCGGTGATGCAGGAGCACATCTTCAAGCGCGTTCTCCAGGTGCGTGCGCGCTTGCGTCTCTCCCCCTCGCGCTCGCAAATGGAGTTTAATTTTTGGTTTTGGGGCCGGATGCACAGCTCGACGAGCGCGAGACGGCCTCGTTTGGCCACTTGCTGCACGCCCTCAAGTGCGGCGCGCCGCCGCATGGGGGCATCGCGCTCGGTACGTCGTTCTCGTTCTCGCTCCTTGCCTCTTTTTTTTTGTGTGTGCTTTGCGCCCGAGAGACGCGCGCGCCTGCCCTTCCCCTCACCTTCCCTGCCACATCACCTTCTCCTTCGCTGCTTCCCTTCCCCTTGGCCGGTCTTCCCTTCGCTTGGCCTGGCTTCCCCTCTTCCGTCTTCTCAGGCTTCGTCATTCGGCCCCGCTTCTTCTCGCACCCCGAGTCTCGATCTTCCCGCTGATCTCCCTCGTATCAATTTTTTATATTGTTTCGACACCGACACCGGAATCGGAATCGGAATCGGAATCGGAATCGGAATCAACTTCATTTCCGCGCTGCCCCTGCCCTGTCCTGTCGTCCGCCCTCGTCGCCGACCGCGTTCTCGTCCGCGCGTGTGCGTGCGTCCCGTGGGGGCGTCTGGTCACCTGCGCACCTGCACACCACGGGCGCTCGCTTGGCGCTGACGTCGGCTCTCTACTCGACGCGACACGACGCGACTGGGGCTCGAACGAACGCTGACATCGACATCATCATCAACGTTCATCGCCGCGGCGCTGACACCCACACCCACACCCACACCCACACGACCCCACACGACCCCACATGACCCCCGTCCGTCCCGTCCATCACGCGACGTTGGCACTCCGCGCTCGCAGGGTTCGATCGGCTGATGGCCGTGCTCTGCAAGACGGCGTCGATCCGCGACGTCATCGCGTTCCCCAAGACGGGCGCGGGCGCGGACGCGCTGTTCAGGAGCCCAGCCCCCGTCGCCGCGGACGTGCTCGCGCAGTACGGCATCGTGCCCGCGCCCGCGCCCGCCGCGCGGGGACGGGGACGGTGACGGGGACGTTGCGCGTGATGGACGTGTGCGTGCGTGCGTGTACGTGTGTCGTGTGTCGTGTACAGTAGGTGGGCGTGCGAGGATGTGCGCTGTCATGCCGATCGACGGGCGGTCAGGTGCGTCGTGCGGTCATCGCCCGCTGAGCTGGGCCCCGGGCGGTTTGTTGATGTACACGCATGCTTGCTCGAGCGCAGGACGTAATGCGGACGGTTGGTCGTGCGGACGTGCGAGTGGGTGGGTCAGTCATCGGGGGCGGGCGCAGTGCGGGCGCAGGGTGGGCTCTTGGTTGCCGGTCGGGTACCTACGAAGTATCTGCGATGACGGGTCGGGCTGGGTCCGGTCTCTTACAGTCGACGTCTTCTGCATGCTTCGCGCGGTGACGTGCGGATGTGTGCACGACCGCGCCGGAAGCGAACAAGCGAATGAAATAAAACACCTCTCTTCATCATCGAATGTAGTAGCGTGGCGGGGCGGGGCGGGCGGAACGTACATGTGCGCGTGAGGGCGCGTCGAGCGCGGATAGGAAAGACACAGACGCAGTAGACCGAGAATGAAGAAAAAGTAAAGGCAACGGGAAACAGGGAACAGAAGACATGACCGAGGGGGAAATAACGTCCGATTCGAGGTTCTGGGAGGAGGGCGTGGGCGGCTATCGTATGGACATTACGGGGCGGGCATATACACAGACGCGGGTACGGATACGGATGCGAGAACGAACACGAAAACGAAAACAGAAACGAAGACGCGCGCGCACGCGTGGCGAGGCCTGGACAGGCTCTCCGCGCACGCGATCGCCCGTCGACGTCGAGGGGACAGCTCCCTCCTGCGCCAAGGAGCCCGATCGCGACCGAGATGAAAGGCAAGGCGACAGGCGACAGGCGCGGGCGACAGGGCAGGCGAGGCCGGCCGACCCAAGCAGGGGTCATGACGCAGACGCAGACGCTGCAGACGCTGCAGACGCCGCCGACGCCACCGGCACCGCCGTGATCGTCGCCGTCTCGTCCGACTGCGGGCTGCGCCCCCGCTCCCGTTCGCGTTCGCGCCCGACGTCGGGCACGGGGTCCGGATCGGGCGGCACCGCCGGCGCGAAGAACGTCGAGCTGCGCGGCGTCGTCTCCTCGCTCCCGGGGCGCGACGCGTAGCTCGCGAACGGGAACGCCGCCCAGCTGCTGATCCGCGCGTCGCGCGCGGCGCGCACGTCGCTCGCCGCGTCCGGCGCGGGCGGCGCGTCGAGGCCGGACGACGAGAGCGAGGAGGGGGTGCCCGTGCTGGTGCTGGCCCCGCTGTTGGTGCCGATGCCGTTGCCGTTGCCGTTGGTAGCGCCGTTTGTGGCGGGCGCGATGGCGAGCGTGCGGCTCCGCGCCTCGTCGATCACGGCGAGAACGCTGCGCAGCTTCGACTCGGTGCGCCGGCCGTTCGGGGGCGACGCGGGCCGGTGCACGCGGTGGGACGGGGAGGTCGAGCGCGGCGACGCGGACGCGGGCGGGGAGGTCGAGGGCGAAGGCGAGGGCGAGGTCGCGTCGGCCCATTCGGTCGACGTGTCGGTGTAAAGCGCGGCGGGGGGCGGGCCCCACGCGGTCGTGCCGGTGGCGAAGATGTCGCTGGCCTCTGTCTGCGGGGTCGAGCTGAGCGGGCTCGGCGAGGGGGAGGCCGCGGCCATGATGGAGAGGGGCGGGAGGATGCTGAAGATCTGGTCTTCGGACGGCTGTTGCCCGTACGAGTCGAAGGGGTCTGGGACGGATTGCAGCATGGGTTCGATGACGGGGTCGGAGCTAGAGCGAACGGGCGAGCGAACGGGCGAAGGTACGGACGCGGGGTGTGAGAACGAGGGTGGTGTGACTCTGGACAGATGGATGCGGAAGGGGTGCGTACGCTTTCGCGGTGAATCGATCAAACACGTCCATTGTCGAGCGAACGACGACGCATATCTTTAGGTCCCTGTTAATCTGCGAGATACGACACTTGATCGGACGTGGAGATGGACTTGCCTTTCCTTGCACGACGTCCCAGACCTCCTCTTCGTGTTCCAGAATCTCCTCGTAATGCCGCGCCTTGAGCTCGTCGAGCTCATCCACCTGCCTTTGGAGGACGACCAAGGCCTGTCGGAAGCTCTGTAGATCTGGGCCCCTGTCATCAGAAAGGAACGCGAGAGATGGATCTGTAGTGGGCACCCACTTCGCTCCTTGCGATTCATGTTCCGCTTCTCGGTATCGCGGGTGATGTTGCTCTTCTCTCTGAGCGCTCTTTCGTACGAGGCAGACCGCTCCTGCATTAGAAGCTGAATCGAAGGCTCAGCTGAGTTTGAGATCGAAGTTACACACGTGTACGATAGTGCGGTACGTCTCGAGATGTTGTCGCAGCGGTTTCTCGAAGCTCTTGTCGAGGGTTTCGGACTGGGACGATACGGTCGGAATCCGAGGAACATGCAGCGAGCGAGTGACGTACCAAGACATGCCAGTGGTTTCCTATCAAATGGTGGAGCCCAGACGCGGCCTGTAGCCTCGTTCCCTGTTCGTAAGTGGGGCCCTTCATGCTAAGAGAGAGAGGGAGAAAGGTGCCGAGTGAGCGCGGAGAGAGATAAGGCCGTGGTCGTCGACAGTACAATCTCGCACCTCGCGCAAACCTCCATGGCGTCCGCGAACATGGCCGTGACCCTAGACATGTTGAGCAGCGCGGATCGGTAGTTCGCGCAGGAGTTGAGGAGCTGTGATCAACGCGAGAGGATGAGCGAGGGCTGGGGGTGCGGCAGAGCGTCATCGTGAACAAAGCAGCGGGGGGCCGAGGGCTCACGTTGTCGTAGGCCTGCATGCTGGCCTTGAGATCTGCGCGGGTGACGATCTTTGCAGGGCCGTTCTCGCCAAAGTTCATGGCGGAGGCGTTGGTGACCTCGGAGAAGGTGGGCGAGGGAGGACCGTCATGTTGTCTGTTGATATTCGTGGATATTGCGAGCGATCGGAGCGAGCGTGCTTTGTGCATGAGGGGGCCAGGCTGGATGGGACGAGGTGTCGACACTGGGAGGGGAGAGGCAGGCGGAGACAGAGTGTTTGTTGGTCAGTGGTCACCCCGTCCAAGGTGCGACTGCGCGGCTTGCCGTCATCTCTCACACACTCGTCGCAAAAACTAAGCCTTCCTCTGGCTACCGCTCGCTGTACCACAAACTTGACAACCCTCGCAGTCGCTCTGGGGCCGCTCAGGCATCGAAGCGCAGTCCATATGCTACTGATAGTTCTATCACACACAATCTCGATATAACCCGATGCCCACGTCTGCATCGTGCGGACACACTGCACCTCTTCGGGGCATGATCGATGCACAGCAACTGCAGAGCATCTAGGGTGTGTTCTAAGTTTCCAAGCGCGAGTGTGATGCGATGCGTGCTGCCTGGACATCACGTAGATCCTGGAATGTGACCAGGCGAGAAAGACTAGACGGTTGAAGCAGAACAACAGGTATATCGTGCCTTACAAGGTACACTGAGAGTGTAGACGTGACGAGAAAGCCCAGGGACTCCCCCTCACTGCAGATATTTGCAAGTCGACGGACAATCTCATTGACTCTCCAGAAATATGGTTTCTGACGTTGCCTGTCCTGGTGCGGGTTTGAGGACTTGCACGCAACCGGACGATATGCAACCGTATGCACAACAAGTTGACGAGCTCCATGTTTGTGTGTCGAGCTTCGAGTGGAATATGATAGGGATGTAAAAACGTCTGGCAAAAGGGTAGACCCAGTATATATCTACCGACAACACCTAGAGAGGTCAGACAACTCACGAAAAGCACGCAAGGTGAATTGACTACACACCACACATGAAACCTAGCTGCGTGCGATACCCCCCGATATCGCTGACATCTTTTCGGGCGAGTCCCTCAAGTAGAACAGCTTCGCCTTCTTCGCCTTCTGATCCCTCTTCGCCGCCCCGCTGCCCACCCTCTTCATCACCTGTATGCTCTTCAGATGCGGCGAGTTGATGAAGAACTGCATTTCCACGCCCGTGCGCTGTACGACGTTGCGCAGGACGAACGACGTGTCCGCGCCGCGCCGGCGCACGGAGATGAGCACTCCGGAGAACGACGTCGGTGCGTGCGCGAGTGTCACGGCGAGGACACTGCCTGGCTGGATGCGGTCGGGGTGTCGCCGCGAAAAGAGGGTGTTCATGATCTTTTGTTTCTCGGGTGTGGGGAGGGTCTGCTGAAGGTAGGCCATGAGCCCCTTGCCTTTGAGAAGAGCGGGTCGCGGTGCTTCCGAGGGAGGTGGGGGGATTATGGCGACTTTAGAGAACGGATAAGGAGAGACCTTAGTCGACATTGAGCGCCATGAGTCTCGCAGACATCTTAGAGACATGTTGGCCGTAGAAGCCAGCTTCAAATGACGATCCTGCTATTCAAGGTGGCGGCAAATGCCGACTGCGCTAGCACTCTTGCAAAAGTTTACTGTAGTACAATTCGCTCCCCTAGAGATTCTTGAGGTCCGAACTCACTGACCGAGCACATTTATCCAATGACGTATGACACAGAGTAGAGACATAGTTTATGCAGCGAACGCAAACAGAGAGAGAACAGAAGAGGAACTGTACAAGTATCAGAAAAGAGAGCTGTGACGCATAACCTCGCTTCACATCCTCGAAAGTACACAGCAGCAAGATTCTAGCGTGGTTGCTCGAAGTCCATGTTTTACGGATCAGAAACCGCGCCCTCGACCCCTAGAAGACGCACATATACGTGAGTGAGGGATACTGTGTCCACAACCAAAAAAATACCCACCTCCCGCGAGCACGGTAGGGGCTGTACCCAAACCCACCTCGAAACCCTCCTCTATAACCGCCTCTATAGCCTCCGCCTCCCCGTCCTCGTCCCCGGTTGAATCCTGGAACATTTGTCCGCTTCGCGGTGACCTGAACAGTCGGTGCCATGAGCGCTGAGAGAATCATAGTGAAAGAGTTGAGCTACACACCTTGATCAGTCGACCACGGAACAATGAGTTGTCCATCGCCAGAGCAGCATCAATGAATTCAGACTCGGCAAATTCGACATATGCGTATCTATTCAAACAATTCGAGTCAGGAGATTCTGTTGTGAAACGGCCATCGAACGCACCCTTTAGGATGGCCAGTGAACTTGTCACAAAGGATTGTCACTCGGTTGATGGTACCGCAAGCCTGGAAGTGTCCCTGGATCTCTTCTGGCGTAGCGCCGTAATCCACCTAAAAACATCCAGCATATGATTGGGATAAACGAAGCAGGTAAATACAACCGTGGCAAAAGAGCTTACGTTCCCAACGAATACACTCCGACCATCGGAAATCGACTTGTCGTCCTCCGCATCCATTGGCACGCCCGCCTCACTACCGTCATGCACCGACCCGCCGTTCGCGTTCTCTGCAGCCGCCTGCAGCTCCCGCAACTTCTGTGCCTCGCGTTCCATTTCTTCTACGCGCTGCTTCATCAAGAGGATCTCCTAGAACGTTAAGACCAAGGTAGCAATTAGCGTCTACGCACCGCGCGAAGATAATTATATACAGAAGAGGAGCTGCGCGCAACGTACCTTCGACTCGGCTTCCTCGCTGTCATCGATTGTGGGGTCTGGAACATGGGTCTCAGACGGACTTGTTGAGGCGACGTCGGCCATTTTGTGCGGAAGGGTGTAGGTCCTTGTGTGGGCCCGCGAGTAGGTGTGATTTGGGAAAGTTTCAGTGCGTCACGGTCTCAGACACGTCAAACCACGTGCCGTCACACTCTACAAGCGCTAGTGGGCGCTGGTTCCACCGCGCCTCCAGTTCGCGACTTGCAGCGCTCATGCGTAGAATCAGAAAAATGACATTCCTAGTCATGACTGCTATTCCTATCGATTGGAACTCGGGTTTTACATTTGAGAGCGTAAGGCCCACAACAAAGTGCCCCCGATAAATTGAACCCTCCCTTGGTACCACAGCCAGTCATGGGATCGTACTTGCTCACTAGTATTGAAAGTGTGGGGTAGGTGCCGCGTGCCGTCATCGTCGACCCGCACCACCCGCACCAGCGCTCGAGGACGAGTCAAGATGTCAACGATGACCCAAGGCGGAATGTACACATCTGAAACACAATTACCGATTAAGCTTAAAAAGACCAAGGCGCTATGATCCCTGTCATTTAGGCCTCAGTAAGGCCACCTGGCCATGTGCTGAACGCTGACAGCATCAGATGCATCGCTGGGGTGGGCCTCATGGACATGGATGATGCTCACAGCCAACGATTTTATCGGAGGGCTCGAGTCGCCGGTCCGCGTCGAGCCTGACAGAGGGTTCATAGCTCCGTTGGTAGTTTCGAAATACACGGTGCAGACAACTCGAAGACACTCGCGGGCAGCGCCGGCGCGCGAGAAGTGGGAAAGAGAGATGCATGACGGAGGGAAGAGTCCGACGACATATTATGTGTCAGGAACCTGTGTCACGTGTGCGCACTCCAAGAGACGAGGATGGTCTCAAGCGCTGGGAGGACAAGTCGGCCCTCACTCCGGTTTGACGCTTTCCACCACAGTCCATGGGCCACTCAGACCCTTCCAACCCGCCCGCAATGACGAATCCCGCAAAGAAGAAACGAGTCGACGACCAAGCCGTTCAACCCGATACTGTCCAACGTCCGATCCAACTCCAGAGAAGGAGAGTCTGGCGTGCCTGTGAATCTTGTCGGTACGTCCCAGGTTGATCCATGTCTGGCCGCTCTTTATGAATACCCACATTTGATACCCCACGCTCGGCTTTCGTCCTCCACAGTCGTAAGAAGATCAAGTGCGACGGTAACGAGCCTACCTGTTCTCAGTGTGCGACCGCTGGATTTCAATGTACCTGGCTTCAAACGAAAGACAGAGCTGCACTCAGCAGACAGTACGACCCCTCGTCTTCTCATCTCGTGAAGTCGTCTTGACCGGGGCTCCTTCTAGCTATGTGCAAGAATTGGAGGCGCGTCTCCTTCACATGGAGTCCCTTTTCACTCAAATTGCACCCGTACTCGGACAATTGAGTCAGACCGGCGACGGCGCATCTCTACCGCATGATATATCCGATCCAAATAGTGCTCCATCAGCTGCATCTGTTATCCAGTCCCTAGTTGACAAGGACAAAGCCGCACAATCAACCTCCGTTGATAACCACTCTACTCCTGACTCGAGCGTCTCCGCCAAAATCGAGGATGACGTCTCTGATTCCCTCGGTCAACTCACCCTCGACGAGCATGGGCACTTACGATGGATAGGTGGCTCGTCCACCATGTCCCTCATACAGTCCTTTAGAAATGCTACATCATCCCCTCACTTCCGCGTGTCTCCCATGTCCGAGGATCCCAACGCGCCTGGCACGAGCGCCAACAGGCTCTATTTCCCTGCATCTGTCTTTTTTGGCAAGGTGCGCGCTCTCCCAGAACCTGAGGAGGTTGAATATCCAGAGCGTGACCTGGCGGACAAGCTGGTAAGTTCAAGAATGCTTACTGTTTGCAAATTAACAATTGAGACTTTCGTGCGCGCCAGGTTGAAGCATACTTTTCAAGATTTCATTTTCTCTTACCGGTCATAGACAAGCCTACTTTCATTCGTCAATATAAGTACCTTATGGACCGCACTGATGACATGCAACTGGCACGTAGCGAAACGGCTTTCATTGCTCTAGTTTTCGCCGTATTTGCATGTGCTGCCCAACTTGTGGATGATCCTCGCCTCAAAGGTGAGAAAGAAGATGATGGAGGGATGGGTATGGTATATTACGAGAGGTAACACACATCCTGCGTAATCTCTAGGTTTGCGGTTGACCCCAACTCTGACATACAGAGCCCTCATCCTCCACTACATCAGCCATGCATCCATTCAAGTGGCACATGTTCAATGCTTCATTTTGATGTCTTCGTTCTTATGCTCGGTTAATTGTCTGCCGCAAGCCTGGATTCTGATAGGACAAGCTGTGCGTGCAGCTCAGGACTTGGGTCTTCACGTAAGTGTGATAGATGCGACAAATTTAGAAACTTCTGATATTTTACATCAACAGCGTTCACCTCGCCGTCTTAACCTTCCCCCTATTGAAAGCGAGACCCGCCGGAAGATATGGTGGGGAGTTTACACACTGGATCGTATGCTCGCTCTCGCGCTAGGCCGTCCACTAGGTATCGAAGACGTCGATTGTGACGTCGAACTTCCTGTCGCTGTCGACGACGAGAGTCTGTGTTCGTTCTTCAACGGCGACGAAATGTCGTCTGACTCCCCTTCACTTATGTCTGGCTTTCTCGCACTCCAATCACTCTACGTCATCGCTGGACGAGTTATGCGACAAGTTTACGGCGTGGACAACTCTAAGGATTTTCTGGAGCCGGAAAGGCGCGCACAGTTGCAGCGCGATGTCGAAGAACTCGATAAGGAGCTGACGAAATGGTTAGACGACCTTCCTCCTGTTTTCAAATCAAGTCCGGTCAACGAGAGTCAAGTTTCCATGAGCGCAGTGCTCTGTAGCCATTACTACTCTGTCTTGACCGCTTTGCATCGCAATCTCCTTCCCGTCAAGCGAGACCAACCCATCGCTCCACGCTCAACCGCGAAAGCTGTATCTTCGGCTCGGGCCTGCATCCGCCTTGCTCCTTTCATCAAGAATGTTGTCCCTCCTTCACATCACCTCGCCTTTTTCATTCAGCATCTCTTCAGCTCTGCGGTCATCATTTTACTCTATGCGATGCATGTAGCCGACTGGAAGGCTGCAGGCACCGCCATGGAGGAAGCGCAGAGTTGCTTGCCCGCGCTGGAGTCCTGGGAAGGACTTTGGCCTGGGGCACGAAAGTGCAAGGAGCTGCTGACAGAACTTACAGAGACAGCCCGCGAAGCGATCCGATCTGCTCACAATGGTACTGGCGGGTCTCTGTCAAATCCCTCGAACTCTCGAACCGCGCCGGTGCCTTCCCCTTTCGAGCGGAAGGCACGAAGGAGCTCGTTTACGAACCCCTCGAGTCGTGTCGTGAAGAGTCAGCAGAAGCTCAGGAGAAATCTTTCACCTGATTCTACCAATCGCCCATCGCGGCCGTCTCACGCGTCTTCAGTCCTTCACTACGACTGTAAGTCATCCTGATATCTGAATCAACGCCGTTTCTGACCTTTTACTCCTCTTCATCTTCGTGGGCGTAGCGCAACGCGCGCGTTCAACATCACGCAAGCGGGGTCACGACGAGAGCGAAGACGCTGATGTCAAGGCGGGGCCATCGCACCCGTATCGCCTTTCCTTCCCACCAGGGTTTGATCCACGTTCGAATCAGAGCTCACATAGCTCGCCCACATCAGCCAAAGGCTACCCATCTCCGCCGATGCCATTAGCTGATCCCCCTATCGAAATGAGTCCGCAGATGATGCCTACGCCCTCCTTCGGATCTCTCAACCCACCTGTGTCACCTCTGAACGGCGGTCCTTCTTCAGCACAGTACGGATTTGATTTCGCTCTGCCCCAGAATCCGTTCAGCCACACAATAGGCGATCTTTGGAATAGAACGGAACGAGAGAAGGACGACCTTGGAATGTTCGAGCCCAGTCCACTGGAAAATGCATTCAAATTTTCCACACTCGATGCCCGGCCGTCGACCGTCGACCCTTCGTTCCTAGCGTACGACAGCACGTCGCAGTTGGGCATTGGCTTCCCAGGGCTCCCTTCAATGACACCCTCGACTACATTTCCTCCACCGGGTCTACCATTCCGAGGTCTTGACTATATTCGAAACATTGAAGCAGAAGGGTATCACACTGGCGGTGCGGAGCAGGATCTATGGGGGCAAGGGTTCGATGCAGGCGCTTTCACGGCCGCCCCTGACATTCCCTTCAGCTTGGGAGGCGTCGACCTCTTCAATGACCAGCGTGATGGACAGCCGTGATCGCAAGAGCATGGGGCGGACTTTTCGATCTCTGCGATTTGGATTTGATCTCGGTTTTTTCGTTGCTTTTTCTCAGCACAGCCGTTTTCTGTAGGAAGAAGAGTGTACGATACTACGTTATGCTAAGGACTTGTCACTTCTAGTGTACTACTTTATTTACCATGTCAATGTTATGCCCTTTACGCAATATTTGGTTAGCCACGGGGTTCAAGTAAGTCTGTTCTGGAGGTGTCTGGCTGTGTCTGGTACCTGTACCGGCCGGCTTCTCGGGTATTAACCGCCCCGACCCACGATCATATAATGCGGGGTAACTTCTCGACCTTGTCATTATCCTCACCACCATGGCCAACCATCCTGTAGTTGAACTCACTTCCGAAGCATCATGGGCGATGGTGAAATACACAACCATTTATTGAAACCTGATATCTGACAATACCAGGTGGAAGACAAATTCTCGCCCTTTGCGAAGGATACCCTTGCCAAACTCATCACCTTCATTGAGGTAGGGCTCTCGGCTTCCTGGCGCTGTCCATGCTCATCGTTCATCTAGGAGGACGTGGTCCCCGCGACAAGGGTCGCACACGCTCAACTTCCGGACGATTCTCTGCAGCGGTGGAAGACCGTCATACCTGTTATTGAGGACTTGAAGGTCAAGGCACGGAAACTCGGACTCTGGAACCTCTTCCTGAGCAAGTCGCTTTATCCTGAACTCGGTGTGCTCACTAATCTCGAGGTATGGGATATCGCGGCTGTTTCAAAAAGCTTCGTAAAACTGACAAGCAGCTTATCAGTACGCTGTCATGGCTGAAATCCTCGGTCGTGCTGGGCACATGGGCTCGGAGGCCGTGAATTGTTCAGCACCGGACACCGGCAATATGGGTGCGCCTTCATATCAAATGTTAGACCGGTAAAGCGCTCTAAGCGCTCTAAACCAAACATTTTAGAGGTCCTTGCTCGCTACGGTAACGAGGAGCAGAAGAAGAAATGGCTTGTACCTCTGTTGAACGGAGAGATTCGTTCCGCATTCTCTATGACCGAACGCTTCGGTAAGTGAGCGCCGTTATAAGCTGGGAATTGTGTGTTGATGGTGCCACCAGTCGCATCCTCCGATGCAACAAACATTCAAACTTCTATCAGGCAGGAGGGCAACGACATTGTCATAAATGGTCATAAATGGTTCGTATATCTTGAATCATCAGCAAGTTCTGATATGTAGACTTACAATATATTGAACGCAGGTATATCAGTGGCGCGGGCGACCCCAGAACTAAGCTCCATCTCGTCATGGGCAAGAGCGATCCCAACAATCAAAGTAAATATAACCAACAGAGTGTCGTGATCGTTCCTGCGGACGCTCCTGGAGTCAAAGTTGTTCGTGCCATGAAGGTTTTTGGGTATGATGATGCTCCAGAAGGGCATTGCGAAGTCATCTATGACAATGTCCGCGTTCCTTTGGGCAATCTTGTCCTTGGCTGGGGTAAAGGATTTGAGGTGAATATTTACTCTTCTGCGGCCTACCTGCCTTCTTACACTAGATAGATCATTCAAGGAAGACTGGGGTGAGTTTCTTCATGTACACTCCGGAGGCATTGTTTGTTAACATCGTGCAAGGCCTGGACGGATTCATCACTGCATGCGGTCGATTGGCGCTGCTCAATATGCCTTGGACACCATGCTCAAACGAGTGACAGACCCATCAAGGAAGACATTCGGAAAATTCCTCTACGAGCACGGTCTGTCCAACGGTTCACGACCAGAAACCACATACTTACCCTTCGTATCACCGTACCAGGGACTGTCATATCCGATCTTGCGAAGTCTCGTGCGGAGATTGAAGGCGCTCGTTTGCTAGTGTTGAGCGCAGCTTTGCAGGCGAGTACAGCGTCTGGCTGGTTCATCCTCAATTCTGACAGCCTTGCAGATCGACAAGTACAGGCCAAAGGGTGCGCTCAAGGAGATTGGTATCGCCAAGGTAAGTTGTTTGTACGCTTCTTCGACAGCTGCTGAGTAGGTATTGCAGTTTGTTGTGCCCTCCATGGCACTGCAGGTCGTCGATCGCGCCATCCAATCGTTTGGCGCTGAGGGTGTAAGCCAAGACACCGAGCTTGCTGCTCTCTGGGCGGGTTTGCGTACACTACGCCTTGCAGATGTAAGCTCATTACTCTTCCCTGTTATTCTGAGGTTATTGACAGTAAGCCACGTCGCAGGGTCCTGATGCGGTAGGTTTATTTTTGATTCTTCTGTCAAATCCAGACTGAGACCACTCACTCTCACAGGTCCATATACAGCAAGTCGGGCAGAGAGAATTGAAGCGGGCGCCAGGACTAACCGAGAAGGCTGCTCGATACAAGAAAAAGGAGGCAGAGTTGTTTGCCAAGTATAACATCAAGGCGCGACTCTAGGGGCTTTATCGTAATCAGACAATGTACTCAGCCCTCTTCTGTACTCCCCGGATATATCCAGTTGTGCTCTCGTTGATTCTGCAGATATAGTGATATACGCTGTTCGTGAAACATAGTAGTCTCATTCCAAGACTGCTCGCCTGCTCGCTTGCGAAAGTACCGACCTCGGGCATTCCCGACAGGGATTTGACTTCTCCCTCTTGCACGTTTGCACCGTCACACCCGCTCCCAATCTACGTTCTGAGAACAAATGTCGAGTTCAACCGTGCGCAACATTGTCCGACGGACCCCTCTCTTGAAACGACACGTCTCTTCAAAACCCAATCCATCGCCTCCAGAATTCTCTCTCCCTCCTTCCAAACTACGAGCGCTCATATCACTCTATCATCGATCGGGACAATTCATAACTGCTGATGGTCTTGACGAGGCCATCGACAGGGCCTTCACCGTGAAGGACCAAAGATACATTCACAATTCACCGTTTGGCCTGGGAGATCTGAAGTCCGAAGTTACACGGCGACGGTCTGCTCCGAAATTTGGCAGGGTGATAGACAACTTCGTGTCGAAGGAAGGCATGTATGAGGAGAGAGAGAGACGGGTCGCGGCTGTATTTGAAGCGCTATACGGGACGCAAGAGGGAAGGAAGCCTGGGCTGGAAATCTTGCAGGAGAGATGGGACCTGGTCGATCAGGCGCTTTCAGACGCAGCGTCAGAGGGAAAGAAACAATCATAGGTGCGTGTCGACGTCTTCCACTAAATCGTACGTTAACGACATTTCTTTGTGCAGGAGCCTTCATTGTTTCATTTTACCCTGTGTCTTATCTTGTTGTGTGGTATGCGTGCTGTATCTCGGTCAATCTGCTGCTGCTCGGTTGTGGTTGTGGGCGCCTCCATATGTTCTGTCCATGTGAGTGAAGCAATTGGGCCCGTACAGTGTAAGTTCCCTTCATCTGGTGCGTTACTGCACAACATTACAGAAGGGATTGTACGTGTACATCCCAATGCGCGAGACAATTTTCGAGGATCGCTCATGTATGACACCGGATATTGCCTCGAATATCCCCTGGGGATATTCAAGGTATATTAGGGATATACCACAAATATACCACAGATATCCCCAGACCTTCCCTCGGTTAATTCGAGGTTGATTCAAGTTATAGTCACAACATACCGCGAATATCCCCAGGAGATATTCGGGGCTGAGTATATTCACGGTATATTTCAGGTATATTCACGACATATTTCGGGTTTATTTGAGCTCAATATCAATCACCAATCGCTTTTTGAGCACGCCATAAATAGATAATAAATAGATAATAAAAATCATAAAATTACAATGAAGTCATTGGGGCTACAGTAATACACAAAAAACCCAAGGCTCGAGAGGTCCACAAAATACTCCGAAAAGAAAGATCAGGTGTGCATGCAGGCTGGAGGGACCGGTTCGAGCGAGGGGAGGAGTGAGGTTCAGAGGCGAGCGGGGCGGGGCAGCCAGCGAGGAAGCACGAGAGGAGGGAGGGAGGGCACACGTGGAGTGCGGGGGCAGGAGGTGGTTGGTAATGTGGAACGGGTGCCTGAGGGTCATGGGGAGGGTTGTGAGCGCGGTAAGCGGGATGAGTGCCGTATGCGTGGTGCCGTTGGTACCGTTCAGGAGCGCAAGCGGGAGGTGGACGGTGAGCAGGAGCGCGGGGAGGGTGAGAGCAAGCGTGGGCAGGAACGGGATGAGCACGCACGCAGAGGCTGAGAAGCTGAGCGAGGTGAGGGGCGAGGTCACTGGGAAGACTGCACCTTGACGAGGTTGGCGAGCGAATGGAGCGGCGCGCCGCTGCCTGCGTGCGGGAGGCCTGGGAGCAGGGGGACTGGAAAGAACACGGTACGGCGCGGGGGTCAGTACTGTGGTGCGGGGGGTCAGCACTGTGGCACGGAGAGTCTGAATGGGTGCATGCCTCACTGATGAGGCGGCGGCGGCAGCGGCAGCGGTCGCGCACGCACCGCAGACACCAAGGATACTACTGAAGCCCTCTGCACCCACGCGTAGGAAACCCAGATGCTAGCACCGCCACAGGACGTACCACGTACTAGCTGCTGCTGCTGTTGCTGTTAACGTTGCCGCTGCTTTGCACTAGCGGATGCTTCTGGTGACACGCGCTCCGACACGCGCTGCGCATGGATGTCTGCAAGTGAGTAAGTGCCGCGGCAGTCGATGCCCTAATTGGACGCATATATGCGCTCTGATCCCACATTTTCAGGCATTAGATCTGATCCTATGGGAAAACCGGAACTATAGAGCATATGGAAACATCTTTTAATGGGAGAAAGACTCACCAAGGTATGTGCACACTAGAGGCTCCTAGAGGTTAAGACGAAGGGAGCATGACTTATAAAAATCTCGACTTTGTCCGACGACGCGCACTCATCAGGTGACCGTCGAAGTGGATGAGTCATCTCCCAGTTGGGATTGACTGGGGGATATTTTGGGGATATTCCCTCACAGGTATATTCCGGGTATATTCAAGGTATATTGCTAATATACCCCGAATATCCCCTGGGGATAATTGGGGGCAATGTGCTGTGTGAGTTTGTGACAGTTTGACCCGGCAATCAACGGAAAACTCAGCACGCACAATGTCAGCTACATAATCAGAACACAATGGACGAGATCGTTGGGCATGGACCCATCTCAGATGATATATACCTACTCTTCCGACGCCAGCGCTTAGTTATTGCTTCAGTGCTTCAGCGTGGAGGAGAATCTAATAAGCCGTTCGTTCCGCACCACGATCAACAATAAGATATTTCTTCTCCGTAGATCATCTGTAAGGTGTTTACTCAGTCAGGGGACTCATCGCTGGCATGCATTGACAGTCGATGAACTCTTCGTGACACGGCGGGTAGAAAAAGGTCAGGACTATGAATTCCATCGACTTCCAAGTAAATGCAGGGATCGCGGACAGGCGAAGGACGTTGGAAGATTTTATGCATCCTTGTCATTCTTTGGAGTAATAGGCATATTGAATCCAACCCGGTGCGCCGTGGCCTCTATCCGTTCTTCTGCTGTTAGGTCAAACAATGGATTGTATCGGTCCAGCAGCGTCTATGAGTAGTGTCAGTGACCTGACTTCTCGTGAAACTATTCAATTGCGCACCTTGTGCATTCTCTGCGCACGCATGAAGGTGAGCGCATTTGTGGTATCATACTGAAACAATCGAGCCTCTTCGCCATTCGGGCGCTGGTCGAACATTCGCCGGAAGTTCAAGGAGATTGTCCGATTGCGTAGGGATCGTGGAGAAACAGACTGGACGATAGCATTCATTGTGTGTTCTGTGCGGAAGAAATGATGCTTACAGCCTTCGTGACTTCTCTCAGGAGCTGTCGATAGGTTTGGATAGTCTGCCCAGCCATATGTTCGAGTCTATACTGTAACGAAGCATGAACCAAGGTGAACTCAGTCAAGGGATCCGAGGGCACACGTGCCCTTTCGGCCGATGCCGGCCGTTGTGGACAGCTATGGGCGTGAATTTGAACCCGTCCCATCGATTTGCGGACTCAGCGCTTTTACGCAACTCATGCGGATTCGCTTGGATTCGTGCCAGCACGGTGCCAGCCACAGCCGCCACACTGCTTCGTCCATTTCGCTTAGCCATTCTCTATCAGGCACCCAGGCAAAGCTCACCGCTATGCCACGACCAGCAAAGCGACTTCATCTGTGCCACATAAGAGAGCGGGGTTATAAGAGGGCTTCAGCTCACCCCATCCTTCTCTATCTTTTCCTGTCATAACCACCTCTCGCAATCCTCTGCGCTCTCTCATCAACAGTCATAAAATGACTCGGTTCAGGATGCCCCAATCCTCTTTGGACGTGATGAACGTGATCAATTCAGATGCCGGGAAAAGTGCTGTTCGTTCAGATGTGCGGAGACCTCTTCCTCGGCGGATCAACCGGCCGCGTGTTGCTCGGAAGGTGAGTCTTGCGTGGCTTTCCTATGTGGCGCTCTGACCTGGATTTCATCAGGCTCTCGCGAAGTTGCCAAAAGCTGATCCTGTCATCAAGACAGATGGTGGCAGCAATCGCTCCAAGTCGACCACGGAGGCTCGCAAGCGAGCCGAGGCAGCCAAGCATGCAGCGCAGAAAAAGGAGGCGGCAAGACAAAGACAGGCCGAAAGAAAAAAGCAAGCCGAAAGACTGAAAAAGTGGAAATACGTATTCGTCGGTAATGTTCGTGCTTTCGCTATCATCGGTCAGGACCAAGGGACTGAGCGGGTTTGCAGTTGAGCTCCAACATTTCCGCCAATGACCTCTCCGAGCTCTTCGCGTCCTGTGGTATCATCGAGGACATCACAATCAGATGTAGCCAGGGATCGGTTGTGAGCTCACACGGAGAGAAAGGTCGTTACTATGCTTCAATCATTTTCGAGGAAGCCGCATCTGCGGTAGGTGCTTTGAAGCTCGACGGACACGAGTACCATGGCGCCAGGATCGCTGTGCGTGTGACATTGCCGTTTGAAGATCCCCTTTTAGTGACCGACTCTTGTGTTTATAGGTGTCTCCGACAGCCCTTGACCTTCCCGAGGCACAAGCGATTCAAACCACGCAGTCTCCCTCAGTAAATGAGACACCAAACATAGTCACTCGGTTGAAGAGGTTAGTTTCTCCCCCAAGCGTAGATGTGAACCATGTCGCTGACGGCTCACATCTCAAGGGCTCTGTTTCGCCAGGCGACACTGTTGTCCTTAGATGATGCTGACGCGAATGCGCGTGCACCGCAGAACAACATTCTGGGATTCTCGTTCGCAAACACTGTAGCATAAACTGCATGACAGAGTTTGGCCTTGTCTCGATTTCTATGTAGGACTATGTAAAGGATTGCTATGTTCTATGTGTTGTAGATGCGTTGTATGTGGAGATTACGCTCGGATGCTATGTCAGTGATCGGTGCGTTGGCGCCGCGGTTACATCAGGCGGGGAACGAGCGACATCAAAAGGCAGCCACGGCTTACGAGACGGTTCAGACGACTGGACCACAAGCCGTTCGTCTCTTGCTCGATCCCTGCACATGGGATCTGCCTAGCTCACATTCTTTTGCACCTCGAGGTCAGCCTCTTATTCCTCTCCCAGCCTCCAGACACACGCTGTGATCGACACACCGCTGACGCATCGTCCTCCAATCCAACGTGCCCTGCTCCAGATTAGCCACCGTTGTGATACTGCTTGCATCTTATCCTCCGTATCCTAAGCTGTCATGGCCAAAAGCGCCACCCTGAATCCCGCATCCATGCCTTTCTTTCCCGGTGGACAACGGGCCAGCGAGGACGACGGAGGACCTGGCTCGGGATTCATGACGCACGCGGCTGCTCGAGAGCAGGATCAGTCGTCATCTCCCTTCACCTTTTCGTCGTCCCCTTCCCTCTATCGTGGCATCAGGCTGTCCCCCCCTATTGCGGAGGGGCACGATGCTGCCCATGACGCTGGAGTCCGCTTCCAACAGTCACCCCCCGGCCCCGAATGGCTCCGTTCATCGCCCGGTCCCCGATCTGTTGACAGCGACAAACAGGTCGCAGCGTTCGAGTCTCGCGTGGGCAGAGATTTGGCCAACTTCGATGCTTTCGCCACCGTGGACGATCATGGTGCTTCTGGCACCAGCTCATCTGAGAACGGCGCCCTCGCCAACTCCATCCTGCATCGTCAAGGCGTAGCAACGCCGTCAATCTCCTTGCACAGCAATTCACGATCCCCTCTCGGTAACAACAACGTCGTGGTCACCTCGTCGTCTCCTGTGTCTTCTTTGGATTCTGGTAGCCATTTCGCTTCTAGCATGGAACTTCGTCATTCTAGCTTCGAGGCACAGCTGCGTGCTTCACCCATCATCAACGACATTCTGGATCGCCTTGTTCGTTGCGAATTCTCCACTCGCGAAATCCATCGCGACCTCGGTGATGTCCATCGGAAGGTTGACGTTCTACTAGAGCGTTCTTTCGGCCAGACCTCCCAGCCTGAGTTCAAGGATCCCTTTGCCCCGTCTACTCCGTCTCAAGGTCTCAGCATCAGCGCGCCACGGCCATCTGTATCAGGTCTCGCGCCAAATCAAACATCGGATGATATCACACAGATTTCTCAGCGGTTGAGCACGCTGACGACATCCGTTGGTCAGCTCCTCGCACTCCAAACTCAGCAGCATATCCAGAACACGACTCCTGGACTTGGGAACAACCTTGTTAACATCGGTACTCAGCCGATCGACATAGCACCGAATCAGTTGTTGTCCCCTCCGCTGTCAGTATCTGGAGGCATCCTGGGTCATGGTCTTCCTAATCGACCTGATCTTAGAGGCTCTTCTCGCACTCCGAATCCGCCGATGCGTACATGGTCAGCAGGAAGCCTCGATCTTCCTGTGCGGCCACCCGACGCAAGCGCCTCCCTTGCGCGTCCAGACATCTTACGCGATAAACGTCGTTCGGTGACTGGCATGATGCGTCGCGATTCGGCCAATGTGCGTCGTTTCTATTTTGAGCGATGCACCTCACCAAACTTTTTTACAGGTGGATATGCTTCAAGGGGGTCTCTCACGGGACACAGCCGGCCCGACACTCTCGAAATGGGATCAACTACCTCTGGCACCTGAGCTCCTGCGTTCATTGACCAAGTTTGGGTGAGCGTCGGCTCTTTCTATAGCTTCCGTCGTTCTAAACCACTACTAGCGTTGGTCCTCCAAACAAGATACAGCAACGAGCTCTCCCCTTCCTACTTCGTGGATCAGATATCATTGCCCAGGCGCCTCCCACACAGGAGCGTATCGCTGCTTATGTGATTCCCGCCATCCATGTTGCCCTTGTGAACACCATAGGGCGGGCTCCGCATCGAGGGCCTCTGGTTGTCATGATATCAACGACAGTCGATCAGGCCACTCAAGCACAGCGTATGATTCGTGATTTGGGGGGACCTGTCGGTATTCGATCTGCGCTAGGAGTCGGTTCACCGAACAATGATATCAGCCAAGAACTACGCTTGCTCCAGCAAAACATGCCTCACATCATCTGTGGTACACCGCAGAAGCTGCATGCCCTTTTCACTGCTCAAGGCGGACTCGTCGGATCCCAAGTTCGTTTCCTTGTACTAGATGAGGTTGACCAACTCATCGCCCGGAACCTTCATGATTTCATCTTCAATATTGTCAAATTACTTCCGTCTCCTCGTCGCCTTTCGGGCTCTGGGGGTTCGACCGGAAATCTCACGTCTCCGTCGCAGACCTCTCTATCAACTTCCCTTGACTCTAACGGTACATCTCCCGCGACTCTCCCGTCCGCAGTTCGGAGACTATCCAGTATCGGCTCGCTGCCCAATATTACAGACAGCGCGAATAATCTTAATCAACCAATCGAACGCCAAACAGCACTTTTCTCGAACACCGTTCCTCAAGATGTTCTCAACTTAGCGACTGCGATCCAGCTGAGGGAGCCAGTTCGTGTTCTCGTGCGTCGTGACGGTAATGTCACTCATGCCGACACGAGCCAAGGCGCTAGAGGCCTCAGGCAATTCTATCTGTATCTCGCCTTCACTGCTGGTGGCCGTTCGGAATCGATACCTTCTACTTCTGGTGGCGGCCTCGGTATCATTGGCTCAGGCCGCGGGGGGGCCTCCACTGCCGAGACAGTGCAAGCGCGCGAGTGGAAACTAGACGCACTCGGCGATTTGTTTGAGGACATTGATGTGCCTCAGGCTATCGTGCATGTGGGTGGCGTGGCGGCGCTAGATGCCGTCGTCTATAAGCTAGCAAGTCGGGGCCTGGACCCCGTTCCACTTGTACGTCCGGTTTCGCGTTTCGTCTTGCGTTTAAATTATTGTGCGTGGCATTGACGACTGGCTCGGTGACAATAGCATAGCGACATGAATGCTGGATCCAGGATGGCGGCTTTGAATAAATTCCGTGTCTCGCAAGGCTTTGCACGGCCTCTCATGGCCAAGGTCCTTGTCGTCTACGACGTACAAATGAAGGGTCCCGAAGTTACCCATATTCCACTCGTCATTAACTACGGCAAGTAAACGTTTCGATATGCTCCGTGTCTCACTGATCAGCTTTTCAAAGATCTTCCCAAGGCTGTCGAAGAATATGCTCATCGGTACATTCACATTTCATAGTCATCATTTCCCTCATTGACCCTTCGCGCAGCGTTGCACCCGCCATCGCACCCAGCCATTCTCGTGGTGGAGTCATCGTCAACTTTGTAACAGCCACAGGCGGTGACGTTGAAATGCTACGCTCCATAGAGTGCTTCTACAAGTGAGTTTTCTTTGTCTTGCAGTTCGATTTTTCCACTTACTGACTGAATTATACAGAATCAAATGCGTATGCGCTCGTCCTATCATTCACTGAAATAGCAGCGCTGACGCGTTTCTTTACCTCTAGCCTGAAGTACCGATGAGCCTCCGCGACATTGTTTAAATTGCCCTCCTCAACGTTCTTGTATCCCTACATCTACCTCTCTTGCTTGCTTGCTATCTCGTTCCCATTTCTCCGCTTAAGCTGTTATATCAAGTCGCTATACGCGTTGTTCTATACCCCTTCCATGCACCCATACTATCCGAAAACTGTCTCCTTACCGGTCCATTGCTGCCTCTCTTTTCACACACTGTATAATCTCCGGCCCTGCTCTCTGTCTGTTGCTTTGCTACTGAATCATCTCTTTAATTGATTCCGAACTGGATAGCCAATATTCTCAATGTACCATCTTCACTGCAACTCGCGAGGTGCTTTCGTTGTGTCTCCTTATTTATGCCCCAAGCCAATTGATGGATGTGGTCCGTGTGTGCTTGCCTAGGTTCGAACAATAACTTTAGTATGCTGACAATGTTATTTGGAACAGTGGTTACATACTCCGCTTTGATGCTCAGGACATGTTTCCAGTCAAGAGGCGAGGACGATGAATATATGAGTATCTCTCCGGTCTCGAGGCCAATCGCCAAAATTTGCCTACGACGTGCAAGATGAGCTACCTATTCACAGGAAGATTATCACGACCTACTTGTCTTGATTTATTGTAAATGCGACCGCCGTAGCTGCTTCTGGTAATTTCAACGTTGCAACTGCTGTCCATTGGTCTTCGCTCTGATCTTTGGGGCACCAGATCTTGACCTGTTTTCCGTTTTAAGTAGCACGAAGGGCCATCCAATGCGAAAAACACACCGTCTTGTCTCGCGATGCTGTAGCAAATAGGTCACCTTCAAGGGCCCAGGCACAGTCCCAGATGATTCGCAGATGCGATTTGTCCGCTGCAATGGGAATATAACCGCCTGATACGAAAGGTTGAATATATCGTAGTCGACACGATGTCGCGTAGTATGAGCTCACCTCCTTTTGCTTGAAGACGGAAAAGCCGCCATGTACGGTCTCGCGAGACAGTTAGGATATGACGGTCGTCTGGACTGAAAGCAATGCGCGTGACAGTCAGAGCATGGCCGGCCAGCGGTTCACCGATGGGCCGGAACTTCTCAGTATCGTAAATACGGACAACAGCATGTTTCGGTGTTGTTGCTTTGCATGCCGTGGCAATGAACTTGTGTGAAGACGATACACTGACAGTGACAGACTAGATAGGCGTCGGCTTTGTATATGGTTGGTGAGGAGAACAAATTGCAGTGCACACCTCGTAGCCGTGCCCGAACACTTTCTCGGTCTCAGGCCACAACGTCATGGCTGCTAACTCACCCTCGAAGGGACGTCGAGTCATCTCCGCGCTATTCGCGGTCGGGAGCTGCGCATTGCCTAGATACAGTGTATAAATGAAGCGACAATCTATTTAATGATGTATCCAGCTCACCATCTGTGATGGCTTTATTTGACAAACCGAGTGGCGGTACGCTGGCGGTAACTGGCCTTCCCTCCTGTTCCCGGCCAAAATTAGCAGAGGGAATTTAAGAACGAGGATAAGCTGATTTTTTGCGTACCTCACTGACTTCCGGATCAGCTACGCCAAGATTCTTCACGGAACGAACAAATGCCCCAGGAGCTTCGAACACACGCGCAACCTTCTCGTCTGCAACGCTCACAAAACGCATTGAATCGATAAAGCCCACACTGACAAGATCGTATCCGTGCACTTGTGGACGGCTGAGTTCGTGCCATGAATGAAGGTGTGTGCTATCACGAGTTACAGTTGGAAGAGCAGCATGAATCCGAGTCGTTTGATCCAGCCTAGTCTGAAGAGTCGGCCTACTGTATCAGAAACCAAAAGTAAAAGGACGAACCCCACGGAGATGAGATATTCTCCTCCTGGGCTCCATGCGATTCCTCGCACAGGGCCCGCGTGTCCGGATATTGCACCAGTCTCGGCCCATGTTTCTGCGCTATCCTCATCAGAGGCCTCGCAATGCCAACGTCTCCACCCTCCTGCCCAGCCCCAAGCAAGTATGTCCCGTCCGCTGCATGCCCATAGGCCGCCAACGAAGCCACCAAGGCGCTGTCCCCCAACATCGCCAAAGCGTTGCCGGTTGACCCAGATGGCTGACGAAGCATCTGGGTGAGCTGTGACGATTGGGGAAGGGGACCAGATTATAACGGAAGAATCCGATGAAGTGGAAAGCAACGTCAATTGTGATTCTTGTGAAGAGGGCGTTGTATTTTGGGGTAGCCGCCAGGCGAGAGCAGTGATGCCAGCTTCGTGGCCAACGAGCAGAGCATCGAATGTGACAGAAAATTTCTGTCGGCTATATGCAAGAGGCATAAGATACTGGTGATTCATGACTTAGGATATCTACATACCTTACATCATCGCCTTTCACGGTTAGTACATGCTTCTTCAACGAGATTTGCCTGCCACCATCTCCTGCGTCTGATAGCTCACCCAATGATGCCTCAAACGCATCGAGAAGCTCGTCGCTTAGAGCATCTGTGGTACTATCAGTGTTCGAGCTGAAATTTGTGACAGGATCGATGTTCCATAGGCGGATTGTCGCATCTTGAGAGCCTGAGGCGAGGATGAGCGGATCGGTTGGGTTGAGGGGTGGTCGGAATGACAGGCTACGGATCCAGTCCTCATGTCCCGATAGCGTCGCGGAATATACGAACTAGGAAGCAATGGTGGGCATCCGTCAGTACAACATGTTTGATGCTAGAACCCACCTTTTCTTCAGAGCGGAGGTATATGTATATGCTCTTGTCTGTACCCGCAATCGCAAGTACAAGAGCTATGGATTGTAGATAATGATGAGCCACAAAAGTCTATACGATGTACATGCGCTTACCTTTGCTTTGCGGTAGATTTGCAAGCTCGAGAGACAGGGGGTAACGTCCGTTCAGCGCGATGGACTGCACTTCCTGCAGTTCATCTATGATAACAGGTCAGAAACCTGAAAATATCCTCTCTTTCTTGAGGCTCGCTCGGCCATACCTTTTGTGCTGTGATCCCATACCTTCACTGTTGAATCCGATGCCCCAGTGACTAGATACCCTGCCTGGAGATTTGCGCAAAGAGCGGATACCGCCTTGGAGTGAGCTTGCACACTCAAGACCGATGTCCACTATATCGACACGGATCAGGATCGGAGAGCATGAAAAAGATCACAGCATTTCAGTATGTTTGAGAGTATGTACATGAGCAGCGACCATGCCTTGCCATCACTATTCAATTTCCATATGCGCACCATCCCCGTGTCATCTGCACTTGCGAGATGTGCGTCATCTATAAATTCCACGCAGGTGACAAGACCGGAGTGACCGACTAGCGTCTCGAGCACACCATGGTCACTTGGATCCTACAACAATATTCAATCGAAAGTTGTCCAGAACAAAGATTAGAGACACACCTCCGGATCCCAAAGTGCGACGAATTTACCAGAACCATAAGCAACGAGAGAAGATGACGAAGATGACGCGGCGTGATTAAAACGATTTATGGAGGCCGAGATATACTCGATCGAGGCATTCACGGACATTCCAGACAGATGTGATGTTACAATGAGCTAAAGTTTCGAAGAATACAGCCAGGATGTCATCCAGTCAGATGGTGTAGGGTCGTGGAAGGTCGTGTTCAGTGCTGTTCAATGTTCAAACGTCCAATTCCTGGTCCCGTAGGGAACTGGTCTCATTCCAGAGTTTTTATGACATCATTTCTTACCCGTATTCTCCCGATGCTAACCTCCGATTTGTTCCTTACTTTTCCTTACTTGTTGGTGTTTGCGTTCACCTCCTGTCCCCACTCCTGTCAGTACTTCAAAAAGGTGTGCATGCGTTGCTCAGACTTCTCTTCTCGTTCTGCTGCTTCATAATACTGAGCTCTCCTATCCTGTCTCAACGCTTCCTTATATCTCTGTTTGTTCACAACACCCGGGTATATTTATTTATCAACTCTGCACACAAAATTCTTTATTAGAAACATTCCTATGTCCAAGTAGTTGCTAGATTTATCATTTCTCCCCTCTAAACATGTTTTCGAGGGCCCAGGAGGATCTTCAAAAGCACTTGACTGGTACTGGGACCAGGCAATGCCCGAAGGGCCGTGAATAGCGGTAGCGGTACCGCTGTTCAAAGAAAATCGGGCGCGAATGACCAAAAATGCCACGTGATAACCACTGATGGCCATGTGATCGCATCTGTTGTTGGCAAAAGTCGCGTTCTGATCTCGCTTTGACTAGGTCCGTGCCATGACCATCCTCGGAGTGGGAGTTGATGTCCTTCAGTTGTCCAGAATTGCTTCACTGATGAGCCGTCGGACTCCTGAACGCATGGCCCTCCGCGTCCTCAATTCAAACGAGCTCAGGCTTTGGAGTGCACTCCCACCTTCGGACGATGCACAAAGGATGCGCTATATTGCTGTCAGGTTCGAATCATGATCCAAGTTTTCCTTTGGTAGCTTCTTATGAGAATATGTGTGCGTTGCAGATGGGCAATCAAGGAGGCAGCATACAAGGCGATCTACCATACGGTCAAGCCGACATGGAAAGAACTCTCGTATAGGACGATTGAGGGACAGGGATCCAAACCCTCTCTCATATACGAACCCTTAGATATAGCAGAAGCGGTCAAGTTAGGACGACTGCATGCGTCAGTGAGTCACGACGGGGACTATGTCTTTGCGGCGGTAATTGCAGAAGCAAGGATAGATGCGCCTTCGCAGGTAAGCAGATATCTCGACCTTCAACCATTGCATGAGCGTGCCAGGTTGACACTACCGTAGTGATATTCTGTTACATCCTAGTGATACAATGTGCAAGTTCCCTGTAGGTCTCATGACTGGTCCTGCTTCTTGAATACAGCGGCCTCAGTTTCAGGATTCGGCCACCACGGTGTAACGTGCCAACTCTCCCCTTCACCTGCTTCTGCTGACTCTACCTTTGTACCAGCGACCTCAAATTTTATGTCTCCCTTCATCAACCCTTGCACATGTTCTAACCGCAGAAGTGCCAAACCGACACCTTTCGCAGTGCTTAGCAATTTGCCTGACCCACGTGGTCGTACTGAACGTCCTTCGGGAGGCGGGCGTGTGAGAGAAGCGCGGATGTCGACTCCAGGATTGAAATCTTGAGTTTTGGATGCTAGTGATGGATTTCTTTGAGGCAAAAGGTGGTGATAAGATTGAGAGTAGCAAGTACGTAGATGCCTTTCAAAAACTTACGAAGGAGGATGGATAATAACAGGGAATATGCGTTTACGGATGACACCCGTGTGGTATGTGCGGACAGTCAACTCTTGGCCGACATAGCAGCCTTTCCGAAAGTCCACTGAGATAGCTCATTGGTTTAGTCATGCCGGGGAGTATAGATAAAGACATACATCCGCTCATGATGTCTAAATTTGAATCCATTGGAAAGGCGTGCATCGGAGGAATATCCGATGATCCTTCCGGTACACCGTGGATGATTCGGTGGAAGCTGTATTCCTCAGCAGACACTTCGTCGTGTGTCCCTGCCTCCTGCGCTACTCTCATGAGCGCTCATCATTTCGAGTAGCAGGATATTCGCTAAAGACAAGAAACGGCACTCACGTCGATCATCCTTCCTCACCAACCTCCGCAGACCCATGCCAGGAGCTCTTCTATCCCTGATGAGCTCGTTTTCACTTCCCCAAGGCCAACTAGCTTGGTCCCATATTGGCTCAATGACTCCACTCCGCGCCAAGTCCCACTTCAATGGCCGGTCTTGATGAGGAATTCCCTCACCATGCCATGCAGCCCAAATGTCATGCTCTTGAGTGACATCGCGCACGCGGACTTTCGAGCGTAGGACGTGGCGTTTGAGGTATGCGAGAAGATCCGGAGCACCAACAGAGGCCGCACGAGAATCGTATTCAAGTACATATGCAGATTGGTGTTTTGGGTCGTAAGTTGTGTAGACGAAGACATCGTAGAGCACTCGGCCCTAAATTTATGTTTTATTGTCCCATATATCTGCAGATACATAGCTCCGTGTCTTACCTGGGCATGGAGAAAGGAAGAAAAAAAGGGTGCTCGAGGAGCATTGCTGACGGTGGTCGAGAGCAATCCGTTCAAGAATTCGGGCGCTTGAGCACCAGATATAGATAGAAGAGACCTGTGTGGAATTCGAGCGACAGAAGGCAACCTCTTGATGAGCGCCGCGACAGAAGTCGGCGTCGGCATTGTTTGGATTAATGAGCAATGGGTAAGGTTGAGCGCTGAGCGCTGAGCTTTAGAGCTCGAGGTGGTGCACAATGCACATCCGCTTCCGTTGCATAAACTCACGTGGGCGCGAACTGTAACTTACACCATGTCCAACTACTGCGACCCCCTTATTACTGCGCTCAAAGACTGCCTCCTTCACTCTGATTGCGTCCTAAAGCAAGGATACCTTCCTTCGCAGTGCCTCAAGGAGCACTTCGACGATCTTCCTGAGCAATGCAAATCACTTCGTCAAGCTACATTTGAGTGCAAGCGTGGTATGGTGCGTCATTTTAGTGACGCCCATGGTCAAGCGGTGTGTCTGATCACTTTTGGAACGTGCTCTACCGCCAGCTGGACATGAGGAAGCGATTCAGAGGGAACAATGCAGGCGCGGTTGCGGCTAAGATCAAAGAGCAGAGTACATCGAGTGCTGATTCCGTGTCAAGCGCACCTACAACATAAGACTGCATTCTAATACACCCTCCCCCCCCCCCCCCCCAATAACGCATTTGTCTCATCCTTCTCATCGTCGGTCTCGGGCAATCGTTGTCAAGAAAGGAATCGTATTACGAAGCCGCTCGGCATCACGGGTCATACGAGCATCCTCGCGTCTATCTCTGTTCATCTGCTTCTTGTTCGCTATCCATTTTCTACTTAAGGAGATTCAACAGGTTCATGTTTCGAGCTCCTTTTTCGAGCTCCCGCCCTCTCATCAGATTGACTGCCCTGACCCGCACTTTATCTATGTCCTCTAACTCTCTCAAACTTTACACTGCGTCAACGCCCAATGGGCGTAAAGTCTCTATCTTCCTTGAGGAGTTGAAGGCTGCGTACGGTATCGAATACGAGTGCGCTCAGTTTTCCACATATTCTTCATATAACTCTAACATATCTCTATGTTGCAGCGTTCAGAGAATCGATATGAGCAAGGTTGAGCAGAAAGAACCCTGGTTTATCAAGATCAACCCGAACGGCCGTATTCCTGCGATCGTAGACCGCACACGCGGAGGACCTGAGGGCTTCCCTGTATTTGAAAGTGCCGCCATTCTGCTTTACCTTGCGCAACACAAGGATACGGAACATCGTTTCTGGTTCAAGCCGGACGAACAGCCTGAAGATTACAGTGAAATGCTGCAGTGGATTCTCTTCGCTGTGAGTGGTTTTCTTCCTAGGCATATATGGGTTCGTTTGTGTGCAGGTGAATGTGGTGATACTAACGTTGGCTTCGTATATGGGTAGCATGGAGGGATTGGGCCAATGCAGGGCCAAGGTAGGCAGCGTGCTCTGACCATCTTTTATGTAGTATACTGACACGTGGGGGTATAGCCGGTCACTTCATACGCCTGTCTGAAGACATACCATACGGTAAAAAACGTGAGGCTCATTCCGTTCTTTATCTTCATGTCTTCAGTCATCACTTATCCACGGAACAGGATACACGGACGAGACGAAGCGTCTGTATGGTGTGCTCGAGATTCGTCTGAAGGATCGCGACTACCTTGCTGGACCTGGACGCGGTGTCTACAGCCTCGCTGACATAAATTCGTATCCATGGTTTGTGCTCAGCTTCTAGTTCCTCGTTCTTAATTTGTAACAGTTTTCTCTACCATAGGGTTGCGATGCACAATTATGTCAACATATCTCTAGACGAGTGGCCAGCGGTGAAAGTGAGTGCCATTATGTTTCCTCTTGAGAAAAATTCACTGATATGCCGGGGCTTCGTAAAGGCATGGGTCGAGCGGATGGCTGAAAAACCTGCTGTGAAGTCCGGGTGGCAGATTCCTGCGTGAGATCGTCCGACGACCCGTGAATCGAATACCACTATGAGTGTCACAATTCAATGGCATGCTCCCCGGGTGCTTTCTATGCTCACACGATCTAAACACTGCTTATAGTCGCGAGAATCTTCATGAGTCTCTTGTATTCAGTCAGCATAAGGTATCTGGCTGCTTTTTGATTTCTCACCCGTCTCTTCGCTCGGATGTCAGGCCTTAAATCGCTGACTGAAAACGTGATTAGCAATTGGGAGTGATCGATGATTGGTAAGGCACGTTCAGTGCTGACGCCATCCATGTCATATTTGGAACGCCGTTAAATATGGCTCCGTCCGTTGCTGCCCTCAACATTCCCAATACCTTCTAGTGCACGCCTCTTCCACACTGCTCTTCCACACTGCTCGTCATCGATGTCATCAAAGAATGCGATAACTCTCTATTCTTTAGGCACGCCTAATGGTCACAAAGTCTCAACTTATTTGGAGGAGCTGAGGGCAGCGTATGGCCTGGATTATGAGTACGTTTGTGCTCTACTTGTTTGCTTTAATGTCCCCATCATGTCGACTGATACGTCCCGCAGCGTCTACAAGATTGATTTCGGCAAGACGGAACAGAAAGAATCTTGGTTTATCAAAATCAACCCGAACGGGCGCATCCCTGCAATCGTGGACCGCTCACGCGGAGGGCCTGATGGCTTCTCTGTATTTGAGAGCGCGGCAATCCTGCTGTACTTGGCGCAACACTACGATAAGGGGCACCGTTTCTGGTTCAAGCCGGATGAGCAGCCGGACGACTATAGCGAAATGCTGCAGTGGATTTTTTTCGCGGTTAGTACTCTACCCTACACGGTAAATGAGTATTAGAGTGATCAGTGACCTGGTCTCCTTGGATCTATGTCTCCAGCACGGAGGAGTTGGTCCGATGCAGGGACAAGGTATTCATTCATTCTTCGATTATCTCGTGCTCAGATCAACAGCTAATCTGTGCTAGCTAACCATTTCGTGAGATTTGCTCCTGAGGATATTCCATACGGCAAGAAGCGTGAGTTTGCCTTCACCGTTCTAGTGATCGCGTGCCCGTGCTGATAGCTCCCGCCCGTTAGGCTATGTCGACGAGACGAAGCGCTTATACAACGTTCTTGAGATACGCCTGAAGGACCGCGACTACCTTGCGGGCCCAGGGCGTGGGACGTATAGTCTTGCCGATATCAACGTCTACCCTTGGCAAGTATTCATTTGAAATCGGTTCACTTATGTGCACTATGTTGATTACTTTTGATGAAATCCGACAGGGTTGCTATCCGCCACTTCGTTGATATTTCTGTGGACGAGTGGCCCAATTTGAAGGTGAGAAGATGTTCGAGTCTCTGAGTCAAGACGCGTGCTCATCATTTCTCTGTTGCTAGTCATGGGTTGAGCGTATGGCGGAGAAACCTGCAGTCAAAGCTGGATCTCAGGTTCCGGCATAAGGACATCACTTGGGAAAGAATGTGTAGAGCCTATCCTGGAGTGGTGGTGGATTAGGGTGGATTGTATTTGACTTAGCCGCCGATGATCCAATCTTATCTGATAATACCGTGAGAACTTTGTGCCAATACCGATCGTTGGATCAGCTGCAGCGCGCAACACCCAGCCGCCTTCAACCTTCTCTCCGACAAGGAGTCACTGCGAGTTTTTCTCTAGAATGCCTTAAACGACTCTCGCGAGTCAACCTTTAATCCATGATACTACGTCAGCTCCCCCGCCTTTGCCGCCGGATAGCAACGGAGTCTCATCACTCTCCTTCGACTGCAATATCCATCGTTACTCCGGCACCTCACAGAGATGCACACACCAATCCTCCTGACATATCTGACCCTCCATCCTCTTCAATATCTGACCCTTCGCCAGCCTCGTTGTCTATATCTGTCTCTCCTCATCCGTTGGATCCGGCAATACCGCATTCTACGGCATCTCCTCCTCCCAACCTTCCAGTCCCGCCAGAGCCTCCACTGGTTCATAGCGGAAACGGGTTGACATCAGCATACCACAGTCCACCATTCGATACCCATCGCTTCTTCGCTGCGCTCGAACAAACCTTCCCGACGCCCACTGCGCGCAGTCTCATGCGTGCTACGCGCGCGCTCCTCGTCGACCGCATTGGGCGCGTCAAGCGCGAAGGGCTCATGCATCAGGACTTGGATAATGTATGGCATTCATTCTGTCCAATATCTGAATTATCTTACAGACCGGGCCTCCTCTTCCTGCCTCGGGCGCTCATAGCAAGCTTACTTATTTCGTGCGGCGTTGTCAGAGATGCGCACCGAGATGACAATGCGCACTCGGAGCGAGTCCGCCACGATAAGCACTCAATGTGCTGCTTTGAGACGGGAGGCAGACGCGCTAGATGCCAAGATGAAGGAAGACATCGCGACTCTCAAGCATGAGTGCGTCTCTGTCCATGCATCAAAATTTAAATCTTCATACAGCTTGCTTTCACAGAATTCAGATGGATGTGGACAGCCGAAAGAATGAAGCCAGGAACGAGAGCAAGCGGCAAGATATTGCTATCGAGGTGAGTTGCCTTGTGATCTTCATTCAAAAGACACAGTCCGAATGTGTTCTCGCGCTCGTTATCAGGAAGTTTTGAACAAGTCGCTTGTCACGCTTTACGATTTACGGTCTGACATGGAAGAAGTCAAGTGGGATAACATGCGCAAGTCCGTCGGTGAGCCGTTCTATTCCTTTCTATCTATGTTGCAGCCGCTAAGAAACAACTCTGTTCACAATCTTGTATAGCTGCACTTTCTGCGTTCCTCGTCGTGATCGTGTTGTCCATGGAACTACGTCCGAGGCCAAAGCCTGCACCCCCACCGATGCAGAGCGTACCGCATGTCGTACCGCAGCCACACTTTGAAGGCCTCGACAAGATGGACTCGATCACCTAGTTCGCCAATCATGTGCTTCGTTGTCAACTGCTGGGCAGAGTATGGAATGTCCAACGAAGGTGGGTTGGACTCGAAGGAAGCATGCCACAATGTTGTACAGAGTAGAAACTTACACTACAGAAGACTATCTGGATGTAATGTCGGGGGCATAGATCATATTGTAGAGAAGCTACCCCACCGTCATTCCTATCATCCCCCAGTCCCTCCTCATCCCCACATATACGCGTACAGCCCGTCTACTAAACCCAATATTATTCGTGCATATTTAAAAGATGTCATTTCATTTCGAGCTTCTCGAGCTGGTCTGTGATTGCATCGGCATTAGCGTGGTCAGCGGCGTCCGTAGACAGTAGATCTATCGATTTGCCCTTGGCTTTGGCAGTCACCGAGGTGCCTGGTGTAGCAGTTTGGGTTGGAGGTGTCTGTTCGCTCGCGGAATGATCTCCTGTGCCAACTTTCACGGCACCTCCGTCCTCCCCCTCGTCACTATCCCAGCTCTCCCGCACCGCTTCCTCTCGCTTTTCCTTCCTCTTCTCCTTACGCTTCTCGTTCTTCTTTGCGCTCTTCGTCGTTATTTTCGAGGCGTCCCTCTGAGGCGTTGAAGAGGGTGGAGTCCATCCTATGATGTGCCCGTTTGGCAACGCACGCGAGTCCAAGGCTTGTTGGCGGGTCCCCCGAAATCGCTGGACGTCTTCTTGGGGGGTGTAGCCCGGACGGATGCGGATCTGTTTGCGCACACTAGCAACGCGTAGGGATGCGTGGTCAGATTCACCGCATGCGGGAGGCAAGAGGCGGAATCGGAATCGGGGTCTTGGAAGATGTGGGGTGTAGGGCGCGGCGAGGCGCAACTTACGTTCCATCGGGGCGTCGCGATTCGGGGATGACACGCTCGAGGGTGCGTGGGTCAACGGCAATGCCTGCCGTCGATTGCTTGGGGTGAAGCGGTGGTTTCGACATGCAATGGATGGAGATGCGAGAGATTGAAGGCGATCGGGGTGATCTCGAGAGGGAATGAGTCGGAGTTGAACCTACCCTGTCAATTTCTTTACTGGGAGACCTGTCTTGAACCTCACCTTGAATCAGTTACGGCTGTGTTCATTTAAACCACAATCAACTCCCATTTGGAAGGTACATATCAGTCATGCGATACGCCGTCCTTGTAACAGGCCCTGCTGGTGCAGGAAAATCCACTTTCTGCGGTGCAATGATGACCCACATCGCCACTTCGAAGCGCACTGCACATCTAGTTAACCTCGACCCTGCCGCGGCATCGGAGAGCTTCGAGTATGCACCATCTATAGACATCAAGGATCTCGTCTCGCTCGAGGATGTAATGGGAGAGCTGGGATATGGACCGAATGGTGGTCTGGTGTATTGTTTTGAGTGAGTGAGTGCATTCGGGACCTTCGTGTGGCGTAGTGGAGGAAGTAATGTCCCTGATAACGGTGCTGGGGGTTCTCAGGTATCTATTGGAGAACATGGACTGGCTTGAAGAGGAGCTGGGTGAATACGACGATGACTACCTGATCATTGACTGCCCCGGTGTGTTCACCTTTTGCACGTCTCTAGTTGGGCTTCTATATCTTATAGGATACACCGCCATTCAGGCCAGATCGAGCTATACACTCACCATCCATTCCTTCCCACCCTCGTCAAAAACCTGAGTCGTCTTGGTATGCGCACATGTGCCGTGTACCTCCTTGAATCGCAATTCATGGAAGACAAGTATAAATTCTTCAGGTATGTCTTCCCCCTGCTCTTGATGAGGTTTGGGATAGATTGATGACTATGCCTCACATCAGTGGTGTCTTGTCTGCTATGTCCGCCATGGTGAACCTTGAAGTACCTTGGATCAATATTATGTCAAAAATGGACCTCGTCACTGGTAGCTCCGAGGATCCTGCTGGTGGACGCAACGGCATCCGAACGCGACGTAATATTGCACAGTATGTTGACTGGCCTGTCTATATTTTGCCTATCTTGCTCCTTCAATGGAGCGCTGAGTTTTCACCGCTTTAATGTGTGCCTTCCGCTTCACTTATTCAAAGTCTCAACGTTTTAATTACCGATTGTTAATTCATTGCCTCTTCTCGGCGACAGATATCTCGATCCGGATCCTCTACTTCTCGCCGCGCCCCGGGGGCGTGAAGATGCAAGGGGCCTAGAGAATCCCAAATTCCATGCGCTGAATCAAGCACTTGTGCAGCTGGTGAGTGCGCCCGTTTCCTTAGTCATACGACTTATCGTCTTTCCGTCTTTTCTATGATGATATTCAAAACATAGTAGTCGCTTGAGTGATGCAGCTCAGCCCTACTTTTGCGCATTTCTCTTTCTTGCCTTTCGATCTATTTCCGTGATGCTCACGACTTCACGCGCGTCACATAGATTGAAGACCACCCGCTCGTCTCGTTCTTGCCACTCGATCTGACAAGCCCGGACTCGATCGAACTTGTACTCAGCAGTATCGACTTTAGCATGCAGTACGGCGAGGACGAAGAACCTAAAGAGGTGGGTACCTTTGTCAATGCTCGTCATATGAAATATCCCGACGGAATGCTGATGTTTTGTTGGTCTTTCGCTCTGCTGTGCATCCGTCGAATATCGGTGTCGACCTGCCAATTTCTCTCGTATATCATGCTATTCATAGCCACATGATTTGGACGCGGGCGATTTTCCGGATGAACCTTAGGGATGGTAGCGAGGTTTTTTCTTGACCTGCTATGCAGCGAACTGGGGAGGCTATCGCGAAGGCAATATCTTTGGCCTTGGCGCGCCTGTAAGATCCGGGCTGCGTGAGTTGTCAGTATCGGAAAAGAGATGTAGACCCTAGGATAGTGGTAGGATCCTATGTGGCCTTGTCACGACGTATTAAAAGTCAGTGTTTCTACATTGCTGATGCTCAATTCTATACATCAGGACTCTGCTTGATTTTCCATGCTCGTGTATTCTGGGACCTATAAACTCGTGGGCGCTAGTGAGCAGGCACGCAGTGGCGTAGATGCTGTTTCATCTCGCAACCGATGGTGCATGTGAGCCTCTCACGAAGCATTGTTTGCTTGACCTACTCTACAACCTTGGTTAGTCATCTTATCCTAACCTTTGAATATTCGAGCGACCTCTCCACGCCAGAACGGGGCTCAAATCCACCGTCTTGCTCTCACAATTGAGACCTCATACTTAATCATGTCGCAAAAGTTTTCAATGCAATTCACCAATCACAGCCACGCTCAATGCGTCCTGGGAGTCATCACGAGTCATTATGGTATGAGTGTTTCAAGACAAAGCTGGCCCCTGACCAGGTAACCTTCTCATTGGACGAGTGACGCTCAGGGGTACTCAGGTTCGACGTTCAACGTTCAACGTTCAACCCCGGGCCCGGTGCTGGTTTCCTCTGTAAGCACCTTGGTACTCTCCCGTCCTCTCTCGTCCACGCGAATATGATGTCACTATACCAGCAGGCGGTTTTCTCAAATCGGTGTCGTCAGCCCACAGAGCTTCGTTGAATTGCGAGTTCTCTTCCGTCGATCGGTTTTGATGACAGATTGGCATCTATCATTGAATCCCAAAGCATTCTGGTCCGGGCTCGTCGATACAAATCTCTCATCGGCGTTAGTCGATGATTACAGACCGATAGTGTGCGTCTGCAACTGAATCACAGAAGGGAAGTGGGAAACCCGAGGGGGTTACAGTGCGGCGGGAATAGTTGGGCGCCGTCACTATCTTCGTGGGTCATGTAGATAAGAGCAGGCGGAAGCAATCTTTCCTGCTTTCGTCAAATTTCGCAGGATCCTCACTCGCCTGGACCGCCCTCAGCGATTAGGGAGGATCTATTCGCTTACCAGCAGGGACTTGACGTCTCCTCTTCGCAATGACATTACTTCCCGAGTACGTCCTGCCTTTGATATTCATGTAGCATCAAGTCTTTTGCCCCTGCCGTCATCATCTTCGATTACAGATTCCTCGGTTTTGAACACGCTAGATCTCTCGACCAAATCTGTTCGACGGACAAAACTAAGCAGAATGAAGAAACAGTCCCACACTATACACTATGATCATTTGGCTCGTTGCATCCCCATCTGAAGGAGCCGTTTTCGATGACAACATCCGTCGCCGGGTCTCATTTGTACTTCTTCGCTCTGATATCATAGTAGGCCTCAACTCTCCGATCCGAAAATTTAATATATATTCTTGTGTACCCTCTAAGATCTTCACTAATCGCTCACGCACGACACATCACAAAGGGCGTCGATATCGAGGAGATATGCATCTTGTGCTTACCACAAGGAGAGAACAGGTAGAAAACTGCATGAGCATCTTCTTTCCAGCCTCATGCGTTTCCAAATAGGGGCGTGAAAACTTTAGTGCCTGAGAAGGCCTCCTGTGAATGCGATGACTAGAAGCAATGATCACACCTTTCTGAATGACGTCCATTGCGCCCTATTTCTTCCTTCCTCCCGAGCAGCCAGGAGCGCCATGATGCCCTGAAAAGGTCGATTTTATCTGCAAGATACCAATACAGATGTGAGAGCATCAAGTAATGCGATTCAGGCCGCAAGTCGAGTAAGCATGATAGGTCTTGGAGATTCAAACTTCAATGGGATCCAACTTGGTAGTGAGAATTGAGAGTCCACCAAAGATACTAGTCGGTCTGAACTCTCGCCCACATGATGTGGAGAAGCATGCTGATGTGGACCTAAGAAGAGGACCATGCGTCGATCGTGAATGAAACACTAACCTTGTCCTCAGCACGTTTCCGCCTCGTGCTCATCACCTCTTTCGTTAGCGACCCACCGCAACACGCATCCTTGGCCTGGACACCAACCGAGTGGTGGGACCGCAGTCTGCTCTGGCATGCAAGGTTTCAGCTGAGCCGGCATGATTTGATCCCCGCGCTCCATTTTCGCCACAGTCTACCTGCCCTCTTCGATGGTGTGTCGAGCCTATCAACCGGTATGTCAATGTATCCCTTCTGAACGAACGAGACTGGCGCGTCCGCAGCCCCAAGATTGATTTGTATAGATTGATACGGGCTGCGGTACTCGCATTGAATTAGTAGATGGTCCTAGCGCGCAGTAGAGGGCTCTGTGGTAAACGGTACGGATCACAGGTTGGCTGTAGATGTCGGATTGGGCAGGAGTGGCATGTTGCGGGAGAGTATAGGCGTGCGGAGTTGAGTGCATCAAAGTCGCCGTGTGATTGGCGCATCGTTGAGTATGAGTTTGAGGTATATTCGCGCGCGCATAGAATTTGAATGAATGTGTATAAATGAAACGCAGGGTAAGTCAAGCGCAGAAATGACGTCTGAGGCAATGCGATAACAAATTTTAAGACACCGTTAGTTGAGAAGATAGCTGGCCGCGAGGCATGGGATCGTAGAGTCTCGAGGAGCAAATTTCGAGAGGTTCTGGAACGGTACTTGGTAGACGTTGCAGTGCTGTAGACAAATCAGAGCTAGAAGTCACAAGATAGATAGAAATGACGAAGAGGTGATTCACCCCCAGATCAAGAACCAAGCACAGGATGGTGATCCATCGAACTCGGTGGGGCAGTGAACACCAGTGCTGACATACGGCGGGTCCTTGTTGCTCCAGCGACGTGAATGAGGTAATACATAACAGACTGAAATTCACCGGCACCGTCCGAGACACGGAAAGCCTGCAACAAAGCAGTACAATTAGAACAAAGCGAGGCTACGATTCCTGGACATGCATCCTCGGACAAGATCAGGAGGGCGCCGGTGTAAATAAACGGCGGGGGCAGTGCCTTTTTAGCTCTTTTGGGGGATATGTGTAACACGAGGTAAGGCGGGAGGAGCGGGTGGGGCTTACTGACGGCACAGGAATGGACACAGCCTCGAGCCTCATCAGGGTGGGTCTACAGCTGGACGTTGATTTTGAGGGTGGTGGTGCACATCCCGTGCGGAATAGGCGCAGGTGGCAAGTAAGTCGACTCAGATACATGATAGGGAATTGACGCGCTCATGGCAGAATCATGAAGGGACTATTGCGTGTCCGAGAGAGGACAGAGAGCAGGCTTCCCGGTCTAATCAGTGGGGTAGATTGGAAGGTGGCCTTGTGTGGAGGTGGTGGAGGAAAAGGTACGTGGAGAAAGCAAGCAAACTCGGTGACGGGTCATAACTGGCCAGGACTGGTCACCGGTCAGGATGAAATTTGGTGAGCCAAGCAGTTGGCCCGTCGAGATCTTAGACATGACGCAGGGCCCTATAAAGACAACCCGGCCTTCATGACCCCCCTCCTCTCTATCCGACTCTGCTCACCACACCATGTCTTACTACGTCCAAAGCACCCCTCGTCATCGCTCCCATTCCCTTTCCGCTTATCCCTCCCCCATGCCCGCCTATAGCGCCTCTCCATATGGCCACAACACTACTGGCCAATATTATCATCCTCCAACCCCAGGAGGGTACGCTGCATATGGCGGCGGCACCCCCCAACGGTACAACTCTGTCGGTGGCAGTTATCGGGGGGCGTCCTATGCTGTTCCAAGCACAACTCACCACATACCCACTTCCCATTCCCGTTCTGTCAACGGGCCCGCGTACTACGTAGCTCCATCCACTCATCACCATAGTACACATCATGGCAAACACCACAGCCATCGCCGCTCACAGAGCACGTCTTCACACAGACGTCACGCTACCCCTGTCTATGTGAGTCCCTCCAAGTATGAATATCCCATCGGACCAGTAAAACTCATCGCTACTTCATACAGGCTGACAGTGGCCGGCATCACAACTACCACCATTCATCTTCCAAGCATCATCGCCCTCACGTCTCCCTCGCGGACCGAATCCGTAACTTTTTTGGTATCGGTCACCACAGTCACCACCGCTCCCATTCTCGTACGCGTTTTACCGATGCTCGCACAGGGCGAGAGGTCGACACGCGCGGCAGACCTATCATTGCGTACTAGACGGCTGTCTAGATCGTGATCGTTTTGATAACTCGATATCTATGTCGTGGGAGAAGATCAAACCTTGCGCTCGCGTATGCACGCGACGAGGTGTAGCGTCAGACAGAAATTTTCGTCAACTTCCCATCCTCCATTCGTTCAGCAAAAATTCATGTAGCCCCGGACCACCCTTGCTGACCCATTCGCGATGTCTCTCTGTCAACCCCTATCCCACTCCATTCACGTCTTCTTGGCATCCTCTTACCCCATTGAACAACTTCGATTCCCATCCGTCGCGGCTCTGGACCCGACGAATCCGCGCGGCCGACGAACAGGGACTACGGAAAAGGCAACTGACACGCCTTGGTTCCGTTTACGAGAGACGAAGTTTAATATCCAACGATATGTCGCCATCAGTGGTTCAAGCTATTTTTTACGCCAACGCGTGTGGCATGTTACGTGCCTTTAAGATACTTATATCTATTTGTCCCTCACTGCTCCACCCACGAACCACATTGTACCGTCGGCTGATATGTCTACTGCGGATGGTTGTCGATTATCTTAATTATCATACGCTACGACGTGCAGACTCTGTATTTTTAGTTAACCTTCTGCTGATTAACATCGCTGTCAACCATGTTTTCAGTTTTCATACTGTTTTATTTTGTTGACTTGATATTGTTTCAATGCGGAATTGTCTTCGTGTGTCTGCGGATATGAACTGCACTGAATTGGAATCGAAAGATGCGAGACGGCATCGTACGCAAGCCCGAAGATGCATGGTATCCCAACGTCATGATACGATGGTCACATTTCAGTCGACAATCCGCGGGAACACCGTTGGCCTGCGTCAACCGTAAGAAGGCCTGGAGTTGCAACGGCATGCAGGGCGCGCTGGGTAGTTCCATCTCGGCGACACGGCACCTTGAGAAACAAAGCCGTGCATCCGCGCTACGCGGGGCTTGTTCGAGTTTTAAGTAAAAGGCCTCCTTGATCCTAGCGCAGTGCAGGTTATACTTAGCATGCAGATAGAGTTCTCTTACGTGCAGACGTCTCCGTTGTCTTCATTTTGCGATCCCCGCTGGGCAGCTGGCAACCTCAAGTGGCCCGCGGTGAAGATATCTCGGGATATCCAGTGAAAGATGCCCATCCGATAGGGCTTGGCCTAGATTGTCCTCATAGATGATCGAGTCGCAACTTCGTTATTCCGTCATCACGAACGTGTAGATAAAATTCATGATTCTGCCGCGAAGACAGATACGCACCTACTTTGCCGATGAATCCCAGTTCTGACTAAGTTCTAGCACAAAATGCACGAAAGGGAATAGCAGGCATCAACAAAGTACCAATGCCGAAGATTTTCATTACAAGAGGCACGAAGCCATAACCTGGAGAACAAGATGCATGCAGCGTAACGAATCAAAAAAATTGAGAGTACCCACCACATATTTGCGGAGAAGAAGCGCGCACAATCGATAAACGCATGATGAAAGACAAGGCAAGTGCACGAAAAGAACACAGGCTGAGCCGTGAGAGAATTCTAACTATCGTCGCCGAAATCACAGTCTTTGAGGTAGCCAGTGGTCCTTCAAGTTCCTCGCGACGTCTTCCTCCGCGAAATGGATGCTTTGATGCTTTAGACCCGGTCGTTGTGTCGATGGACCACCGCTTTCCCCAGATAATCCCAAGAGAAGTGCGCGACCTTGAGAAAGCCATGGCTGAGTCAGTGCCTCTACTTCATCCGCGTCCGAGACATAATCAACGCCCTCCAAAAGGGACTGTGTTTCGTCACGAGTTTCCCCGGTCAAAAATTCCAAGGCTGGAAGAGTTTGATCAGGAAACGGCTGCGCAATATCGCCGTGATCACTATACATGGAATAGTCCCGAGAGTGATCCAAGATTTTCGGATTTTCGGATGTATCGAAGCCCGAATCCAAGACTGCCTGATCATGCATGTAGTCTTGATGGCTCTCCATTTCATCAAAACCAAACAAAGCGTTTGCCCAGTAAGAACCCTCTTTGTACCTTCTGTAGTCGTCGCTGCCGCCAAAGTTCAAGTGAAAGTTACCCAGTGCGTCCGGCTCTTCAACATCGCCCAGATGATGCATCAACGGCAGATGCAGAAGATTTTCCTGAGGCCGTTGTCTGAAATCACCCTGAGCTTCTGAATGAATGTCAGTTTCCAGGGAAAGTTGATGATCATCGCGAGGTATGGCTTCCTTGTAAAAACCGTCTCTATTCCAAGGTGAATATAAGCTTGATGTGCTACGAATCACATCGGGATGGAGGTCATCTGCTTCAAGTTCCTGGAGTGCCCGTTCCAGAGAATTGGGAGACGAACAGGTCTTTGATTGACAGACTCTGAGAGATGTCGATGAACATGAGTGCGGCTGGATTTTGGTAACAGTCATGTCCAATGACGTGACAGGGGTGGCCGACCTGGCTTCATGAAAAGAATGCACATCTTTGCTGGAGTTGTTGTCGTTGTCATCGCCAGGTATAGGGGAGCATTCAGGAATCGAGTCCATTTGGAGAGTTGGAAGGGGAGGGTCTGGTGCAGTGGTCGTAAAGTACTTGGATAAGGAATGACGTAGAGCAATTTGTGAGGCAGACTCCGAAGGACCAAGAGACGAATCAAGTTGCCTGTCACCTTCACGGACAGACCCTGTTCGGCTTCGAGGCCGCGTGATAGATCCCATAGCACCCGTTGAATGGCTCCGACAAGACAGAGCTCTGGACGAGTTCCTTGAGTTTTGATTGGACTTGACCATTGCAAGATTGTCGGCAAGCCCTTGTGTCGTTCGCCGTCGACGAGGAATATCCATGACACGGGCTCCGTTATTGCTGGATCTGCAGGATATCGAGCCGCCAGACTCAGAAGGCAGGTCCCGACCTTCAATCTCTATATCCCAGACCTCGGAACATGAAGTCCTGTGCATGACTGCTTTCGCTTTGGAATTCATTGGTCGGTCATCGGATGTGGCATTGTCTTCTGAGCCCAAACGGTCCAGTGATGCCTGCCTGTGAACGGGCTTTATCTTACCTCTATCGCGTCGCAATTTTGCTCTACCTTTGGGAGCCGGTGTAGATGGGAGGCATCCTGCTTCAGACGAACGTATTGAACGAGAGCCACAACTAGAAGGAAGCCGCGACGGATGCTTGCACTTTTGAACAACAGGTTTTGTGGCGCCGGTGTGATTCAAAAATCGGGTTTCGGAAAAGGTGTTCTTGAGTTCTTTACGAGAGAGGCTTTCATTAGTGCTGCAAATTATCTCTCATATGAAACGTGTTACCCTTAGGTTTGGGAGATTTGCGGATAACAATATCGGTTCTGAGAGAGGCTTTTCCCTTATTAAATACTCCAGGACCAGCACCTGGTACCATCTAGAGCAGATTCAATTCTCAAGCTCGAAAGCCAAAATGAGCGGTGGCACGCACCGTCAGCCTGTTTTTACCCACATTCGTTGCCGAAAAGCCATGCATGAGAGCTAGGCCGGCGGGTATCTTTGCCAGGTTATTTTTTTTTCGAACGCCCTTCCTCTCGTGCGCACCCTCTTTCGACTGAATTCCCTCCTCGTCTGAGATCGAAGAAGAGTGGGATGCTGGCGATGCGATGATGATTCGTTTTGAGCGTTTCCGTTTCCTTCTCTGGGCCAGTCCTTGAGGGATCGTATGTTCAATGATGTTACCGTTAAAGGTGCAAGAAACTTACTCATAGCTCGTTCCTCATCAGATTCATCATTTGCAAGGCGTTTCTTGGAGGATCGGTTTAAGGATGATGATTTGGGCCCAGATATACCCCTCGCTGTAGTCTTCCCGAGTTTCAGAGAATTTTTTGTCCTGAGGGCAACGTCCAGATGTGTGGCGTTCGATAAAGGTGATTTGAGTGGAAGTTTGAAAGCCGATTTTTCCATCTCTTGCGACGACTTAATTCCATGAGCATGTTTCCGCGTTGTGAAGGTGTCTGAAACACATTGCCCTCGGGAGTCATCATTGATGTTATCGACAGCCGCAGTCCGAGGCTTTAAGATAGGTGTTGCAAATCCAGATTCACGAATGAGAGGATCAGGACGTCGGTCTTGCTCGCATGCGCCGGCGCTCCAGGAATCCAGCACAGCACGGCCTTCGTCAGCATGAGCTCTAGAGAAACGTGCCAAAGAGGATATATACGAGTGGACCACATCTTCCCTTCTCGACTTTGAAGATCCCAAGAGCTGAAGCGTTGAGGGGGTCAACCTGTGATCGTCCTGCATTAGGACAACATATAGAATCCTATTTTTTTATCACTTGATTCAGGGAACGAAGGAGACAAAAAACAGGGTGGTCTTACACTGTGTCTGCCTGCTGTTGGATGTAAATCAGAGGGCAACTTTTTGAACGCTCAGCCTAGTGCGTGGCAATATGGCTTATAAATCAGAGACGTCATCGTTTTCACCCCCTCCTCCTTCCTGTCGGTTCACACATTGTGTGAGTATTGTGTGACCTCGATTTTTTGGACGTAATGTTTGATCTCAGTCTTTGTTGATCGAATAATTTCAGCAGCACTCATCAAATCCCGCCGATCTGTATGACAGATGGATCAACCTCACCGAGAGAACAAGCATTTACATGATTCTGTGTTACTCATGGCTCTACTAGGCGACAAGTCACAAGAGGCGAATCGACGATCGAACTTTGCAATTCCCAAAAATAGTGAGTCTTCATGCATGTCATGGATGGCATGCTGTTCAGGCAGTGTAAACGAAGTACATATTCCTGTTCGTCGTATATCAGTAATGAGCGCCGAGCGTTAGATAAGTAACACTCACTGCTTATCGGTCAGATCCATGAAAGCATGACGCTCCCGCTCTTTCTGAACTTCCGCATCGGACCAAACATGACGAAGTTTCTCATCTTCCAACGCCTTGCGTTTCTTCGAGTTCAGATGGACGTTTATGAAACGTAGCAAAAAGCAAACACCGAGCTGAACGGTAAGGAGCACCATGATGGCAATTTTTCCTGGGATATAAGCTGGCGCATCTTTAGGAAGAAAGATTTCTGTTCCTATGATATTGCCTAGGCTGAATGTGAACATTGTTAACGCGTTGATGGTCACCTATTACATGTCGACATCCAGCCCACGGCGGTAGAGGCGAACGCATATAACGAACCTTCTTGGTATGACCGCTCGTGTTGCTCGCATTGTAGGCATAGACAGTGGACAAAGCGCTTCCAAATGTGCTGATTAGATATGTACCTATTGAGATTTTTGCATCAGGTCACGAAGTCCTGAAGCAAAATACACCTACCAAGCAACAAAGCACCCTTCTTTCCGGAGTCATTGAGGCCAATGAGCATAGCTATAAGAAGTGTCACTTGAGAGAATGGTATCGTTTGATCGTCAAGTTATACTAACCAGCTCCTACAATTGTGGGCACTAAGGCGAATACAATGGGAAGCATTCGTTCATTCTATGAGGAGCGAATCTCGTCAATCCTTTGGCCTTGCACGAAGTGAGCAGGCATGCAACCTTCTTGTCTGAGTACCAGGCACAGAGAAGAGTCGTTACCGCTGCAATTGCACCGCCGGGCGTGCCCAATATCAGGGTCTGCTTAGAGCTAAAAAAAATTGATCAGATATCATCAGTTTCTCCTATCGCCTAGGTTCCATTCATGAATTGATACGTACGTGTATCCGAAGCTCCTAACGATTTGATTACTGACTGAGAGGATACCAACGTTAGGTTGTAAACATGAGGATTGGCGATCGAATCAACACACAATTGCTGAGGCCGCCATTCGGGATGCTAGCTGTGTTGGCTGATAAGAGAGTATGACCCCGGAAACAATTGAAAAGTCGCTCACTCAACATGGTCGTCAGCACAATCAGCCATGTGCGAACATCCAGCAATGTCTCCTTCACTTGATCCATTTTGAATGTCTTGTTTTCTGTACCTCCTTGGTCATCACGCACACGTTCCAGAGCGGCAATTCTCTCTTCCTGTGTCAGATTCTGTGCATGCACCGGAGAGTCAGGCATCCAGAGGAGCACACATATGCCAACGCCGATTGCGAGGCCGCCGAGGACGATGTATATAATCTTCCAAGGAGCGAGGCGATGCCCATCATAGAACGATATTCCCTAGATATAGTTCAGTCTCGCTATTCGGTTCTCATGGGAGACAGACACCCACATATGCGACGAAGCCGCCGAATATGCTCGTCAGCCCATTCTAGAATATGTCCGTCAGAGGTTACATTCAACAAGCTAACGGTTGCATATACCATGACATAAAACCAGGAGATGCGAGTCGCCTGAAAATACAACTCAATCCTATCCACTACGGATCGAAGCTCAGTTATGGCACACCTGTTCATCTTTCTTGTAGAACATCGAGATGATCAGGACGAGAATAGGTGCAACACACGACTCGAACATCCCTTGATAACATGCATGATCACAGCGCGTAAGACGAGGTATAATGTCCGAGACGCTTACCGAGAAGGAAGCGAAGAGCAAAGAAGGCACCGAAACTCGACGTTGTTGCGTGTAGCATCAATACGATCCCCCAAAGGACAATGTTGACGCCTGATATGGATGAGCTTGGAGCTCGGAGCTGTACTCGCGATAAAGACACACCAAGGTACTTGGCTAGTCGTAGTTTCTGAGATATATATACGGTAGGAAACTCCCATACAAGAAACCCTATAAAGCAATGTGAGTTTTGGGTGTGAAGTGGCTAATCTTCACGCGCCTAGATAAAATGCCATTGATACAAGGTTGTAGTCCTGCAGAGTACATCAGCACCAACAAGGCCCAGAAAAGGTGCTAGTAGGATTGACCTGTCCTCCAATTGGAAACTCCATGATACTAAGATTTGAATCAGACGATATTTAATTGTCTGTCAATGTGAATACCCACCTCGCATAATTCAACGAAGTCTTGTCACTAGTGCTGTCAGCACACAGCATCCCGACCTTGAAACGTGCAATCTCTCACAGGAATTGGGTAAAGTATACTGCGGCACATAACGGTGGGATCCACCGATCCTTGTCGCACCATGACATCAATCAAACGCTCGAGCGACGAAGATCAAACTCATGCGGAATCAAACATACCAGCTTTCCCCGTAACTGTAAATTGTACTCCTCGCTGAATTGGGCTTCTCTCTCCTTCCCAACAAGCTTGAGTGCCTCATCCCCATCAGTAACAGATACGACAGATTCAGAGGCATTGTGTTTCTCATCAGTCTTAACGAGTTCCGTCGAGGCAGAACGCTTCTCTGAAGATACGAAAGGTTGCATGAATATGAGCTGTGGAAGTACGAAGGAGACAAAGAAGATTTTCTCGCCTATGATAAGGAAACTCCCCTTAAGACGCTCTCGTGCATCCATCACTTTTAAGGATATTGCACCCGAAGAGCGCCTCAGAAGTGGGTCGCATATTGCGTGTGAGATCCAGGACTAAAGCTGTCCTGTACCAGATAAGAGATCAATGAAAGTCACCAGATAGCGCCTGAATATGCCGCAAGATTCCCGTTCCACGTGAGCCATTCAACGAGGCGAAATATGGAATAATCTGAACTTGTCTGTCTGAAGTTAACACCTGAAACTGGTGGCCGCAGGAATCTTGCTTAAAAGAAGTTGTCACAACGTGACATAGCCTTCTGAGTTTTCATGCTCAGCATACTGATGAATAATCCAAATGACTAGGTAAATCTATAAGAAAATGAAGGACGAACGACCATATATAAATACATGCATGATGGCTACTCTGACTCCCTACTTATAGTTTCTGGACAATAATGGCTGATGCCGCACCACCCTATCACATAAAGTCAGCGTATATAAGAAAGCTTCACCAACACAGGACTTACACCATTGCAGACGGCCGCAGCTCCATACTCTCCAGATTTCAGGGCGTGGACGAGAGAGACAACGATACGAGAGCCAGAGTTACCGATGGCGTGACCGAGAGCAACAGCGCCACTAGAGGACAATAAAATCAGCTGGTTCAGTAGACAGTCTGTGAACGAAAACGCACCCGTTGACGTTGATCTTTGAAGGATCAATGCCCAACACCTGCTCGGCAACTCGGATGACAACCGAAAACGCTTCGTTGATTTCCCAGGCAGCAATGTCATTGACAGTCAAGTTCGCCCTCTTCAGAGCAATAGGGAGAGCATGGGTAGGAGCCTCAGGGAAGTCGATAGGGTCGACGCCGGCATCAGCAAATGCTGGGAAGAAGTTAGCCATTACTCCTAGCGAAGAATTGAACCGCGCCTACAGATGACCTTGGCCAAAGGCTTGACACCCAACTCCTTCGCTCTCTCAGCCGACATAAGGATCAGAGCCGAGGCACCATCGTTCAAGTTCGAAGAGTTGGCAGCAGTAATGCTACCGCCCTTTTTGAAACTCGGCGACAAGGTCGGGATCTTCTCGAAGATGACCCGCTTGTACTCTTCGTCCTCCTTCACGATTGTGTCACCCTTCCTGCCCTTGATGGTCACAGGAGCGACCTCGGCATCGAAAGCGCCGGACTTCCAAGCACGGTCCGCTCGCTTGTACGACTCGATCGCGTGGGCATCCTGAGCCTCACGACTGACGCCGTATTTCGCCGCTGTAGCCTCGCCGCAGTTCCCCATGGCGAAGTTGTTGTAAACATCCCAAAGACCATCGTTCTCAAGAGCGTCCTTAGTCTCGAACTTGCCAAAAGTAGGGTTTTGGCGGGGAATCAGGAAGCTGGGAAAAGACACTTTAGACTGATACCTTCGTCACGACACGTAGGGACTCACGGAGCATTACTCATACTCTCCATCCCGCCGGCGACTACAACGCTCTTATAGCCAGTCGAGATAGTCTGGGCAGCGAGCATAATTGACTTCATGCCGCTGGCGCAGACCTTGTTAACGGTTGTAGCATCGGAAGTAGTCTTCATGCCAGCAGCGAGAGCAACCTGGCGAGCAGGGGACTGGCCAACACCAGCCTGAACGACGTTGCCAAAGTAAATCTCCTCGACGACAGCAGGGTCGACCTTAGACTGCTCGAAAGCATGCTTGAGGGCGACCGTGCCGAGTTGGGGAGCAGTGAGTGATTTGAGTCCGCCGTTGAACGAACCGACGGGCGTCCGGGATGCAGCGACGATGACAACTTCAGGCGTGGAGGAAGACTGATGGACGTGTGATGGTTAGATCAGAGCACCGGGATCCACTGAACTGTTGGAGACGAACCATTAGGCGAACGAAGTTTGGAAGACGGCGGAGGTGATGGGAGGAACGAGAGGATAGTGCGAGGCGAGAGGCAAGCATCGTTATGTCTTATATATATCGTGCGCCAGCGGCGGGAATGCGACCACCCCGGAAATGGACCAATCTGATGAAAGGATATGCGAGCGTTCCACTGCGATCGTACGACTGACACAGAGCCGATTATTCAGGAAACAGTCTTCAACCTGGCGTCACTTTGAATGTTTCGAATTCGTCGGGTAGCCGAACGACGAGCGAGTCTTATATACTCCTCGCATTCATGATCCGGTGCCCAGTGACCATTCTCATGTGAAAAGTATCATTCCGGGAAACCCAACGTCAATTCACTGTACGCAGAACTACAGGAAGGGAGAAAATCGCTCATGGGTTCAAGTCAACGACATTACCAAGGAGCATGAACCAGATCTCCATATATCGGATCAACCCTGCGTCTCCTGCCCACCGTGTAGGGCCCTCCTCGGGCATCACCTCGGCCATAACTTCAGATGTCAGCTCGGCAAGAGCCGCCGGCGTTTCGCACGGGTGGATATACCAAGACGGCGTTCCAAGTGTGGGGTGATCGCCTTGGGACAACAGCGGAAATGGTGAGCTGCTACTGCTGAGCGCGAATGCTGTGACCTCTGTCTCTGCAAAGGCATGTCGACGAAACAAGGCAGTTTTCATGATCTGCGCTAACTCAAAAGGAGATCCTTCTGGACTTCGCTGAGAGATGATTCGACAAGCAACAAATGTAGCTACACACTTGAATCATGAGCGGTGAAGTAGAAGACTGGAACTTGGAAAGTCGGAGAGAAGACCACGCTTTGGGTCGAGATGACAGCTTCGGTGGCAGAAAATGAGGACGTGGCTTCATCATCATTAGACGCCATGGAGGCATCATCAATAAGCTCCTCATCCAGGCTGTGGTCCAGATGCTGTTCCCTCATAGAAAAGATAACGGAGCGAGAAAGAAAGCCAAAACCATTCACTCTCTGTGATGGGCGTCAAGACCGAGATAAGCAGAAATGGGCACTTCAACGCACGGCATGTTCTGACCATTCCCAACCTCTACAGCAAGCATGAACTAAACTAGGCCCATGAGAGTTATATTTGTGCAGGAAAGCTTTGCATGCTTCCTGAAACTGAGGTCGAGTGAGCGTCGAGGAAGGAAGCATTAAGTGAGAGTGGCGTGGGAAAATGGCTTACAGTTGTCAGAATAAGGTTCACAAGCCACCCAAGCTTACTGCACGTTGCCGTTGACCGCTGGAAAGCCAAACGCTCCCGCCGTCAGTAATATCAAAACAAAGCCCGTCCAAGTGCCGGCTTCGCGGTCTATCATTCACCGCATAACACTCTTTGGCGAATCATGGCTGTAGGGAAGGTGCGTATCTTCCCCAAAAGTTTCAGCTGGGATGTCATATTGAGATCGTATGTCTACAGAATAAGCGCTTGTCTAAGGGCAAGAAGGGTATCAAGAAAAAGGTCGTGGACCCTTTCTCTCGCAAGGGTAAGACATATATTTCGTTCGGTCTTAAGACGTTGTCTAACGAGGATATTGTGTTAGAATGGTATGACATCAAGGCGCCATCTATCTTCGAGGTCAAGAACGTGGGCAAGACCCTCGTCAACCGCTCTTCAGGCCTGAGTGAGTAGCGTCATGGCACTCAGTCTCATTACGATGCTGACTTCATACTTGCAGAGAACGCTAACGATTCGCTCAAGGGGCGTATTGTGGAGTTCTCACTGGGTGACCTGAACAAAGATGAGGAGCAATCCTTCCGCAAGGTCAAGCTCCGGATCGATGAGGTTCAGGGTCGGAATTGCTTGACCAACTTCCACGGCATGTCCTTCACCTCCGACAAACTTCGATCCCTGGTCCGCAAATGGCAAACTCTTATCGAGGCGCATGTCGACGTGAAGACTACCGACGGTTATCTCCTCCGTCTTTTCGCCATTGGTTTCACCAAGCGTCGTCAGTCGCAAGTAAGGAAGACGACTTACGCACAGACGAGTCAGGTGCGGGAAATCCGGAAGAAGATGTTTGAGATCATGACGCGGGAGGCGACAAGCTGTGACCTGAAGGAGCTGGTTCAAAAGTTTGTACCGGAGGCGATTGGGCGGGAGATCGAGAAGGCGGCGCGGAGCATCTATCCCCTTCAGAATGTCTACGTTCACAAGGCGAAGATTTTGAAAGCGCCTAAGTTCGATGTCTCCAAACTGCTCGAGCTCCACGGCGAGTCAACAGATGTAAGTACTGCCGTCCCCGAAACATTTCTTTCGTTGCTGATTCCCCCAAAGGAGACGGGTACGCGGGTTGTGAAGGACTTCAAAGAGCCAGAGGTCTTGGAGTCTGTTTAAAAGCTTTGTTTTTCTATTCACGTCTGTATCGTCATGCTTTCTTCTCCTATGCTGCGCGGGTATCAATCTATGAGCATCATGATATTCTAAGCCGCAAAATAAATTCGTGTCCATGAGCGACCACCGCCCAATTTTTCCAGTCTGGCTTTTACGTGGTCAGGTGATGCATAAATTATCCACCGTATTGATCAGTAAAATCATCATCGCACTCCTGAGGTGTATCTTGTGCAAGACCATGGCAGACGTCGCGTACCTGAAGAGCCTACTCAAGGAGCATCCCGATTTCCCCCAGAAGGTGCTGGACTTCTTCTAGTCAGTGTCGCCATACGCTGAACTCTCTGCATAGGGGGTAAATTTTCTCGACCTCTTTCCCTTGTTAAGGAATCCAACAGCCTTCGAGACGCTCATAACGCGTTTCGTCTACCACCTCACCTCCGAAACGCTATTCAAGGCACCTTCCAAGAAAATTGATGTCGTCGTTGGCCTTGACGCGCGAGGATTTTTGCTCGGGCCCATCATCGCAATGAGGCTCGGTGCTGCGTTTGTGCCTGTTCGGAAGAGAGGCAAGCTTCCCGGTCAGTGCATACAGGCATCATACGAAAAAGAATATGGAGTGGTGAGTGACAATTTTCTCGAATTGGCAGGACTGTTCATACATGGACGGGACGTATTGCCCATTCTTGTAGGATGTGTTCGAAATGCAAGCAGACGCAATCGAAGCGGGCCAGACAGCTGTTATCGTAGACGATCTCATGGCCACAGGCACGTTTCATCCGAATCAATGCTGTCTTAATGCCTGACGTATCTATATCAATCTTCGTATGCAGGTGGTTCTGCGAAAGCTGCCGGGGAACTAGTTGCGAAGTTGGGCGGAAAGACCCTGGAGTATCTTTTCGTGATTGAGCTGACGTTCCTTAATGGCGGGGACAAACTTGACGCACCTACTTACTCAGTCATCAAAGCAGATCACTGAATATTTTTCATCCTACATGTTTAGATATCATCTTATACAAGCTTGTACGGATACATCCTTATTGACCGGTTTAGACATCTATACCAATAATCTTGTATTTAATAATGGATGTCCGTTGAGATACAGAACGCGATCTGACGGAGCCCCCTTCGCTTGATGATCCTCGTGCGCATCATTCCGCTCAGGTGGTCGAACAGTATGGCCCCCAGACTCGACACTCACTACGACACGCCCGAGACCTTGGTCATCCACCAAATCCATCATGGTAGACACCTTGTGCCCGTCCGATTCTCGCAGGACCACCATGACCATATCGTCCAAAGAGGATCCAACGGCCTCTAAATCTTTTTCATCCGCTGACGGATTAATGCCGATCTCATTGTCTGTGAGAACAACGACTCCCGACGCGCCGGCAGCATGAGCCATCTTTAACTTCTCCAGGAACGTGCATTTTCCGCGGTGGACGAGGATGGCTTCGTCGTTGTAGGCGCGCTCATATGGTAGGCATCCAAGGGGGTTGTTCGAGTCGTGGACTAGATTAGTTCCTTCGCCATGGCCAAAATTTAACGGCTTGGAGTCTAACGATGGAGGTTTCGATGGATTTGCGCCGAACATGGCCGTATGCCCCGTAATATCCACGCTAGTTGTGAATTCATTCATGCTAGGTTGGACCTGGAACATCGGATCCACAAAGTCGACGAAGAAGCGAAGCCGCACGTCAGGATAATGTGACTCCTCCGTATCAGGCTTGTGGCTCTTTGCGACTGGTTTTAGAGCGAGAGCTGTGTCGTTGATATAGACAATCTGCCCGCTATGGATTGTGTGTAAACCAACTGCGAAGGAAGCACTCAACACGCGGCAGGACTTGAGAGCAAGGAAAAAGCGCTCACGCTTGGAAACATCGTATCCTCTACCATCAAGCCGACTGACAATCCGAGTTCGCAGGCCAGAAATATTATGCACGATGAAGCCGTCGGAAACAGAAGCGATCTTCTCTCTGCCAGGACTAGGATCCTCCACAGTCAATTTACCATCGGCAGACAAGATGAAGTCATACGACTGAGTTGGCGGTGGGTAATTAGATGGTGCCGACAGCTTCAGCATAGCACGATGCGAACTCACGAACAAGTCTACCTGAGGTACTTCGCACCACCCATTTGGGTGCCAAGAGTCTTTATCCTGATCCGATGGTGGCATTCCGATGAGATAGCTAGTATAGTCAACATCGGAGCGCGAATAGATACCAAGAGTTAACCCCGGTAACCCCTCCTTCCCAATAGAGACAGGTTGATATGCAGGGCATTGATGACTTTCATTCCGACGAAGTTTTCTCACAGCAGACGACATAGGCTTGAGGTGTTCTTGCCCCAGTAGCAAAATATGTCCCTCTGTGGTGAACACATAGTTCGAATCATCCGTATGAAGGGGATTTGACTCGTCAAACAATAGAAAGAGATACTACGTATGGCTCAGCATCGATCAAAAGTAGGATAAGAAGGTAAAAATACCTTGAGCGTTTCTGAGAGGACAAATGATTCCATGCGATCATCCCGTTGATTATCTCTGAGGTCACGAATGCCTGTAAGGCCACACTCGACCTTCGCTCGAATGGTGATATCGTAGAGTATCCGCTCTCCGATATCAAGATATAATGGGTCATGAGTTGCCTAGAATGGCTTCAGAAATGTAAGATAAAGCAACGAGACACTGCCTTACACGATATAGATACCATGTAGATTCCACAAACTCTTCAAATGCAGCTTTCATTAGCTGTGCAGTACCCATAAGGAAAAGGGAATGGGGCCAACCTGGTCGTAGCGGAAACTGGAACGAAGTTGCGGTCTTAAAATTCATGTCCCATACTTCAGGAAGTCCCGAGTGCTTTCTCCACAGCTGCCAATCTGTGCCAGCTTCAATAGAGGAGATGACACTCTTGTAACAAAGACTCACAAGTCATATGCGATTTGATAGCATTATCGACATCCCCAGCAAGTACTTGAAGGCCGGGCCAGAAAGCAGACAGGGAGTCCACAGTGGAATACGCAACGTCACCCGTATGGATATTAACACGCCGATACTAAACAAGGGTTCAAATACGATGCGGGAGGAGCGAATTTGTTACGCACCCATAGTCCATCGGCGGACCTCGCATACCTCATGATAGCAGCATACGAATCATTCCATACGTCTAAAAATTCGTGATCACCTAGTCATCTCGGTCAAGTCCATATTGTCATGATAGTTGAACCACCCTACCACTGAGAATGTACCATTTTAAGGCGTACTCAAAAAAAGAATCAATGCCTGCTCCAATTCCGCTCACTTCCGGGTATAACCAAGTCTAGGAAGCCAAAAATCAGCAAAACTCGAAGGAAATACCACAATGAACCCCACGAACTCCACTCCAGATATTGATCGTGTTCCCGACAAGTCCTATATCCGATTTTCGGTTCCAGATAGCAAAGAAAGCTTTGCGCGCCGCCTTTTCAAACCTGTCGTCGCCAGTAAGCCGGCTAAGCGTAGCAAACTCAAGTATCAGGGATCCTCCGCCAGCTGAGCCTGTTGGTGCATAAATTTCAGAATACAGATTTAGTGACCAGTCTAAGCAAAACAAACCAACAACTCTCTATGCTTTCACCTCTGGGTACGCCGTGGCGGAGGTTCGTCTAAATAGTGTTCATGAATGCTAGATTTTTCAGAAGTACACGACGGTACACACCCTTGCATACGGAATTCCTGTGGGAGTCGAAAATGCTGGCAAGAACCTCTCCCCAAGATCGTGCGCCATGGATAGCAATTCGCCATTATACCAGGGTAAGTAGAACGGCTGATCCCGCCGACTTGCAAATATGTGTGCTGACAGTAGCCCACCCAACACGCGGATGTTGGTTTCGAATAATTGCGGTTTAGTGTTGACGTCAAAAGAAACCCAATCCATGGTCTTCCGAACTGCGTCTTCGAAGCCACGGCGATCGTTCAGGACGACAAGCGTATCCAACGAGTCTATTAGAGTGAGTGAAAAATTGCCTGCCACATCATTGAATGCGATGTTGTCTCTTTATAGGTCGATGCTGTTAGTCGGTTGCAATTGAGTGTGGATGTAACTCACGGACTATCCCAATCGGGTCCCCTTCCCGTACACGACAGAGGAGATAACTACCCGGAGACATGAGGCAGGGAGCAACAGCTGTAGATATATAATGACTGCTACCTCATCCAATGGCCAAGCTGTGTTAATGGAGGGTTAGGCTGAAATGAAAGAGAGCAGGTGAAGGTGCTTGCCGAATCGCATGTAGCTGTTATAGCCATGATACCAAAGATCACGGACCTTATTCCTGGTCATGTTTACACTGGGCGCAAAGATGAGTTAGCAACGTAGGACATACCGCGTATCCAACTTTCTGCTTGTAGTCCATTGAGCTCGTACAAGACCCGGTGTACTGGTATGACCCCATCTATATGCTTCCAGGGCGACAAAGAGGACAGCCAGAAATATTTCCGGCCATCGTAGTAGCCAATTCATCCAGCGTGACCGAACTCGACGTTGTGGGCTGGGAAAGGGGGATTTCAAGCCCGCCAAACCAGACCCCGCAAAGGACAAACGACGTGGCGGTTTACCAAAACGGGAGTGATCTGACAAACTGAATCTCGCAACCCGTGATTCCAAACAGCTCTTACACGCACAAGTAACCCAGCGCCAGGCGCCTCATACAAGCGCGATTCCCGTCATGAGCACAGTATCCGATGTTTCTAGTAAGCTGGGTGAGTACATGCTCAAGGGTTGGGTGAGGACGTCACTTCCTTTCTACATGGTCCTGCGCTTACTAGTCACTATCCAAATTTCCAGGTTTTGACCGACAGATCATGTCCTACTCCCGGATGCCGTGTCCCATTGATGCGCTCACCTAATGGACAAAACCCAGTGACTTGGTTTTGTGCGAACTGCGAAGGGAGTTCAGCTGGTGAGTACCCCAAAGTGCTCTCTTTCCGCCGCACTGAACATGGATGTCATGCAAGCACATCAATCTACTCAGTCTACAGCTTCGACCACCGACTCTGTTAGACATGGACAGTCATCGCCTAGCATCTTATCCAGCACCCATTATTCACGCCCCTCGACTCCCCCAACCGAAGTGTCCAGCACCTTGAGCTCACCCACGTTTGCTCTTCCTGCTGAGACTGCGGAGATCATTCATCGACGGCAACAATCTGACCTTGCTTCAGCCGAAATCGGAAAACGTCTGCTGAAGGGATGGGCCATGTTAGCAGATGAATGTCCAACGACTACCTGTTATGGCATACCGTTGGTACGACCGCCGAAAGTTGGTGGGGAGAAGGATCCAAGGAAGGTGTGCTACCGAATTCTATTCGACCTTTTCATCGTGACTAAAAGCCACGTTTGAAAGGAATGCGTTGTGTGTGGGAACATATATGTAGACGAGAAGGACTCTCAAGGTTTTGATAGACTCATACCAATTGAGCTTGGCACTCGTCAGCAGTCACTACGTCCTGGGTTCGGTACAGACCCTTTGAGGAGCTCCTCGCAAGATAAAGGTAAAGCCGTCGCTCGTGATGAAACGCCAGTGGTACGTCTCACTCGCTCCTATCTTTTCTCCTTTTGTAAAATTTCAGGGTAGGCAACTTCTTCTTCCTTGCCTCACGTTCCACCACCCTCGTCGAGATCACGCAAGGTATGTGGTTCTATCTGTGAGAAAATTCCGTGTTCCTTACGCTTGTCTACTCGTGTAGGCTCCTCATCCGTTAATTTTATCACAGACCAAAGTAGCGCCAAATGTTACCCCAGCCGACGCGATGGTGCGTTCTCACGTATGATCTGTCGATCGCAGCCTTACATGTTTCTCGCATAGCTTCAACATATGTCATCACTCACGCAAACTGTCCTTGACGCATCTGTTCAATCCTTAGAGTCCAGTCTAATGGCGCTCTCACAGCGATTATCATCGCTCGCAGATCAAACGATCATCGACCCGTCATCAATTGCTCAGACAGCTGATGCCATGAGCAAGATTGCACAGGCGCTGTCTTCGCTCAAACAATTGCAATGAACAAGTGGATTGGTAGTCGCCATATTTCTAATCAACCAACAATGCTGTGTCTCGAGATCAGGCGTTCTTGGTATCACTGGTTGGTACATGTCTAATGACGCGAAATTCTATTTTTTGCCTTTTGTTTGTTTAGGACGCAGTGGCTGCTTGCAACATTTGAAATGTTTTAACACGGGTTCAGTAGTTGTTGGTCTGATTCGCTGTCTATGGAGACAATTTAAAACATAGATCAACAAGACTGAAACACGGCATACACAGAAAACCTTATCTAGGTTAGACTTCATAGCGCAACTTAGTTTAAAAAAGTCCCTTGGGTGCGCAGTAAGATGCTCTTTTCGTTGAGCTTATCTACTTATAGCCCACCCGGCGACATTATGTCCTGTGACATTGCAGCATGGCTGCCGCATGGTGTCGCCTACATGTATCCATAGGTCTCTGCTATATGAGTCTTGCCTGGACCACGAAGAGCATACTTTGTCAACTGACACCCTGCACCCCATGCCCCACTTCAACGTCTTTAGATCGCGCAGGATAGAGAACTCAAGTATAACAGAGGATTCAGATTCTTTCAATGATGGCCAGATGTCGCGACCTTCGGAACATAGGCAGCAGCCTCCCTCTGGCTTTCGTTCAATCCTTGCAAGAAATCGTAGAGCAAGACCTCAGGTAGGGACTCAGCTTCGGCATTGAGGCTTCTGACTCACTCACCATCTTGACCAGACAAATGCTCATACGGACGACGAGGTGAGATCCTCGGATATGGATCGCCAGTTGCAACTGCGTTCATTGAAGCAGAAGATTCTAGGAATGGCAATTGTTAGATCGCCCTCCCAATATGCGTACCACTGTCGAGGATTATTCGTCAGAAGAGGAGTCAGCTCCGAGTGATGTGACGGATAGCTCCATGCATTATATCTCAGAATCGTCTGCAGTCGACAGTCGAGTGCCTCTGGTCGAACGAGAGGACGAGCCTATGTCCAGCCGCCTATATGAGCAATTCTCCAACCCTGCAACACCCCATGCATCCCATGTCACCCGCCTGGAATTGCAGGACCGCGATGTCGAAGACCACCATCGGTCGAATGGAAGCCCACGTCCATACATGGATGTTACTCCGATGCCCGGTCGATGGCAGCCTTTGGATATATCAGCAACTCAACAGGATGCGTATCACCACCCCAGTCATTCTACACATGCAAGTGCAGTCTTCATGATTCAGGTGACCCGTCTCTTAATTTTGAACGATCCTCCTCGCGAGTTTAGCCTCCAATATCTCACAGCCCTGCACTCAGCAGCAGCTCAGCCAGCATCGTTTATACATTGGACGATGGTACTCGCGTACAGGTAACAATATTTGAACGGCATCTCGTGATGTATTCTGACTGGTGTATTAGGTTCCTACAGCGTCCTATCAAAGAGGGAGGTCGTCTCATAGGCAGGCAAACCGTAAAGATAAGACATACTACATCATACCTCCTGGCATGAATGTTATATTTCGAGACAAGGATGGAAGTGAGATCACACGGTGAGCCGGTTCATAAGTCATATCAAACTTCAGTGGTGTTGATGTTATCTATACGCTGATCCTCAGCGTAGGAGATTTTACTGGTACCAGTACACCTATGCGATACCAAGAAGCGCCAATCATTCTTAGAGATGAAAGTGGCCGTATCATTTATCAGTATGTTACGGACTTGACTCTGATACGGGCTTCGCATACTTATCCACCTAAGGACTGGTATGTCTGATGATGGGAATTCCGGAGTTGCTGGTAATACATATAGTCGTGATGGACCAAGCGTGGTCCATCTTGGTCAGTTTGTGCCCAACGGGTGAGAGTCAGCCTATGCTTTCTAGCTGAAGTCGTCTGACTGGTACTAAAAAGGCTGTATGGATCGCGTTCTCCGTCACCAATCACAATTTCTTTGGGTTACCGAGGTCAGAAGCAATCTCCGTCAGTATAATCTATCTCTGAGTCTTAGCATCTGCTTACCTATTTCATAATTCATCAGGGCGTGCAACGATCACAATTCCCATCATACTCAGCAGGTATATCGCTCTCCTAGCGTTCAAAGCGCGCCGAGCATGGTCTACACGGGTCAAGATCGCACACCAAGGTCAGTTGGACTATCTAGATGCATGCTCTGTTCGTAACTTTGGCCTGGCAGGGCCTCAACTTCTGACCTCCGGTATCAAGCCAGCAATACTCGAAGTTACGACAGTCTGAGGGTGCGTAAGATATACCCATAGAGATGCATCTCGAGCTCTGCCTGCCTATATTCCAAGTCTTTTCTTTGTAGATTGTTGAGTAGAGCATGCAATTTGCTACAAAGAAGTATATACACGGCTGCTGACGGACATCTTAAATTAGTTGCGTCATACACATGAGACATTTGAAACAACCTTTGCATGGGCACAGAAAGTGGGGTCAGATCATGTACAATGCATGTCAACGAAGCCGCCTTCAAGCGGTTGTGCGTGACCTCATTCCTCGTCCTCGTCCTCGTCCTCGTCCTCGCCCTCTACTGGAGTTATTGGAGGGACGACCACGAGAAGAGCGGCCCACAGCATTGACGGTATTGATCTCTTCTCTGCTCAACTTAAGCATACCCCCACTGAATTTACCAACTCCCATACGTAACCCCTTCTCCCGTTTTCTGGCTGACAACTCTGAAGGGTCTTCGAAAAGCTTTTTGATTGTTGGATGATAGTTGCCGATATTTTTGGCCTGAGAATTGTTATGATGAAAAAGTTTGGAGAGGGAGAGAGGGAGAGAGGGACAAACTTCTGATAATTGTTTATCTCGTCTCTGTGCTTGTTTATCTGCCATCCCGTCTCGAATATGTTTCGCAGCCCTGTTCCGCTCCTTTTCCCGTACAAGCTTCTCTCCTTTGCCAAGCCGTGCACCCCCTGCTAATTCGACAATGCGCCCAGATAACGCTTTTTTACGCTGTGCAGCAGTGAGCTCGAGATCAGGATTTAACGATCCAGAAAGTAGCTTGGTATGAATTAGACGACGAAGCGCGGCGTCATTCTGAATATTTGAACTGCGCTGACACATCAACGAAAACCCATTCAACGGATATCAAGACAAGGAACCAACATACGTTTCTCCCTCATCACCATCGTCTGAATCTGGGGTGGCATCGACAGGACTTGAGTCGAGCCTTGATTTTGAGACTTTAGCAGCCTTTGAAATGCGTTATGAACGGTACTGAGAGCCGAAAAATATCGAACCACATACCATGAAGGAGCTTCCACGAGCTTTAGTCGAGCGTAAAGTCGATGTTGATCCTAGTTTTGATTCAGAGAATATTACAACAGCAGGAGCGCGTGTGGATGTGGACTCCGAGGGAAAGGCATGATCTAGGCAACGGTCGAAGGTCAACGACACCCCAGCACAAAATTCATAATGAGTACCATTGACATTCACTTTTCCTCCTAGGTCGTCATTATCACTTGCTGCGTCTCTTGCCGTCACTGTACCGAAACCCTGCCACTCATCTGACTTCTCCCAATCGATCCTGGACTCTTCAAGCTCACGTCTCTTCCGTTTCTTGCCACCACTTTGTGGCTGTGAGAAAGAGTTCAAGAATTCGCGGCCGTGAGCTTCTAGGATATGCAGTAAGTCGTCATTGCCTGACATGTTGAAAAATTCCTTGTCGATAATCCTCTCAGCCACTATCGCTATTTGCTGTAACGGTCACTGCACGTGCATCCCGTCACTCTGATAGTCAGCGATCTAAGATAGGCCGCATGCAAACACGACTACATCACGTGGAGTTACTTTCACCGTGACATCAAGTGACCATTGAGTGACCAAAGGTTGTTAAGTGGTACTTGTCAATGATAAGTCAACCAAGAGAATAGGAGCAACCAAAAGTGCACAATACTGGTGTAGATGTGTGGCATATGAGTGATAATGTATTGATACTTTTAATAGAGACTCCATGCCTAATGAGCTGCATTTAGATAAAATGGGACCATTCACACAATCTTGGTACACTCATATCCTACTTAGATATTGAAGCTGGGGGGGCTAGAGCTGGTAGAATATATGGTGCTAAGACATTGAGAATTAATGAAGCAGTAGCCAATAGTGGCCTTGAAGCAGTTGGCCAATGTCAAAACAAAAGTGTTGCGGCGCAGGATCGAACCAAGCTGAGATCGCAAGTAGCATAAGCGCAAAAATCACTAAATAACCCATCGGCCACGGGAGCTACCTTTTGGACACCCCAAGCTTGACTTGACGACTTTGCCTACATTCAACTTATTGCTCTTATTCCATACCTAGCCTTAGCACCATGAAAAAGAATCAAAATCTATCTCCTCCTTGACCAGGCCCAAAATCAAAAAATTAGCACGGAGCAAATGTTCATAAAGTTGATACAAAGGATTTATCCGTGCCCAAATTCTCGATTGCTCATCGGTCAGAGAGGAGATAGCGATTCTCTATGATTGTAACGCCTTCCTCCGCCAAAAGTGACACCTTGGTATCACGTGATGTAGTCGTGTTTGCATGCGGCCTATCTTACCATACCCGGGCATGACCTCCAAACTCCGCGCACCCAGACTGGTGTTGCGCCAGCTCAATCAAAACCATTCAGCCTTGAACGTTCTGAACGTTATACGACTCCTTCTCTTAGGCTGACATTCTTTACCGCTTCATTCATGAGCAGAAAACTTAAATCCAAGTCCAGAACCTCCCCTCCTCCGAGCTCGAAGATCGAAGTTCCTGAAGAGGAGCAATGGCGCTTAATCCGGGAAAGCGGTATATTGAAGAGGGCCTCTGAAACTCCATCTTTTGTAGAAACGATACCAGATCAGAATGTTCATGCTGAGGCAATTGAGGATGACGATGAAGAATGGCCCTTGGCTGAAGAAATCTTTGCGGCAACGACGATAGCCATCCCTATGTCCTTTTTGTTATTGCTCATGTACATGTGAGTGACAAACGTCGCCTTCTTCGGAAAGTTAAGCTAAAGACGAGCGAAGTTTGATACACTTCCAATATGGCCAACAACCACGTTATAGTGTTATATTAGAAAGGATGTTGAGTGGTGTACCTAGTATGCCACGTCCTTGTTCCTATAACTCTGTCATTGTATATCGACGCTGTTTTCTCCCTCGTAGTCCTCGTAGTCTTCATCTTTTACAGTGAGTACAGCGTGTGACGCCACATTATGTTCTACTGATCGCAAAACTCTTGCTCAGCCAATCGCCATAAGCGGGATCGGCGCGCACAGTTCTTACTCTTCATCATTTCTGTGGTGGCTGGCGCGCGCATGATTCACCAAGTCAACTACGGTTCATGGCTAAACAACATGCAACAGGTGCGCATATTTTATCAAATACTTAGATATGCCACTTAGAAATACACTAGTGCCCCCCTTTGGGCACTTTGTGGGTTTACACAATAGTACAACTTGATCTTGGTCCTGCAGTGACGAGTTTGTTCGTTGTTGGGACATGGACTTGGTGGACAGGCATGAAATTAGTATTCTAGGGGATTTTAGGTCGTAATTTTACGCTATCGTGACACTCAGTAAAAACGGAAATTCAAGTGAACGTCATGTCCAGTCACGAAACTGGACTTTTGTCATGTATCCGTCAAGAAAGCGGTGCAGAAGTCGTGTGAAAGTCATGTCCAACTTTGGAAGTTTATGACTTTTGCATGACTTTCTGCGCCACGTTCTTGACGGATACATGACAAAAGCCCAGTTTCGTGACTGGGCATGATGCATGACGTTCACATGACTTCCGTTTTTACTGAGCGTGACACGGTAATGAATCTATTGTGAAAACTTGTTATATGTATCCCAGACAGGGACAACATCCTCCAAATTGTACACCCGCCGTCGTGGATATAAGATTGGCGCAAGGCCAGAACACGGCAGTGGATATAGCATATAATAGAGGGGCCGATCGTATGAAAGGTGGTGTAAATCTATGCTCGACGATACGCCACTACACGGGTTGGAATCTTTGACCCAGATGGCACCTGTTACGAGCAGTCAAGAAAATGAAATAGACTCTGACACTCGAAATGCCAAGGGAAGGATGTACAATCCATGTTCAAGAAGCTAGGCAATAAGGATGTAGAGGAGCACAATCTCTGCATGAGAATTAAATCATGAGCGTACAACAACTTGATAAAATTGTGCGCGTGAAGAGGAGCTTCCCGCCTATATGCCTTCTCCAGTATCTAGTTCTTCAATTAAGATATTCACCTTGCTCTGAACAGTTGGAAGTGAGTAGAATAGTGAGTTCGAAGGTGGTCAACGTACACGCCAAGACATCTGTCGACCTTCGAGAACCGTCCGTAGAACCCTAATTTGCCATCTCAGTCGTTTCGTAAGCTTCTGTCTAGCATTGCCTTGATACTGGTCCAACAGACTGCAAAATGCCTTATACACACGATCATCCCGAGCAAAGTACCAAGTCTTTTTCATATATGGATGAATGGAGGACTTGATGAGCGTGTCACAAGAGACGGAGATGATACGAACCGGAATTGGACCATCCGAAACTGCCTCCTGGGTAAGCGACCAAGCAGCCATCATTAACAAGTCACTAGTGGAGTTTGCGATGCTATAATACAGGTGAGGAGGCCGAACGGGAGAAGAAGAAAAGAAACCTACTAATCTTCCAAGGTTGCGATGGCGTGGGCTTTGCCGAGCTCTTTTGTTGCGAAACTGCGAACAGCATTTTGTGCTGTCTGGACCGGCTGACCTGAGGTCCCAGCGCGGAGAGCTGTGCCAACATTGGATATCTGTGCCAAAATCCACTTTTCACCCTCACTCATGACGAGCGTCTGTAAAAACGAGGCGATGAGGTCGCTCTGTGAACTTTGGAGACCGTAATCAATCGCTAGTTTTAGATTTGAACCTGCGACGCATGTCAGGGTGGAGAGACAATGGTCATCAACTGGATGGACACACGTATCGCCTTCAAAATCACCTTCGTACGTGGGAGGACCATTGCATCATCTTCAAGGTGGTTCACAAAGCGCGAAAAAGCTCCTATTAAGATAATTGCGACATCTCTATGCGATTTACCGATTCGCATGGCGTGGAGAAGAGGTGTTACACCACCCGAGCGTCGAACGAGCAGCTGATGAGCAGTTAATAATACATCGAGCGGAGATGGGCAGTAAAGACTGACATGAAACGCATGGTCCCGGACCTCCATCAGGTAGACAATATCTTTCCGCTCTACCGCACGTAGGACTTCGTATGGCTAGTGGTTTGATGTGAAGGAGATGGAGGTAGACATGTGAACGTAGAGAAAGGAAATGGACGCACCTGAGGATCCTTCCATGACGCGCGAGCCTTATCACCTTTGACGCCCAATGCAACATGAAAGCTTGGACTCTCGACAACAGGAGACGGGGGCGCGCTTGACATTGAGTCAGATATTAATGGAGTCAATAGGGCTTCTTGAATGGCGTCTGGACTCGGTGGTGTCGGACTCCTTCGCAACTGCTTGATGATCGCCCGCGGTGCTGCCTGGTCAGCCTCCCTCTGGAGGAAACCTTGACAGTTACATGGTTACCCTAAGGGCGTATGAGAGAGTAAGACATACTTGTGGAAGGTAAACTCAAGGGAAGGCAGGGACTAGATTGAACACGAGCTTTGACGTCCGGAGATGAAAAAGTTGATTGAAGGTCATCCATATGTTGCAAAACTGGGACAAGATTGTACATCATGGCCTTAAGTCACAAGCGATGATCGCTCAGAAAATGCATTCATTCATCCAGTGCGGCAAATGAAGCAAGAGTGAGTGGTATCGGTCAAGCGGAGCGCATGCGCAGCCCTCATTCAATCGAGGTGTACACAGACTGATGTACTTGCGTTGGCCGGTGTTGGCCGTTCACTTCGAGCTCCGCCGCTGAGCACCAGTGCTGCTACCAACAATCGATCGAGCTTGAAGCAGGCTTGGGCACAGCATAAACTAAGTAGTACCATCACAACCAATTGTCCTAGGCCTACCACTAACCGATTTCCAGTCATACATTCAGTGCACACCGATGTTGAAACTCTGGAAGGCGTGGGGCAAGAGCGACGTTGCCACTTCAGCATCCAGACAGAGCAACGATCCCAACGGTAATACATTGATTAGGGCTAGCGATGCGAATGATTCTTCAGCCCCTGCGCGTTCCCCACGCAATGTCTCTAATCACTCTGACCCTACTACGGCCCCTCTTCTTCGCTCTAAACGGGATCAGTCTACTCGGCCCATGGTCATCGACGAGTATGTCTCGACAAAACGGAAGAGAGTAGAACTCGAAGATTCGGACTTAGCTCTTGATTCTATCGTGACCCGGTTGCCTGAGATGGCTGAAGCTGATGCATCTGCGAGGCCAGATATCGGCCCTTTTACCGTTGACTCACAGAGGCGTGTCTTGATCAGCGTTCAATCTCGCAACAGTAATCATTTCAATCTATTGCTTGTTACCGCTTCTGAACGATGCTTTGCTTTTAGTGATTGCAGTTTTGAATGAGTTTCATGGTAAACCCGCTATGTGCGTTCCTACTGGTCTCAGAACACTCACGTTGTTCTCTGAGCAGACACTATATACTTCTCGGAAACGTTTCTACGTCAGGCTGTGAGTGCTGACCGCAGTTCTTCTCAATCGCGCTTTAAGAAACGGATTGCACTGTTCGTGCCCGAGTATGTCTACTCTCACCGATATTAGCTATATCTCATGCAATGATTCTCAGAGACAATTTGCCAAGGCATCGTATCGAGATCCACGCTCAATCTCTGTCGAAAACTTCAGGGCTTTCGGTCGGAATCTTCACGCCGTCGGAAGATATTCAGTCCCAAAATCAATGGGCGACTCTTTTAAACTCGGATATTGTCGTTGTCCCTGCTATGGTATTCCGTTGTTCATTTCTTGTTGACAACGAGAAAACTGATTCTTTTGAACACATAGAACCTTCTTGAGTCGATAATCACTGGTTGTATCTCCCTTCTACAGATCCACGCCATCTTCATTTGCGATGCCCGTCCAGTCAAAGATAAAGAATTTCATCCTATTGTGCGCATGATGTCGGATTTCTACAGTGTATTAGACGAGCACTCCAGGCCCCGTATCCTCGCTTGTATTTCTGGGCAATTCTACTTCGACGTCACAATGATGAAGCTAGAAGAGACCTTAAAAGCTGTGGTATTCGGTGTCTCCGATGAAACTCGTGCTAACTTACTAGCCATTCCCGATCGTCCTCATGAAGCAGTTGTTTTCTTCGAACAACCTTCTAAACACCCGTACACGCTTCTCTACAAGCAGCTGCGACAAATGGACAAGGAAGGAACTTCAATGTATCGTCATTTTTCCGCAGCGCGGCACGCCCTCGTCGAGGTAGGCTCTTGTGCTTCTGACTTGGTATGGCGCCGTGCGCTTGGCGACATCGACACAGCAAACATCTTAGCTCACGACGAAGACGAGGGAGCCGAAGATGAGGACAATCCCGATTCTGAAACCTCACAGGCCAGAGCCACTGCACAAATACGAAGTCTTCTGAGGAATTGGACGTTTGCGATGCCTAACCTGGACCCCTCATCCAGAGGCTTCAATGTTTCACCGAAGTTCTTGAAATTAGTGAATATCTTAAGAACATGCCAGCCGTATGGGGACACCTTCCGAGGAATCATATTTGGTTTGTTGTGAACTTTCGATGCCACAGCGTCTACTTTTAACTGACATCTCCCTAGTTCAGAAACGAGCAGTTGCTTTGGTGATGGTTGACCTTTTGCGTACGTTGGACATGGCATATATTCGACCACATGCCCTCGTAGGGGGACCGACGGCAAATCTTCAAGCTCAGGTGAGTTCCTGACAATCTCATTTAAAAAAAAAACACTTCATATTCAGCGATATTGTCAGTCCGATATCATACATGGATTCGGCATGGGGACGTACAATTTGCTCGTCGCCACTAAGTGTGCTGAAGACCTTGATCTGCCGAAGGCGTCTGTCGTCGTCCGGTGCGTTGGTCCCTTTCACTTGTCCATCATCTCGACTCACATTTTGTAAGATATGATATTTTCGAGAGCCAGGTATCATATGCATATAGTCGTGCTCGGACACGGGGACGTGAAAGTCATCTAGTCCATATGTTGCAGAGAGGAAACGATACCCATCGACGCATCTTAAGACAAGTCACTCAATTTGACATGCCGCTCCAAGTATGGGCTGAAAGGGTCGCGAATAGTCCTCGTGGTGCTGTGCCTCCGAGGGTACTTCATGAGACTCATGACCCTTACCTTTCCGAAAGCGAGGATGAGGACGGGGACGAGCCGGAAAGCTATATCAAGGATCCAACTACAAGTGGTCGTATTCGCCTCCAGGACGCTACTGGGATCATTTACCGCTTTGCATCAACTTTGAGCGACTGCGATGATGAGGCCGCTGGGGCGCCTTTATTCGAATTCGAGGATGCGGTCCAAGAAATTAGCGGTCAACCTCAATTCATCTGTAGCGTGGGCCTCCCTTCGGAAATCCCTATTCCCCATATTCGTGGCTCCCCATGCGCCTCTATATCACAAGCCAGACGTGTTGCTTGCTTTCAGACGTGCCTGGCATTGTTCGACAAAGGATTACTTGATTATCACTTCTTCCCGCAGCCCCTTCATTCGGCGACTAGTCGGCGGCGAGCTCCTGAAATTCTGGGTATTTTAGAAGATGATATCGACGGGTTATCCGCTTTACCCCCGAAAGGTAGCTCCCAGAATAAATCAAACGGCACGCGCTCTTACCCACGGAAACAACCGGATTTCTGGTCAAATGGCATGCTACCGAGCTCCAAACTCAATCGCTTATATCCTACCGTCCTTACCACCGACCAATCCTTCAATTCTAGCGATGTATATGGCCCTATGATTATTCTGACACGACTTCCCCTTCCCAGTCTATCAAGTTTCAAGCTCTTCGATTCGGGTGTTGCCACGGACGCACATCTTCGAAGAGGCGCTGCCTTCGAAATAGACGAAGAACGGCTATACGATCTCTATCGCTATACAATTCGGATATGCAGGGCTCTGCTCAACAAGCCATTTGTGTGCCCGCTAGACCGTGTGCCGTATTTTTTCGCGCCTATCAAATCTTCGTGGAATGGTCTTCCGGATAATAACAAGGCCCGATGGAGTTTGCCCAGTGTTGTTGACGAAATCTCGTGGGACCTTGTTGCGCTCGCTGCCAGGGACTGGGTGGTCCCGCTACAGTCCGGATCTGTGCAGTCCATATCAGACAACGTGCAGGATGCTATTATTCAGGATAGATGGGTGGAGTTCACAAGGAGGTATTATGTTATCCAGGTGCGACCTGATTTGACACCGCTCAGCAAACCGCCGGACAGTCAGGTATATTCCTTGTGCAGCTCATGATTCATGCTCTCATGTTTCTCTTTTTCAGCGTGAGGAAGATTACGACAATCTAGTAGAGTACTGTAAAGAACATCGCAAGGGTTTCATCGGGCTTAACGACTACGGGCAGCCTTTGATTCAAGTCGATCGTGTTCCACCGGTGATGAACCGTTTAAATCCTATGATCAAGGCCGTGAGTACATCGACAAAGCCACCTGCTAGATGTAAGTATCTCCTGGGTGGATGTATAGCGGAGACTTAATTATATTCTAGACCTAATTCCCGAACTGTGCGCCAAATTCACAATCCCAGCAAGGTAGGTTTCATCCTGCGGCTGGTGAAACATGGAATTGATCTGTATGCAATCCAGTACATTCCGGACGGCCCTTTTACTTCCATCGATCATGCGAAGGATCGATGACCTTCTACTGGTCAAGGAACTAAATGCGTCACTCTTTGACCATTCCATTTCCGAACATCAATTGCATGCCGCGATCTCTGCTCCTTCTGCAGGGCTTCAGTTTGATTATGAACGCCTCGAGCTTCTTGGTATGTAATCCTGCAATCTATCGCCGAGTTTGCGGTGGTTATTAATGTGCCTTTCTACGCGACATTAAGGGGATGCATACTTAAAATATCTATCGTCCATCTATCTATTTGTCACTAATCCCTCGCAACATGAGGGCGCGCTGCATTCTGCAAGACTGCGCATCATCAGCAACAAGGCATTGTTACTTAATGCTGATCGAGCAGGTCTACCTCCCTTCATTCAGGCAAAACCCTTTGTCTCCAAATTATGGCAGCCACCAAACTTCGAAGTCCTCCCACCCCCTCAGGTGCATGTGGATCCCCCCAGAGAAGAGGACAAGAGCCGAAAGGATCTCGATGATGGAGCGCCTCTGATAGTTGTCGAAGCCTGCGATCCGATGGAGCCACCTCGCGACGAGTATGGTCCGCTAGAATCGATGCAAGTATCGGCGATCGCACCGGAATGCAACGAGACAGTCAAACCGCGCGGTGGGGGTGAAATTGCCAGTAGTTTGGTACCCCCAAAAGGGTCTGCGTGGGATGGTAGCACTTTGCCAGTGACCGTTCCGGGCTATCGCTCGAAACGAAGAAGGCAGCAAGAGGAACAGAATATCCATTGGCTGGGCGATAAGGTGATCGATCCCTTATTTCTACCCCCCCAAATTTCTGCCGCTTATCGCAGAGTATGTCTAGGCCGTAGCAGACGTTGCCGAAGCTATCGTTGGGGCGGCCTATGTCACAGGTGGTCGCGAAGCCGCGTTGAAGGCGTCAAAGGCTCTCTGTATTGCGGTCCCCCGTGTCGACCGGTGGTCTGATTTCGGAAAGAAGGCACTCGCCCCACCTCCCGATGTAACGGCCAAATTGCGGCCAGGCTCCATACAGGCTGTGGAGAAAATTATCGGACACAAGTTCCAGCGCCCCCACATCCTTGCCCAAGCTTTGGTTTGCTTCAATTTTGTTCTCGTGACGACCTGATATGTATTCATTTAACTCTCTATCGAATCAGACGCACGCATCCATACAAGGCTATGAGATGACTTGTTACGAGCGGTTAGAATTCATCGGAGATGCGATTCTCGACTTTCGTAAGTCTTGGAGGGACCACAGACACCATTCCGCCACGTTACTGACTCTGCCTCAGTGGTCATCCGCCATATATTTGACCGAGATACCCAATTGTCTCCCGGTGCACTTACGTTACTGAAGGTTCATTCTTCCCCCCGAGCCGCACGCTTGCTTTCACACCTGATCACCTTACTCGTCTAGGGTGCCATGGTGTCTAATTCAGCGCTTGCGGCTGTCTGCATCCAAGCCGGATTACACGAACACCTCATCTTCGAGTCGTTCACATTGGCAAACAACATCCAGTTCTATGCAGAAAATCTCAAGGCGAAGCAAGCCGAAGAATATCAGGCAGCTGTCAACGAAGACAGAATGCCCGGTCAGTACTGGCTGGAAGTCGAACCGCCGAAGGTCCGTATTCGGACCATTGTTCTGCAAATTCACGAGGTTCACTCTTCTTTGCGCAGGCGCTGTCAGACGTTGTGGAATCTATCATCGGTGCCATCTACATCTCTGACAACTTTTCCCCGCGCGGGGTGGAGATATTTTTTGATAACGTTCTGAAGCCGTTTTACGACATGCACATCACACTAAAAACGCTCTCACATCATCCGACGAAGATCCTGTTCGAGCTCTTCCAAGCCCAAGGATGCCAGCTCTTCCAAATGGTGAAATCTAAGACAGTTGATCAACAATATACACGCTGTGACGGTGAGCGAGGATCGCTTCGCTGGCTACTATCACCGCATCTGACGTGCTATGTCCCTACAGTTGTGGTACACGATATCATTCTGGCTAGCGCTGATGACTCTACATCGGCTTTGGCCGCGAAGCGGGCGTCATATAGAGCCTTGGACGCCTTGGAAGGCGACCCTGACTTCATGACGCGCACATGTGACTGTAGGGCTCTGAACCTGGCTAAAAAAGCGCAAAAGAAAGGCTTCAAAGAAGCAATGGCAGATTTCAGCGACGCAGAGGAGAATGACGAGGACGAGGATTTGATGGCCGTCGAGGGCGCTTTGGCTGAGGAAGCTAATGGAGAATCGGAGGAAGGAGAAGTCTAATACGGATTGCACATCACTGCTCTGTTCTGTTTGTCCTCCGTGTTTGCCCTTTATGATACTAGATATGCTATAGAAGGACGTGTTTCACATGTATGCGATTGATTTAGATGTGATGGTCAACAGCAGGAACCACTTCCACATGCATGTGTATTAGGGGAACCAGAAGCTCGGGGTAGATTGAGAGGCTATGCGCCCGACTTCCGCCTTGAAAGAGATGTGTATCATCAGAGCTGATTTCCGAGGATGGCGGTGCTTGAGCAACATACAGCTGGTAGAAGGACGCCAGGAATGGGACTGAAAAGCCCAGGGACAAGAAAACGGCGACCTTGACAGCGAACGCAGGTTTGTTGTCATGCTTGAAAGGGATGTGCTAGTTTGCGCGTCGATGAGCGCTAAGAATCCTGTACGGACCATATGGACACTTACTTTGTATTCTCCGTGGGCACCCCGCGATGGGGCAGTGAGGCGAGAGCGGAGAATTTGCTGACGCAGAGCTGGAGCACGGATGAGAATGGACATGGCGGTCGATGGTTAGGAGCGTACAACGCGTGCAGCCGAGCAGTCGCCGGTACAGTCACGTTCGCTCCCGGGACCCGCCGGCGGCAATTAGTAGTGCCGCGTGAACTTCGTCCTACTACACTGGCTCCTCGTACTTGCTCTCTCGCAAATGATGAACTCAATACTGAAACCTCGAAAGTGGAACATCAAACATCATGAATTCAACAATGCGATATCATGTGTCGCTGAACCTGAAACAGTTCTGAACGATGGCGGTGATAACTTGGCCCTCAGTGAGATGATAAGGAAAATCCGAATGAATTGCGATACGACAGAATACAACTATGGCTTACAGTAACAGATAACCTGTGTACTGTCAGACAGCCCAAGGAAGAGTGCATGGCGCAAGAAACCGTAAACCGGATTTACAATCGAAAGGCGCAAAGCTGAGCCAACAAGAAACGATAACAAGATGAGGACGCCGATTACCCGAGACATGAGGTTTTTATACAATAGGAGGCAGGGGGATCAACAGACAGTGGATACAAGAAAGGGAATGGACAGCGATAGCATTATTGAAAGCACTGAAATTTGGGTTCGAGCAAACAATCTTTGGGAGGGTTCGTGACTTGAGCATCCTAAGACAAGATCAACGGCCTGCAGGTAGTCAGCGGGGAATCTACGAACGGGTTTCAGCATTGACTTCTTCCAATCTTCTCCCTCGTCTAAGACAGCAGTGTTGCAGGGAGAAGATCTTCTTCTCATGGCAGACTCTGGTCCTCGTCTGGTCTGAGAGCGGTCTGGGTTCGTCCAGAGCAGTTCAGTGATGCTGAGCTCCGAAGAGCCGCCGTACAGATAATTCCTCTGCAGAGGTGCAGAGACAGAAGACGCGCGAGTATGCTGGTGGACTGGCAAGTATTTTGATGGGGGCCCCGAGCTAACAGAAGAACGCCCGCTGGATACGTCTGGACCGGAAGTCGAACTCCGCGACCGCTGAGCGTAAGATTGACGAGACAAGACAGGGTCGCTGCAGGAAGGCTGGATGGAAAACAAAGAAGCAGAACGAGTGTGGTAGTCGGGTGAAAAGGGAATGAAGTCATCCGCGGGCGAAGGTGGCTGGAGGGTGCTCTTGATATTGATCGCGCCCTGCGCGTGTCGGCCGAGTTGGGTGGTCGTCAAGTCCGGGCGAGAGAGCTCCACGAGTGATTCGGAAGTTGTTGGGGCATAGCGAGAAGAGGTGAACACGAAAGAAAAAGGCGATTCGAGTGGGTCGGACGAGGGAGACGCGTTGTCGTCGGTGTGTGTGGGGGAGGGAGGAGTATTCATCACGCGATCTGCATGGTTGGTGCGCGTCGACGGAGTGCACAGAGACTCCGGCTGTGTTGTCTGAGAACTGAAGTACTGAAGCTAAAGGCGAGTGGGAGAGGCCAGAGCACGCAGTGTCGCGGGGAATCCCGCATGATCGGCGGATGTGGCTGTGCCAGTGCCCTTATCTAGATAATTTCGGTCGGCCAGCGGCGCCGACAAGGTATCTTATCTTATCGCGCGTTGCAGTATGCGGGCTCTCCGATTCCTGGATGGGCATGGGACATCCAACAGGCTCAAGGCCGCAGGCGTTAAATTCGGGGCCCATCGCTGCTCCCACCGCCAGTCCTTCCCCTTCTCCACCATGGCCCTCGTCGCACAGATCCCTGTCCCCCGCTCCAACACCACCATCGCCGTTCCGACCGGTCTGTTCATCAACAACGAGTTCGTTCCCTCCGAAGACCCTTCCAAATCAATCACGTCCGTCCTCTTTTCCCTCTATCGTCTTCCCATCTTCCTTGTCGATCTCTTTCTGATTCCCAAAAAGTGTCGTCAACCCTGCCACCGAGGAAGTCCTCTGCTCCATTTCAGCTGGTATGTATGTTGGCTTCCTTGATGGCTCCCATTTGCCTCCTCACTTCTGCATCCGTTCGGTATAGCATCGGAAAAGGATGTTGACAAAGCCGTGGCTGCCGCCCGCGAAGCCTTTCGTACCACCTGGGGAAAGAATGTAACTGGATTCGAGCGCGCGAGGCTCATCAACAAGCTTGCAGACCTCATTGAAAGAGATCAGCAAGTCCTCGCAGAATTGGAATGCATTAACAATGGAAAACCGGTCAAGATCGCCAGGTCCGTGACATGAGCGTCGGCCTTAGCTCGCTTACCTCATAGCGACCGGGCTCCAGGGACTTTGATATAGGAGATAGCATTGGGTGCCTTCGCTACTATGCTGGCTGGGCTGACAAAATCGTTGGGCAGGTAAGTCGGATCATGAATCACCCTCGGATCGCATTTTTGACCTCCTTTGATCACCTGCAGAGCATCGAAATAGATCGCAAGACCAAATTTGCTATCACCCATCCGGAGCCTATCGGTGTGTGCGGCCAAATGTGAGCGTCTCCTGAATATCGTGGTTCAGAGTTGCGTTAACTTTGCTATAGAATTCCATGGAACTACCCCATACAGATGTGGTGAGTATTCTATCGCTCCACCTTTGTGTTGAGACTCCGCTTGACGTGCTGTCTAGGGCATGGAAAGTTGCTCCTGCGTTGGCAGTCGGGTGCACAATCGTGATGAAGCCCTCGGAGATCACCCCACTGACGGCACTTGTACGCATACTTCGCCGATCAATTCTCGAAAACTCATCGATAACTAACTTTGTTTGGCCAGAAACTCTCGGAACTGGTGAAGGAAGCTGGGTAAGCTCAAGCGCTCTTGAGATGAGTCGCATCAATACAATTTCCCAAATGGTAGGTTCCCCCCGGGCGTGATTAATACCATTCCATCACTGGGTTCTGTGGGGGGCGCTGCCCTAGCCGCTCACATGGACGTCGACAAAGTTGCTTTCACCGGTTCTACAATCACCGGGCGTAGAATTATGGAAGCTGCGGCCAAGAGTAACTTGAAAAAGGTATCGAAGACACCTATGTTATTATGCAGATTTAGTAATGTCATAATCGCAGGTGTCCCTCGAGCTAGGCGGGAAGTCCCCACAGCTAGTGTTCGAATCGGCGGACTTGGATCAAGGTGGGTATGCTGAAGGTATCAGATGTTGTATGTTCTGATGCGATCGCCACGGTGGCGCTCTAGCGGCAAATTGGGCTGCACTAGGTATCTTATACAACACTGGTCAAGACTGCACAGCCGGATCAAGGCTATATGTTCAAGACACGATCTACGAAAAGTTCCTTGCTCTTCTGGCGTCGAAAGCACAGGAACTTGTGATTGGCGACGGTTTTGATGAGGCATCTGGCGGTGGTCCTGTGGTAAGTTTTGTAATACCTAACATACTCAAAATGCGTTTACTAAGGTTGTTCGGTGATTCCCAGGTCTCCAAGGCACAATATGACCGAGTGTGGGGCTACATCAATTCAGGTAAACAGGAAGGGGCCAGGATCGTTATTGGTGGAGAAAAGCGCGCTGGGGCTGGGTTCTATGTTGAACCCACAAGTAAGTCACGACCGGTTGTGTAGCTTGAACAGAGGTGACTCATCGCCCCGATAGTCTTTGCCGACATTCGGCCTGAAATGAAAGTGGTGCGTTCAATCCCTCTCCCTGTAACACTGACCCTAAACAGTGCCTTGGTCTCAGGTCAAAGAAGAAGTACGTCGGACGGCATCCTCCGCCCTGTGACAGGTCGTTGAACGCGTATTTGCGCTTTTGTAGATCTTTGGACCAGTTTTGGTCGTCGGCAAATTCAAGACGGAAGAGGAAGCCATTGCCCTGGCAAATGACACGACGTATGGTCTCGCGGCCGGCCTGCATTCCAGTAAGTTATAGAAATTCTCGTCACTTTGCTGTGCATTGACACATGTGGATTCTTAGATGACGCCGCGCAATGCGCGCGCGTTTCCTCTGCTTTGGAGGCAGGCACGGTAGGCGCATCTTCGACTTTTCGGTCGACATGAAACATAGTTGACACATTGTCTTGTGCTAGATTTGGATCAACCAATATAACTTACTGTATAACAACGTACCCTTCGGCGGTAAGAAGCAGAGTGGTATCGGTGCGTACCTTTGGACACATATGTGGCTTACAACTAATGGCGCGTCTATTACGAAGGCCGCGAGCTGGGGAGCCACGCCCTCGACGAATACATATCCACAAAAGCGGTGCATTGGAACTACGGAGAGAAACTCGCCTGGCCCTTGTAATAGCAGTACGATCTGATGAGATGGAGAAGAATCTAAATCATATGTAGCGCTGTGTAAGAAAACGTGTTGTTGTTGACGCTCGTGTATTCTGAAGTCCAAATGGTTGCACCTTTCGTTTACTGGATTTGGTTCGCCGTCCCGGTCTCTGTCTGGATCTATCCCTATGATCACCTCGTGGTATTGGGGCTCTGAAACTCGACGCAAAATCGACGTCCTCGCGGGGTCTTCGTGAACAGCATTAAAAGTGACTGATTACTTCCTGTGTGAAGATTCGATACACGGCCTCCAATCAGTCCAATCAAAGACGACCGCATGTGCTCAAATCACTTCATGACAGAGAACCTTGACGCCGGGACAGACATCCGAAACCTATTATATTGAAGCGCCGGCATTGAAAGCTATCACATTCGCGTCGGAGAAGTACGTTGACTTCAGGAACTACCAAGAAGATGCTATTATGGGCCTCTGTTTTTTTAAAGTAATAGAAGAAGATGGTTGTCAACAGCGGGTTACAGATACGCCTTGCTTGCACACCCAGATTCAAACCTGGTGATTGCCTCCGTAAGATCCCTAGACGCAAAGTCATTGTAATGCAACAGAATTAAGAGGAAGGCGTCTGACATTGTAATAACTTTCTGGTGCGACGATCGCCGGAGAGGCTCCAGATGGCCACTCATCATATGCACTTCTTGACAGACTTCCTTCTAGCTCAGATGTTACAACCCTGCACATTACGCATGAATGTAGTCTCGAGAACGCATCGAGAAGGCAGGGCGTACCAAGGGAAAATATGAGTTGGTTGTGTTGATCCGTAGGGTGCCGGCTGACAGGCTTGAGGGTAGTGAGGTGGGTAGGTTGGTTCTGTCAGTAGAGATTGACCGTTGGTGAACAGTGCGGACGGGTTGTGGTGGGTAGGAGGCTCATAATGGAAGTCACTGTGCGTCGGTGCTAAGTTATAGGATTGAGGCGATGGTATACCACCGTACCAGTCGACCTGGAAGTGGGTATGTTCGACCCCAGTACTTGAGAAGTGGGGAGCAGGATAGACAGCCTCGGTTGCATAGCCAGGTAGCACGGACCCTTCACCAGTCATGAGGTCGTCGTTGCTGGGAAGCGCGTATGATGAAGAGGTCTGGCCCTGTTGTTGAGAGAAAGAAGACCATCCTTCACCCAACGCATCCGCTTGCGGGATAGACGTTGTTCTGTATGCCGAGTTACGAACAAATGTGCAGGTCAAATCCATCTTTTCACAGCGTCGGCATTTCGATGGATTGCCAGATGACGCGCACTAGACTGGATATGAGCATGCGCGCGTCTGGAGGGAGTGTCAAGTTTGATGCACCTTGACCTGACGCCGACGACATTCAGTGCAAGCAATCGCAGCTCGCTTTGGTCTTGTGTTCGTATTGCCGGGCTCTTCCCGACAGAGCTTCCCATTTACTGTGACAATATTACTGAATGGGCATGCAGATTTCAGAGAGTACATACCTGATTGGATAGAGGTGTCCATGTCGTCGAAGGTGATCTAAGGCTGAAGGAAAGGGGCCACACAAGTACGGGTGACAATCGTTGATCACTTGAGAGGGTATATATAGTATGAAGGCGATGAGGGGATGCATGCTGTTGATTAGAAAAAGTGCATCGCGCATCATTCAAGTCCCCCGGGACCTGTGCTTTGGTTCCATGAGCAAATCTCAACTGCGAGGATGGGCGCTGACCTGACTTCTCCAAGCGTCAATAACGTAACGGCAGGCGTCGATTGGACGGTAACCCAAATGGGGACATTTTGACTCGGGCACTGCCAATTGAATGCTGAGGTCTATCTTCCACGCGCTCACGCCGTGCCCTGCGACTGTGGCCCATCTATGGAAAGCCGACCAACTATGTTGGAAAGCCTGTTATGCAAATTATTCTTTAGCCTCACGCACAGCAAAATCAGAGCTGTCCCTCATAATCTCCTATAAGTTTCAGTAAGAGTGAATTCGGCTTTCTCCGACTTCTAACATAAAACCGCGGTCTGACCGCCATAGTCAGGGCAACAATAGTCGGGATTAATTCCCCCTCTCCTGGGGAAAGTGACTGACCAGCTAATTTAATGCTTACATGCAGAAGGTTGGTGCCTTCATCCGTCTGTATTCCGTCGGGCTGTTCGCGGCGAAGATGTGATGGTAACTTCATCATTCCTCGACGATACTATATGCTTGCCCCAACATCGGATTAACAGCAAGGGATCCTCCTATCTTGAAGCTTTGGCTTTGTAAAGTTTACGCTGATTACCTGTATAGAAAACTGACGGTACAAGATAAATTAGGCCGTACCATACCACAGTTCAGGTTGAAACAACGATACCTGATGATCTGAATCCGTTACTAGGTGAGGTTTGCCGGTGGCGAAGCCGGAACATATGCTGAGCTTTTTTTCTTTCTCTTAGACTGCTTTGTGAACATGTAATGCATCGGATATGAGACCTTCCTACCCATCTTCCCGCATCAAATCGATGCAGAAAGTGTTTCTACACAAGTGCAAGACCACTCTTGTGCTCATGGATAATAAGTATTGCACTGGAGACAACGGCTAGAATGAAACTGAGAGCACTTCCAAGTATTGTTCGATGCGAAAATACGGTGCTTAGCTTCGATATTGGAGCTCATCAACATGGATAAAAGACGTATGACGCAAAACAATTCAACTAGGGGAGACAAAAAATTTTGGAGGAAGCCATCAGCTCCATGACACTTCCAGCCAAGAGAAAACGCGACGTACATATAGAGTACAAGGGCGCCCCTAAAGGGCGAGATAATCACGTACTTCTTCCTCACTTAATTTCCGGAACGTTGGCTTCGGGCGCCCTGTCTCTACTCCAACTTTTCCGGCTTCCAGTTCTACTGCTGTCGGTACGGTGACGACTCCGATCTCGATCGTCTTTTCCGTCATCTGCCCCTCGAACCCCTCTTTCAAAGTAAGGAGTGCAGTGTGGATTGCGTCTTCCAAGCTTATGTCATCGTTGTATCTGTGGATGCGGGATATTTGAAACAATCAGACAAGGTTGCAGCCAGCGCAAGACATGACACCGACCGTTTCTCCAGAAACGTCTTAGCATTCACCATGTTCTTGCCAATCGCACTGGCTTTCCAGGCCCAATAAGATCCGGAAGGATCTACTTGATATAGTGTCGGGCCGCTGCTGATATCCCATCCAGCTACCAACAAGGAGACACCGAAAGGCCGAACACCTCTATGCGACCGACGGAGGCGTACGAGTTGGTAAGACGCAAGGTGACCCTGTGAGAAACGACGAACCCTGATTGTGTTGCCTGCTGCATCACAGTAGCGATCTCCTGCGTCAACACTCGCGTTGGTGGATATTCGCCATATATCTTCCAGTATGCCTGTGCGCTCTTGCGGGCCTTTGCGATAAGTACTCGGAAATCCGGACCCATTCCAGAGTACACGATGCCGACGTTTGGACAGATGATGGCAACCTTCTCGATCATAGAGTCATCGATAAGGATGGAGGACGACTTCTTCTCCGTTGCAATTACGATTCCGTTGGACGCTGTATCGGTGTTCAAATGATCTGCTCGGAACGTGACCTTAATACTTATTATAACACACCTTTGATGCCCAGACTAGTTGTCCCTTGAGATACCGCAGCCAATGCATGCTCGATCTGCACAAGCTTACCGCTCGGAGAGAAGACCGTGAGGGAGTAACTGGTTGGAAGTGGTAAGTCGTTTGCAATACAGATGGATCTTGCCGTGGCTTACCTGTATGCGCCGCCATCCGAAGTTGCCATGATATCCTTGACTGATGAATACTGATGAAGAACAGTGTTATACAAGAAGTTGAGAGGTTCGCTATGAGAAATGAGAATGTACGCGTAACAGACTGTAATGAGACACTGGGACGCGCGTCGCCACGTGCTCCTTGTGCTTCGATCCAGAACTCATCCAAACCACGAACATACTTAGGGACAATTCGAAACTTTTCGCAGCACATATTATCATCACCAGCTGACGGTCAATAGCCAATGCTTAGATCGCAGAACCAGTTCGATGTTTCTCAAGAGTTGGCCATTTGTTCCAATCTAACTTTATCCACCTCCCGATTCTTTACCACTGCATCTCTCACAACTATCACAATTGTTACAGTGCATGACGAATGCCGAATTGATACCAATACATAGAGACCCTGCACCCCAACCTTAGAAGTTAAATCATATATATGATGTTCACTGCATATCACGCATTGAGAGGGGCGGTCCTGAGGTAGGACTTTGACACCAATTTCAGCCACGGTTGTGACAATGACAGCCGGTAAATACATACCTTGTGGGTAGTGAAGTTCGGGAACAGCGTCTTCGCCTCCGCATCGCTGACCGAGGCATGGACAATGATATCTTCGCCCTTCTTCCAGTTGACGGGTGTAGCGATGCGATGCTTGTCAGTCAATTGAAGTGCTGTGGAGAGTCCGTCAACATTGTCCAAAACTTTTGATTAAATACCTACAATCGATGGCGCTAGGACAGGATGTTAGCGTCAACACTGTCTATGATTGGACCATCATAACCTTACCGAATGATCTCATCGAAATTGCGCCCAGTGGACGCAGGGTACGAGAGAGTAAGGCGAATCTTCTTCTTTGAGTCGATGACGAAGACAGTGCGAATCTGTTACTGGATGAATTCACATTCGGAGAACGAAACTGAGACACAACACATACAGTCAGAGGCAGGCCCTTCTTATCAACGTTAGTCGCGTCTTGTTCATCCAACATGTCGTACAGCGTCGAGATCTTCCTATCCTCGTCGGCGATCTATCGCACGATACACAATTAGGATGATATTCAGCAGAACAAACATCCGCGACGCACGATGGGGAACTGAAGGTCAGTGGAGCCATATTGAGCGCCCCATTCGTTGATATCCTTTACCCATTTGTGATGTGATTCGAGACCATTGGCAGAGAGGCCGATGACCTTCACACCACGGGCTTCGAAGTCAGGAGCACGACGGGCAACTTCCGCCAACTCGGTGGTGCAAACGGGTGTGAAATCGTCAGGGTGAGAGAACAAGACGGCCTGTTGAAACCCATATCAGATATCGATACTCTCTCAAAGGCAAAGGACCCATGCTTGATGCGCACCCAGGAGTCCCCAATCCACTCGTGGAACTTGATGGGACCAGTTGTTGTCTGAGCCTCAAAGTCCGGAGCAGTGCTTCCCAAACGCAGAGAGGGGGCCATGATTGAAGTGGTCGGGTTAGAGGGAGATAAGAGTTGGAATGACTCGGACGTCTCTTCCTTTAAATGTTATGGAGAGCATGGCCGGATGCTAAGACGAGTCTGGGAGGCCGGATGGCGGATGGAAGTTGCCTGGGCGGATCACTCGCTCATCGCGCCTTCGGTTCTCACGGATTCTCACGAGTCGTCATTCCTGATCGCATTGCGTGCTAGCGACACTGACGCCTTGCCACTTCGTTCAGTTGTGCATACTTATATTCTCAAAAAGGAAAAAAAAAAAACATGCCCGGGGATACACGTATACACGTCGTTATATAGTCACGAAGATACGCTCATCTCCTGTTATCAATAGTAAGCCACAGCATGGAGGAGACTGTGAGGATGTTTGTCTTGTTGAGATTGCAAGATCTTATCGATGTCTTCGTCGATGTCGTTTGAAGCTTCGATCTGTGCTCATCCCTGGTCAGCTCAAAAAACTGGTGTGGCGTGAGGATTGCACTACCGCTGCCGCCAAATCAATCATGGCCTTCCCAGCTATAAGGGCTTCTTCGTGATTATCCTTGATCTCGACATTCACAATGTGGACTACACGATTGAGGTCGCCTCCTCGAGACATCAAGTCTGTGCAAGGTTGTATGCTGTTTTGAATAAATGTTCAATATTCGGAATCAGAGAGGGACCTACCATCACAGACGGCATCGAAACATCGCTCTTCGCAGGTGATCACAATATCTGCAATTGCCCGACTTTCCTGCCACCGCTCAGGTGCTAGCTTTATTTTCCGATTACGGTCCAACATCTGTAGCAGCCCATTGGCTGTGTATCTGGTGGATTTGTAAGACCGTGTAGGCAACATATGCGCATAGAACCTCACAGTCGAGGATCCTTCGAGTGCAGTTCTTCATAGATGTCATTGTACGGTGTGCCGAATGCGTATATATTGGGTTTGTCTATGGATGGACCTGGGAGACGAACAGCAGATCCGGTCCCGAACGATATTACACGATACCCTGCCTTGCTGCAACTCGGTCACAAGACATATCGAAAGCATGAACGCGAGGGACTGACGATAGCACGAAATGGCCTTCCATCGACCGATTCTACACAGGACATCTGTTATAACTGGATAACCCTCGGCTCCAATATGAACGCACCTGATTGCTTGCACAGACAACGCAAAACAACGGCCTCTGCTTATATGCTGGAGCTCCCAGAGAGTCTTCACTGCTTGACTTGGGGGGCGTAAGTTGCTCAGAAGGAGGGGTAATCTGTCGAGAGGCTGAAGCGACTGCTTGCGCAAATGGCTGAGGCGGCGTCGGTGTTGAGTGCAAGGAAGGAGCGTGTATACTGGGTCTATGGTTTGATGAAGACGCAAAAGAATCGTAAGGCGACGACGGTGGTTGGACATTTGGATGAGGTTGCTGCAGGCGTAAGTCTTGTTGGCGCACAAGGCGAGGATCGCGAGCTCTTCGAGGATCCATCGGATGCTATTGAAGCAAAGCAAGAGTTAAACACATAGCATATCATAGCTTATGAACGATGTAGCCTCAGCAGTATCTAGAACATTTGCTAGTCCTCCTCTCGACCCAGCTAACGGTCAGTCACTTGCAGGTCGATCGAGATTCCACTCTGAATCATCACAGGCGAAACTGAGGAGGTTCGGAAGGGTAATTACCTTGGTTTTTTGGAAAGAGGGAATTGGACTCTTCCTACTTTGGGAGAATACCGTTTCGAGAGCAGAGCTGATCAGAGCGGAGAGGCCTTGGCCCCGTGACAACTTGTGACATAGTCAAAGTGTCCGTCAAGCCAACGTGACAACTTGTCTTCATGGACGTTGCTCACTGGTAAGACATCATTTCTCTATCACCCATTAACCTTCACCGATTAACCTCAATCAACATAGTTCCTGGCAGTAGCAATTTGATTCTGTCGAAAGAGTTAAGTCATAATAAGTGATAACCCTTGGTATTCAACTCAATAGAGCGGGCAGGTAGGTAATTGATACTGCACCGGAGTAATCTATTTGATGAGCTTCAGGATGCCTCGCGACAGATACCATCTCTCTTCGGAAGAAATCACTGCCGTTCATGATGATATCCGCCGTTACGAGCAATCTGTCACGTCTATCGACGTGAAGTTAGAGACGCTCGCGCGGGAAGCTAGCCTGCTGCGCGCAGACAAGATACGCCATTTAGAACTTATATCAAAATGCAGGGGCGTCCTCACACTAGCTCGTCTTGCCCCCGACGAAGTACTTGCTCAGATCTTTGAACACTGTGTCGCAGAAAACTGGGCACGGGCTCCTCTTGTTGTGTCTCAAGTCTGCGCCAAATGGAGAAGAGCAGCGTCGAGCCCCAGGGTATGGGCTAAAGTCCTTCTTACTAGCGATAGCTTGTATCCCATCAGAAGGACGCGCCTTTGGCTATCCAAAGCACTACAATCGCCGCTCCACGTTGTAGTTGATATCGCTGTGTTGGACTCGCAGCTGTTGACTGCCATGGATCTTCTTTTGGACCAGCTTCCACAATGGTACGAATTCACCCTTCACTCCCGGTTCATGCATCAAGCATGCGATATATTGGCGAGGTGTGCCCGTAGTGCACCAAATCTACGCTCAGTCAGCATCTCTATCTCTGCGACTCCCTTGCCACCCGGTGAAGGCTCAGATGGGATGCCAAACCTCAGGGTTACTTTCCAAAATGCCCCCCAACTCAGATCCTTTACCTGGACGAGCAACACGTTTCCCTCCTCTCTCCCTCCTCAGATTTCCGAGCTCACCATCACGCTCCTGCCATCTCCATTCGGGCCTATGCCAGTCCTATGGTTTCTCAAGGTCTTGGCAAACCTACCTTCCTTGAAAAATCTCACTCTCACGATCCCTGTCACATTTTCCGAAGTGATCATCTTCCCGCGTGAACAGACGCCCCCGTTTCTTTTATCACGCCTGGAATCCTTAACAGTCCAAAGCTATCCTGATTTCAACAATATCCTCCTTCATATCCAGACACCCAATCTTTGTCGTCTTCATCTTCGGTCCTCGCAACCCCCTCTGAATCACCCACACGTAGCAACAGGCGCATCGTTATGTCAATTCATCGAATCTGTTTCTCCACCCTTAGAACTCTTAGAGTTATACGACGTCGACCTTCCACGGGGCGATTTTATCCGCTGCTTCTTAGGTCTACCCACTCTTCAAGAACTTCGCCTCCACGAAACAGAAATCTCTGATGACGTGTTTGCATTGATCGCAGAACTTGATGGTCCTTGCCCTCAACTCAGGCGACTCGACTTGCGATGGTGTGAACAGCTATCCGGCAGTTGTTTGGTCAACCTGATATCGGCTCGAAATGTGGCCTGTGACATCGCCTATAGCAATCCTGGTTTGCGGCGAATAGAGGAGATCACTCTCGTCAATTGCGCTTTGGTGAAGGAGCGCGACATTTTGGACCTTGCGAAGGCAACAGTTTGTAGTGTCATAGCGCGGAACCCCGAAGACTACTGTCGTAAGTAAGCCATGGTGTCAACACGAATTTCATTCATTGGTGGTGTGTCTCAATATCTAGGTTTTCGAGGGTGTTGTAACAACGGTCGCTACCAGCAGCGTCTCCGTTTGAGACACAAGAAAGATTTAGAATCGGCTGAAAGGAGTGGGATGCGCCTCATCCTCGATTAAGACTATATCGTACGCTTGCTATCCACAATAGATCAGAAAGTTTGTGAGCCCAAAGAGCGTGCCAGCAACAAAACGAATTCTTGGATAAACCGTCCCCCACTTCTCATGAGAATTCCTACGACGTATCGATAGATACTGTAGGGTTGAAGAAAGATCTTCTACGTGTCGTTAGGTGAAGTAATTCTACAAGATGCCTCACGTGATGCGAACTTCACGCGTTGTTTGTATTTGTAGCCTCATGCTGTTTGAGCCGAGGTTGGGTTTTGAGTGAACGTTCATCTTGCTAGCCCCGCCGAGAGATTCGTTCTCAAAGTAAGCTTCTTGTATACCAGACAGATATTGAACTGTTCACAATGTCCTCTATTCCGCTCGTCCACTGCATGCTGCGCCTTTTTACTCTGTCTTTCCTCGTTCTTTACCCTGCACTCTCTACAGCTGCAACGACTGGCCAACCCGGGCCTCTCTCCCCCGCCGAACTCAAATACTCGAGATCTCACTCTCTTGGGGAGAACTACGTCTTCGACACTCGCGATGGCTGGCAAAGCGTCAACATATCCGACATGCTGTATAAATACAGTGCATCCACTGGCGAGGCAAACAAGCTTGGAGCCGAAGGTGACAACTATGGATTTGACTCGACTTGGAAGAGATCAGGGAAGAACTACAAGAAAAATTCTGGAAAGAGGCCTGAAGAAAAATCCGGCGGACTGGGAGGCATCGCGGACACCGTGAAGAACATGTTCAAAGGACTGAAAGGCATCGGTAAGGCCCAAGATGTCACTATAACATGGTTTGTTGTCTCCCATTCAGGCCCTATACCCTATATCAAGTTAGCGGCCTTACCTGAAATTCTAGGTATACTGGCCATGATCTTGAGAATCCAAGCTGCTGGTCAGAATCACAGTGGGCGCCGACGGTCCGTACTTTCATAGCAATACCTCAAGACGTCAAAATCTTATTTTTCTCCAGGATGCATCCTTCGCGTGCGCACTGACGATGGATGGATGGCAGTCAAAGCCTCAATGTTTCAAATTCTTGGAGCGTGCGTACCGGCTTTCTAGTTCAATAACTCACTATCAACGCGATCATACCGCGAATGAACTCTAGTTTGCAACACGCCGAAAAAATGCGTGTTTGTCCGTGTCGTCGACACATGCGCCGGGTGCGCCAAAGGTTCAAAACACGTCGACCTCACGAAGGCTGCATTCGGTCAATTGGCGGATTTCGACAAAGGCGTATTAACGGTGCAGATGAGAATGGCCACCGAGCCTGAGAGCTGGTAAAGAGTGACTGGCTCGGAAGTGCGCACCACGCTGATCATATACACCAGGATCGAGAAACTTTGGGGTCCTAAGGCCAAATAATGCACGCGCCACTCACTCACCAACAGACTATACGAGGCGGTTCTGCCTGGAGCAGCTGAATGTGACGATTTGATTTGTAGAACGCCTGTACCACTATGTAGACAATGGATCAGATGTTTACCCTTTTTCTCTTCTTACCATCTTCGATTCTAGCCCTGACTCTCTCCTCGCCCATCACTTCCTCCTCAAAGAACTGGGCCGTTCGCTGGGCATCACTTTGGCGCCGGATGTACTGCAAAGCAGCAAGATTGTACCCTATGCTCTGTTTTTGATGGAGTAGAGCTGCACGAAGGTGCCTTCGGAGAGGAATGAGTGTCGTGCGCATGCTTCGAGTGGCGACGATTTGATGGTGATGAGTCTTCAGAAGGAAAAACATGATTCTGGACACGAGTGGAATATTCCATTCCTATAAGAAAGTCAAAATTCTGCAAGATTGGAGAACTGTCTCGGAAACTCACTCTTCGTGCCCAGATGTCTAGGTAGACCATGAGCGACATAACTTTCCCGAATGGCAACACCAATAAAGCATCTTGCAAGGCTGTGTTTTGTATCCCAGATACAACCTTCAGTACCCAAGCTTCCGGCTCTAGCTCATACGCTGCCAAAAGAGAATTTCTCTGTGGAGGCTGCACCTTCATCTGATCTTCCTCCGACAATCCTTCTTTCGCCTTCTCGTACTCAGCAATGACGACGCGTTCGGCATCGGCTAGATCAAGGGCCTCGCTGATGCGTTCCCCTGCCATAAGCGTTTCTGTCGTCTGTTTTGAAACGCCCGTCGCCTCATTTTGAGCATGGGCTTGTCCCCCGCTCTCAGGGTCACCACTGCCTATCGGATGATCTTCGCGATTCATCGTGTCCGCGATACCACTCTCATAGATTTGTTCAAGTTCGCGCTCGCGCTCCTCTTCCAAGAAGAGCTGACATACAGAAGGCATCCGATGTAAGTACAACGGGTTCTTAGACCAGGAATGACTTACGGGATCGTCGAGTTTCTCCCACACTCGTATGGACTTGTCGTGCGAGCCTGTCACAACAAAATTGCCGAAGTTGCTCACAGCAAGTGCCCACACTTCTCCATGGTGACCCTCGAGTTTCTGTATGTTCTCGAACTAGAGACAGACCACATTTTAGCAAGTAGCGCTTGACGCATCTATCAATGAAATGAACCTTGTCCCCATCCCAGTATTTGACCATACTATCCTTGCCGACGGACCAAAAATAGTGGCTTTTTTTTTCGAAGAGCACCTGCATCACGCTTTCTTCGTGGGCGAATATCGATTTGTGACAGTCACCGAAGTCGAGGCCCCAAATCTTGACATTCTTGTCCGCAGAACACGTCACGATGAGTTTGGAATCACTAGAGATGTCCATGGAGAGCACTGGTAACTAGATAATCGTAGAAAGATTGTCAGGGGCCGAGTCGAGGGCAGACGAGCTGTAAAACTGGCCTTGTGTCCATACAATGAAAGGAAAAATTTAAGTGAATCTTGATGGAATACTTTTACGGTCGAGTCTAGCAAAGCAACAGCCAAAAGCTTTCTATTGGGGCTGTACCGGACAGAAAGCACATCATCAGTCATTTTCAATGTGCGGGTATGCACGAGAGATATATTCCGTCCGGTATGCGACTGCATAGCCAAGTAAGAATGCATCGGCTGGCGAGTGAAGCAAATATTTACCTTGGTTCCATCGGCATCTCGCCATTCAAAGTCCCAAAACTTGATATCCTTATCCGCACTTCCAGTCACGAGAGCCTGCTCATCGAATCTGACGTGCATCGACCAAATGGTGCTGGAATGAGCTTTGATTGTCTCAATAAGAGACGACGAAGACAAGTCATAGATTAGAATCTCTCCGACCTTGGTACCGACTGCGATCTACAAAAGGTCAGCATCAATCATGTCCTTGTAATCGAGGATAAGAGGCCTTACATGTCGATCACCAGGGAGGAATGTGCTGCAAATGGCATGGCCGCATTCCAATGTCCGAATACAAGAAGTAGTTTTCATGTTCCAGATCTTCAGAGAGCCTAACTTACGCGGATGAGCCGGCTGGTGTTCGAGAATAGAAACTGTGAGATTTTACCATTCGACGCTGATGCTAGTAATGCATCGTCTGAGCTCAGTGACAGCGTGCGGATATCTGTCCTGTGACCTGGAACATCAAGGGAGAATAATCTGGCAGCTTCTGGAGGTCCCTCTTTGATCTTTACGGGTTGAGGGATGTTGTGCACCTCAAGCGCATTGTTTGATAATGACAAAAATAACTATGAACGTTAAGAGGGTAAACTTCGATAAGTTTATCATGAGTTGTTTGGGAATGAATCTTCTGACCTGAATGCCTCCTTTAGTAGTTGTACTTTCGTTCTCGAAAGCGAACGACCTGATTTTGCCGCTAGCTCTCACGACCAAGTAGGGGGTGAACAAATCCGCCATTTCTATGGTCTCGTCGGCAGCTGTTTCACCTTGGGCATCAGGTTGCTTCCCTTTCTCTCTTGTCTTCTCCTTTGCTCGCTTCCTTCGTCGTGCTTGCTTCTTGCGTACCTCGTCCTCTGTACGAATACGAAAGATCTCGACAGAACGCTCATGAGATTGGACAGCAAGATAAGGAAGGACGGGGTGGAAACAGATTTGGGTGACACGATGTTGCGACGCAAGAGGTATGGTTGTGACTGCGTGGATGGCCTTCGGAACCTACAGTAAAAAAAATGCGGAGGGAGTAAATGTATATGCGTTCTATACGGATGGAAGATGCCTACTTCTCCTGACGACGTTTCTTTAAGGCCCCCTTGCAGCGCTTCATGATCTATTTTCCATATCTTCATCTCACCTTCACTGCTTCCAGTAAAGACGAGATTCTGCTCCGGGTTGATGTCTAGCGTCCATACTTCCGCACGATGGGCTACAATAGTTTGAATACAGTGCTGAGTCGATAGATCCCAAAGCTTCACAAAAGTATCTTTAGAAGAAGTGATGATGAAACCGGCGTTGATGACTCTCGAAGTGGACGGCATGGTCGATTGTACGTTTGATATAAAGCGAATGGTAGTCACTTGGTCCCGATGACCGCGTAGCCTAATATGCGAAAAGTCTCCTCGGTCATGAGTCGGAGAAGTTTATAATACGAGGCTCACCTAAAAAGGCCTGCTTCGCCTATCACATCCCAAAGAATGACATCTGTGTCTTGCGACCCCGAAGCTAGTCTGGCACCAGCTTGGTCGAACGCGAGTACCGTGATAGCCTTTTTGTGACCATTGAACGTGGCAACGACCGAATGCGCGGACGCGCTCCAAAGTCTGATGGAGCCATCGGAATATCCGACAGCAAAAATATCTTTTCGTGGAGAACGGGTGATGTAAGTGACCTCTGCTCTGTGACCGGTTTCGTGCCACATTGCGAGCTAATATTCATTAGCAATGACCATGCGTGAAGCGGCAGAACTCACCATCTGGCCTTTTTTCACGTCCCACACTAGAACATCTTCCAGAGCAGAGACGTAGGCGACCTTGCCATCGTACACGGCGTTAGAGCCAGGGCTGCAGACAAGACCAAACGCCTAGACGGTTGTCAGGATGCAGTATATATCATGAATGACAGCAAATACCTGTGTCGGGCCGTGTCTCGAGTAGCTCTGCACCATCTCGATGTTGGTGGGACGTGCAACTTGATTTTCCGAGATCTATTTTGGACACGCCGTTGAAATTTCCCACGGCTGCTCCAAGTATAGTCAGTGTATAGCCAATGCAAGTACTCGCTCGCGTCCGTCGAGCCTGTAGACATGATGCTCTATCCGTCCGCTCCAGAAGCTGCAACTAGATTTCTGAACTTCGTCAATGCATCGCCTACTCCTTTTCATGCCGTACATAACGCTATAGTGCGCTTGGAAACAGCGGGCTTTCATAAGGTACATCAGCCTGGGCTACTCTTGAAGTCACTTATCGATCTCCGCAAGGTCAGGTCAGAGAAGCGGATAATTGGGAAAATGAACTAAAGCCTGGTGGAAAATACTATTTTACGAGGTAACACATATGTTTCGACCATCTGATATCCAGGTACTCAACTGTATCATTTGACAGAAATCAAAGCGCACTACTCGCCTTCACTATTCCACAAAAATGGCAACCTGATGCAGGAGTATCCATCGTTGCCACGCATGTCGACAGCCCCAATCTTCGTGTAAGCATTCAATATTCCGTCATCTCGATTACCCCCAGTAGAGCCGTCTGACTAGTAGTGGTCAGGTGCGCCCCGTCTCAAAACGTACCGCATCTGGATACCTTCAAGTCGGCGTTGAGACTTACGGAGGAGGTATTTGGCACTCTTGGTTTGATCGTGACCTTTCTTTAGCTGGTCGTGTCGTCGTTGCGAGCAAGAGTGCTGGCTATACAACCAAACTCGTCAAAATCGAGGCACCTCTTCTCCGCATTCCCACCCTCGCTATTCACTGTGAGTGTGCAACTTCAGCCTCGTAGACCCAACTAAATCTCCAATCAGTGGACAGAACCGCCAACGACACCTTCAAGTTCAACCAGGAGACCGAATTTGTACCTGTGCTAGGTCTTTTGTCCTCCCAGTTGAATGCGCCCAAAGGGCGCAAGAGCAACGATGCGTCAAAAGAAGATGGAATACTGGAGCCAACATCCAGTATTCAAGCGAATCACCACTCTGTGCTTTTGGATACAATCGCTGGAGAACTACAGATCCAACCCGCTGACATACATGACTTTGAGCTGTCTGTACAGTCACCTGTAATCACGACGTTATCCTTCTAACTTCATTTTCTCTAGACAGCTATACGATACTCAGCCTTCCGTTCTCGGAGGCTTGAATAACGAATTTATATTCAGTCCAAGATTAGACAACCTGGTCTCTTCGTGAGTTCCTCCACGCCTGTGTCATTGCTATGATCCTGAACCCGTACAAGTTTCTGCGCTGTTGAAGCACTCTCTGGAGTGGTCTCTAGCAACTCCTTCCCTACCTTGGAAGGCAATGTCAACTGCATCGCGCTGTTCAATCATGAAGAAATCGGTAGCGTTTCCAGTACTGGCGCTGAATCCTCACTCATTCCATCTCTGCTCGAGCGTCTGTCTCCGTCGCCCTCGCAGTTGGCTCAATCGATAGCCAAGTCTTTCCTCATCTCGGCTGATATGGGCCATGCCATCAATCCCAATTACCCCAACAAACACGAAGAAAATCACAAACCATATATGAACGGTGGCATCGTGATCAAGACAAATGCAAAGCAACGATATGCCAGTGATGCTATTGGGGCCTTCATCGTCAAGAAGCTCGTCGAACAGAAGGGCGGGACGGTACAAGAGTATGAAATCAGGAACGATATGTAAGTCTTCTTCCTCTTCCTCTCTATGTTGTGCATGCCATTCCTGACCTTTTACAGGGCATGTGGTTCAACCGTTGGGCCATTGCTGTCCAAGATTGGTGTGCGGACAGTTGATGTGGGCAATGCCATGCTGTCTATGCATTCAATCAGGGAAACCGCAGGGTCTCGAGATGTCCAACACGCGATCGACCTTTTCAGCTCGTTTTTCGAAGGGTTTGCTGCTCTCGACGCCAAATTGACTGTCGATTGACTCAGGACCAGAAGTCAATCGAGCCCATATAGTGATCACAATTTGCAAACGCGACGGTCCAAGTTGACGAAGCTATTGCGGCCAGAAAGTACAAGAGGACAATAATACAGTAGCGTTGCAATAACATAAGTACTTTTTGTGGCCTGCTCTCCTGAGAAATTTACGAGGACGCTGAGAGAGAGGCTTGGTTACTTATCATCGTCGGACGCGTTTCTTCGTTCCTTCTCCAGGCTGATCCGACTGCGACTGTGAAGGCATGGCATATGGACCAGAGAGAACGCTTCGCTTCTTCGCCGTACGAGAATAATGTGAAAGCACCCATTCTCGCTCGGCCTCCGTCTGCTCGATGGTCCCTTGGCGGATTTCATACGCTGGGGGACGAAATTCGGTGATGTGCAGAGAATAAAGTACAACAAAGAGCGCACGTTTTAATTCGAAGCGGGGACCTACCTCTGCTAGTTGAATTTGCTTAGGAGGTACCTTGAGGAAGACGTGGTGGCTAAAATATGTATTTAATGATACAAAAATGAAATGAGTAAGGGCCAACACGCAACGTACCGGAAAGAGATGAAGTCATTCTCAGTCGAGAAAGTTATTACCCGCTTACTGTCTTCTTTTGGCACAGGAAAGAGGAATTTCAAGCAATCTCTTACTCTTTCCCCGAGCCTTGAACTAAAATTCTCGAAGATCAAGTGCGGGTACTGCTCAGAGACAGTAGATGACTTGTACGTCGCGATGTCGTGTCGTAAATTCACATTATGAAGTGTGAAATAGAGTGTTGGGCCATGGGGGAAATGAGAGACGATCATAGCATCTGTGAGGGGTGGGCGGATGATTAGTTATTTAATCACAGTCTGCTAGTCCTGCAGAACGCACCTGGTGTACCTCGGTGCTCATGTAAAACGATTAGATCTGTGACATCGTTTGCCCGACATGCATCTGCCAACTCCTTCACGACATAGTTTCCTCGATTTATACGATGCGAATTCGGGAATACGAGGCGCATTTCCTGCAGTAATATCAGCGCCACGCTCATCTGCGAGCAACGTGAAGCTATGTACCTTTGCGAACTGTAACAACTTCGAGCTTGGATCTCGAGAAGTGGTGATTACTATTTTTGGGTCCGATACACCAGCCCTTGAGTACTCGCTATCAACATGTGTAGCCGGGTCTAAATACCATGAGGAACAAGCACAACCTTTCAGTTGGTCATAACAATTAGCACTATTACTGATGCTTACTTGTTTGCGCCTCGTCAAAGCCCAGATCGTTTCCCAAGCTCTTGGCTTCCTTCCTTAGCTCTGTAGGAAGTTGTTTTCCATTCGCCAGGGTATCCTTTAGCTGCCTTTTGCGCTCGTATGTCTGCCGCTCCTGAGCCTCAAGAGATTTGGCGTAGACATATTGACGACGTTCTCGAGCTTGTCTACGCAGCTTTTGAAGAAACCAGTATGAGTATAACGTCTGGAAACATGCGGAGGGAGACTGTGACCATTTAGATTCTAAGAGTGCAGAACTTGAAGCGTTGAGCTTTGAAGGCCTTTGAAGTCCAGTGTGGCGCATCGGCACGACTGCTCAAACTTCTTATTACGGTGGGGTTAGGGGTTGCTGGCTACTCTCCCACATACATGTTAGTGGGTATGGGTCTTCTTGAGCAGTAAGATATTTGATAGTCATATGGAATCGCGGCATTATGTACGAGTCTGTAATGAGATAGTATAAAATAAGTATTCAATAAATTTTAGAATTACCGTGAGTTGTGGGGAGCGTAATAGTAATACATAGGGTAGAAAAAGTGGTCAGAAACTTAAAAATATTCATCCAGTGTGCTAGAGCACGATCAGTACGATACTGCTTGGAGGGGATAACACCACGTACAATATTCGAGAGCTGTGTCTCTCTGTAGTCGATGCTACATGCGCTTTGGTATAATCGGAGACCCGTTTCTCAAAGAAGTTGGTCTTCCCCTGGAGGGAAATCATTTCCATGAATTCGAATGGATTTGTGGAATTATAGTGCTTGGAGTTTCCAAGAGAGACAAGCAGGCGATCAGCGACAAATTCTATGTATTGACGCATCAGGGCGGCATTCATTCCGATGAGTCCAACAGGAAGAGCGTCTGTAACATCGATTATTAGTTATTGAAGCTGAAGGAAATGACAGACGCACCGGTCAAGAAATCTTGCTCTATCTTGACAGCTTCGGTTATGATACTGAGAACTGTGTCAGAATGTGGCCGTCTCTTAAGATGACTGAACAAGAGACAGGCAAAATCTGTGTGCATCCCTTCGTCCCGGCTAATCAGTTCGTTAGAAAAGGTTAAACCAGGCATGAGACCTCGTTTCTTCAGCCAAAAGATTGAAGCAAAAGATCCGGAGAAGAAGATCCCTTCTACCGCCGCGAACGCCACCAACCTCGTGGCAAACGTCGACCGTTGATCAGAGATCCACCTGAGGGCCCACTCGGTCTTCTGCTTGACGCATGGTATAGTCTCGATCGAATTGAAGAGGAAGTCACGCTGCTGAGAGTCAGAGATGTAGGTATCGATGAGGAGAGAGTATGTTTCCGAGTGAATGTTTTCCATCATGATCTGAAATCCATAAAAACAGCGGACTTCAGCGGCTTGTACTTCGCTCGAAAATCGCTCCACCAGATTTTCGTTGACGATTCCGTCGGAAGCGGCAAAAAATGCCAGGACATATGATATGAAATGGCGTTCGTTATCATTCAGGTTATCGTTCCAGTCGAAGATATCTTTGGACATATCGATCTCTTCGGACGTCCAAAACGAAGCCTGAGCTTTCTTGTACATCTGCCAAATCTAAGAAGAACAGTGTTACGAATGAGTAAATGCAGATATATATATTACAAACTTCGTTATATTGTATTGGGAATAAGACAAAGCGTCTTCCCGAAGGTACGAGCAATGGATCATCTGCGCCGAGCAGGAAAGGGGTCAGTATGAAATAGGGAATTACCCTGCTTGACAAACCTTCCTGCAGACCGAATTCGTCTTGAGAACGGTATTCGATTGGCTGAGAAGATGAGGTGTGAATGATGTCCAGTTTCGGTTCCAAAGCCGAGTTTTTGTTCCTCAAAGACAAGTCGTCCACGTCCTACGTGTAAGTATAGGATGTTAGCGACAAATAGTGAAGATTACGAATGAATGGAATGTGTACTTTAGCAAGCGATGTCACATCAAGTCGATCATTGTCAATCATCTTGTGAACCTTCTCGAGGGATATTGGGTGGTTCCTTGTGGCTCGTTCTATGTGGCTCGTTGTAACTCGTTCTATGTGGCTCGTTGTGACTCCAGAGGCTTGTGCAATCTGCCCTTGCTAAATTTACTCATTGTTGCCACATCGACAAATTAGGAAACACTAGTGATGGACGCGTCAACAGGGCACAACAACGCGTGGCTCGATTTTGTTTAATTTGCAAACACGCGTAAAGGCTTCAACATCCTTTAAAAGGCGCCCAGCCCAACCTTCTCTCTTGTTTTTCCACTATCGCTCATCCTCCATCTTCATCAACTCTCTCTTACTTCAACGGCATCGTCTATCTCGATGGCTTCTCTCATTCGTCCCACAACCCCTACCCGCATCCCCTCTCCTCAGCCTTCTCCTAGTAAGAAGGTATGTTAACAATTGTTCGGTGGCTATTCAATTTCGCTAACCTTACTGCTAGGCGGCTGCTGCCCTGCAAGCATTCTCTCTGGAGTCACCAGTCAAGTCTTCGTTGGCACAGAAGCCCGTTCTTGATGATGCCCGTCGGTCACACTCGCCGGATTCCGTTGAAGATTCGGCCGAGACTGAGGACGTTGAGGAGTTCCGAAAGCGGTTTATTGGTGAGGTGGACCTTCCAGAAAGTGAGTTCTAAATCTTGCTGCTATACAATCTAGTTTAATGTTCAACATCGGAACCAGACATGGAGCCCCTTCTCATCGAATCGAAACGTCGTTTCGTCCTTTTCCCCATTCAGTATCATGAGGTCAGTGCACTATGTACCTTACGGTTGAAGCCGACTGAGCCTTGACGGGGTTTGACGCGTCTCAGATCTGGCAAATGTACAAGAAAGCTGAAGCATCTTTCTGGACCGCCGAAGAGATGGATCTGTCAAAGGATCTCCACGACTGGAATAACCGCCTCAACGACAATGAGCGTCACTTCGTCTCGCATGTCCTCGCGTTCTTTGCCGCCTCCGATGGCATCGTCAACGAGAACCTTGTTGAGCGCTTCTCGAACGAGGTTCAGGCGGCCGAGGCGCGTTGCTTCTACGGGTTCCAAATTATGATGGAAAATATCCACAGCGAAACCTACTCTCTTCTTATCGATACTTACATCAAGGACCCTAAGCAACGCGAGTACCTTTTTGATGCTGTTGAGACCATTCCCTGTGTCAAGAGGAAGGCGGACTGGGCACTGCGCTGGATCTCTGACCGTCGCTCCACATTTGCTGAGCGATTAGTCGCCTTCGCTGCTGTGGAGGGCATTTTCTTCTCCGGTTCTTTCGCCTCAATTTTCTGGTTGAAGAAGCGTGGCCTCATGCCTGGACTCACCTTCTCCAATGAACTCATCAGTCGTGACGAGGGAATGCATACCGACTTCGCATGCTTGTTGTTCAGCCATCTCAAGAGGCGTCCGCATCCTGACACTGTCCTCCACATTGTCGCCGAGGCCGTTGTTATCGAGCAGGAATTCTTGACAGGTGAGCACATGTTGATCACTGCTGTGGCATTTGATGCTAATTCATTGTTGTAGATGCCCTTCCTGTGGGGCTAATTGGCATGAACGCTAAGCTCATGTGCCAGTACATCGAGTTTGTTGCAGACCGTCTGCTCATTGCCCTCGGTGGCGAAAAGCACTACAACGCGACAAACCCCTTCGACTTTATGGACATGATCTCTTTGCAGGGAAAGACCAACTTCTTTGAGAAGCGGGTGTCGGATTACTCAAAAGCCGGCGTCACGGCGACCTCTACCTCTGCGCCCTCAAACGACAAGTCTTTGTGAGTAGTTCTTAATAGCCTAGTCGTGCGATGCGCTAACACGTCTTTCTAGCACCGTGGATGAGGATTTCTAATGCCAATATTGTTCACTGCATCCGACTGTCACATTTGATCCGCTATCTCTGCTCCTCCATGTCTACATAGCACTCGACCTTGCCATTGTTTCTTTTAGATCTGTTACTTAGCTATGATATGTACACTATCTCAATACTGGCATCGCAGTGCGCCATTATGTATTTTAAACATTCTATCCTATTAAAAATTAGAGGTGATCAAGGAAGACATTCATGCCAAGTGCCTGACGATAGCAGAGACTCCGCTGTTTCAGTACGAAAATTGCGGATATACCAAGGTCAGTTTGAGAGGCCGGATCAGAGTTCAGACGTTGTGGGAAAGTCTACCGAAAGGTCAAATCGTGACTTTGGACAGGACCTATGTCCTGTAGTACTTGTTCCGTCCAACTAACGCAAACTGACCTTTGCATTTCGCCCCATCTATGCGTCTATTTCGAATATGTTTCCAAAGGGTGCGGCAATTGTGGAGTAGTCATTCAACAAGCAATCCCGCCCTGAAATGGTCACAAACCATTCTCTTTTGGCTTCCGACTGGCATCGTCTTCACAAAATATGGATACACCGTGAAGCTTGTCACAGGTCGCAGCATGCAGGTTCGTCAATGACAATTCGCTGGAAAATGTCCTTAGTCCATTTACTCACCGCCGTTGTCAGGCAGCCTACGCTTAATCCAGATGAATCGCAGTGGAGAGATCTGGTTATATTTGACCGACTGTCGATTGGCACTTTACACCGCTATGAACGAGAGGATATTGTGGCTCTTAGGTACGTGTAACAACCTAGCAGTCTACCCGATTTATACCCGCCTGCTCCTATTAGATCACCCCATGCGCTTGGACAGTTGCTGGTGAAAAGAATCATTGCGCTACCAGGTGACATCGTGAGTGATGTTACTGCCGCTTGAAATACTGCATTCAGTCGCTAAGTCATATTGCTCAGGTGAAGACTCTCCCTCCATACCCCGATAAAGAGGTCGTCATTCCTCCGGGTCATGTCTGGGTAGAAGGTGATGAATCATTTCATACAGAAGACAGCAATCATTTTGGACCTGTAATATCATCTATCGCATTCTTTCGAGCAATTCATTGATCGCATCTGGTATTACTAGGTCCCATTGGCTTTGATTGACTCCAAGTTAGCGTTTATTATTTGGCCATGGGATCGTCGCGGTCCCCTCCGTCGACCATCAGGCATAGTCAATAAAAAAACTCAAGGACCTGCTTGGCGAGTTGAACAGGCAGAACTAGAGCGAGAACGTCGAAGGCGCGCGAGGGTGATAGTGAGGCGGGATGGACGCTGAATCCCAGTGAAAATTCGATATTGCGAAATCGAACGAGAACGAGCGAGATCGGACAAATCGATGTAGTTAGAAAAGTCTCACTTTGATCTAACGTGAACGACTTCGAACGACTCTCATCACACGTAGCCGATGCTAGCCGATGCCTAAATTTGGCGTTGCGAGGTCGGCAAAGACAAAATAAGAAGGGCATGGTCCAGGATCGAACCCACAACCATCAACACTGCCACCAGCGAGAGACTTGAGGCGCACAGGTAAACCGCTGCGCCAGAAGGGCTATGCTAAACTCAGCAACAGCCAAAATATGACCACATTTTATCGACTTTGGTTTTTTGAACTTTTCCTCGAGGAACTCAGAATACTGTACTTGTTGGTCACTTTCCACACATTGGATGTGGATCATGTTGGATATAAAGATGAACCTGTAACTGGTAGATAGCATGACCCACATCCAATGTGTGGAAAGTGACCAACAAGTACAGTATTCTGAGTTCCTCGAGGAAAAGTTCAAAAAACCAAAGTCGATAAAATGTGGTCATATTTTGGCTGTTGCTGAGTTTAGCATAGCCCTTCTGGCGCAGCGGTTTACCTGTGCGCCTCAAGTCTCTCGCTGGTGGCAGTGTTGATGGTTGTGGGTTCGATCCTGGACCATGCCCTTCTTATTTTGTCTTTGCCGACCTCGCAACGCCAAATTTAGGCATCGGCTAGCATCGGCTACGTGTGATGAGAGTCGTTCGAAGTCGTTCACGTTAGATCAAAGTGAGACTTTTCTAACTACATCGATTTGTCCGATCTCGCTCGTTCTCGTTCGATTTCGCAATATCGAATTTTCACTGGGGCTGAATATCATGCGTCATATTCTGACAAAGCTACCATAGATTCGGCGACTGAAATGGATACATTATTACTACACTGCATGAACCCACGAGCAATGTCGCATTCATTAGTGCCTACGTCTATGCAGGCTGTTGGGGATTATTCTTCGGTTTCTCGTCCTCGTGTACGTTGTGCTTCGGCTTGATACCCATAATCTCATCTGCCTCTGGAGAGCCTGCACTGGGTAAATCCTTGCGAAGGGATACTGCGACCGGCGAGACATTCTCGCGGTGAGCAATGGCGAAGATGACGTCCATATCTGCACGATCTCATTAGCGAGGGAGGAACGAATTAAGGGATTCATCCACCTTCAAGTGACCGGCCAGCTGTTTCCGGAAAGAAGAAATATATAACTGGGATGATGAACGCGTTCAACGACGCAAAAACTAGGGAGCGGAATGGCCTATCAACATAAAGGTTTTCTGTAGATCTGGGTGGTACTGACCGATGTACGTCCCCCAGTTTATGTTTTGGAAGGAGGGACCAGTCACCATCACTACCATGAAATTGAAGATCCAGTTTGAGGCAGTAGAAAGTGCATTTGCAGGCGCCCGAATTCGGATTCCCACTATCTCAGCGGGCTATGAGAAAAAGATGAAATAAAACACAAGTTTAACCCAGAGAATCAAGTGAAACCTCACATAAAGCCAGGTCATTCCCAGCCAGCCAATAGCAAAAAATGTGTTGAAAACGAAAAGTAGCACCGTAGAAATGATCCGCGAAGCAGAATTGTCAATGCTTCCCAAGATAGCCAAGAGGACCATGGTGATGCATTGACCGAACGCCGTCGACAACATGAGCTTTCGCCTACCAACTCGTTCAATCAATCCGATGGCGATGAGACTGGCAAAGAAATATTCTGTTCCATTGCAGGCTGCAATGATGCGCGATTTGACGTCGTCGAGACCCAGGCGCTCAAACAACAATGTCTAGACGGCAACGAACAATCAATAGGTATTCCTCCTGAGAACAGACACAGGTAGATGCTAACAGCGTAATATGTGATCAAATTGATGCCAGTGATTTGCTGGAAGCATTGAACAATAACGCCAAGAGAAGCACGTCGAAAATTCTGGCCGAGACCACCCGTGAAAAGTTCACTAAGATTAGCCTCACCGCCGACATCTGATTGTCCTTCTATCAGGAGTGCATCACGGATGCCGTGGTATAGCTGTTGTACTTCGTGGTTGGTGAAGGGTTTGTTGTCTAAGGCAGCGATAACAGCAATGGCTTCCGCATCGCGCCCATGCTTGACAAGCCAGCGTGGAGATTCTGGCAGCTTGATGACGATGTGAGTCCGGGCAGTACTATACGAGATGGTAATACTCACAAACATAATTCCTGCAATCATGATGAGAGCGAAGACGATTTGTAGGGCGATCGGCACCCTCCACTGTGCAGAAGAGCCATTCACCCAAAAACTACCCACATCTGTAAGTCATTGTATGTCAAACTTCACGGAAAGGACGAGGTACGCACAGACCAAAATCTATCCACTATAGGAGAAAGCTTTAATCAGACGGTGATTGGCGAGGTTGACTACTACTTACATATCTATCAATTGGTAGCGCTCGATCAATAGTGGAGGTACACTGAGAAGATGGGGAACGCACGAAAGCATGATACCAAAAGTGATCAGACTCCCTTCAATCATGATGAAACTTCCACGTTTCACTGCAGACGAACACTCTGCATGATAGGCAGGCACGGTCGACGTCTACCAGTGTGATTATCATAAAAACGGTCCGGCAGAATTCATACAGTTGAGGACATACATTGAGACCGTTGCCAAGGCCGGTGACAATCCGGGCAACGACCATCTGAGCATAGCTGAAAGATGTTGCTTGCAAGATAGCGCCAATAATCATGATGATGCCGCCGAGGACGATTGTCTTCCGTCTACCCAGACGGTCACCGACCCATAGATTTGATAGTGCTCCGAACAAGCATCCGATTTCCTTTTGAACGCGAGTTGATAATGACGGTGTAGGAAGCATCAATCGTCACATACATAGATCGCTACAACAAAACTTTGAAGGGTAGCATGATTTGAATGCCCTCCAGAAGCGACAGTCTGAGGGAACACTTTCTCCCACTGGGATGCCGTCAGTAGCGCAGACATCACGCCCTGGTCGTAACTAGTGCGTTGCATGAGCAGCCTAGACCAGGCCGAAGTTCTGCTAAATCACATACCCAAATAAAGTGAAGCCTGTGCCGGCAACAAATGCAAGAGCAGCGGTCAATTTGCGGCCACGGAGGAGTGGTGCATGAGAGGCCACCTCTTGATCAAAGTCTGAAGGCGTTGTGACACGTCCATCCTCGTATTTGCGATCCGCATGCTCGGTATCAGGATTTTTGGTTTCAGAAGACATCGCGATGGAAGTGTGTTAACAGTGAATTCTTGATGTTCGAAGTCGAGTAGTCACTGCGTCGAAAAAGGAAGACGCAAAGGAGAGCATATCTGATGCTCTGCATCTTATAACCGCTGGACTTGCGGGATACCGGAGCGATGGGGCTAGCGCTTGACTTTTCGACAGTACCAAGGAGATACCGATGTGGGAAGTGGAGTACCGACACCCTTCTGGGGTGGCGGCGGTAACGTTATACTGCCCCACACGAGCCCACATGCCACCCCCGTTTTAGACCAGCCGAATGACGGCGTGGACGAATGCGCTGTCCCTGAAGGCCACTCTCACCTTGCCAGCTTCTACGACCGCTCTATATCAACATTGTTCGACACATGACCTGGTGACGTCTCTTCCTCCAGTGTCAGGAGATGGTAGATCGCAAAACCTTGAACAGTTCAAAGTCTGCCCGACCTGCAACAGATCATTGAGGTATATCAATCTGCAGCGCGAGTGCTCCACAAAAGGATTAGAAATTAACCAGACAAATTGGTACTAGCGGACGCGACGCAGTTGCGAATAGCATTAACTGCCATTCAGTGCCGAGATTGAATTATTGACAGAGTGCTGACCACAGGCTTTAGCCTTCATTTCAGTGTCGCCAATAGAGTAATCCGGTGAGCAATCAATGCTCAATAATGTGCGAAAGCGGGCGGATACACGCCCAGTACCGTGCGTAGTAGACTCGAAGTAGTAGAAGGGTGGAAATCGGAGCTCGAAAGCTCTCGGAAGAGTCGTTTGATCAGTGTTTAGATCGCCTGCACGCCTCTGCAGGCCTACTGTAACGTCTATTCCCAACCCGGGGGTTACTACTTTCTTTACTCCAGTCTGATATCGCAGAAATTTCTCAGACTCACAGCGATATACACAGAGAACCTCACGATTCAGTAACGAATACAATAAGTCGCCGAAAATATAAACGATAACGCAGGAAATATGTCAATCACAACCAGGTGGTGAAGGCCAATCGAAACGTTCGCAGGTGACGCAGACAAGAAAGTGGCAACGAGACGGTGGAGATAGCAAGGGAACCTCGAACAAAACAGACCAAACTCTTACACTGCATAACCGCCTCCCTCTCCATGCCCACCAGGCTGGTGACCATACCTTCCATTCTCTGGGGTAGGAACACGATGACCGTAAGGGTTCTGCTGGGCATACAAATTCGACGAGATTGTCCGAGGAGGAGGACCGCCAGATGTTGGACTAGGATAATCCTGTGAGGCATCATCGTAAGCCAGCCCTGTAGGATCCGCTGGGTGCTGCGAGTATGGGTAAGGCTGCTGCTGCGCGGTGTAATGATCTCCTGCGTGATGGTCTCCTGCGTTGCCAGAATACACGTCGTACGGATCGTGCACCAGGCCTGCGCTATGTGGATTCTCAAGCACCGAGTCGTGCTGATATGCATACGGTGCGGCGGTTACTGCAAGATGCGCCTGGCTACCGTATTCATCTTCATATAGCGAGTCCTCGTGGACGTTGGGAGCAGACGCGTTGTAATATGCGTAAGCGTTGGGATCTTGACTGTTGGAGTATGGCTGATTATAGGCAGGCATGGGAGGATAGTCGATGGCGCCCTTGTAGTCGGAGGCGTAGAATTGATCGGTCCCCGTCGCGTTAGTATAGACGCTAGGAGGCGGCCCACGTGTGCGGATGGAAGAACGGTCATCCACATCGTCATCGAGGGAAATGTTCGGGAGTGTCGGTTGAGGAAGTGGCTTGTGGACTAATTCACCCTTCTTGTTCTTCAAATGAGAGTAGTCTCCCGCAGCCTCTTTCCTAGCAAGGGCTGCAGCTTTCGCCAGGCGTTGCTTGTTACGGCGCTTGATGATCTCGGCGATACGCTGGTATCAAAATGGTCAGACATACACTACTGTACGAACATGGAACGTATTTACCTTATCAACCTTATGACAGACGTACTCCTAGATATCACAGACCATGTTATGTGTCAGCAGATGTACGTGCCAGGAAATTGAACAAGATACCTTCAAGTTCCCCTGTATGTAGCAAAGAAGGGGAATATAGCAGATGCCTGCGATGATGAGAAGTAACAAGGAGCCGGCAAATACAAGGGTGGTGAACAGGGTGGAGATGGTAAGGGCTGTCGTGATCAAGGTGTTTCCTGCAAAATACTTTCCGACGTCGTACCAAGCGCCGTCATCTCTCTTGGCAAGGTAAATGGCATAGAGAGTGAGAGCGTTGATAGCTTGACGGGGACCATCGGCGAGGAGCAATCTCTTCCAACCTATACCCCAAAAATATAAGCAATGATGGCGCGAAGCTGAGGAGAAAGACTTACTTTTGAAAGTAAAGAAGACAAAGAACGCAAAGTCATCCTTCTTCTTGGTAGACTGGGAGATGTGATCGAAGAAACAGAAGTGATCATATGACCCTACAAACAATGTGAATTGCCTGTAAACTACAACGATAAGAGGAACGTACTGAGCGAATAATAGTGATTGGCCATGACATTGGTGAACGCGTATGATATGTCACGACTAGCGATGATTTTCTTTGCCTTACGAGCCTCATATGCAAGCTGGGAAAGGGAGCACGCATGACGCACGATTCGAGACAGGATGGATTGAATACAACGTACCAAGAGGAAAGAAAAGATGATGCAACCAACAAATAACCACTTGCCGACATTGAATGGGATAAAAACGCATCCGTTGTCTTCCGTGGCGGGGCAGTTGTTAAAAATTTGATTGGACCATGACGAGGTTGTCAACATGGTGATGGCAGTGAAGATATCGGAGACATAGACGAGGAATGATTTGAGAACGATGATGTAGAGCCAGAGGTATCTGCAATGGCGTCAGATAGATCCTAGCAGGGAATGTTGTGATTTATGAATGCGAAAGAAATGTATTTCAAGAGCTGGCGAAAATCATGATAGCTATATCCATGACTTTGACGGCACGGCCGAGCAAAGGCCACCAGGGGTAAACAATTGGCTGTAGACAATCCGTGGCAACGGTCACGAATGTATCCCGAAGTCGAGACGTGGAACAAGATTAGGTGTCAGAAGGAGATTGAACACATACTTCATGCGCATCCCAAATCCATTGTCAGTGAACTCGCGGGTATCGACGAAGTCGAACTTTGACCATGTCAACCGGCCATCACAACACACAGCAGTGGTGAACAAGACGCACTTTATGATCCTGAACGATCTCTCGTTTCCATGCGGGGCCTCCACACATCTTTCTTCAACAAGATGGGTCGACTATACGAATTGTTGTGCACCAAAAGAGCGGGATATGTCGTCTGTAGACGGTGTGGCGATTCCAGCGACTTGGCCTGCCAGTCGCATAGGAAATGGGAGCAGAGAGCGACGGTGGGCTAGAGAGAGTCGATAGTCAACGGAAGGGGGAGAACGAGAGGGAGAGGGAGAGGGAGAGGGGGGAAGAGTCTCTGCCTCTTTTGCTGCAGGCCGACGTTGGAGACAGTATCAAGGAGCAAAGGTAACGCTGAGAATCTGAGATGCGAACACTTTATTGTTGCTTGGTTCACTCCCTTTTTCGGACTCTGGATATTCTCGAAACCATCCACCACTATTCTCAAGTTATTATATAGAACCTGCAACAATGACGACCGTACAGAAGATCAAGGTGAATTTTCGCTCTGGGAACTCTGACTGACAAGGGATCTGATCGTTTGTTCATCGTCAGGAAGTCGAAGATGAGATGGTAGACTCTCTACTCGCCTTTTGTCTTTGTGCTCATGCTCATCTTCATCGTCTAGGCTAAAAGTATGTTCTCGTCTCACACTGTCCATCGTGGTATCTATGAACATCCGGTATAGCCCAGAAAAACAAGGCTACGAGTTACCATCTAGGCCAACTCAAAGCCAAGCTTGCGAAACTTCGTCGGGAACTTATTACACCACAAGGAGGTGGAGGTGGAGGTGGAGGAGGAGGTGTCGGGTTTGATGTCGCAAGAACCGGAATAGCATCAGTGGGATTTGTGGGATTCCCATCCGTAGGAAAAGTAAGAAAGTCAGACCCCTCTCTAATATGCGCCCATTTGACCGCGCGCTAGTCAACCTTGATGTCAAAGCTCACTGGTACCCACTCGGAAGTGTCTGCAATAGACTTCACAACCCTTACGACTGTACCTGGGACGGTCAAAGTGCATGGTGCACCAATACAAATACTTGATCTTCGCAAGTCCATTCCAAGTTACTACACCGTCTGTCAATACTGTACTGACGTGCGCATCACAGCTGGTATCATCGAGGGTGCGAATGATGGTCGAGGGAGAGGTCGACAAGGTATATTTATCCTGCTCATCTTTTTCTCGACAACCAATTTAACCTATTTCATAGTCATTGCTGGTATGGACGTTTCAGAACGGCCGTCTGTGTTGGAGCGACTCACATTTACTTTTCTTCAGTTGCCCGCACATGCAATCTCATTTTCATCGTCCTGGACGTTCTCAAACCGTTGGGAGATAAGAAAATCATAGAAGGTGAACTTGAAGGGTTTGGAATCCGTCTCAACAAAAAACCTCCAGCTATTCTCGTCCGACGAAAGGAAAAGGGAGGCATCGCCATCACGAACACTGTCCCATTAACAAGTATCGACCATGATGAGATCAAGGCCATACTCAGCGAATACAAAATCAATAATGCAGACATCGCCATCCGGCAGCCGAACGCGACCGCGGACGACCTAGTAGACGTAATCGAGGGTAACAGGTAAGACCGATTCCACTGCAGTGGACGTGGATTAATACAGGAACGTCAGAGTCTATATTCCAGCCCTCTATGTGAGTGTGTTTCTACGTGTGCAACGCCTCTTCACTGATGCACTTATCTTAGGTTCTGAACAAGGTTTGGCCGATCCTCGATTGAAGTTTTTCTTGTGATTTACTTCATAACTGCACAGATCGACGCTATCTCAATAGAAGAACTCGACCTCCTCTACAAAATTCCGAACAGTGTCCCGATATCGTCTTCTGAGTGGCTAAACGTCGACGAGCTCATTGAAAGCATGTGGGAAGCCCTCGATCTCGTGCGCGTCTACACTAAGCCTCGAGGTCTGGCTCCGGACTACAACACACCAGTGGTCCTGAGAAAAGGTAAAAGCTCGGTGGAGGACTTCTGCAGTTCCATTCACAAGGAAATCGCAAAGCAAATGAAATAGTGAGTCGTATCCCGATCACAATGATCTGGGCATGACGACGCTGAATTTCCATAGTGCTATTGTCTGGGGCTCCAGCGCAAAGCATTCAAGAGGACAAAAAGTTGGCTTGGACCACATACTAGAAGACGAAGACGGTAGGCGAACATGCTTACTTGCACCTTGTGACAATCTCACACACCCGACAGTCGTCCATATAGCCAAAAAGTAACTTTGTGGCAGCCTGTATGTCTCTTGTTATTATGTTGCTGCATGATTCGAAACAAACTTTCCATTTCCATGTGGCGGCTTTCGAGTAGATCATTTTTGGGTAAGATACAGTGCAGAAAGCCGGATATATGCCCAGACGAGACCCATAGCGCAGTAGATACTTGTCACCATCAATGATAGGAACTCTAGTGTCTTCCCCCATCCACGCCCTCGTGCGATCCTGACGGTTTTTGTGTCGCAAGAGGGAACAGTAGAACGAATAGTTGCAAGACCGGGAAGCCCGCCAGATATATCACCTCGAGAGCATTGACGATCACCGCCGTCATTGATCGAGGAAATCTGATGTACTGTCAATGAAATGACGCTAAGACCGTGCAGGTCTCACTCACTCGTAGATGCGTCTGTGCAGAGGAACGAAGGTCGCGATGGCCCACAGAACAGAATACACGATCTCTACAGCTTGCTCTAAACGATAGCTAGAGTGAGGGCGTGATTTTGTAAGGCGAACCAAGAGCCTACCTGCAGGTGTGAAAAGCAAGGGAAAGAGTGAAAATATACCGGCCACACTGGCAATGACAAACGTCCGGAAGAAATAATGGTTCTCTGTAGCCAACAAACTTGGGGAGATTTGAATTGCGCCGTCTATAAAGTCACAGAAGACGTATGTACCTTAATGGTACGAGAACCAGTAAGATGGCCTTCTCGTGCACATGCCAACCAAACATGAACGACGTGTAGCCACAGAGCGTGAGTGCCGTCAGAAATGATTTGTATGTCGGTGTACGCCAAAGTTTGATCAGGAAAATCTGATGACTCGAAACTCAATCAGACTGTAGATGTACCCAAGAAGGCTGGACCGACTGATTGAAAAGCCACGGTAGTCATGAAGGTATGAATTGGTTTGACGTTGGGCAGTACAGCAAACACTGTGTCTCCGACTAAACCTCTTGATGTTGAGGCGATACCCGAAGTATTGACCGCTACGTGATCTCCGAATCGAATTGCATCTGATGAAAATATGTAAATGCAATATAGTGGCCAAGTAAAAGAACGCATACACTGCAAGAGAATTCGATCAGCTGCAGTTAATAAAGCCCACGCATTGGGCGCCCAGTATGCATGATTCAGGCCTCGAGTGAAAGGGAAGAGCCTAGACAACAGCTGCGGAAGCTGGCCCATGATCAAGAACGGGCCCAGAGAAGCAACGAAGACAAGTATAACTGTATTCGCGAGGGAAAGGAATCGTGTAGGGATGATTCGTCCTTGCTGTGACATACAGAACGCCCGCAATAAGTAGACAAAGTATGCGGGCTACCTGGTGGTGAGATATTGTGATATTCGATAAGATCCAGACACGTACTGCAAGGTACATATAGATGTGCTTGAAGTTGAGGAGGACAGCAAAGAAGAAGCCACTCGTTAATTTATGGCCCTAGCAATTGATGCCTTTAAGTCTTTGCCACAAGATGTTCACCTGAGACAAGGAAAAACTCACATCACGGGCCATGAGAATAGAAGCGAGTAAAATCCCGAACAAGAACCCATTGTATTGAAAGTGGATGTGATCTATAATGAGAAATCCTGGATGAAGGAATAATGATGCGGAGATGATACGTTGAGTGGGGGGTCAACGGCATTTCGGACGAATCTAGACAGAAGATAGATGAGAACCACGATATGAAACGAATGAAGTGTGTCGATACCTCAAAAGGACGACCCCCAACACCAATTCCGTCAAAATGACAGTCGTTCTTTGGTACACGATAACCGACCATGCGCTGTAACCAAGATTGTCTAGGTCCACTATGCGGGTATCGATGAAGGAGGCAGGCATAGAGAGGATCTTCTCGAAGTAGGCGAAGAACGGAGGGTAATCTAGCGCTGTTTGTGGATGAGATTGAGGAATCAGCCCTTAAGATCGGTAAGGGTTTGAGCTCACTCCATTCGGAAGTTGTCTGAGTCCGTATAAGAATCAGGCCCACAGAGCTTGGGCAAAAGACTCACGTCATAGTACCATTTTGAAAGCGGCAAGGAGTGTGTAATTGCCAGCCAATTTCGATGTACTTCAAAATCAGTGGACCTACTAGAATTTTACGGTACCGAGAAGGTAAGCGACAGTTATCAAGTACAAAAAAGAAACTGGAAAGACCCACTAGGCGGGGAACAGCAAAAGCTTTAATGACGTTGAAAAGAGGAGTATATCCCATTCTGATGGCAAGACGTCACTGGCCAACCAGCGGGAAGATGGTTTGTCGTTGTGAGGGTCCGGTATGAGGCGCTCATCAGAAGTAGGCTTGAGCTCTGGATGCAATGGTAAGGAGACTCTCTGCATTGCAGAATGAGGATGGTAAGTTCACGAGGTTTCACGCACTCGAAAGCGTCATGAGAGTCAACGTGATCGACAGGTAACCCCAATTTCAATTTCACACGCGTACCACACGAGCAAGGGATCGCTTACAGATGCTTACAAAGCTCTGTATAGAAACCTGGAACCACCGGTCCCAGGAAAACGTTCATGGCCGCGACCGCTTCAATTCCCCCGCAAGCACGCGCTCGCCAGCTGCGTGCGTGCCTCCTTTGTTCAATTGTTCAAACGCCCCTCGACTTCCGGCGGAATGGGTGTCCGAATTGTGAAGAGCTTATGCAGGTGCGTCGCTACCAGTCCCACAAGCCAGAGAAGCATCCGACCGACGAGTGCGACCCTCCCCACCATGGCACAGATGAAAGGCTCGCCAGATCGCATCCAGGTCTGTACGACGACCTACTACGATGGCATCATCGCCGTGATTGATCCCGAGACGAGCTGGGTAGCAAGATGGCAGCGAACATGTGCGTTCACGTTTTGCCTTTGCTTCGTGGCCACCAATTTTGACCGCTCTCCATAGCAAAATATGTACGAGGGATATACGCTGTGCGTGTCAAAGGTCGGATACCTGAAGACGTGGAAGCGGAGCTGGAGAGCCGAGGAATCAAGTATCGTCCGCGCGACCAGACAGAACAGGATTGACTCGCTGGATATGTCAGACATATCCTCTCCCCATCTCTTTGTTTTTCTCTCAATCTTGGCCTCCCTCGCACGCTTTCTTTCTGTAACACGAGATCCGATTTGGTATGTAAGAATGGTATTGTACGGTATTACAATCGTAGTACAGCTATCCAAGATATAGCAAGGGATCCCCTCGTAAGCACAAGTGTCCGTCCATAGGGTAATATAGTAGAAGTGCGTTCCCTCGAGTCAATTATACAACGCACCGGAAAGGTCTATAGAAGCGCTTCTAACACTTTGTCATATTGATGTGGCAAATGTGAACTATTCGACGATCGTCAGTGGACAGACCTCACAAGACAAAAACAAGACGTACCTGAGCATATCGCGAGCAAACACGATCTGAGAAAAGACCTTCTCAACATCTAGCACTTCGAACAGACGCAACCGATCTTTGATGTCATTCGGTGGAGCGTAAGCCGCACTGTACTTCGCGTCTCCACCGGGAGGAGCTGCATTCTCGAGATCCTCGTCACGAACAGCCCACAAGATACGCCCTGGCGGGTACATGTTTGCCATCGTCATATTCGCCTCGAGCGTCTTGCGAGTCGCCAGGAACTATCCCGAAATTTTGATGAACACAACCGCAATGCGGACATCAATGGTACTTACCCAAACTGGATCCTCTGCGCTTCCAAAACCCGTTTTCCACTTGAGCGCCCTTTTCGTGACAGCCGAGTAGCCCTCTTGACCACCTCCTTTTCCGTTGACATGCGCGTTTGCATTGCATAGCCATACCGCGGCGCGATTCATGTCTCGTATCGAGCCAAGTGAGAGTCGTGATACTACGTCGTGTGAGTAGACAAATGATGTGATGAGGTTGGCTGCAAGAGCACCGAGATGTGGGTCAGTGAGGCACCTTGATCAATTTGTTAGGACATGTCGGAAGGTCAAATTATTACAAAGGAAACGTACGGTGGCGCAAAACAATATACAGATACTCGCCTACCCACAGGGAGGCCACTCGATCGAACAGTCAGGCAGGTCTTTGGGTCCGCCCACATCTGCGATCGAGATGAATATCAGCGCAAGACAGCATGCGAAAGTTGCTGTCGATTACCAATCCTAAAAGTGCTGCGACACCAGACCCAAGACTGTGTCCACACATTACAAGCTCTGCATCACAGATCAGCAAGATGTAGACACCTTGCTCCTCGAGCACGATAGGCAACCAAGAACTTACCAAAGCCCTTATTCTTCCGCAACGCATCACGTACAGCAACATGGACAGGCTTGCCCTTTTCCCCCATGGCCCTGGCCATCCGGAGCATGCCTCCATGCACATAATATGTCGGCGAACCGGTCGCGGCAAAGCTCGCAACCGACATGAACGAAGTTGTCCTCATCCTGCTCCACGTCGAGCGCGAGGTAGACTTCGGCATTTGCAAATCTACGGTAGGGAACGGCAATCCGCCGGGCATTCCTTCCCCTTCTTGTTCCCTTGCCGCAAGGTGCTCTTCCTCTGGTTCAAAGTCTGTCGTACTAGCGAGTTCGAATTCCTCCGGTTCGCATGTCAAGTCCACGGCAATCTCGTTTAAAGACATTGTGCCACGGAAAACGAGGACGATTTGCCGTCGGGAGTGATCCGTTAAGACCCAAAAGCGGGGCATGCGGTGTTCGTCGCCGACGACAGCTGTGATGGGTCGAGAGTGCGATTCTCCTGGAGTAGTGGCAGAACCCATGAATATGTCGCGATCGTGTCGCCCAAGTAGAACATCCCACCAGGAATAAGTGACCGGCACCCTGGCGTTGGATATCCCCGGCGCACCAGCCTTTGTCGGGCCAGCCGATGTTTTCGCAGCTTCTGCTTCGGATGCGTCAATGGCCTGAGAGAGAGCAACCTCCTCCCCACTCGGAAATGCAGAAGGGGCTCCTTCAGGTGCAGATGAGGATGAATGATCTGGATTTGGGGATACGCCGAAGAAAAGGAGAGAAGCGCCACCATAACCCGCGAGCACCATCTTGGACAAGCGCCGCAGAGTATGCTTGAGTTCTTTGTTAGGTGTTCGTAGGGGCTTCATCAGCGGGGCCTTCGAACGTGCCCTCGACTTGGGCTTTGGCAGCTGTAGTGTGTCGATGTCGATCTCTGTGATATCCGCCGTGATGATCTGACCTTTGTTCCCTGGGAAGACAACATCTGCGGTGATGCTGATACGCGATTCCGTTCGTTTGCGCGGCCTATCCGCGTCTGACTCGTCGTGGAAAGGCATCTCTCGGAGATGCTTCATCCATTTCTTCACCTGCCAGTCATGAGTGACGCCCTGTAGCGCACCCCAAGCAACTAGAGCTTTTGCAACCTCGGTCACGCTGTACCTCTCTTCTGGCAAGTGCTCCCCGAGCACCGGATCATTCCACTCCCGGCGTACAAGCGTGATGAAAGAGCCGAGTGAAAACGACGTCTCGTCACTGCCGGGAAAGATGACGGTAAGGGTATTGATGGATCCGTATGCCGCGACGATGGATGCCGAAGTAAGACTCTCGCCTAGAATGATTGGAAGGAGCGCGAGCTGTTCCACAGCCGTGATAGCGGACGCGACCGCACTGCCGAATGCGACGCCTGTCCCAAGTCTCCCGCCGAAAGCAAAGTCGAGGGCCGAGCCGGTTATCCCAGCAGCAGAGCATGCAATGCCTCTGGTAATGCCAAACTATAAGACGATGGCGTCGCGATCAATCTCAACGAATACATGTGAAATTCGGAGAGCAAGAGAAGAAAGGTGCTCACGCCGAGCCTGGTGCCCGCTTTAGCTGCGGCGAACCCAACAGAAGTAGCAGCAGAGGCGACGTCAACACCGAGACGACCGTACTTGTCCAGGAGGGTGTTCATAGTCGAGGGGAGAGATGCGCAGGAAGCCCATCTGGTGGTGAGCGTTTTGTGGCCACCGACGCTCCCGTAACCTCGTTGGTTACGTACGCCACTTTCATGATCCCATTCCGGCCTTCTTACTGCTCGCTGCTAACTCATCGGGCAACATTCGCCAGAATGGAACCGATGGCCATTGCGTGCGTCGGCGGATCCTTCTCTCTCATTTCCTTCTGACCGCGATCATCGCCAGAATGATATGTGACTTCTTCCACCCCAACGTCGGCGGTGTAGAAAACCACATATACATGCTCAGCGCCAACCTCATATGCAGAGGTCACAAGGCATGTGTCTGGCCTCCGTTCTTGCCTTTGACAGTGCTCATCCAATCTTCAGGTCATTGTGATAACCCATAGTCATCCTCCGGACCGTGTGGGAATCCGCTGGCTGCTGCCATCTCTCAAAGTGTATTACATCCCCTTCCCCACCCTCGTCTCCTCTGCGACTCTTCCTAATTTCCTCACGTTTCTTCCTTATCTCCGCACAATCGTCCTTCGGGAGCACATAACCCTCATCCACGGACATGCGAGCCTATCCTCGCTTGCTCACGAAGGCATCCTTCATGCTCACTTATTGGGCGCGCGCACCGTGTTCACAGATCATAGCTTGTTCGGCTTTGCTGATGCAGCCAGCATACTAACAAATAAGCTACTAGAAGCCATGATGAAGAACGTCGATGCCGCTATATGCGTCTCTCACACCGGGTAAAACGCCTTCGTTTTCTGAATTGCAACTCATCTATAACTATGCGCTCTTTCAAGACGAGAGAACACGGTGCTGAGAGCTAAAATTCCCAAGCAAGAGTGGAACAAGGTGTATGTTATACCTAATGCAATCGTCGCCAGCCAGTTCAAGCCTGCTGCCGAACGTCCTGTATCCGAGACAAGTACGGAAACTAGCAATTATCCAATACACGTAGAGATTGACTCCAAACTAGTTACTATCGTCGTCGTTTCCCGCCTGGCATACCGAAAAGGCATTGATCTGCTCGTAGCAATTGCACCACGCATTTGTGCCGCTTTCCCAAACGTTAGATTCGTAGTCGGTATGCTACATTTCCTTTCGTGATTTCTCCCAGCGTAATTGTCTTCGCTATAGGTGGCGATGGCCCCAAGCTCGTTGATCTCCTCCAAATGAGAGAAAAGCACATGCTCCAGGACCGGATTGAACTGCTTGGTTCAGTGCAGCATCGTGACGTTCGGAATGTGAGTACCTGTCAGAATCTCATTTTTCGCGAAACAGATGTTTGCTTGGCCAGGTTCTCATCCAGGGTTCTATTTTCCTCAATACATCACTCACAGAGTCTTTCGGGATTGCGATCGTCGAGGCAGCTTGTGCAGGCTTGTACGTGGTTTCAACCAGGGTGGGCGGCGTCCCTGAAATATTACCAGATGACATGATTTCTTTTGCAAATCCTACTGAGGATGGTGCGGCTCATGACACCTTCATCCCTATCCCTTCCTAACTGAATTCGCGCAGATGTCTTACGAGCTATGACCAAAGCCATTCGCATCGTGTCGAGAGGCGAACATGACCCACACCTTGCTCATGAACGCATCAAAGACTTCTACGACTGGTCCCAAGTTGCCCAGCGCACCGAAGTCGTATACGAGAGAGTCATGAGCTCGAAACCGTATGAGCTTTGGGAAAGAATTGAGCGGTGCATATCACGTTCCATTCTATGGCATTTCAATCTCCTCAGCATTGCTAATGATGAACCTGTCTATCAGCACACTCTCACTTGGACGCGTTGCTGGGCCAATATTCACCATCATACTTATCGTTGATTGTCTGTTCTTGATGTTCCTGGAATGGTACATGCCTCGCGAGAACCTGGATTACGTGACCAAGCATTGGGATCAGGAACGCTTCCTCGAGGTATGCTTCTTCTTCCTCCACCATGTCTGTTTCAAGCTGGAGCCGTTTTTTCGTGTTGCTGTTCTGACTTTCCATTGAACGTAGTTGACACAAAACTCACGGCCCCAACAATCCTCCGGAAGGTCACAGCCACCATCTGCAAATCCACCAGACGAAGTCAGCATGAGTTCTAGAGAATAGCCTGAATGACTGGCTCTCACTCCCATTTGGCTCGCATTAATTATACCCTGGGATCGAAATAACTTGGAAATCGACCGGCACGTGTGAGTGTTACTACGGACGCGCCTGCAAAATCCGCGGTGGGCGTCAAATTTGAAATAGCCTTGTCCCGTCACTCCGACCTGGTAACTTACGTTCGCACTCTCGCCGATCCGTCACGCCGTTCATTTTCGGGAGATATGATGCTTCTTTCCAATCAGTGGCAACAACGCACCACAACACACCACCATCTGGCAGGGGCCGCAGCGTTTGCGCTCAGGCCTCAGGGGCCGAGTGGGAACTGCTTGTCTAACTTCTTGGTTGCAATGCTTGCGCATCCGTTCCTCGACTCTTCCCTTCCTGTCATCGGGTTTCAATGATGGTCAGCAATGGTAGTGCCTCTGGAAGTGTCCATATATACTCCTCTGGAGGGTAGTGCTCTTTCTCCCTCTTCGCTCAAATAGCCCACACCCACCACGCATGGCACCGGCTCCAGGGAGCACTGGTGCCGCCTCACCATCAATTGCCTCTACCTCTTCCACATTGGCCTCTGTCTCTACCTTTACCTCTGCTTCCGCCTCTTCTACTTCCTCTGCTTCTACTTGGTACAGTCAACTTGCATTCATTCTTCCGTTTCTATTTATCATCATCGGTATCTTCATCTTCATGATCAGCACCTTCCTAACCATCCTCTATCGCGCACGCCGTCGGAATCCTCCATTCAAGCGTCCACTCCCCACAGCCCCACGAGCGTTGTTACTTCAGAAGAGACTTTCGAAAGGCCGACCGGCACGGCGTCACAAGGGGAAAATGGACCCGTTCACCACGATTGCTGCTCTCTCCGCGCAGTCTGCGTTACTTGCCTGTGCCCCGATCAAGTTTCCATGCAATCCGAGGAAAGTAGAAAAGCCCCGTGGCTGGTCGCGCGCCATGTCGACGATGTCTATGGATTTCGTGTGCAGGGGCATGCCATGGAGCCGGTCGACCGCGGGCGTGTCAAATCATGGAAGTCGGTATAGTGCCATGGGCTCAAATGCATCCAGATCTTCGGTGTTCATTCAGGAAGTCGGTCAGCAGAGGGAGATTTTGGAAGTTGAGAGTCGGGAGCGACGTTCGAGTGAACCACTGCTGGACGAGGGCTCGTTCAGTCGTAGTGGGTTGGGATATACCTTTCGCTTGACAGACGGGCTGGATGACGACCTTTCGCGCGCGGGATGGTTGGATATATTGATGAGGGACGAGTTGGAGGACATTCCAGAGGAGGATGAGACGCCGAGTGACGATGGGCATGGGATGGAGCCAGACCTACCGGCGAGGCCTGACTCGGGGGTAGAACGAAAGTCGTTGTCCCTCATCAGCTTTCCACTGCCTCCAGCCCACGAGTACATCACGCACACGCCCACGGGCGCGGGCCTGCGCCCATACAAGTCATTCAATTCGCTCGGCATCACGGAAAGGACGTCTCCCACACGATCACTTATGCAGAGGCAATCGCTGGACCTTTCGCCTCAACGCTCACTCTCGGAAGCAGGACTTACCACGCCATCCCCGGTCGTGATCAAATCCCGGCCAGCAGTCGACTCGCAGGAGTTTGACTTGGCGGAAATGAGAGCCCGGAGAACGTTTTTCACGTTTGCGCACACGTCATACACGTCGTTCTCGTCGTCCACGTTCTCGTCTATTGCTGACGATGAAATCGATAGAGATATTTAGGGAACATGCCGCAGTGGGGGGTTCGACGCAGGATAGCGAAGAGTGGCCCTAGGTCGTCTGGTCAGGTCCGGGAGCGTTGCCAGCCAATACTTCGATTCTGCGGGCAATGCGGGTGCGTTGCTCTCGGTGTCATGCTCGCGTTTCGTTCATTCATCAGTGCACGCGCCGTGCAGGGGTGGTGGCTGTGGACCGAAGATGGGACGCATGTACGAACAGTCTCTGCGACCATTGATTGGGGAGGATGGTTTGTCTTTCTTCTATTTTAGCTCGCTTCTGGCATCATGCATGGGTCGGTGTACACATCGCGTCTGAGATACTTTAATGTTGTACTGCTTCAAGCTGTTGTACGAGTACCCCTGTCGTGTTGTCGTAGACGAGCAGACATTCGTTTTGTAAATGAATTCCTCCCCTGTGCTTGCCTGATCCGACCAAGAGCCACCGCGCGGAGTTCCAGATCTGTTCTGCGCGACGCGCCACCGCGGCTGCTGTCCTCAGCATTCAAAGTCGCTTGCAACGATGGCAGGCCGTGTTTTCCTCCTCGCCTCGCTCATCCCGTTCGCTTTCGCATTCTCCGACACGGTGCCCATCGTAGCGTGGTCATCGCGCCCGTGCGTAGCTCCACAACGCCTGCATACAGTGCGCTAACCATGAGCCCAGGTCGAAATCCTTGGATGCATTCCCGTCCACCCACTCCACCCACTCGATTCCCATCTTGGAGAGCCTCCTCCTCAACGACGACGTCTGCGAATACGATGCGGTAGTTCTCGTCGACCAGCCTGGGGTGAGTCACACCTCTTCTCGCCGCCCACGCGCGACCCGACCTCGCGCACGCACGCACAGCTCCATGCTTCGGACCTGCGCGCCCTCTCGCCGTCCTCCCCTCTCACGACCCTCCTCTCGCGTTCCCCCTCCTCCGTCCAACTCCCCTACATCCCGCGTACCGCCGGCTCGTCCGTCCACGACCTCGCCGACCGCATCTCGAGCCGCTGCGGCTCCCGCGTGCTCAGCTCCATGCCGGGCCAGGGCGGCGTCGCCGCAGAACGCGGGGCCAAGCACGTCGTATGCCTGTCGATGATGGACCTCCAGGGCACCGCCGGCCGACGCAAGGCCGTCGTGGCCGACCACGGTGCGTCTCGTGGCGCCCCCTCCGTCTGCTGCTCACACCTCTCCAACTTCTCCACGCCCCGACAGAGTCTAGCCTCGCTCACGAGCTCGATGCCATCGCGTCTGCAGCCCCGGCGCATCTCGTCGTCTTCGCCGGCTCTTCCGCGCTCGCCCCGCGCGATCGCCGTCGGGCGGAGCCCGCGCTCGGCGCCCTGCAGCAGCCGGGCGACGGCGCGCCCCCCGCGGGTGGCGTCCTCAAACGGTACCAGCTCCTGACCCCCGGTCTCATCACCTCCTTCCTGGTCGCCTTTTTCGTCCTCCTCCCCGGTGTCTTCTTCGGCGTGTCCGCGCTCGCGAGCATCCAGTCGCCTCTGCGCGTCGAGGCGCCCAAGGGCTTCAGCGCCCAGGACAAGAAGACTCAGTGATGCGGCGATCCTAGGCATCGCGTGTCGTCAGAGAGCATACTCGCTACTCGCGTGGAAACGTGCACTGTCGCGGGGGGTACAAGACGGTTTACATTGCAGGACTAATTATATCGTCGGCGACAACAGAGATTATGGATACATGGCGACGAAACGGTCTGAGCTTGCGTCTACGTGTGGGCGTGAATGCGAATGAGAGTGAGAGAGGAGAGTAATAGACAGAATACGCGTATATATATATGCGCTATGCGGCGAATCCTAGCACCTAGAATCCAGACCTAAATGAACCATAAGAACAACGATATTCCAGCGAGAGATGTAATGTGGGGAGACCGGGGCGAATTGATAGGCAGGAAAAAAAGAGAGCATAGACGGGCAACAGGCCCCAGAAGAAAAAAAAATCGAGCAGACCAACAGAAAAAAAGGGACAACTGGCGAGCGCAGAGTCAGGCAAGCATCGGCAGGTCACACCTGCTGAGCGCCATGGCCATGACCTGCAGCGCCCCGAGATGGAACGGCAGGATCGGGTCCGCCTTGAGCCACCACCGCGCCTGCGCCAGGACGGCGAGGTCGTGGTAGTTGCGCGTGATGTCGTCGTGCGTCTCCGCGTCCGGGACGGCCAGCGACGAGCGCGCGGACTTGGCCGTGTGCAGCAGGTGCAGGTGCAGCATCGAGATGGACGTGTAGTCGGTGTGCGCGGGCGCGCGGACGAGCGTCGTGGAGCGCAGGGGCCGCATGGGGAGCGGCGCGGAGGACCGGGGGGGCGCGTCGGCGGGATCGGGGATGTAGGGCACGCCCGCGCCGAGGTCGCGCGCGGCGTGGCCGGGGGGCAGGAGGCACGCGCCGGACGCGTGCGAGAGGAAATACGTCGTGGAGGAGACGTCGTGGAAGAACGTGCCGGCGGTGCTCTTGGACGAGCGGCTCGGCGACATCGGGCGTTTCGCCGCGCCGGCGGGGGCGATGAACGTCCAGGACGCGTCGGACTCGACGGCGAGCAGGCTGACGTGGACCATCGGGAGCTCCGCGCAGTCCGGCACGGCGCTCGCGAGGTGCTCCATCCATGCTGCGGGAGAGACGTCAGCCCCATGCGCCACGAACACCAAAGAAAAAAAAACCACGCACCGTCCAGCTCCGCGGGGTCCATCGAGCCGAGCTTCGCAAACACGATCCGCCACTCGACGCTCGCCTTCTTCGCAAAGTTGAGCGCGAAGCGCCACAGCTGCTGCACGAGGTGCGCCTCGGGCGACGGCTCGCTCTGGGACAGCCACGCGCCGAGGTCGTGCGCCTCGCCGCGCTCGTCGAGGCACGCGGCGAAGATCCACCGCCCGCACGCGGAGACGCGGTAGCCGACGTGGAGGAGCATGTGCCGCTCGAGCACGTCGAGCGCGCGCGGGGAGAACTCGCGGATGAGGTGCACCTTGCTGTGCGCGGGCCGCGCGAGCAGGACCGCGGGCTCCTGGAAGAAGTTACGCACGCGCTCGCCGTGGTCGAAGAAGCGGCGGGACATCACGCGGTCGACGGGCCGCAGGATGCGCTCGTAGACGCACATGGCGAACGGCACCAGGAAGCCGCACTGCGTCGCGGCAGGGTAGCGGACGCAGTGCACCAGGTGCGCGGGCAGGAACTGGAACAGGATCTGCGCCTCGGAGTACCGTTTCTGCGCGCGCTTGACGGCGGAGAAGATCTGGCGGAGGACGGGAGAGGACAGGGAGAGGATGGACGCGGGCACGGCGATGTAGAACACGTAGTTCGCCGTGGACGCGGGCAGGCTGGCCACGAAGGTTGCTATTGAAAAAAAAAGTGCGTCCACCGCGTGAGCCCAAAATCGTCGGCCGACGCGACGTGAGCACTCACTGAGGGTCCTGCGGAACGCGTCAAACTTGACCGGCACGATCCCGTCTCTGACGCACCCGGCATTGCGTCCCGCCGTATGCGAGCCTAGGTTCTTCGCCTGCAGATCACAGGTCAGATCAGATCAGAACGCGCAGGCGGAAGGACGGACGACTCACCACATACGACGTCGAGATGCACGCCAGCCACTGCTCGGCCCAGTCCTGCTTCTCCGGCCGGTCGTCCTCGAAGAACACAAACGCGACCACGTCCTTCTTCCCCGCGCGCGGGCCCAGCCCCAGCTTCTCCCAGAACTTGAGCGCCGTCGGCAGCACTTGGATGATCGCGTCCGCCTTGCCCACCGACAGCATCGGCGGCTCGCACACCTGCAGCCGCGGCTGCGGCGCCGCCCCTTCGCCGCCCGCGGGCGCGAACACGCTTCGCAGGTCCAGCGGGCCCTCGACGCCCGCGACGCCGCCGAGCGCGCCCGCGATGCGCCGCACGTCCGCCTGCCACACCTCCGTGACGAGGCGGCACCCGGCGAGGTACTCCTCCGCGTTCGCGCGCCACGCGTCGCCCCACACGCTGCTCTCCACGACCTCCCGCACGAGCACCTGCGCCGCCGCCTCGAGCGACTTGAGCCGGTCCGCCGTCTGCCCGCGAGCGCCGCGGGCGACACGGGCGTCGGGACCGACGTCGGCGCCGACACGGCCGCGAGGCCCGGCGGAGAGGCCGCGGCGGACCCCGGCGCCCGCAGCGGCGCGCTCAGCGGGAGCAGCAGCGCGTGCTGGAACTGCGTGTGCAGCAGCGTCGGCCCCAGCGGCAGGTACGCCGGCGGCGGCGTCGCCGGGCGCGTCCCAGGCAGCATCGGCTCGTCCTCGCGCGCCCACGGTCCCTCTTCCCCAGCCCGCTCCTCGTCCCGCTCCCGCTCGTCGTCGTCATCGTCGTCATCGTCGTCGTCGTCTTCCTCCTCCTGCTCGTCGGACTCCCCGTCCTCGTCGTCCGACCGGCCCCACAGCGCCGCGTCCGCCGCGCGGTCCTGCACGACGTTGCTCTCCCACTCGTCGTCCCCGCGCACCCACGCGGCCGACATCCGAAACGCGGGCGCGCGCGCGCCCTGGTCGAAGCTCTTGCGCTTCACCCCGATCAGCTTCCGCACCATCCCGACGCTCGGGTCCGTCACCGCGTTGTAATACCGCCTGCGCCAGCCGGGCTCCGCGGCGGCGCCGGCAGCGGTGGCGGCGCCAGCAGTGGAAGCAGCGAAGGGCGGCTGCAGCGGCGCAGGCAGCGGCCGCGTCCGGTCCTCCTCGTCCGGCGGGCTCGGCAGCGCAAACTTTCCCGCGGTGTACTTCCCGTCCGCGATCCTGTGCGCGCGCGCGAACGGGATCGGGTCCCACGCGCTCGGCCCAGACCCCGTCTGCATCTCCGGCGCCGGCGCGAGCGCGAGCGCGACGTGCGCCGCGGGCGTTGCGGGCCCCGCGTGCGACTCGGGCGTGCGCGTCGGCGACGGCGGCAGGAGCTCCGGCGGCACCGACGACTCGGCGCGCGGCGGCTCGCGGGGCACGAACCCGTCCCCGAGCACGCCGTCCGCCGCCCACGTCGGCGACACCGCGCGCGGCGGGCCCGGCCCGGACTCGCCGAACAGCGGCGGCGGCGAGAGCCCGAGCGACGCGGGGCCCGCGGACGGCGGCAGCCCCACGTCCATCGGGCGCGACGCAGACGCGCTGGCCGCCTCCGCCGCCGCCACGACGATAGGGGCGTCGGCCTGCGGCTTTGCGTCCCAAAAGTCAAAGTCGGCCTCGGTGAAGATGTCGTCCATGCCGGCGTCGATGTCCATCCCGCCGTCCCACCCGCCGCCCGCGCCGCCCGCGACGGGACCCAAGCCGCCCATCGCGTCGGCGCCAACGCCGATGCCGAACGCGCCGCCGACGTCGCCGCGCACGCCGTACGCCATCCCCCCGACGCCGTCGAGCCCGATGTCCATAAAGTCGCCCGCGCCTGCGCCCACACGGCGTCCGCGGGCGTCCACGCGTCCAGCTCGCCGAACACGCCCGAGTCGAAGGTCGCCGGCTCGGGGTCGAGCTCGGGCGCGGGCTCGGGAGCGGGCGGAGGCGCAGACGCGGGGGTTGGGGTTGGGGCCGGTGCGGCTGGCGGGGGCACAGGGACGGGATAGGGGTGGGGTGGTGCCGGCGAGCAGGGACGACGCGGACGGCGCGCTCGACAGGGCGCCCGTCGCGGTGGCGTTGCCGGACTGCGGCGGCGAGGGGTAGAACGGCTGCGTCGGCGCCGCGGGCACGGGCGTCGGCGCGAGCGGGGGCGCGGGGGGCGCGGGCGTGCCCGCCTGTGCGGGCGACGACGCGGGGGCGCCGCTGCCGCCGCCGCCGTTCGCGGTCTCGCGCTCCCTGCGCAGGCGCTCACGCTCCCTCTCGCGCTCGCGCTGGACGGCGTCGACGTACGCGGCGACCTCGTCCGCGACGGCGCGCACGCTGCGGCCACCGCCGATGCTGAGGGTGCGGAACACGCGCAGGGCGTCCGCGGTCGGCGACGCGCGCGTGCGGCGGGCGATCGCGGGCGGGAGGGGGGGTTGCGTCGACGATGGCGCGGTCTGTTGTTGTTGCTGCTGCTGCTGCTGCTGTGATAGTGGTAGCGTTGGTAGTGGCAGCGTTGGTAGCGTTGGTGGTGGTGGTGGTGGTGGTGGGCCTAACGCGGCGGGTTGCGAAGGCTGCGGCGTCGACCGCGCGGATCCCACGCTCGCAGAGACGAGCGGGGGCGGAGGCGGGGGAGGCGACGGCTGCAGCTGGGTGGGGAGCTCTGGGAGCGGGTGGAGCGGGGGGCGATGGGCGGCGCCGGTGATGGAGCTGGGGACGGAGGCGAGAGCGAGGGCGGCGGGCCAGATGAGCGGGAGGCCCTTGTCCTCGCCGCGCCCGTTCTGGACGGCGAGCCAGGCGATGATGTAGGTGGGTGAGGCGGAGGCGGAGGAGGACGATGGCGTAGGGTGTTGATGCGGATCTGCGTGCGAAGGATGGGGTGATGGGGGTGATGGAGGAGGCGGCGGCGAGGGCCCGGCCCAGGGGCCACATCCCCTGCCTGCGAGGCTCTGGGAGAACTGGGAGGTGAGGGCGGCGGTGGGCCCCGCGTAGGTGGCGAGGTAGTAGGCGGGGGTGGCGTACGGGAGGAGGGGGATGGGGGTGCCGGGCGGGAGCGGGAGGGCGGCGGGGAGCGGGAGGAAGTGGGTGGGGCGGAAGACGGGCTGGACGAGGATGCGGGGGGGGGAGAGGTGGAGGTGGAGGGCGCAGTGGATGAGGGGCCTAGAGGGGGCAGGGCGTGAGCGAGCGCGTGAGGAGCGAAGGGAAGCAGACGGAGACGGACCGGTTCTGGACGTGGTGCTCCCAGCCGAGGCCCCAGTCGCGGGGGCCGCCGGGGGGGAAGATGAGGACGCCGTCCTGGAGCCTGGAGAGCCTGCGTGGGTCGTGGTCGTGTGTGTGGGGCGCGGCGGGGGCGGGGGCGCACATGTCGTCGATGAGGCGGTCGCGGACGGCGTCGAGAAAGCGGGCGTAGACGGCGCGGAGAGGTTCGCGCGGGAGGAGCGGAGCCGAGGATGGGGCCGAGGGCGGTGGGGGGTGGGAGTTTCGTGGTGCGGCGGGGTCGAGGCAGTTGGGGCACGGGGTGCGCTGGGCTGCGCAGGCGGGCGAGCACGGGTAGAGGTCATCTGGGGAGAAGGACGCGGCTTCTGTGACTGTGGGAGACAAGGGTCAGCACTTGGCAAGGCGAGGAGCAGAGACGGACGGACGGGCGAGGGCGAGGAAGGGCTGGGTGCGGGCAAGGGCATCGAGGGGTGCACGTGCACGTGCGGGGTCGTCGCCGTCGCCGTCGTCCGAGGCGATGACAAAGGCGTAGAGGCAAGCAGCGTCAGCGTCGACGTGGACGGACGCGAGGACGGACGCGAGGAGTGGTGTGGGAGTGCGGGGGAGGACGTGTCTGCGCGCAAGGTCGAGGAGGTCGGGAGCGGCTGCGAATCGGGCGTAGTGTACGCGTGGGCGGCGGGGGAGGGCGAGCTGTGCTGCGAGGACGGGTGCGTGTGTGTGTATGTGGGGGGGCGGGTGTGCGAGAGCGGCGGCGGCTGCGGCGTCTGGGGACGGGGCGGGGGGCATGGCGCAGGCAGGGCCCACGGTATTAGCGGATTCAATGGCGCAGGCGGGAGTCGAGCACCCGCGGGAGATGCCGAGTGGGGGCAGGGAGGGTCAGTCGCCTCGCCGCCTTCGGGTCCGTCACCGCCTCTCTCCCATCCAATGCAGCCCTCCCCGCCCCCCCTCGTCCTCGTCCCGCCCCGCCCTCACCCCCGCCCCGCGCCCAGTCCACTCCGTAAACACACAGACACACACCATCGACACCGTCCACGGCCGCATCCTCTGCATCGCAGACATCCGCGGCCGCCTCTCCGCCCTCAACGACCTCGCCCGCGACGCAAACGCAAAGGCCATCATCCACACAGGCGACTTTGGCATATTCGGTCCGTCTCTCCCCCCTGCCCTCGCTGCTCTCCTCCTCTCCCCTCCGCGCTTCTGCGCAGCTCACCACCCTCGTCTGCGCAGACGCCTCCAGCATCGACCGCATCCATGACAGAACCCTCCGCCACCTCACCATGTACTCCCCCCTCATCCCCCACAATCAGCGCAACCACCTCCTCTCCGCAGAAAACACCCCCGCAACCATCCGCGCAGCCATGAGCATCCCCATGCTCTCCGAGTTTCCCCTCCTCCTCTCCGGCCAGATCAAGCTCGCCGTCCCCGTCTACACCGTCCTCGGCGCCTGCGAGGACGTCCTCCTCATCGAAAAGCTCCGCACCGCTGCCTACGCCATCGACAACCTCCACGTCATCGACGAGGCCACCACCCGCTGCCTCGACATCGGCGGCGTAAAGCTCCGCCTCCTCGGCCTCGGCGGCGCCTTTGTCCCCCACAAGATGTTCGACAACGGCGACGGCGCAGCCACAATCGCAGGCGGCGGCGGCACCATCTGGACCACCGCACTCCAGATCGGCGAGCTCGTCGACACCGCCCAGCGCGTCTTCGACCCCTCCGAGACCCGCCTCCTCGTCACCCACGCCAGCCCCGGCCGCGAGGGCCTCCTCGCCTCCCTCGCCCTCGTCCTCAAGGCAGACCTCACCATCTCCGCCGGCCTCCACTTCCGCTACGCCACCTCCTGGAACGAGTTCTCCGTCCAGGCCGACTTTGACGGCTTCCGCCACAAGCTCCGCGCGGGCAAGGAGGCCTTCGACAAGGTCTGGGACAGCGTCAAGTCCCAGGTGGACGCCGTCATCGACGACAACCAGCGCGTCCTCCTCGACAAGGCCCTCTCCGTCGTCGACCGCATCCCCCCGCCCATCGGCCACACCGGCCCCGGCGGCATGGTCGCAGGCGAGGAGCCCGCCTGGAAGAACTGCTGGAACTGGAACCTTTGCGACGCCGCCTACGGCTCTCTCGTCCTCGACATCAAGGACGGCCGCGTCAGCGCCGAGCTCAAAAGCCAAGGTACGCGCCACCCACTCTCATCCCTCGCTCGCTCGCTCGCTCAAACGCCCCGACAGGCTTCAACTACGCCTACCGCCGCACCGCGACCCCCAACACCGTCGCCCCCACCCCCACTTCCACCGCCCCACCCCCCCTCCCGCAGCAGCAGCCGCCCTCCAACCCGCCCACAAAAGGCCCCACGCCCGCACCCCCAGCCGCAGTGCCCACCAACCGCGACGCGCCCCCACACAAAGACGCCGCATCCGCCTCGGCCTCCACACCCGCACCCGCGCCTGCACCCGCGCATGCACCTGCACCTGCCTCTGCACCTGCACCCGCGCCCGCACCCGCCGCCGCAAAGACGAACGGCACCGTGAGCCCCGCGAGCCCCGCGCCGGGCTCCGGTCCCAGCGCCGCCTCGGACAAGGCAGAGAAGGAAAAGGCGAAGCGCAAGGACAAGAAGGACCGCAAGGACCGCGAAAAGGCCGAGCGCGAGGCGCGCGACAAGGACGGCCCCGCCCCCGCCGACGGCAAGGATGACCCCGCGCCCAAGCCGCGCTCGGGCAACGCCTCCCCCGCGGGCTCCTCCGCCGGCGCCTCCACGCAGCCGCAGCAGCCACTGCACGCGCTCGCGGTGCAGTCCCCGAAGCTCGGGTCCGAGGGCGGCGCCGACGCGGGGCTGACGAGCCCGCGCACGGACTCGACGGGCGCGCGCACGCCGACGGGCCGCAGGCAGGCGCGCCACCCCTGGACGCTATTCGTGCGCCTGCCCGTGCCCGCGGGCGAGCACGAGCTGCGCGAGTTCTTCGCGGACGCCAAGGGCGGGGTGAGTCGCGCGCTCGCCGTCTCTCTCCCACGCCGTGTGCACTGACCGACTGTATGACCGACTGTATGACCGTATGATGGGCGGTGGCTGGCGCGTGCAAAGATCACGCGCGTGACGTTCCCGGCGACGTACGCGGGGCGCCAGGGCAAGATCGCCTATGTCGAGTTTGGCGACGAGGACGCGATGAAGGCCGCCCTCGAGAAGCACGACGAGGTGCGCGTCTCCCTCCTCCCCTCCTCTCCCTCTCTCACCCGCTCACCCGCTCTCCGCGCAGAACCTCAACGGCGCCGCCCCGGAGGTCAAGATCGCGGACAAGGACCGCGAGCCGCACCACCCCTTCCGCGGGGGACGCGGCGGGGGCGGGCGGGGTGGACGCGGGTTCGCAGCAAAGGGCTTTGCGGCGGCCGGGCTCACGCGCGGCGGGGGCCCGCCGGGCGCCGGAGCTAGCGGAGGCGGTGGCGGTGGGCGGGCGAACGGGGAATCGGGGAGCGGCGGCGGCGGAGGAGGAGGAGGCGGGGACGCCTGAGCGGCGTGGCTGCGTCGCACACCCGCACGAGCGTGATTTTTTCTGTCTGCCTTTCTGCTTTTCTTTCTTCGCTTGTTTTTCTGTGGTGGCGAGTTCGTGTCCGTGTCCGTGTCCGTGTGTCCGGCGTCTGGTATCTTCCCATTCTCACGTTCTACTACGCGCGCCGTTTCCGTCTTTTAGTTCCGCATATATAAATCCCGTTCGCGCATGCGCCCTCTATACTTGGCAGCCCTGTCCCGCCACGCACCCCACCAATCGGCTACGACTATCTATCGATCTGCTGAGGAGACTTTTGGGCTCTTCCGCCCCTGTTTGTGTTCCTTCTGGACATCCGTGCGTATGCGTGTGCGCGGCGTGTGGCTAATTATGTGCAACGATTTACGGCGGGCCTTCGCTCGTCGTCGTCCAGCCCAGCCGTCGGCCGGGTGTGCGAGCGCTTCAGGGGCGCGGGTTGATGATACGGTGTAGTGTACATACAGCTTGGCTAGAACTAAAAAGACACGGATCCGGGATCGTAAGATCGGATCCCGGAGGAGAAACAGAAGCGTGCGGATGGAAAGAACAGGTGAAACAGACGAGGAAAGCGAACGAAGTAGACAAGACAAGCGAGCGAAACAGACGAGGACAACGCCTCCCGACCTCCCGTCGAACACACACATCGAACATCGAACAAAGAGGCCGCCAGGCGCAGCGACGGCGCACACGCCCCCAGACCCAGACCACGCGGCGCGCGCGCTACCCCCGCCAAGCCTCAAACCCGAACAGGTCGACCGAAAACGCCGCAAAGTCCTCCCGCGAGGGGTACTTGTCCGCCAGCACGCGCGGGAACCCGATCTCGATCGAGCTCGAGCGGCAGTGGCCCCCGCCCGGGCGCGTCCGCGCCGACGGGAGGATCACCTCGATGAACGGGATCGCAGTGCCCCCCGCCCCCGCTTTCGCTTTCGCTTTCGTCGCCGCCCCCGTCGCGGTCGGGCCTGCGGGCAGCCTCCACGGCCCCGCGCCCTCGCCCTCGCCCTCGCCCTCCCAGTCTGTGTCCGAGTCCGAGTCTGATGCCGACGCTGCCGAGCTCGCAGAGGTTGTCTCGCGGAGATCCGCACGCTCGACGCCGCGATGCCGCAGCACCGCCCGACTCCCCGCTGCCGCCGCCGCCGCCGAAGATGATGACGATGACGACGACGACGACGTATCATGAGCGGTGACGCGCGTGCCGCTCCTGGCGGCGCGTGCGAGGACTCGAGGGAAGTGAAGCGTGACCCTCACGGACGGCACGGCGCGCAGCTCGCCGCCGCACACGTACGCGGAGAGGTACCACGTGCTGCGGACGCCGAGCATGAGAGGCGCGCTGGCGAGCCGCGCGCACGCCGCTGCCGGTTTCAGCGCGCGCGCGGCGCCGGCGGCGAGCACGCTGGACGGCGAGGGCTCGGGCGCGCGGCGGTGGGCGTCGCACAGAACGAGCGGGCGGAGCGAGGGGGTGCGGCGGTGGGCGATCGGCCTAGCCTCTCCTATATTCGTGCGCCTCAGCAACGGAAGCGCGCACGCACGAGCGCTATGGTCGCCCAACTGGCACGCACCTCGCCTCGAGACGGCCGTCCACGCCCTCGCGCACTTGCGCACACAGACGACGGCCCAGTGCACCCGGGGCGGGAGCGCCGCGAGGAGGGTCTGCAGGTCCTGCTCCGGGGAGGACGCCTGCCGGCAGTGTTTCGCGGGTAGAGAGAGCGGGCGCAGCGCGCGCTGCTTCGGGCGGCGGACAAAAAACGCGAGGGACCAGCTCAACGCGCAGCTGTACAAGAAGATAACCAGGCCGCAGACGCCGCTCCACGCGGACGCGCGTCGCGGGCGGGGCGGGACGGCGCTGGCAGGAGGGTGCGGCATGGTGATACACAAAGAGTGGATGGCGCACTGGAGGGTGTGTTCGGGCCCATATGGACGACGCTACGCGGTGCGGTTCGAGGCCGCCAGACTCGACTAAAATACCTCGGGCTAGATGCCAGGATCTGGAACTTTCTAATTGCCATAGCAAGCGGGCAGGGCCCCAGCGCCTGTCGTGCAGGAATGTTCGGGATGACGGTCCCTGCGACAGACTGGATGGCCGCTGCGGGGGAGAGAGGGCGTCGAGTTTTAAGGCTGCGGGGCGAAACAGACGCAGCGGCTGCGAAGAGGCCCCCAGTCTGATCGGGTTCCGCTTGACAGCCGCCCTGGCTTATCGCCTTCACCGCGCTCTTTGACCGCCGCAGGCCGTTTCGTCAGAAGGAAGTCAAGATAACTAATCACTCAAACGTCTTGTCAACGGTGTATCCTTCGCTACCCATTTTCGCTTCGGTCTGACACTATTTCGGAACGCCGACGAAGTGTCTGCTGATCGGTTGATTGGAATGACGGAGGCGGATGGTCTGAAGCTATCCGTGAACGCAACGCCTTTAAAACTCAATAGCAAGAATGTTCCAACAAGTGGATGGGCTGAGATGGTACAGTAGGAGAACGTCCGCCGACGCACTTCGACATCGCGGAGTTACAGAAGTAAGCCCGCCGGCAATGCCCCGACGCTTGGCTTCCAACAGCGCTCACCACCGGTGGAACAGCATGATCCCACCCCCTTCCAGAAAAAGTAACTTCGGCCCTAGTGAGGAGGACCTGTGCCCACAATGCGGGAACAGGACACGGCGGCTCATGTAGGGTCGTGGAACAGACCCTCCGGGGACAGACACCCGCCAAAACAAGCACCATGGTCAGCGGTGTCACGCTTAATGCGCTCAACCCGGTGCTGTGATGATTGTGAGGAATCTATGTTCCGGGTCGCGACGAAATTTCCGTCTTCAGGATGCGATTCGCCTTGGATTTCGGTGCTGGTGCTACGATAGTGGCAGATATGAGTCGTGCGAGAGTAACAACATCCGTGAGACTATTCACCATTGGAGTTTTCAGTGAGGTAGAAGCGTCGCAAAATCATGATCGCCTCTTCGCGGCAGTAGCCCGACGAGGCGCTGTAAGCAGGGTGTTTGGGATGCGGTAAACTAACCACGCCAAGTCAACGACTGAGAATGCGATCTAGGAAGAGTCGTACCTGCCGTTGACGCCAAGGACACTTCCACACCCGCCAAACTTCTCATTTTCGCACCCATAGAATACCTCTTTGATACCCATCTGTCGCAGCGCAGAGGCGCACATCATGCACGGCTCAACCGTGACGTAGAGAGTAGTATTCGACAAGGGGTAGGCCGCTGGACCAGGCGTGAGCTCGGGGTCTGCAAGAATTGCATCGATAGCCTCAAGCTCGGCGTGTCTGGTTGCCTGGCATCGTCAATTCGGACCATAGATTTTCAGACGGGAGCAGCGTGACAGAGTTTACGTTTCGAAGTTCATTTGTACGGTTTCTGGCTCGGGCAATGACCTTGCCGTCCCGCACGAAGATGCAGCCAACGGGAACTTCGCTTGCAGCGAGGGCCTCTCCAGCCTGACCATAGAAGGCTCAAAAACAAGAAGGACAAATTGTTTGTGCAGAACTTACCATGTCCATCGCCTGCTCCATCCATTTCGTATGCTCGGCGTCGCGGTCGACCTTTTCACCTCCTCTCTGCATCATTCTGGATTATTCCGGGCTCAAATCAAGAATCTCCAGTGAGTGGGAGGTTGCAGCAAGTTGGACGAGATCAAGTGGGGTTCGGGACCTTTCGGGACGCAACAGCACCCGTGTCGGTTATGTCATCACTTGTCTCGGCATGTTTCGCAAGGTTCGCCGCGTCCTATAGCAGGCTCTCATAGGCTCTCAGTCGAAACGGCTCTGATCTGTTGGATGCGCCAGGAAATCTAAGGTATGTCAACAGGCTCTTGTATTGTCTCTGCGGGCTCTTTATTCTCGGCGCTTTTGAATCCAGCTGATATATGGCGTCTCAATTTCTACGGTCATTGTCTCTCCTCCGTGCCCAGGCCGTTACACCGGCACATCGACTCGTCCCCGCACCGCCTCGACGATGGTACGCTTCGGTAGGACCACGTCGACCCCGCGACGACAAAATCGAGTTTGAGGTCGTCCGCTTGGTCGACCATGAGACGCACAAGCCCGGAGATCCTCAGCCACTGGCGGACCTCGTCAAACTGCACAAAGCGGGGAAGAAATACTTCGTCGAGCTCGTTGCGTTGCCTTCGGAAACGACAGGCGGCTACCCGCTCGTGAAGCTCGTAGACAGGAAACTCAATACGGCACGGGAGAAAGTGGCGAAGCAGAAACAGCTCATTTCGCGCAGGCAGCAAGAGCAGAAGGAGATCCAGCTCACGTGGAGTGTCGCTCGCGGGGATTTGGAGCACAAGTTGCGGAAGGTGCGGGATGAGATTGTGAAGGGGCACCGTGTCGATCTTGCGTTCGCGCCAAAGAAGAAGCAACATCCTCCACCCATACACGAGCAGGAGACAATAGTGAAGGAGTCGCTCGAGGTGCTTCAGGATGTGGCGAAGGAATGGTCACCGCGGCGTGCCGCGAAAGGCATGCTCTTCGTGTACCTTCAGCACAAGGATCGGCCACTCCCTCATAAATCCGCGTCATTATTTGCCGGTGCGGCGGCACAAGCATCTGAGCCTTCCAATGCTTCGTCTTCTCTACCACCGTCACCAAAGTCATCCACATCTCGGTAGCGATATGATTGTCTTGTCGCCATGATCTGTGGTTTATACAGTTGTATGGGTGCTAAAGTCTGTCTCCTAAGTAATACAAGTATTATACTCTAATTTTGTTCTCGTCCATGTGCCAGCATGCTCGTCCCAGCGGCCTCGCTCACCGTGTACTCTTGACCGGCAAGCCCCTCACCTTGACGGTCTGTGTCGCATGGGACCTGAACTTGGGGCGCCGGGGAACAAGAGGGAAAGCGTATGGCCTTGAAAAGGTACTGCGTTTACCCTCCATGCGATCCTCCTCGGGCCGCAGCTCTGTAGAGATGCCCTGCAACCTTCCGATCAAGGCTTCCCGGAAACCCGCTGGAACAGAAAATCCAGCTTCGGACATGTCCACCGCGATTTGTTCGAGCATCGGTGTCCAGTACGGCGATAAAATATCTCTGCGGAGATATCTCTCCCTAGCACGATGCAGACGCTGGCGCCAGTGCGAGCGTGTCACATTACGTCGGCGCATGAAAATGCCAGGTCGACGTCCGAAAAGGTCCAGTAACGCATTGAAGAATCGTTCGTCGGGCTTGGGGAATTCGATGCCGCGAGGGGCCTCTCCCCGGGTCTCCTGCAGACGCATCAAGGACTCGTACACCGACTGCGTACCTTCGCGCATTGAGCGGTATAGCAGAGCACCCATTTTGGGGCCGGTGATATTCCGTCGCATATCAGGCGTCTCGTCCGTCACGCCGCTGCGTAGGAAGAACCGAGCCCAGCCGATGACGTGCATCTTGTCTGTAGGCTTAGCCATCCACCCTGCGCTCAATTGTTCCCCTAGCTCTCGCCGTGATCTGGCCCGCTTCATAGCAAGCCCCTTGCGCGCCTCGTTGCCGTAGCATTGCAACATCACTGTGTAAGCGTGCACAGGGAGCACCCAGGGCTTAGGCCGTTGGGCCTCTGGCACTGACGGATCGCAAGCATTGGCAGCCTCCCACGAAGCAGCTTCCGCTTCCTTTGCCAACATCCAGACACGTTCCGTGAGCCCAGTCTTTCCCGCTTTTCGAAGCGCGTTGAGTACCGATGTGAAGAAGTATGGCCCGTATTTGATAGCGCGCTGGACACATTTCTCGCGGTTTATCGTGAAGAGAATCCGCCGGTGTTCTGCTGTAGTTCTACCCCAGTCTGGATGGTCGACTGCGGCCAGCTCAGGAAGCATTTCGAAGAGGATGTCCACGACGGCTTCACACTGATCGTTGGAGACTAAGTGTGTGATGTAGCTCGTCAGAAGAGAAGGATCTATATGGAGCGGGTCTTTGGTGACTGGAACCTCGAGACTCTGTGACTGAATCTGCTTCACAAGGCCCGAGATTCTTGAACTCCGGGCAGGCAGATCAGAGCCCAAGGGCCGATCAACATGAGCAGCGTCCTTTGTTGGATCCTTTGCGGTAGCCTCCCCCTCTGCACCACTCGCAAGCGTCATCTGAACGGGCATGCTGTCTCGTACTTTCTGAAGCACCTGTTCGGCCAGATCATTGCGACGAAACAATGAGCTAGATCGCAAGATGATGCCGTATGTTACCGAGTTTGGGGAAAGAGGCGGCTGCCGAAGATCTGTCATGTGTGTGATGACCCGCTGAGCGAGCTTCAGAGAATACCGGTGGCGCAGGGCATAATGGATGAGAGCATTGTAGGACTCGACGTCCAGCGGACGCAGCCAGGTCTTTTGATATGCGTCATGAGAACTGTAGGAGAACTGAGATGGTAGGTCCTGTGAGAGCCGCAGAAGCACTTTGTGGAAGTATCTGTACGCATTTACTAGCCGCGTTTCACCGTCCCGCTGTCTTGCCCATACTTTGAGGTCATTGGGAGGATACGAATAAAGCAATTTGAGCAGACGGGAAAGCCGATGTGTAGGCAACTGCTGGGCATCAAGAGCAGAGGCAAGGATGGCAAGACATTGAGAACACTCGGGAAACAGCGGATCGAAGGGCCCTTTTGCAATATTGACCGACAAGAAATCCACGATTTGCGCAAAGGACTCATTGGGAGGATGCTCCGGCAAGAAGAGATATCCACGACGTGGAGAGTATTTCCTGTCACGTGCGACAATGGCGACCATGGGCGTATGCGTATCTGCAACAGCCTGTTCGGTGAGCCGACTACAGGTCTGCCGTAGTTGAAAGTCCTTGATGAGGATGACCAGGAGAAGCGACGCAACAATGATTTCGCCCTGAACGATGCAAGCATTGATGACGATCTCAAACATCGAGCGTGTACGCTGGTATCGGTGCTTGCGCGCATCTCGAAGGAGACGAACGGCGTAGCGGGTAAGAGGATCGGCCGGCATAACGGTGCGGATGTCCAGTACTTCCTTGCCTTGGGGCGTATATATCCGTGGTTGGAAGTGTTCGATGCGATTGTAGCCAGTCCGATCCTCCCCTGCGACGATAGTGTGAGGATGAAGGGTGCCCAACAGCGATTCGAAGGTCTTCGCACGGAATTCCACTCCGTCGTCCATCATCTGCAGCGCGAGCTTTGCTGCGAGCTTGCGCTGACCACTCCGAAGAAGCCCGTGGACGAGAGAGTGTGCCGCCAAGCGGGGAGAGACAGGGTGACCAAAGTCCACTGGCTCGAAGCTCTCCGTTGGCTTTTTGAACTTGTATTTAGGAAGGCGCGTTGTTTCAGGACGGTAATGGTGATAAGACCAGCGCATAGAGTGAAGGAGGTGGAAAGCATCCCATGTATTTTCGTGAGCCAGAGAGACACGAATTGCTGAGGCACCGGCACGAGAAAGTTGAGCGACGGAAAACTGTGCGGAGGGTATATCGACTGGTGCATGTAGCTGAGGGACTGTGTCAACTGGAGAGGGTATGAATTCATGTGAGGGCTGTCTGGGGGTTGGACTAGTGGAAATACTCGAGAACAAGCTGTTGTAGGATATGTGAGTTGAGTTCGGAGAAATATGATACACAGAACTTTGACCTGACGTTTGGAGGCTTGGCAGACTGGTGGGAGTGAGATGCTATGAGCGCTCCAGTGAGCCGATGTCGTCGTTCAGACGTGGACACGACATTGTTGCGAGTGACCCTGCGGAACAGGAAATTGGCCGTCGTGGACCAATTGCATGGCATGTGTCTCGCATAACTAACATATTTGTGAGCACATAGGCTTCAAATGAACGATTCAAAGCTCACCAGGCGCGCCCCGTGAGGTTACCGGAGTTTGGGCAAAGTCACAAAGTCGCCCGACCTGCAAGGCTCGTTACGCTGGAGGAGATGATGGTTGGAGGAAAGGAACGCGCCGGGAACTCATGCGGACGAGTGCCAGGCTTGCCTAGAGCAGCACGACAAACCGGTTCGAGTCTGAGTTCGGACCCGGAGACAAGCACACGTGACCTACCTCTGCTTGGAGCAAGTTGAGCGGTTACTTCGTTGACAAGTTGTCTGTGGTATCGAACGTGTTCGACGAGCTTTGCACGCAATTTCACGTCTGTAAACATGAGCTACGAAGGACGACACGGTGGCCGCGGCAGGAGACATCGAGGTAAGAGTGCAATGCACCGACACTACACTTTAAATGCCGAACACGACTTGAATCATTCCAGAAGACCTTGACCGGAGAGATTGGGAAACACCCGAAGAGCAGCTCAAGTCTGCCATTCTTAAGTTCGGGGAGGTGGTGAGCTATCCTTCCTCAGCTCAACTCGTAAGAAGTTTGCGTGATGAACATTGCTCTAGGACGCTGTGCAGGAGGCGCCTCGACTGGCAGCACAGATTCGTAAATTCGATCCTCCCAATGTGTCCGTGTATGCTGAAGCCATCAGAATAGGGTGAGTAACCTGTCCGCTTGGTCACTTTGAAACTGAAGATATTCGTATACAGTGTGGTGGAACAGCCTTATAAAATTCCACACTATGCAGCATTACTCCGAGACCTCTATGAACCCTCACCGGCACTGTCCACAGAAGAAGAAAACGGGTCTTCCAGCACCAATGATGTATCACTTGGGAGACAGATTCTGGATGATTACTGGAAGGGGTTCCAGGCGTATCTCGACAAACATGCTTGGAGGGAGGTACGATTTTGTGTGAGCATTGAAGTGTTGTGTTCTTCGTCCCACCCCCCACTTATGATTTGGTTATTTGTTGCCAGGTACATTTCTTTGCACATCTTACTGTGGCAGGGGTTATCTCCCCCCAGTCTCTGTTGAGCCTCTTACAATCATTCACTGCCGTCCTCGATGAGTTTGGTGTCTCTCTCGGGCGAGCCAAAAAAGCAGCCTTCTGTGCTGCTGAGGGTTTGATGAGGGTATGCCATTTTTCCAAGCTATTTGCTCCAGCCTACTCAGAACATTGCACCGCTAGGCCGGCCAAGTCTTGAAAGAGTACTCCGCTGCCTCTGTCATTGAAATGATTACTAGTCTTCAGACCTATGAAGAGACAACCTTGACGGCAAAATCCCTTGTCCAACCATTTGTCTATTTCCATTCTGAAGGTTCTTCTGTAGAGCATGCCGACGAGGTGAGTGCACTTCGCTTGCTTCTATGGTCAAAAAAAGAATTGATTAAGTCGGCTACTATTTAGTATCTGCATTGTGCAGTCAACGCCCTGAAAACTTTGGAGTCGTCCGATTTTGCTGAAACGTCATCTATCTACCCTCAACCCTACGCAGACGCCGAGGCGCTTACTGCTACTCAATTCGACTTGCCTTCTGTTCTCGTCCCACCTGAGGTCATAGAGCTCGACGGACTGGCTACCGAGTCTGGCGAGGACGCCTTGGTGAAAAAAGAAGAATGGCCAGATTTCCTCGTTCGCTTATTCGACAACGATGTCAGTTGCTATTCCTTCGAGTTGAACTAGCGCGCTAATACGTGTCACTGGCGTAGGTCACACCGGATCCGATGACGCCGGCGGGATACGCTGTTCGCGCAGACCTGATGGACATTGTTGATATCTTCGAAGTCAACCGAAAAGAATGTGCCAGACTGCTGATGGAATATCCAAAGTGGACCATTGCGGGAACCTTCAAACCAAAACCTACACACGATACTCCAGAACGTGTCCCAGTACCTGGGAAGGACTGGCAGCTGGAGAGTTCTATCATCGAGGTTCGTGTGTTTTCAGACTTGATAGAATGTACCGTGCCGGGCTAAATGATACTTTTGTTAGAGTATTCTTGGGATGCAGTTTGTCTTGCCTGAAGCGTCCCACAAAACAATCTACCACATCGCTTTGATCACAGAGCTCTGCAAATTGTCGCCACAGACGGTGGGACCTGCCGTAGGAAAATCTATTCGAAAACTGTACAGCTATCTGGCAGATGGGTTGGATGTCGAAGTGGCCCGCCGGTTCGCCGAGTGGTTCGCTGTTCACATGAGTAACTTTGGGTTCCAGTGGGTCTGGAAGGAATGGTGGGTTGGCTTGATGCCGATTATCTTGGAACCAAATTGAAGACCTCGCTTTACAAACAGGGTCCCCGACATCTCTTTGACAACCCAACACCCCAAGCGCATGTTCATTCGCAAGGCATTGGCACTCGAGATCCGGTTATCATACTTCGACCGCATCTTGAAGACGCTCCCCGAACCTTTCCAAGATCCGTCAGCGTTGGCCATGCCAGATCAGGCGCCCGGCCCTGAGTACGATTACGATGACCCAGGTACGTCCGGATCTCGTCTCTCGCACGCCACCTCTGAACACGTTCTCCAGCGGCCCCCCACCACGACGCGGCTCAAAGCGTGCTCAATCAGCTCCGCGCGCGCGCAAAGCCCGAAGACGTGATGTCCAACCTTGAGTCCATCCGGAACGCGATCGCCGAGACGAGCGAGGGCGACGTGAACGTCGACTCGGTCGTGCGCTCCATCGCCGTGCAGTCCCTGCTGCACATCGGCGCGCGCTCCTTCTCGCACTTCCTCAACGCCATCGAGCGCTACATCCTCCTCCTCCGCAACCTCGCCGCGGGCGGCATCGCGGCGGGCTCGGGCGGGCTCGCGAGCGCGGAGGCCAAGGCGGACATCCTCACGATCGCGGCGACGTTCTGGCGGCGGAGCCACCAGATGGTCGGGATCGTATTCGACAAGTTCATGCAGTACCAGATCGTGGACCCGACGGACATCGTCCGGTGGGCGTTCGTGCACCAGCAGCGCGGGGACGGGCTGGACTGGGACGTGCTCAAGGCCGCGATCGACAAGGCGAACGGGCGCGTGGTCGTCGCGCGGAAGCGCGTCGCGGCTTTGAGGAAGGAGGAAGACGACAGCAGGGCGCGCGCGAAGGCCAGCGATGGCGCGATGGAGGTCGACGCCGAGGCAAAGCAGGGTCCGTCCGTTTCCGTCGCCCTTTCAACAGAACGATCTAGCTGACGTGCATGTATCGTGCCGGTGCTAGACGAGACGCCGGCGGTGGACTCGCCGGCGCTGGTCACCGCGCTCAAGGCGTTCGCGTCGCTCACGCGCGAGCAAAAGTCGATGCTGTCGCAGGTGCTCGAGGGCTTCGTCGAGAGCCTGCACTCCCCCACCGCCGAGCGGCCGAACCCGTGCGCGAGCGAGGTCATCACGGAGAAGGCGTGGCACAATCGCGCTAACTGGGGCGACGACCAGTGGAAGGCGTGGACGACGTGGGTGCTGTACAAGCACTTTTGCAGAACGGTGAGCGCATCCCCCATCTCGTCGTCGCTTCCCAAGTGTGTTTTTCTCACGCGCCGCGCGTCTCGGCTCGACAGTATTCGCCGTACCTCCGCAACTACTCGGTCAGCCTCTCCACCGTCGTGTTCGCCAAAATCGACGGCGCCACGGACGACGCGGCCGTCCTGATGAAAAATCTCTGGAACGTCGCCACCGGCCAGGAATGAATCTGACACGCACCCTCGGTGCGGGCCTCTTGCTGTCGATCCGTCCACTTTTCGAAAGTGCTTGCCCTGCCGTTATACAGGATACACCCATCGATCAAGCTCTTGTTCTCCGTACCTTCCATATATGTATGCGGTGATCTCACAGAGTTTCCTGACCTCGCGTGTACGTTAGTCCTCGCAGCTGTCGATAAGTACGATCTCGTGCCCTGTTATTTGACACTGCATCACATATTATTTCTATCGTTCTCCACGCAAACGATGTAGAAAAAGGTCAGCAATGTCTGTTACAACATGAGTGTGTACAGTATCCAAGGTATCCGTCCAGCCCTCATAAGTCAGTAGTAGATCACACGATAGGTATATCAAGCATCGAAATCTAGTCTTCCTTGTCCTTCCGCGTCCCGTCTCCTCCGCCCTTGCCCTCGCTCTTCCTACGTCCACCCATCGCATACCCCACGGTCCCCAGGAACACCAGCGCCGCACCAGACCACAGCATGCTCCACGCGGTGCCGCTCGCGCTCTGGGCATCCTGCCGAAAGAGCGCGACGCTGAGCACGAGCGAGACCGCCTTGCGCACGACGAGCGTGAGGGTGACGGTGAGCGCCGCGACGCGCGTGGTGAGGCGGTTGACGCCCGCGACGCAGAAAAGCTGCGTCACGGTGTTCAGGACGAGGGGGATGAGCAGGGCGGGCAGCGTGAGCGTGGGCGCGGACGGGGCCGCCTGGTCGAGGAGCGAAGAGAGGACGGGCGGGAGCGCGAGCGCGAGCTTGGGGCCGGAAAGGAGGGCGTCGAGCTGTGCCGCGATGTCGCGCCGGACGAAGAGGAACAAGGGGAGCGAGAGGAAGTGGAGGTAGAACATGGACTCTTCCCACGTATCGGGGCGGTCGTCTTTCTCCTTCGGCTGCGGCTGCGGCGCGTGTCCGGCGCCGTTCGGACGAGGCGGCAGATGGGCGGGATCGGGTTTGGTCGAGGCGGCGGAAGGGGGCGTGCCGGAGGTCTTGTTCCCGTAGTGCGAGTAGGTCTTGTCCTGGACGATCCCGAGGAAGCCGGAGAGGACGAGAGCGAGGGTGAGCAGCGCGATGCCGGTGACGTAGCGGCGCAGGGACGCGTCGAAAGCGAGGCTGGAGCTCTTCCGCGGGTTTGAGGCGGAGAACGTCGTGAGGACGACGCCGGACGTGACGAGAAGCACGGAGATCACTTGTGGGAGGGAATACCTGCCGCCGTGCGCCTTTGAGGACACGAACTAGGCAGGAAAGAGAGAATACGCACATTCGTCCTGATATCATCCAGCCCATGAGAAGGCTGATCACCAATCCGCCGCTGCGGAAAATGATGTGCACGGGCATGGGTATGTCGTACGCGAAGGCGGCATTGTTGAGCAGCGAGATGGCGTAGAAGAGGGCGACTTGGAGGAGATACGGGGGGAGTGGGATGCGTCGCTGCTTGAGCCACGGCAGAGGGAGGCCCAGGGGCCCCCGGACCGAGGTGAGGAATTTGGGCAGGCCGTGGAGAGAGATGAGGAGGAACTGGGCGAAGGTGAGCAGCGCGCCGGAATTGGGAAATTCCGAGGTGACGCGCTCCAGCGTGATCGCGTTGCTGCAACGGCAGGGCCGTCGGTTCGAGACAAACTAGACGGCCGATTTGCAACGCACCTGCAGCACCCTCCGAAGACGAGACCGAGGGTGGTCGCCCAGTCTGTCAGCAGCGCGAACGAGAGACCCGCGAGGACAGTGGACTTGTAGGCTGTAGATTCATTGCGCATGTCGCGGGGAGGACTGCAAATGTCAATGAGTGAAGCTGGAGAACGACATTGGATAGCATTGCGAACGGGGTGACGTGTCGATGTGCTCGCCCCGAGGCCGCCGCTGAGCACGGCGCTCGAGGGACGCTCAAGGACGCCCCCCGGCACGACCGCGCCGCTAAGCGAGGAAGTCACATGACAGATCACGTCGTGGACGCGTCGGGCTTGCTCGCGGTGTTTGTTGTTTGTCTCGACCAGCAAGGCTGAGACCGCGGTCGCCATCCGGCGGGCAGAAACGACGCGGCCCCAGTCTGTAATGAAACCTGGTGTTATGGATGCAGCAGCAGGTGGGAGGAGGGGTGGAGAGCCCCACTGCACCGCGAACGTCTGACGACCACCCCTTGCGCTGTGCCCTAGTACTGACCGCGACCCGATTGAGCGAGCGAGTGTAACCCCCGACTGTCTGTTCTCGCCCCGCCGCCGGCCACAGCGTTCTTATAGCCCTCGCCGTCTGCTCTCCCCCTCGCCCCCTCCACCGCTGTCCCTCGACGGGCACTCGGTCACAAACAACACAATAACCCCACACTCCCTCATCCCAATGCCCCCCGCCAACAGGCCCCACCCCGCCTCCCTCCTCCCCTCCTCCGTTCACAACCCCCTCCTCGTTCATCTCCTCCGCCAGCCCGTCTCCTACGACATGGTCGCCTACGTCGCAACGGCCACCACCCGCGCAATTCCCATAGAGGAAGACGCACCGAGCCCCACCTCCGCCGTAGCGAGCGCGCTCCCCACGCCCCCCCACACGCCCCACGGAACAAATTTCCACGAGCAGGCCCCCCCCCCCCCCCCCTCATCTCGCTCGAGGACTTCATTGTTCACATAATCAAGTCCTCCAACGTCCAAGTCCCCACCCTCCTCACCACTCTCATCCTGCTCGACCGCCTCCAATCCCGCCTCCCCAAGATGGCAAAAGGTATAACTCCTCTTCACCCGCCCCGCCCTATCTTGTCACTGACACCTTGCCCCGACTCAGGCATCCCATGCACGCGGCATCGCGTCTTCCTCGCGACGCTCATCGTCGCAGCGAAGTACCTCAACGACTCGTCCCCGAAGAATAAACACTGGGCCGCCTACGCCCGCATCTTCGACATTGCGGAGATCAACCTCATGGAGAAACAGCTCCTCTTCCTCCTTGACTATGACCTCCGCTTCGACGAGGCCGAGGCCTGTGCCTTCTTCGCGCCGTTCATGGTCCAGTCCGCTCCCGTACCTGCGCCGCCCCCGATGTCCACGTCCACGTCCACGTCCACGCGGACTGCCGCAGCCGCCGCCCGCCAGGAGCGGCAAAAGGCCGTCAGCAAGGTCGCACAAGCGGGCAAGGCTCGTGCGCAGCAGCAGATGCCGCCCACCCCGCCGCACGAAAAGTCATCCTCGCATGCTGCTCCTCCCAGTGCCCAGCCGCAGTCTCAGCCGCAACCCCAGCCGCACACCTCCGTCGCAGAGGGCCTCTCAGGTAAGGTGCACAGCCTCGCGAGGCGCCTCTCCTCGACGTATCTCGGTACCAACGCCTGCGAGAAGCCCGCCCTCTCTCTGCCGCCTACGTTGAGCGCCATTGGCTCCTACGCAAGCAGTAACGCGAGCAGTAGTACCAGCAGCAGCACCAGCAGCAGCGCCAGCGGGAGCGGCACCGAGTCCGAACCCGAGGGAGAGATGGGCATGGAGACCGACGACGACAACACGGAGCGCTCTCGACTCCTCGACGGGGTCGGCGAGCAGCACGAGCCAGACGCCACGCAGCGCTTCGTCCTGCGCCCGCTCCCGCCGTCCATTGCGCGGCGGCGCTCGAGCGCGCGCAAGACATCCGATGCGACCATCACCGACGTGCGCGCCGCGGTCGCCGCGGCGGCGTCCGAGACCGCGCTCGCGGACCATGCGGGCACGGGGTCCCCGCTGGTCCCCACGGCGGCGAAGCGGCGGAGCCTCTCGAAGCGCGCGAGCGTCGCGCACATGCAGGGCAGGCTCGCGCCCAGCAGGACGCTGCCGAACCTCGCGGCGGGCGTGGGCACGGGCGCGGGCGGGTTCCTCAGCCGCATGTGGGGCGCCGCGACCAAGGCGTCTGCCGCGTCTTCTGCTGCTCCCTCGGCGGCGGGTGGCGCTGCGTTGGCCGTGGCGGCGGGTGGGGAGGGGAAGACGCCGCTGGTGGATATCGTCGAGCCGGAGGCGGCGCATACGGCTCCGACACAGGCGCAGGCGCTGCACGCGACGGGGGCGTTCCATCTGCGGCGCCTCGCGCATTCGAGGTCAGCGATGTTCCGTAGTACGGCCGCTGGTCAGCCGGGCTACGGCGGAGAGGGGGAGCCGTAGGGCTTCCCTTGGTGCTGTCCTTCAGAAGGACCCCTCGTGCACCCATGAATCCACGAACGAACGAACGAACGAAATGAACGAATCCGAATTTACGAGCGCGCTGGGTCTTGGGCCGTTATGCGATGCCCACCCTTTTCCCCTCCCCCTCTCTTCCCTCGGCACACTGTATCACCCGTCTTTCCTTTTTTTTTCCCCGAACCTTCCCCCTCTGTCCCCCAAAACCTTTTGTCCGAGAGACACACCTCACAGCCCAACCGTCGAGCATGTCTGTACTACCTACCGCATCCTGTATCCGTCCGTCATCGTCGCTTTGTCGCATCACTATCACCCTCGCACTCCTCGCCGACTATCCCCAACTATCTGTTTCCCGCACCCCATCTCACTTGACCGCACTCCATCTCGTCCCACGCTACTCCAACCTCCAGCAATTCCTTTCTCTCCATACCCAAAATTGTTGTATCTCTTTGATCGTTGGAGCTTCTCGTTTTGTGCAACACTATGTAGCGTCTCTTATCCGTATATTTTTTCTATACTCATATACCACACACACACCGGGCCCCGCAGAGGGCTGGCTATTTTGTAACCGGCAGCAGTTGGATCTTTTGACGGCGATGCGTAATGAATCGAATAACCCCAAGGGCTTCATGCATTGCGCGTCTATCTTGAGGCACCGAGGCTGGGACGGAAAGGGAACATGAATTGTACATTTCCGAGCGGGTACGTGAATACAATGTCCAGCGCAAAATCCATGAAAGCGAAAATCTCGGGCGGGAGATGGGCAGTGGCCTGGCCAGGCCTCAGGGCCTCAGGGCTACAGCATCTTGACGTACGACGCGGGGAAGAGGCCGCTCTTGCCGTCGACCATGCCTGTCCACCTGCGCATGCGCGACGCGCGTGGGGAATGAGAATGAGCAAGCGCAAGACAAGGACGCGGAACGAGGGCCGGCGACGGCGGGGGGGAGGAGAGGAGAGGAGAGGAGAGGAGCGCACCAGTCGGGGGAAGTCTTGGCGTCAGTGACCAGCACGCGCTGGCCCGCGCGGATCTGCAGATCGTCGGCCTCCTGCATCGGACAGAACGCGTGCGCGTGCACACGCGCCGAAGCCCGTCAGTGAACCCAGACACAACACGCGCCGACGTTGCACGCACCTCGCTCTCGTAGTCGTACAGCGCCTCAGCCCAGGCGCCGTGTTGCTCTTCCTCCTGAGGCTCTGGCTCTGGCTCCGGCTCTGGCTCTGGCTCAGGGTCTGGAGTTGATGACGCAGCCGACACCACGCGCCTCGGCGGCGGCGCGAACCCGCTCTTTTTCGGAAACGCGGCGGGAATGGGCGGCGCGACGGGGGACGGGACCTTCGACTTGTTCGCGGTGCCGTTCTTGATGGAGAGGAACATGGCCTTGCCGGACGTCGTGTCGACGTCGCCGAATTTCTGGCGAGGCGAGGCGGGGGCGTCGTGAGTGTCTGAGGCGTGACGGGGCGAACGGAGAGCGGAGAGCGGGACGTACGCGCATGGTGACGAGCTTTCCTGTTGAGTCGGATCCGGATCCTGTGCTCAACTGCGGGCGGTTGTACGCGGCGACCGCGGGCGGCGGGGGCGAGGGCGAGGGCGGGCTCGGGGTGCCGGGGCTGCTGCTCATGGCTGACCCGCGCCGCGGGGGCATCGCTGGCGGCGGGGCGGCGGGGGCGGGGACGGCGTCGTGAGGAGCGCTGCTGAACGCGCGCGACGCGGCTGCGACGCGGCCGCCGAGGGCGCCGACGGCGGCATGCGACGGTGCTGAGAATTTGGATGCAATGGACGAGGTCGTGGACGAGGGGCTGCTGTTCGTGAACGCGCTGTGCACGGCCGAGGCTGCTGCTGCTGCTGCTGCCGGCCCCGACGCCGGGGAGCTCAGCAGCGCAGGGCGCGAGGAGAAGTATCTGCGAGCATGTCAGCTAGATCTGCCACTGAACGTGACGGGGTGCGCTGTGGGAGATGCAGGGTGGGCGAGATGCTGCATGAATGACTCAACTCGTCGAGGAGAGAGAAGAAAGCGTCCTTCTCGGTCGGTGGGAGGTTGGAGAACACCATCCGCGTTGTGGAGAGTCTCCAAGATGCTCTGCTCCGATATCGAGATCTGCGCTGGAAACTTCCGAGATCTCCTTGGCAATCTCACACTGGCGGTCAGACATGTTGTCCAACCACCCGCTCGAATACACCAGCTTCGCGTCCGAGGACATTCGGTTGACACATGAATAGTGGGAGCGTATAGTAATACTAATAACAAGTGATATAAAAAATCCAGCGACAAAGTAACTCTAATACGTATATGACAGGACGGAGTTGTAGAGCGCAAAAAATCATCCATGCGTCATCATCATGCTGTAAATGGGCCTCGACAAGCTACGCTCATCGTTTTAAACTTGCCTTGCTTCAAGTTAGCTGCCTGAGAAGATGCTCGTGCCTGCTTCTCTCCGTGCAGCCGTACGCTTGAGCAACCACGCAAGGTTTTCGTACACGACGAACGTGACACATGTGCCAGGGAGCACCCTGACTAAATTGGTCCCCAGTCCGCGATAGAATCCTCGAACGCCCTCGTGCGCCCACGTGTGCTGTATCGTTGACGTGATAGTACGATGGTGTGTTTGGGCAAGGAGCGAGTTGTTCTATATCGTGGTTGTGGAGAGCATCATCATGAGTGACGCACACATGCGTGTCGAGAAATGAGATACCTGTATACGCGACCGGATAACCTGATAAGGATACGTCATTGTCAACGCCGCCAGCTTCGACGCGCCAGACATGATGGTATAGGCGGTGTTCGACTATCGATGGAAAAATATGAGAGGCTGTCCGCCTTCGATTCCTCATGAATGAGGGCGTACCAGCTTATCGTCCTCCGCCGTGTACTCTTTCCCAGCCTTTTCGAATTGCCGCTTCTTTCGTTCGAAACCCCACCGCTTCATCTCCTCATATGTCATGAATTGCAGGGCGCCATTCCCGACTCCAACGAGAGCAAGAATGGTGCCACGGTAAAGGCCGGTGACACCTTCTGTGCGGTAGATAGACCTAAATCCATCTGCGCCAATACGTATGAGTGCAAGCGCGGGCCAATGGGAACAGGGCTTACCCCATAGACCGCGATACGCCGTTGGCGAATCAGCTCGTGTCGTGAACATGCGTACTTTCACCACCCATATCGGATTCGTGATTACGGCGGTTGCAGCGCCTGGGCAGCACGACACCGAAGATGCACAGATGATGAGAAAATTGTCTCGAAGGAGCCAAGGAAGAACTGCGAACTCGCTTGTGCTGAGCAGAGGAGGTATTGGCCTGCTGACAGAGGCTTGTCGGGATCATCAAGAAACGCCCGCCGTTTGAGCTGATTATAGCTGGACAGATGAGATTGATTATCACGTTAGCGAAGGGTTGGAGGTATTGGCCAACAGCGCAACGTACAAGAGGAAATACAGTCCCCAGCTACTCGCGTTTCCTGCGATATTCGGGCCCACACCCCTGTACAGCCCTCTCCAGCCGTCCGACTGCTTGATTCCCTTCAACGAAAGCCAGATCTGTTTCCCTACGCCACCCTTCGGAGATTCTGTGGCAACTTGAAATTTGACTTTCAGGAGATCGAGGGGGTGCATGCACAGCACGGCCACGACGCCTGCACCGAGGCCTGCAAAAGCGTGGTCCTACGATAGCTCAATCAGATAATCAGAACTTCAAGAGAAGTGCAGATGATGAGACGTACGATTGCATGCGAAGGAAAGAAACTAGGCTGGGTGAAGGGTTGGGACATGCAAGGCCAATATCGCGACTGCACTCCGAGACCGACTCTTTGGTGACTAACCTAGTCAATCACGTGAATGGGTTCATAAGGGAATTTAACCCCCCGTTCCAAGCAAGATCGGGGCTGACAGTCTATCATCTACTTAAAACTGCGTAGGTCGAGAGCGAGGAGCGCCAAATTAAAGTCAGAGGACACAGGGGCTCCATGGGATATTCTAGTCTTTCTCAATGTAAGGTGATACTGGTTGTGGCAACCAAACAGCTTTAGGCATCGCAGATCAGCAATTCAATGCTATATGACCATTTCGTCGACGCATTCTACTCGTGAACGCGTCAATATTGGCAACCTGAGTTCATGGCTATGGGGAGTCGGACCGCACCAGGTACTGAGACAGTGTAAGGACATCGGAATTGGTCCGGAATTATTTTTCAGATAATAAGTCTTTTGCCCTCCGCAGCGCTACTTTTAGAAAGCGTGTCACGGCCACTTAATGACGAGCAACAACCTCATCCTCGCAGTGATATCTCCTTATTTAATTAATTGAGATCTTTCAACATCCACCTCTCTCGTGTTTTCTAAACACGCTGTTCGCGTCCCTGCTTATCGAATCCCTTTTGACTGGAGGCTTCTGGGCCTTCCACTGTCTTTACGTCCTTGAAACATTTGGCAGCTCCAGTGTGAGGATCGGATACCGTTGTACCACGCGGTTCAATTTCATTCCCATCGAACGCCATAATGGCTCACAGCATGATTTAATCTTTGACTGCAGAAATCAGACCCATGATCACTCTGAGACGCGCACCCATCCTACTAAAGCTGGTCTCGCCCGTTCACACACCACGCGTCTCTTCACAACTCGTCCGCACTCTATCAATAAGCTCTAGAATCATGGCACCCACACCCTGGACTCCTAACCGATATCCCGTTGCGCGTCGCTCGGACCATATTGACACGTACACGAGCGAAGCCAAGGGAGAAGTCAAGATTCACGACCCTTACGAATGGCTGCAGCACAACACGGGCGAGACAGACAAATGGACGACTGCTCAGGAGAAATTCACTAGAGAGTACCTGGATGCTAACCCAGACAGAGTGAAACTAGAGGAAGAAATCAGGAAGAGCACGGACTACGAGAGAGTGAGTTTCGTTTCTCGGGAATCAGTGATTGCTGGCATCGAGTCAATGCCTCGATCATTAGTTTAGCGCTCCTAGTTTGAAGAAGGACAACCGCTGGTACTGGTCGTACAACAGCGGTTTGCAAGCCCAGTCAGGTATATTCTGTTCTGTTCTGTTGCATGCCTCGGATCATGACGCCTTGTGACCAGTGTTCTACCGTTCAACGGACTCGACCCTCCCCTCTTTCCCCACCTCCACGGGGCAGGTTTCTACTCCAGGAGAAGTATTTTTCGATGTGAGTGTTTCAGAAAATTTACCGCTTCGGGGCAATGCTTTTACTACCGCCTATAGCCAAACGCACTTTCGGAGGACGGCACAGTTTCCCTCGCAAGCGCGGCGTTTTCCCGAGACGGAAAATGGTTCGCATACGGCATATCGCGCTCGGTCCGTGCCTTCTATAAAAATTTGCTGATAGCAACCGTCTGACCTGTCCGTTTTGACGCTTGTCCTTAGGGCAGCGACTTCAACACGGTTTACGTTCGCTCTACAGACCACCCCTTGACAGATATCAAGGCCGACAAACGGCTTACAGACGAAATCCGCTTTGTCAAGTTCTCTGGTATTGTCTGGACGCACGATAGCAAGGGATTCTTCTACCAGGTATGCTGCACTGGTTTGAGCGTGTAGTCCATAAGGCGCCTGGACAAACATATTCCAGGATACTAATCGAGTTGACAGAGATTCCCTGATCGTGAGTCCCATGGCTCGGCGTCGGAGGATAAGGCGGGCACCGAGATTCAAGGTGACCGTGATGCGATGCTGTACTATCACCGAATCGGCACACAGCAGTGTATGTTTTTTCCGATGCCTTCCATCCGCAACGTGATTGATGTTGGAGCCATCGCGGGTATACAGCGGAAGACACGTTGGTCGTCAAAGATTCCGAGCACCCTGAATGGATGTGGGGAGCGCGAGTCACCGAAGAGGATCCAAAGTGGCTGGCGCTTAACGTCAGCCGGGATACTTCACGGGTGAGACCATATGCCGACATTCCAAGGATGATGGATTACTCATTCTAGGCCAGAAACAATTACTCTGGATAGCAGACATCGAGAAGGATGCGATAGGGCCTAACCTCAATTGGATCAAACTTGTGGACGAATTCGAGGCCAACTACGACATGTAGGCCTCATTCATCCTTTTCCGCTTCCTAGCAGATGCGAACATTTTTCTGCAGCATCGGGAACGATGGGAATAAGTTCTATCTTTATACGAACGCCGATGCTCCTCAATACAAGATAATCACCGTAGACTTGGACGACTACATCCAGGCATCGAAGAACGGTCCTGTGCACATCAGGACCATCGCCAAGGATTTCATACCAGAGGACAAGGACGCGCACTTGGAAGATGCAAGCATAGTCGGCAAAGACCGGCTTGTCACTGTTTATAAGCGTAATGTTCGCATCGCTGGTCTAGATTTAATAATTGCGGCTAGAACTTCATCATCACTTCTTTTTCAGGTGAAAGATGAAGTCTACATCCACTCTCTGCAAACAGGTAAACGCCTTCTGCGGCTTGCGGAAGACCATGTTGGTTCGATCGGGGTCAGTGGACGGCGCGACCAAAACTGGATCTTCCTGTCGCTCACTGGCTTCACGACGCCTGGTGTGGTTGCAAGGTATGATTTCCGCGATGAGAAAGAGACTGAGCATGGTACGTGGCAAGTCTGGCGAGAGACAGTCGTCAAGGGGTTGGCAGGCAGCGGGGGGTTCATCGCTGAGCAAGTAAGTATTCTAACCCTTGGAGACATATCTGAGATGGCACCGTCATCGTTTCCGGCTGATCACTCATGGTCATAGGTATGGTACGAGAGCAAGGACGGGACCAAGGTCCCCATGTTCGTCGTCCGGCACGAGAGCACTAAATTGGACGGCACTGCACCCGCTATCCAATACGGTACGTCAGCATTTGTGACGGCCCACTCCGAGGTTCCGCGCGTGTACATGAAACCTCATGCTCTCCGTCCGGCTTACAGGCTACGGAGGCTTTACAATTTCTATCAGCCCCTTCTTCAGCCCCTCTATCCTCACTTTCCTGCGGGCATATGGGGCTATCCTCGCCGTGCCGAACATCCGCGGAGGCGGAGAGTTCGGCGAGGAGTGGCATCTGGGGGGAACCAGGGAACGTAAGGTACGTTGTTACGCTCTCACAGTCAAGTTTTTCAGATGCGATCGGAGTGCAGGTCAATTGCTTCGACGACTTCATTTCTGCTACGTAAGTGTCCCTCACGGCTGCTCTCTTTTGGTGACGGGTAGTGAATTACCTCAACACCTCTAAGGGAATGGCTGGTCAAGAACAAGTATGCCGGAAAGGGCAAGGTAGCTATCAACGGAGGCTCAAATGGAGGTACGTCTCGGAACCTAGATATTTCGGCTAATATATCTTGCTCATCTATTTTCAATTGCACAACCATAGGATTGCTTGTCGCAGCTTCTGTAAATCGCGCTCCTGAAGGAACTTTTGGAGCTGCGGTAGCGGAAGTTGGTGTCCTCGATCTCCTCAAGGCACGTATCCTCCTTGACAGCCATATGAAGCTGACCGTCTTTGCAGTTCGCGGACTTTACGATAGGTCGGGCGTGGACATCTGACTATGGAGATCCGCACGATCCGCACGACTTTGACTTCATCTACCCGATATCCCCGCTGCACAACATCCCACAGGACAAAGTGCTGCCACCTTTGGTTTTGCTGACCGCTGACCGTGGGTTCAACCATAAATCCATTTGTCTTTTCTGACAGATGCTTGCCATTTAGACGACGATCGCGTAGTGCCCTTACACTCCTTCAAGCATGCCGCCACTCTCCAACACACGTTGGCGGGGAATGCGAACCCGCTCTTGATTCGCATCGAGAAAAAAGCCGGCCATGGGGCAGGGAAAGCCACTGAACAGAAGTATGTATTTCTCGTATATTGCTTCCTGGGATATCCCGGTCACACGATCTGTCCGATGTGCTGATACTTTGCGCGCAGGATCAAGGAGGCTGCCGACAAGTGGGGCTTCGTGGCACAATCGATTGGGCTCGAGTGGAAATAAAGAGGGCTCATAGTTTCAGGTCATAACAATGGACAGAGTAAACAATTGTCTTACATCACAATACTGTACCAAAAAAATCATCTCTCATTTTGTCGGTCACCACTGATCTCAATTGCCTCTACAAACAGAGGGGATTCAAGGCAAAAGGTCGTGGAAAGGCTTCACCGTTTCCTTAGTTTGGCGATGTCGTCATGGTCGGTACCCGGTCATTACCCCTACCTGTTAGTCCCGAGCTTGAAAATAGAACTCTGAGGAATAGAAGCACTTTGAGCGATCCAGTGAGCGTTGTCTACCGAAGATAGAAGCAACTGCTATTCGAGAAAGAAAGGCGATGCGGACTGGATGGAAGGCTCAGAAATTGGAGGTCGGTGAGATATTTGCAAGCAGTAAAAATAGACTTTGGTACTTATATGCACTCGTAGGCACAAAATGGTAGCTTGTGCGACGAAATGCTCGAGATAGATTACACGATTGAAGATATATGCCAATTACAACTTAGCTCTCTCGTTCGCCGGACTCTCACGCACCCGAACAATGGCCTTCCCCCATGTTTTGCGCTTCTCTAAGTCATCCAAGCCCTGTACGACGGCATCCAAGGTGTATGTCTGCGAGTAGATGACGGGAAGAACGCGTCTCTGTGCCAATAGTCTGTGGAACAAATCACGAGGTCAATCAAGTTGATTCACTCGGAAAGTAGTAGCATAACGTACTCGAGGAGAGCGTTCCACACTTCTGGTACGTGATTGGGATCTTTGGCTGTTGGCGAGGATGTCAATGCTAGAAAGAGATGCATAACTGAATGGGATAACAGACTGATATACGAGCCCCAGTGGACGCCAATAAGGGAGACGTTCTTCAGCAAGGCCAGGTTCATGGGAATCTGACATAGAGTGTCAGCAGATGCAAATATTATTGCAGTACGGTCACTAACTTTTTCAATCTCTCCTCCAGCAAAACCGATGATGAGGGCGCGCCCACTCCATGCGATACACTTCAGAGAATCTTGAAGAGGATCAATATTGTAGCTCACTGAGCAGAGCAAGACGAATACATTTACCTCTGATCATACCAACAGGGTCGTAGACGACGTCAACTCCATGTCCACCTGTGATCTTCAGGACCTCCTGCTGCCATCCCTTCTTCGTGTAGTCGATAGCAAAGTCGGCTCCACCATATTCCTTGGTGACGGAAAGCTTCGCCGGCGACGCAGCGGCAATCACTTTTGCACCGAGAGCTGAAATATAAATACACGAGATTGTTGAGCTTTCTGATAGGTGATTCTCAATAGACACTTACCTTTGGCGAGTTGCACCGCAGCGATTCCAACTCCACCAGCTGCCGCAGTCACCAGCACCCATTCACCTAAGCATTTCAGCTTCAGAGGCAGATTTCGACAGCAGAGGCAGACCAATAAATACCTGGCTTTAATTGCGCACGCCCAACGAGAGCCTCATAGCTGGTGGGCCATGTCACAAATAAGCCTGTATTTCTAAGAAGTGGGTCATGATTTCACCTTCACAATATATGACATGCGTACCAGCGCCCTGATCAAAGGTGAGCGAGTCTGGAAGAGGTAGAAGGTTCTTCCAAGATGCGGCGACACGCTCTCCCAGCGCGCCTTGTGCACTGCCGAAGACGCGGTCTCCAGGCTTGAACGGGGATCCTGACGGGATTGGCGAATCGCGTGCGATGATGCCTGAGAACTCGGATCCCAACACGAAGGGAAATGGGGGCTTGTTCTGATATTTCCCTTGGGCCTGAAGAATCTATATAAAGATACCATGAACAAAATGTCTACGCGTGTTCAACTCGAGTCGCGACACACATCGAAGAAGTTAAGGCCAGCGCTGTATACGTCGACGAGGACCGTGTCCTTGCCTGTAACTGTTGGATTCGGCGCATCCAATGTTAGTTTGATGTCGGATGGGTGAGCATATTCGCGGACGACAAAAGCTTTCATGGTGGTGACTGGTACAATGGTCGGCGTTGAGAGAGTCAAGCCCAGAATAAGTGTGGGGAAATGCGTGATCGGTGAACTCGGTTATATAACAATCCGAGAGCCGGCTCCCCCATGCGCCGCGGGGCCTAAATACACGTTCCTAGCCGCGGCAACTCGGCACTGTACGAGGTGCGACTTACGTTAACCTTCTCGAGAGCGGAGTTTCGGACAGTGCCGACACATCCTTTGGGTGCAGGAGGGAATCAACGCTCCCCACCGACATCGACGACAAGGCCGCAAGACAATGGTGAGCCTCTGTTTTTTTATCCCGGTCATGTCCGTTACAGGTCGTCTGTACCATATGCACGTTGTTACGAATTTTTACGCGCATTGGAGGGATGGATGGCCAGCCTCGGGTTGGGATAACATTCTAGAGATCATATGTTGACGACCGACTTATGTCCCATCTAGGCCAAAGCCAAAGCAGCGCCCCCACCATCGAGCGGCGGCAAGTCCGCCAAGAAGAAGAAGTGGTCGAAGGGAAAGGTCAAGGACAAGGCGCAGCACGCCGTCATGATTGACAAGCCCACCTACGACCGTATCCTGAAGGAAGTCCCCACCTTCCGTCTCATCAGCCAGAGCATTCTCATCGAGCGGCTGAAGGTCAACGGGAGCCTTGCGCGCGTTGCTATCAGGCATTTGGAGAAGGAGGGCGCGATCAAGCGGATCGTCCACCACCACGGGCAGCTCATCTACAGTACGTTTCTATCATCTGCGTATGAGCGTTTCATTCAAATATTTTTCGCTTTTCAGCTCGCTCGACAGCCAGCTCGGATTAGAGTTGTCAACTTTGTTATTCCTTTACGCATTTATGCTCGTATCAGCCCATGTATTCACATCCGCACTCCAAAATCATGCACTAAACGGCACCAATCCTGGCATCGCATTGATATGTGTGTGAGTTCGCATCGAATCGGCAACTTTGTAAGCGCACGACCCGTTAGTGCCCATGTCCGACTTCGCAAGATCAAGCACGGTGATGCCTCTCTTCTTGATAGATGCTAGAGCAGAGTCGGCAATGCTTGAAGGGAAGATCTCACAGATCATGCAGAACGACTATCTTCTGCGTACGGTCAGCAACGGAGACTCACAGGTCGTAGCAAATCATAACGTTTCAGAAAAAAGCAGCGGCGCCCAAGAGATTTGTGGGGTAATGATATCAGACCCCGCACTCCACGCGGTCCGTGAGGCCGCTACACGCCCATACCCTTGCATTTTCCTGTATCATTTAAGTGCTCCACTACACGCACCGGCGCGCAGGTACCTTGAACCTCAAAATCGTACTGACCATCACCCACCATGCCAGCCGAAACCTATTACATTGGCATCGACGTCGGGACAGGCTCTGCGCGCGCGGGTCTCGTCAAGGCGGACGGAACGATCGTTGCATCCTCCACACAGGACACCATCACCTGGCGGGACTCGCAAGATCATCGCATCTTCGAGCAATCCACGACAGACATCTGGTCAGGCATCTGTACCGCCGTCCGTGCCGTCCTTAAAGAATCCAAAGTGTCCCCTGCGGACGTGAAAGGGCTCGGCTTCGACGCGACGTGCTCTCTCGCTGTGTCCGACTTCAAGGGGGAGCCGGTGGCGGTGACCAAGGGCGATAGACTTGGCCAGCCCGGCGAGCGCAACATCATCCTCTGGGCGGACCACCGTGCGGAGAAGGAAGCCAAGCTGATCAACAGCCAACACTCTATCGTCCTTGACTACGTCGGCGGCGTCATGAGCGTACGTCCCATTGTCCCGCTCGGTCCGGGCGCTGCGCGCCGTGTCTGTGACCGACGGACCTGTTTTCGCAGCTCGAGATGGAGGTCCCGAAGATCCTCTGGCTCAGCAAGCACATGTCCCCGGAGCTGTTCGCCCGCTGCCAGTTCTTCGACCTGCCCGACTTTCTCACGTACCGCGCGACGGGGGCCAACACGCGCTCCAAGTGCTCCGTCACCTGCAAGTGCTCGTATGTCCCCGACAAGGGCTGGCAGACCGACTTCTTCGAGCGCATCGGCCTCGCGTCGGTCCCGCGCGAGGGCTTCCGGCAGATGGGCGCAAACGACGGGGACGTCTTGACGGCGGGGGTTCCTGTGGGCAAGGGGCTTTCCAAACAAGCAGCTGCAGAGCTGGGGCTGCTCGAGGGAACTCCTGTCGGGAGCGGTGTCATCGATGCGTATGAAATTTCATCTGATCTGCTCCGTGTGCGCTCGCTGATCTCAAGAAGCTATGCAGGGTGGCTCGGCACAATTGCAGCGCGGTACGAGGAGAACGGCAAACTCTCACCCTCTATGCCGTTCGAGGAGTCTGGCCATCGTCTCGCTGCGGTCGCCGGCACTAGTACATGTCACATCGTGCAGGTCAGTCTGCAACGCATCACTGGGTCACCAGTTAATGAAGATGAATGGAGTTGTGCAGAGCCGCGAGGGCGTTTTTGTGCCGGGCGTCTGGGGACCGTACAAGGTATGTCCCAAGTGCTGCCATCTGCCGCCGCCGACATGCAAGTCGCGCATAGGATCCTGTGTTCCCTGGGTGGTGGATGAACGAGGGCGGGCAGTCATCAACCGGCCAGGTACGCCCACTCTTTACATGTCATCCCTTTCATCCCGTTCGACACGTGTCCCGGCCTCTCTTTAGCTCATTGACTTTGTGATCACGACCCACCCCGCGTACGGCGAGCTTCAAGAGCGCGCGGCGGCACAGCAGAAGAACATTCACCAGGGTAATGCACCGCCGCCGTTATCCCCTTCTTACACGCTAACACCGAGCGGCCTTTCTTCCCCAGTTCTCCGCGAGACCATGGACGAGATTCGCGATGCCGAAGGCGCCGAGTCCTGGACCGAAGCCCTCAAAGAAATGCATTTTTATCCTGACCTACACGGTACGTCCCCTTCACCCCCTTCCTCCTCTCCTCCCTTCGCTCACGCTCGCCCCCCTCTCCGCGCCAGGCAACCGCTCGCCCATCGCCGACCCCCGCATGCGCGGCGCCCTCGTCGGCCTCACCCTCGATCGCTCCCTCCAAGACCTCGCGCGCAAGTACGCGCTCACGCTCGAGGCCATCGCGCTCCAGACGCGCCACATCCTCGACGCACTCAACGGCGCCGGCCACGCCGTCTCCGCCATCTACATGTCCGGCTCGCAGGCGCAGAACGCCGCGCTCATGCGCCTCTTCGCCGACGCGTGCGCCGTCCCCGTCGCCCTCCCCGCCTCACACGCCGCTGCGGTCGTCCTCGGCGCCGCCGTGCTCGCCCGGTTCGCTGCGGAGCACCCGAAACCGATGCCCCAAGACGAACACAACCGCAAGCTGTGGGCCATCATGGTTGAGATGACGCCTCCCGCGACGATCGTGCTGCCCCAAGCCGGCCCCAAGGAAAAGCGGCTGCTCCAAGCAAAGTACAAGATTTTCAGGGAATCGATCGAGATCCAGAAAAGGTGGCGACAAGAGATGGACGAGGCAGCCAAGTAGAAGGCGACAAACAGCAGATGCGGTGAGAATATAGAGATGATAGCATACCATGGACTTCAAACAGCTTCTTGCGCGATCCTGTACCAGAAAAATACTTCACCGGCCCGCTTTTTTTTGTCCTTCTGCATCACGGAACAACTCGCATTTCAGTTCAAATCACATGAAATAGTGTGGGCATGAAGGCGGCATGGGCGTGATGCATATGCAAATTGCGTCTGTGCATACAACATTTTGTGCGAGGAGACAGCAAAGCGGAGAGAGGTAAAAAAAAAGGCAAGACGTGCAGGGAAGGGGGCATAAGGCGAGGTATGTAGCAAGTGAAGATCCTTCCGATCCCTCATGCCTCCTTGACCTTGACCGAACCACGCAGGAGACCGGTCTGTGGGCGGAAGACGATAATGAGCGATCCGAACAACGTCAAGGATGAAATTCGGAATCCACGTACCCGGCGGGCGGCAATGAGACCGACTTTCTGACCGGGGACGGCAGAGCGAGCGATCGTCGATGCCTTTCCGATATGCTGGTGGTTACCACCACCATGAGGATGGTCGACGGGGTTCATAGCCACACCACGAGTGCGAGGCCAGCTGCGAATCGAAGAAGAGATGCATGAGAAACGAAGACTCTCGTCGTCAGTCGAGATACGCACTTGTAACGCTTGGCCTTGTATTTGTGGAATGCACGGCCAGCCTTGAGCAAAGGTTTGTCGATACGACCACCGCCGGCAACGATCCCGATGGTCGCGCGCGCACCACCAGCAACGGTCTTCTTCGCACCGCTGGGCAGACGGATGCGGGTCTTGTTCTCCTCGGGCGAGTGGCCAATGACGGTCGCGTAGTTGCCCGACGTGCGCGCGAGCGCACCGCGGTCACCGACCTTCTCCTCGACGTTGCAGATGATGGTACCTTCTGGGCACGCCGAGACGGGGAGGACGTTGCCGACGGCGAGGGTCGCCTTCTTGCCGCAGTAGACGAATGCGCCGGTGTGCAGGCCCTCGGTCGCGATGAAGGTCTCCTTGCGGAGCTTGTAGCGGTAGGGATCGCGGAAGACGACGCGGGCGAGGGGAGCACCGCTGCGGTGCGTGGAAAGCGAGAAGAAGGGCGCGATGTCGGTATGGGGGTCAGCGGAGGAGGAGCGGGGGCGGACACGCACCGGCCAGAGTCGTGGATGATCTCCTTCACGATACCGCGAACGTACCCGTTGCGCTCAGCAAAGTCGAGCGCGCGGAGCTGGGCGGGGTTCTTGTTGAGATGGGTGTGCGCCTTGAACTGTGGGTGCGCCGCGCATGGCGTGTTATTCTGCGAGCCGCAGGACGGGAAATGCGTGTGGAGAAACGTACGATGGCGTGCGAGCGCCTTTGTGCCCTGATGACCCGACCCATGGTTTAATCTGCAACGCAAAGCCGTGAGCGATCCGCCTAGCGAAAGAACCGAGACGGGGCGCGGACGAGAGGGGCGGTCGAGCAGGACGCAAAACGCGGATCGGCGCAGCCATGGCTCATCCCGTGCATCCATCGTCAAAATGCGCCGTTTTCTGCGCCGTTTTCGCAGGAACGCGACGTCTGGCCCCTCGAGGGCGTTTGGGGAGGGCGGGGGCAGCAGGACGGGGCGGCATACTCACTTTCTAGCGTATTGGCGTGAAGTTATCGTCCTCCCGTTTAGACTTCTCTATGGCACCGTTGCCGGTCTGAGCGCCGCCACAAATCCCGGCAATGACCGGCCGTATCTCCCACGGCTACAACTCACGGACGGAAGCTAATAAATTGACCATCATCGGGTTTCTTCTCGCGACGAATACGCACCCGTCCTTTCGATCGTATATATGTACCGTCAACGTCCATGACGTTCTACAACTACTACACACACACGGCCCGTCGAGTATCGGGGTACAACGCAAGCACTGAGAGGAGACGGATCCGACACAAACACAAAAGAAAACAAGAAAGTAGAAGACAGAAAGTATAAAAGGAAGACAGAAACCTCAACAGAAAGATATAATCGAGTTGCAAAAATCGGAAAAGAAGCGGGAGGGGGGATGGGGGTGGAGAGCCATTTGGAACTCAAGGGACGATCAAATCAACAGCGAGCCAGAGAACGCGGCCGCGCAGCCACTACCGACGCGTGCCGCATTAAAAAAGGCAAAAAAACACTGAGCGAGGACAGAGAGAGAAGAAAATGAAAGGAAAAGAGAAACAAAGCGGAGAGCGTATACGTATGTATATATATGTGTGCGAGGCGACCGCATTCAGCCAGACAGACAGACAGATGACATGCCAAACCGAGGAAAGGAAAAAGAACCAGGAAGAAACAGACGGCGTCAGAGACCCACGACGGCGACGTGGGATGGCACGCTTTTGGGCCACACCCACGCAGAGAGCGGGGCGGAGCAAGGTAGAGAGGATCGCAGGCGGAGAAGATCGCAGAGCAAGCAACGGAAAGCGAAGGAAAAAGCTGAGAGCAGATCGAGGGCGGAAACGAGGAAACGGAGGGGGCGCGGGTGGAGGGGTCACGACCAGTTGAAGATATCGCTGAAATCCATCCCTGCCGTATCGACCGGCGACCCCTGCTGCTGCTGTTGTTGGGGTTGCTGACCACCCAAGTTCGGCGTCGACGTCGCTCCCACCCCACCATCGAACCCAACCACCGTCGGTGACCCGCCGATGCCGAACCCGAACCCTCCCACACCCGCACTCGACGGGCCCTGCCACCCCTGCCCCGCGCCCGCCGATCCCGGCGACTGCCCCGCGCCGTTGTTGCCACCGCCGAAAGACGTCCGGCTATGCGCGCTCCCAGGCGGCGACGCGCCGTACGACCCACCCGTCAACTGCGGGTTCACGAACCCTCCACCGCCGCCTCCACCGTTACTCCTCGCGCCCTGCGCAGCCTGCATCATCATCGCCCGATGATAATCCTGCTGCTGCTGCCTCGGCATCACCGGCGATGGCGCCGAATCCGACGGCGACCGCGTCGACCGCGCGATGCCCGGTATCGTCCCCCCCCCGCCCGACCCCGCCAACGACCCCGCCGGCGACGCCGTGTGCTGCTGGCGCTGCTGCTGGATCTGCTGGATCTGCTGCGGCAGCATCCCGGGATTCGGGCTGCCGTGGTTCTGCCCGTGCCCGTGTCCGTGCCCGCCGCCGCGCAGGAGCTGTTGCTGCTGCTGCATGAGGTGCAGCTGCCGCTGCTGCTGCTGCTCGTTGCTGTTCATCTGCATCAGCTGCTGCGGCGTCATCCCCGCGCCCGCGCCGCCCATCCCGCCCATCCCGCCGAACGAGAATCCGGCCTGGCCCTGCGCCTGCAGCTGCGGCGACGGCGACGCCCGGTGCGACATCGGCGACGCGCTCGAGCCGCCCCCACCAAACTGCGCCGCGGCGGCCGCGAGAGGCTGATTCGGCATGCCAAGGCCCATGCCGACGTTCATGCCCATGCCGTCCCGCTGGCCTTGCTGCTGCATCTGTTGCTGTATCTGATGCTGCTGTTGCTGCGATTGCTGCTGCAATTGTTGCTGCTGTTGCTGTTGCTGTTGCTGCAGCAGTTGCGTGCGCTGCTGGTTCCGAGCCTGAACCACGTTCTGCACCATAGCCCAAACCAGCGACGCCGTCCCGTCAGCCCCCGAAACCAAAAAGGCCCCCCAAACACGACCTCACTCACCTGCACTTGCTGCATCCGCGCCAGCTGATGCTGCAGCGGCATGTCCATGACCCCCGGCACGTTCTGCACCATGTACTTCACGAACGCGTGCCCCGGCTCCTGCAGCATCTGCATGAAGTTCATCGCCGACGGCCCGAACGCCGACAGCGCCGCCGTGAACGCGTTCTGGTTATTCTGCGCGCCCCCCGCGCCGCCGCCGCCTCCCATCGCCATCGCCATCCCCGTGCCAGACGAACCCGGAGCGAACCCGCCGCCGAGGCTCCCGTTCGCGGGCCCGCCGAGCCCGTTGACGCCCGCCATCCCGCCCTGCATCCCCATCCCCATCATCCCCGCTTGCATCCCGCCCGGCGACATCTGCCTCTGGCCCTGCTGGACGTGCTGCGGCTGTTGCTGTTGCTGGGCCTGTTGGTGCGCCTGCTGCTGCTGAGCCTGCTGTTGCTGCTGCATCTGCTGCTGCATCTGCGCTCTGCGGATCTGCATCTGCCGCGCCCTCGCCGCCATCTCTGCCTCCGTCGCCGAGCCCATCCCTCCCACCCCGCCCATCATGTTCCCTCCACCGACGCCGACGCCGAACCCGCCCTGCGGCACCGCGGGCGACCCACGCGCGGCGTTCATCGGGGGCGCCATCATCCCCACGCCGCCCGCGCCGACGCCCATCCCCATCCCCATTCCCGTCCCAGGGGGCTTGTGCTCGCCCGTGTCCCGCCGCTTGTGCGCCTCGGGCCCCATCAACCCACCCACCTCGTCCATCCGCGCACGCTTCACTCCCGGATGCCCCTGCTGCTGCTGCTGCTGCTGCTGTTGGAGATGCTGCTGCTGCTGCTGCTGGGCCTGAGCCTGGGCTTGCGCTTGAGCCTGTTGCTGTTGCGCCTGAGCATGTGCCTGCTGCTGCGCCATCATCATCATCGCCGCGTTCACGTTCGCGTTCGCGCCCGAGCCCTGTGCGTGCGCGTGCGCGTGCGCCGCCGGCATCGGCGTAGGCGTCGACGTCGACGCGCGCATGGCGCTCGCGATCGGGATCGGCGTCGGCGTCGGCGCCTGCTGGCGCAGCGCCTGAGCCTGAGCCTGAGCCTGAGCCTGAGCCTGAGCTTGCGCGAGATGTGCTTGGGCCTGGGTCGGCGCGGGACCTGCGCCAGGGCCAGGCGTCGGCGCGTGGCTCGACAGGGGCGTGCGTGCCCCAGGAACGGGCGTCGCCGTTGTCGAGCGCTGCTGATTCTGCTGATTCTGCTGCAGTTGCTGCTGCTGCTGCTGCTGCTGCTGCAACTGTTGTTGTTGTTGTTGTTGCTGCTGTTGTTGGAGCGCCTGCTGTTGCTGCTGGAGGAGGAGCGCCTGCTGAACGTTTTGTTGGTGCTGCTGAAGTCCCAGACCCTGCTGTTGCTGATTATGCTGCTGCTGATTATGCTGCTGCTGATTGTGCTGCTGTTGCAGATGCTGTTGCTGCTGAAGCTGCTGCTGCTGTTGCTGCTGCTGCTGTTGTTGTTGTTGCTGCTGTTGCTGCTGTTGCTGTTGCTGCAACTGCTGCTGCATCTGCATCCGCGCATGGTCCTTGGCGAACAGCGCCGGCAGCTCCGCATACATCTGCTGCACGCGCTCCGTCGGATGCGGCGGCCCGTGGGCGCGCTCCACCGCCAGCGTGAGCGGCGGCGGCGGCTGCAGCATCGAGAGCGGCGGCGGGGGTATCTGCGTGTCGGGAGTCACGAAACACATCGAGACGACGACGACGACAACAACAACAACAACAAGTCAGCACCGGCCGGCGCGCGCGCGGAAACGAACCGAGGGGGGTGCGGCGATGGGGGCGAACGAGGGAAGCGGGCTCACCGACGTCTGGCGCCCGTCTGCGGCCGTCGCGAGCCAGGTGAGGTTCGCCTGCAGACGGCTCGCGTACCTGCGGCGCCCGAGGCCAAAGGTTAACGATCGCGGGCTCGGAAGAGGAAAGCGGCTGAGGAGACACTCACTCCAAAAACCGCGCGTCTTTCGGCGAGATCGCCCGCGCCTGGAAGTCTATGCAGACCCTGCCACGGTGTGAAAAAAAAACACGTCAGTCCTCGAGCACCCACCCAGAACGACCACAAAGAAACGAGCGCGACAAAGGACGACGAAGAGAAAAGCGGGGCGGAGAATGGGGATCGGAGACGCACTTGAGCAACTCGGCGTTGAGCTCCAATATGCGGAGGACCTTGTTCGCGCCCTGCGGCTGCGGCTGCTGTTGAGCATGTTGGCCCTGCTGGGGGTGGCTCTGGAAATGCGGGTGCTGCTGAATCTGCTGTTGCTGGAGCTGCTGCTGCTGTTGCTGCTGTAGGCGCTGCTGATGTTGCTGTTGAAGGAGCTGCTGGTGCTGGTGCTGCTGAAGCAGAGGGTGCGGATGCTGCTGGTGCGAGTGGTGGTGCTGCAAATTGTGGTGATGGGGGTCCGCCGCACGGATGCCCGAGCCTGAGCCCGACGCCGCAGCGTTCCCGTTCGCGACGACAGCAGACGACGACCGCCCGCGCGTCCCCAACGAGGACGAGGACGATGCCTCCGCATTCCCGCCACCACCACCGCCACTACCACCACTGTTCGCACTCGTGCTCGCGCGCGCCCGGAGCACGCGCGTGTTCGTCGTCTGCGACTGCGTCTGCTGTCCCCTCTGCGTACCGTTCGCCCTCCCAGCGGCCGCCTTGGCGCGCCTCGGGCCCTGCCTCCGCCTCGGGGCAGGACTGGAGGCCTCGTCGCCGTCCTCATAGTCGTCGTCACCCTCCTCGTCACCCTCGTCCTCGTCCTCGCCCTCGCCGTCGTCGCCTGCATCGGGGTCGGCGCCTCCCGTGAGGTCGTCGCGGGCCTCGTCGTCGTCGTCTGGGGCGGGTGAGAGCTCGCTGAGCGGCGACACGGGGTCCGCGTCGAGGGGCATGGACGTGTCCTGGCTCGCGGTTGCGGGCGTCGGTGCGGGTGCTGCCTGTGCGGGTGGCAGGGGCGCGCCTGGGTCGTTGATGGGGGTGTAGTGGGCGCTGTCGACGTCGGAGGGCGCGGGCTGGGCGGTGTGGGGCTCTGGCGCCGCGGGGGTATCTGCGGGGGCGGGAGGGGAGGAAGCGTCAGCGGGGGAGGGCTGTGGCAGGCGGAGGATCCGCACCTGTGGTGTCCCGAGGGGGCAGCGGGTGGGCGCCGTCGGGGTCGTCCTCTTCCTCCTCCTCTTCCTGGGGCGCTCTGTCTGGAACGGGGAGCGACGATGCGGGGTCGACGGCGGCAGAGGGGGTCGCGGCGGGGGCAGCGGTGGCTGTGGCTGTGGCTGTGGCTGGGCGAGGGTGTGCGGAGTCAAAGTCGGGGTGGGCGGGGCTGCTGTCGGGTGCGGGGGTGAGGGACTCGTGACTGAGGGGGGGCGAGGGTGGATGGGGATGGGGGGTCGGGGTCGGGGTCGGGGTCGGGGTCGGTGTTCACGGGGGGAGAGTCATTTTGATGGCGGGGCTGGGGTGCGGGGACCAGGGGAAGGGGTCTGTCTGTATGTTCTGGCGGGGGTGGTGGAGGAGGGGCGACACGTTCGCGGTGTGGGGGCTGTGATCGAGGTGGATCATGGCGGGGCGGCACTGGCGGCGCGGATGGGAGATGGAGATAGCCGCTGGTCGCTGGCTACGGGGCGTGGGTCGTCGTCTGGTCGGCTGTGGATAGGGGCGATGCCTTTACGGAGCGTTCGGGGGCTGCAGAGAACCCTCCAGTCCGCCTGTCGCCTCTCCAGCACACCGTGGGAGCCCTCGACTCCCCTCAGCCACCCAACCCGCCACATTAGGTAACTCCACCCGCGACCGTACTCGCACACACACCCACACCCGGCTCTCTTATATATACGCGCGAGGAACATCCTCTCTCATCACATAGCCCGCATAACTTGATTCCCCACAACCCATGTACTCTATCGCGATCCCGATCCCGTCCACAGAATAATTAAATTACAATTACATCCACTCCACCCTCTTGGCGTCTCGAGTCACAGATCCCCGCGGTCCACGCCCGACGCCGCCCCTTTCAGTCCGCCATTTGCGCCCTCCCGCCAACGCGACGCGTGTACGCCCACGCCCGCGCGCCCGCTCACAACCGCGCGTTCTTCGGCATCTTCTTCAGCGCCTGCCGCACACCAAGGTCCCCCAGCACGTCCTCCGCCCCGCCCAAGATCGCGTCGTACGGCGACGTCCGGTGGTACTGCACCGCGTCAGCCCAACCACCACAACGAAGAAACACGAACCACCCACGTTCTCGATCAGCCGCCCCATCCCCGTCTTCGTGATCCCCCGCCCCCCAAAGATCTGCGTCGCGTCCTCCGCGGTCGCCCGCCCCGTCCGCGTGATGAACCTGCCGTCCGTCCGTCCGTCCGTCCGTCAGCAAACCCCATGAGACCCACCATACAACGAACGGAACGCACTGCTTCAGCAATCCGATCGGCCCCGCGAGCTTGTCGCTCTGCTCCTCGTACGACATCTGTACCGACCCCGCAGTCAGCAACCAGCCCCCACAACTCCGAGAGCGGCGAGCGCAGCGACCCACGTTGTTCATCTGGTGCGTCACGTTTTCCAGCCAGTTCTGCCCCGCCTCGACCCGCGAGATCATCGCCGCCAGCTTCGCCCGTATCACCGGCTGCGCGTTCAGCGGCTTCCCGAACACCCGCCGCTGCTGCGCCCACCTGTCCGGCGCCCACGCCCCGTCAGCACGCACGCCCGTCGAAATCACCGCCCACTCACAGCAGGCACTCCTCCACGACCAGCCGCTGCATCCGCAGGCTCATGCTCACGATCATCCACCGCTCGTGGTTGAAGTTGCTCAGCATCACCTGCAGCCCCCCGCCCTCCCGCCCGAGCGTGTTCCCGACCGGCACCCGCACCCCGTCGAACGTCACGTACGCCGTCCCCGCCGTCGACGAGTACGCCGTCTTGATCGGCTTCGTCGACAGCGCCCCCGGCGCGTCCCGCGGCACCAGGATCACCGTGAACCCCGTCTCGGTCTTGCACCCGACCGTAAAGTAGTCCGCGAACGTCCCGTTCGTGATCCACCTGCCTCGCCACGAACATAGACACAACGATAATAGAAATGACATTGATTTATATTCAGCGCTGAACCCGCAAAGAATGAATGAAAGAAAAAAAAACACGTCGACGCACTTCTTCGTTCCCGTGATCACCCACTCGTCCCCCTCCCGCCGCGCCTCCGTCTGCAGCCCGCCCACGTCGCTCCCCGCGAACGCCTCGCTGATCGCCAGGCAGATGAACTTGCGCCCCGCGAGCACGTCCGGCACGACCTGCGCCTGCACCGCCGGCGACCCAAAGTTGAGCACCGGCGGCAGCCCGATGATCGTCCCCGCCACGAGCCCGTCCATGTACCCGCGCGTGCCGCACCGCGCGAGCTCAAAGTTGATGATCAGCTGCGAGCCGGCGACCGTGTGCGTGTGCCTGGTGAGCGAGGGACCGCGGTGAGAGAGGCGCGCGAGGTGCTCACCTCGTGGAAATAGTCGAATTCTTCGGGCGTGATGACGCCGCCCATGAGCGTGCGCCCCTTCAGGTGCTTCCCGGGGCCCAGCCGCATCGCCGTGATGTTCATCTCGCTACAACAACCGCGCATCAGCCCACAATAACCCAAACCCAAAGCGAAACGCAGCCTCCGCGCAGCACGCACCCCATCTTATCCACCACCTCCTGCGCGATCCGCTGCCCGCTCTCCTCGCAGCGCTGCGCGTCGGGGTACACGACCTCCATCACGAACGCGCGCACCGCCGCCTGGAAGCGCCGGTGCCCCGCGCTGTAGTACGGGCTGCTGTACCCGTCCGCGAGCCACGTCGGCTCCGCGTACGGCACGCGCGACACCTCGCCCGCCGCGAGCGCGCGCACGACCGGCGCCGCGCCCGCGAGCGCGCCGACCCGCAGCCGCGCGTACGCCGGGCGGCGCAGCACCTCCTGTCGGTGCAGCCCGAAGAACGCCTCCGTCGCGTCCTTGCCGGCTGCGTCGCGGGTCGCGTGTGCGAGCGGGCGTGCGTGCGGGGGCGGAGGGATCAGCGAGAGGCCGGCGTGCAGCGCGCCACGGCGGGTGTGGGTCGTGACGTACCTACGGTCGAGGCGAGCAGGACGCCGGCCCCTCCTGGGTGCAGGTTCGCGAATTTCGAGAGGTCGTAGACCGTGGCGTCTATAATGACCCACTGCGCCGCTCGTCAGCGCACGCGACAACCCATCCAGCCTGTTCGCGGACGTACCAGGTCGCCCTCCTTGTTATGCTACAATACACGCGAGTCCACTGTGAGCATGGCGATCCGCGGTCGGCGCACCACAAACGCACCTGCGCGACCTCCTCAACCGTATACTCCTTCAGCTCTTTCGTGGCCATTGTTTTTTGTTCGCGCGATAGTAGTACGGTTGTAGTTTGTGAGTGACAGCGAGCAGGTGGTGTGGGGCTGGTGGTCGCGACGCTGGAATATGGGGGTGCGGGGTGGGACCGGCCATCATCATTACCCCGCTCCCGACTGGCTGAGCGCAGGACGCCGGTCCTGATCCGGCGGCTATCACATGCTCGCACACGAGGTTAGGGGCGACCTTGTTGGAAGAGGGCCTCTATGAGCAACGGGAGCACTGTTACAAGTATTATGTGAAAATATCTACAAATATCCATCGACGCAACCCCAGCGTGAAAGCGCACAAACACAATCCAAAAGCACGCCACAAACCAAGCACTCTCTACCTACGGGCGGGGCCAGGCAGTAAATTCGTCATAAACACATCCTCATAAATACGAGCCAACCGCCGGTCGTCCGCGCATGAGATATCATAGCTGAAATAGAGGAGATGCGGTCAGACGGGCCAAGACAGAGAGATACTGTGCGCGCTCACCCTGAATAAGAATGAAAGCTGCAGACGGCGGTGAAGCAAACACGGTCAGTCAACGGACACCACGCGAACGATGTCGCCCTACTCACATCTTCAGGGGTCAGCCGCCCCATAGCCTGTGGTTCAGTTGTTAGCAACATAGTGGTAAAGCCACACTTGAACTAGGCCTACCGAGTCATCCGTTGACAGCGTCGCATCCACCATGGCCGATTTCTTCTCCTGTAGCTAAAAAAAGGGAGCGTATCGGTAAGCCCGATAGCCCGATGTGTGGACGGCGGCAGCGCACCTGAACGATGCGACTCTCAATGCTATCTTCAATCACCAGCTTGATAGCTTGCACAGGTCGGTGTTGCCCGAGCCGATGGATGCGATCCATAGCCTCTGTTTCCGAGTACCGAGGTTAGTCACGATACAACGACCGATTACCCTTCACTCACGGTATTCGACCTTGACAGACGGTAGGCATGTCAGCCGACCACGCGCGAGTAATATCGAAGTTGAGCTTACCGCAGGATTCCACCAGCTGTCCATGAGGTACACGCGCGAAGCTTCTGTCAAGTTGAGCGCGACGCCCCCGGCCTTCAAGCTGACGAGGAACACGGTGACATGCACGTTGTTCACTGACAAAACCATGAGCGTCTGCCCACTACACGCCTTCTCCAAAGAAAAACTTACTAAAATATTGGATCGTCGCGTCCCTCGCCTGCGGGCTCATAGTCCCCTCGAGGCGACACACCTGCAAGCAAGTACCCTCTTGAGCTTCTGCCCCGCGGCCGAGCCCCCCGCGGCGACAAATAAAACACGCACCACGAAGCCAGCCCGCTGCAGCCGGAACGCGATCAGATCCAAAAAGTTGACAAATTGGCTGAACACGATGCTCTTCGTCGTGGCATCCTGCCTCCGCAAATTACTCAACTCCTCTACAAGCGCCTCGATCTTGGACGACGAGCGCCAGGTGTCGATGTTGAGGCGCCCGAGGATGCCCTGCCTCGGGGCGGCGGACTGCGCGAGCTCGAGAGCCGGGGCCTCGAGGTCGATCGTCAGCGGGAGATGACACACCGGGCATGCAGGCTGGAGAAGCGTTGGACGATCTGTCAATCATGTGCGACCACAAAGGATCTTATGAGACCCTTACCGTGACTTCCATGGCGGTGTTCAGATACTGCTTCACGCACTCGCGGTCAAAGATGTGTCTGCACTTCGCTTGGATCGCGTCCTCCGCGACGTCGTTGCAAATACGACATACGGCCGCCTCGCCGACGGCCTCCTCCGACACGAACGTGCCCGCGTTGTTCTTGCTCCGGATGACAAGATCCGGATGACAGGCCATCTGTCGCATGCGCGTCAGTAAAGTGAAGATGTTCGAGTAATCTGCCACAGATCCGACGTGAGCACACAACACACAGCCGTGAATGGCGCGGGACAGCAACGTACTGTTGAGGAGAGTTCCCGCATCGAGGTAGGTGCTGAACTGCCGCTTGGCATCCGAAAACAGGCTGAGATACAGCTCCTTCTCCTCGGGACTAAAGTAGTCGCGCCGCACAATGACCAGGCGAGGCGGCAAGCCCAAATCGTCCGCCCGCTGAACCTTGGTGCGACGAAGCATGATCCGGTCAAGGAGGATCCGCAACTTTGCAAACGCTTCTTTGCCTGGGCCGACCATGCCGTGTTTCTGAATGGGCGTCAAGATTTCGTTGTTCCAGAAACACGTGTGTTGCATGGGACTGTGACCACAGTCTGTAGATGACAGATGAGATTAGGTTCGAATGTCATCTGTCGTACCCACCATCGCAATGTCTCTTATCTGAGAACTTCCAATGTAACGATTTGCAGTCACATCTCTTACCTGTTGTGATATTGTTTCAGCGCGATTGATGATCAGGAAGAGAGAAAGCACGAACAGAAATAGTAAGAGAAGGGATCCCCTCCCAGAAACCTGACCAAGCTGTAAAGTTCGCCGACACGGTTCTGTAGCGGTGTTCCTGAGAGACACCACCTATACTTTGCCTTCAGCTCAAACGCAGCCTTGGCCGTGTTGGTTGCGCGCTCTTTGATGTTGTGTGCCTCATCCAGCTGATTGAACAGATGTCAGCGATCGAAGAGGAATAAGGCACACCGACATCACTCACGATCACACGGTTCCATTCAATCGCATGGAGCGGAGAGTTTTCCTTGATGATCTGCCCCTTTCGCTTGAAGCCGGAATGCTGCTTGCGGAAGCAGCTTTCCAGAACAGCGTATGTCGTAAGTACGACGTCGTACTTTATAAGCTGCTTCGTGTCCGATTCACGCCCTGAGCCGTGCCACACGAGCACCTTCATGCCGTCTGTATGCGCAGCAATTTCGTTCCTCCATTGCATAATCGCAACCGTTGGTCTAGGATAACGTGAGGCATCATTGAAAACAGTTCGTGAAATCAATACTTACGCGATGACAAGGCTTGGCTTCACAGAGTCGCCGACGAGTAGAGCTATGATCTGGATTGTTTTACCCATTCTGGAAATAACTTGATTTCGTCACTTTAGACCAATAGAATAAATACAAACACCTACCCCATCTCATCCTGTTAGGTAAAAAAAAACCCCGTAAGAACGAGGCTGTCGGTGACAGCAGGTGATGTACGTACTGCCAACATGCCCCCCGCGTACGATCCAAATTCTTGTTTACGCATCCAATAGAGCGATTCTTGCTGGAATGGTAAGAGAGTTACCTTGAGGTTGGACGGCTGTTCGGCCTTCTTAGGCTGAACGACCTTCATCTTCGTCTTCAAGTCACCCCAAGCATTGCGCAACTCAGGGTGGTACATGTGCAGCGCAACCGTCGACTTTTCAGCCTACATGACAAGATCAGTTGGACTGGCGTATCATACGCCGAACAGGAAAGACGCGCACATAAGTCAACCTGCGACCAAGCTTTTGGAACAACTCCCGCTCTGCCTGTTTCAAGCGCGTTCGCTCTTCGAGGGCTTTCTTTTTTAGCATCTTGTCTTCGGCGGAGATGATCTTCTTCCCCTTTGCCTGTGCTTTGCCCTTGCCTTTGGCTTTGCCCTTTCCTTTGCCCTTCGTAGGCGGGGCCTCGTCTTCGGAGCTCAGTGCGGACGGTTCGACGTCCTCGTCGGAAGACAGCTCTATGAAATCCCCGTCCTCGTTTGAGGCAGCGGCGAGACGGCGCATACCAGCGCCCGACGAGCCAGCGCCGAAAGTCGAGGCGCCATTGTGCACACTGATCGCGAGGCCTGCGCTCTGCAGGGACTCCTGGATAGCAGCGTCCATCATGACTTCTTCGATGCCGTCTGAATCGTAGTCAAGAGCCCGCGTGAATGACTTGAGCGACTTGCGTGGTCTTTTCGAGCCGTAGTCATCGTCATCGTCGTCATCATCTTCCATGTCTTCTATGGAGAAATCTTCGTCGTCTTCGAACTCGGAACCACTGTCGTCCAATTCGTTGACCGAGGCGTTTTCGTCGTACTCGAGTTCACTCTCGGTCTCTGGAACGATTTCACCGTCAATGGAAGGAGTGGGGGCCTTCGCCTTCCCTTTACCCCTTGCCTTTGGCAGGGATTTTACCGTCGGTTGCTGGGCCACCATGAGTAAGTATGAGGTTGCAAAGCAAGTCCATCGATAGTGCGATGCGTACTTGGGTCTTGTTCGGCTTCGACGGCACTTCGACATAGGCGGACCGGGCGACAGCGCGCCTTTTCGAAGGCTGCGCGTTGAGTGGCTCATCCTCATGTTCACTCTCCATGACCCGTTTTCTGGTGCCTTTGGCAGCAGCGACTCTAGTGGGCCTTCCCGTTGCTCTTGGCTGAGGCAAAGAGTCGTCTTTCTCGTCTTCATCAAGATTGCTGCTCGCAGGGGTAGCGTCAGTGGAAGTTTTGCTGCTGTTAAAGGTTGTCGATACGGCAGTCGTTGGTGTCGCCGTCGCGGAGGCGGCGGGCGAGGCTGAGCGTGGACGCCGTCTTGTACGTGGGGCCATGACAAACGAGGTCGAATGTGAGCTCGAGGAGAGCGCGAGTTGGAGTATATTGTCTGAAGCAGCTCGTCGTCGTCGCAGACGGTCGCAGGGACTCGAACAAACAAATTGACGCGACGCGCCGCCGTGCCGAATGCGGCAGACGCCGAGATCCCACGCCGAGGGTGCCACAATCGCGACATCGGGCGTTGCCACAGCTCGCCACTCCGGAGTTGGTTCGAACGGTGACAGACGGTGACATGATCTGACAGACGACGCGACTGGTCCTATTTTGGCACGGTGATTCCGACCGCGTCTGACTTATCAGCTGCTTGTCTTGTCTCTTGCGCTTTCCAATCCTCCGAAATATCAGAGGCCGGCTGTCCACACGTTTCTCTCATGTGATACGCACTCGCTCTGGCCCAGGGTCGTCCCTGTTGCGGCAATTCCGACTGGCTGTGAACTTCACCCTCGCATCGCGAGAATCCTGGCCATATGACACCTTCACCTGTCCTCCATCCAACCGCACACATCCCGATCTTAGCGCTTGATTGTCGCCTTCACGTCAAGAAGAGCTCCACCGCCTTGAGGCCTGCCTCGCCCCGTACTATACTTACACACAAGGTTATTCGATTGCATAGCACACGCGTCTTCCATAGAGCGGCTCTTGTCGGTGCTTCCGCGGCAGCAGCCCCTGGCGCGTCTCTCGATCGCTGTCGTGCGTCCCTAGATTTGCCTTTTGCATGCCTTGATGCAGCTTCTAAAAAGATTTAAATTCAATATGCCAGGATATGCCATACAGGTACATATATATTGATTCAGATATGCAGGACAGAGGAATGTCACAGGTTCACGACACGAGACGAGCCGGGCTAATCTGCACTGGCGCGCAAATCATGGAGGAAAGGAAGAGCCAGATGAGAAACAGAAGATACACTAAGCATGAATAGGGAGAACACCCTTCACCAACCGCCGTCGTCAAATCCTCCGTCAAATCCGCCACCGCCACCGCCGAAATCGTTATTCTGGCCATCTTGATACCCTGGTCGACGAGATATCAGCGCTGTGAGAAAAAACCTTGCAAGGCAAGAAGTTACCGTCTTGATACGCCTCTCGCTCTTCGTGGTCCTCGTGGCTGTCGACGGCCTCCGCAATCAAACCGCCAGCGAGTAAACCCCCACCGCCTAAACAACATAATATCAGGAAGCACCGCTGATCTATCAGGAATACCACTGACCGATAAGAGCTGCCGTTCCCAGCCCGATACCACCGCCTCTTCCTCGTGACGCCTGCTGCTGCACCGGCGGCTGAGGCTGTCCGCCATAGTAGCCTGTGCAGGACAAGCCATGAGGCCAGGCGTCCCGCTTCCAGTGGATGACTCACCTTGCTGTGGTGGAGATTGCCAGTTCCCCTGTTGGCCGCTCCAGCTGCCTTGCGTTGCAGGACCACCGTACCCCTGCTGTGGCCCCGACCACCCTTGCCCTTGCGCTGGATAACCAGGCTGACCCCCGTACGGATACGCACCACCTTGATAATTTCCGCCGCCCTGGTACCCACCAGAGCCGTTCCATCCGCCGCCTTGCCCCTGTGGTGGCTGGTTCCACTGTTGTTGTTGCGGGTACCCGGCACCACCGCTCTGGAAATTGCGATCCGGAGGGGACTGACTCGGGGGTGGAGCATAGCTAGCCTGCGGAGGCGGCGCAGCGGGAGGACCGAGAGGATGCTCCCAAGACGATCGTGGCGGCGACGGGCGAGTATCTACATAGTACCTGATCGTGAACCATGATGTTAGGGACGGTCACTCCATGAACGATGCATAAATCAAGAACATACCACTGCCGATAACTGCAGATGGGATATGGTCGATTCATCAGACTGCAAAGCCACGACTCTCAATTCTTTCGAACGCACTGATCGTCATAGCGAGCAACCCATCCTGTAGGGAGTTCTCGTCTATCTGGGTTGACGGGTGGAGGCCCTCCGTAAGGCGGAGGCTGAGACATGCTCAATCGATGAACAGAAGAGGGTGAACGCGACCAAGGCCAGATATGATGATCACTTATATATGCTTTTCCCGGAGCCTCCCCCGCCCAATCTACATAACCAGACAGGCCGACCCGGTTCCCCGGCCGACATGCCGATTGATCTGTGCTGTGCTGCCAGCGCGCTTCATGGTATAACAGCTTTCCCGCTGTTCAGCAGCGCTGGACACTCACGACAGCGAGCGGCAGGACGTCAGGCAATTCAGGCGGGGACGAGAAGAACAGCGAGAAAGACAATGTCACTAAAGTAAGCTTACTTCCGTCAGCCGCAGATCGAGATTAGCAGGACTAGGCGAGGCACAATAAGGGTGATGAATACGATAACGAGAACTTCGGCACCAAGAGCTCCATCGACAGCTTCCTCCTTGCTTCAAGCCTTTGTCTTTTTATGCTTCTTCTCCTTCGGCGTCGCAACAGGCTTAGGCGCCGGGGTTGTAGGCACCTTGGACTTCTTGGGTGCTGGCTTGTCCTCTTCAGAGGTCTCGGAGCTCGAATCGTCATCATCGCTCACATCGTCTTCGGAGGTCTCGGGACTCGGGACTATGGCTGCGGGCTGTCGAAGAAGTGTGTAAGTTCACGACGACACGGTGATCAAGATGGCCTACAATGATCGGCGAAGGGGTATCCGGGAGGACAGCAGCAACAGCGACGGGGCTAGTTACCGCGTCGCGGGCTTCATAAACCTTCTTCTCAGCTTCATACCTGGCCTTGGCGGCTGCTTGCTTCTTTTCGTAGACCTGCGGGGGGTGGCATCAGCAGGATTCAAGCGAAGGCTTGCCACACTGACATCTCTCTGGGGTGGTGTCATCTCGGACCACTGTTTCGAGATGTGACCTAGCAGTTCGTGCTGGGTCATATTCGGATGCTTGCTCTTGAGTTGAGAGCGAATCTCATTTTGGAAGAAGATGTAGGAAGAGGCGGGACGCTTGGGGGCATTAGGGTCCTTGGGCTTTTTCACCGAGCCACGTTTCTTCTTTTTGCCGTCGTCATCTGGATCCTGGGCCTCTGCCTTGCGCTTGCGTTCAGCCGGGGTCGCTGCAGCGGGGGAAGGAAGGGCAAAGAATTGTTTGGGGTCGGCGATGGCGGCGTTCAGCCCTGGAGGCATCATGTGGAGGGGCGCTGCACCGTTGAAGTTAATGTGGCCGTGCGCAAGCATTTGGGAAAACTGGTCCGCAATAGCGGCACAGTTGCGCATAGTTTCAGCGACGGCGCCGAGGCTGCCGATGAGCTAGGGCAAAAAGGGCGGAGGACGATGAGGACGTGACGAGGGCGAGATACGCGGCGACGAGGAAGACGACGACATACCTGAGTCTTCTGATACTCAAGGTGAGCGCCTTCGGGTACGTTGGACATATTGTTGGGGGGACGCGACGCGACGCGAGATATACTAAGAATGGGGATTGAGACCAGTTGTTGAGTTTGTAAGGTGGGCGTTGAGAGAAAACGCTAGGGACACTAGTAGGTTTGTTGATGCCCCTTATGTAGGGCTACTAAGGATTAGGTTCAAGCCACGTTACAGATCAATAGACTAGTCCAATTTATTATCTCACGTCATACGGCCTTGATGTGCGATGGGGCCGTTGCTTGACACAGCTGCGAATGGTGGTGCATTGGTGCCATGGCATGCGTCCAAACAAGATCGACCGAAAGGTCTCAAACCGATTTCAAGGCGTCGTGTGACTTGATCAACAAACGCACAAGGACAGGGCTGTCGTGATCAGTGTTTGGCGAAGGGAGTTGAGGCGGAGATTGTGGCGGAGAGCGAAGCGGAGTGGGGCGGTCATAAGGTTGGATCTTGGAGGGGGCTGGACAACGCAGCGCCAGCTTTTGAAGGACGAATCGCCAGCCAAAGTGACCGCATAGCGTGCATTCCGGTGGTGACAGCGCTGTCCTATCTCACTGTGGCCTTTCTCCTCTCCCCGACTCGGATTGCACAAAAATAAGCCCGTGTAGTGTTACCATCATTGGCTAAGAGCGCGTGCGGAAAAAAGCAGACGACATATGGACATATATTCCAGTACTTCTCCGACTTGGTTGCAGCAGCAGCAACAGCAGCAGGCCCAGCAGCAGCTCCAGTCATCCGACGCACAATCCGCCCAGAGGCCCGCGTCTGCTGATTGGAAAGACAGCACGCTCGTCCCGAATGGCGGCGCTACACCCACGCCCGTCCAGGGAGGCATCGATTTGAGCGATTTCGGTTTGGGCGACTTATCGGGTGAGCCTCCATGCACCATCACTTGCCGCTCGAGTTTCCCTTCCCTTATCCTCCTCCATCAGTCCCGCAACCCTCCTCCTCGTCCCCCACGTCCTTCTACCCCTTCCCCCACAGCTACTTTTCCGTCCCTGGGCCCTACAATGCCATGGGATACGCCGCCGCCGCCTGGCCGAACCAGCCAGGATCGGTCCCTTTATCTTCCTACTCTACACTGAACGGCGCGACCACTTCCACCATGGGATCCTCTCAGTCTACTCAGTCGTCGACTCCACAGCAGACCATGATAGAGTGAGCGTCTTTCCATGTTTGGGGCCCAAATCCGTGACTCAATGTATGCTCTCTAGCCCTGCATTGACAACGATCAACACCTCCAACACGACCTCCCAACCTTACGCGTCCTCGTCTAATATCTCTCAATCCCAACCCTCTCCCCAGCTTACCCAGCGTCCAGCACCGCAATACTCCTACACACATATGCACCCATCCGCACTATCTTATGTTCATGCAGCGCAATTTTCAGCCTCTCAGCAGCAATCTCAGCATCAGGGCACCCTCTCTCCCTTTGCCCTCCATTCGCCCTCCATGATGTCGGGAATCCCCCCGACGTCGTTCTACAGCAACCCAGCGACGGTGACTGTTCCTGTGCAGAGTCGTAAGGAGCAATTTCTGTCGGCGATCAAGCCATCTCTTTCACCAAAAAGCTTTTCCGGTGCTCGTGGAGTCCAACAGCTGGTAAATCAGATTGCGGAGTATGGAATAACACAAGTGGATGCGCAAACGCGATTGGATATCTTGACTAAAATCAGAGACAACGCAGGCAACCACTTCTTCCGAGCGTGGCTGGAGAATCCAACCGCAATGGAAATCGCCCGCGAGTGGCTGAAGGCGGGAGCCACTAATACGGACGATGATCAGTTGCAAGAAACCATCATGCCCTTGTTACACGTAAGTTTTCACATGCCCCCTTCCACCGTCAATGTTTTTTGATCCGTTTTATCCTGTCACCGTGTGATGGTTTTCGGTTTGGTCGATTGTTGCGCGGGTTCATCGCTTAGATAACAGATCGTTTGCCCTTCACATATGAATCTTTGGCAGCGTCCAAGGTAGGGAGGATCATACGGAAGTTGGGTAAAGATGCTTCGATCCCTGGTGAGTTTGACGTTCTGCATGTCCAAAAATCCTTCCCCACTATGAGAATCACCTACACGGCGAGCGTCATGAATATGGTCCCTCGCGGGTGTCCTATTCTCGAATTGAAGTCTGTTCAGCTTGGAAATGAGTTTTCTGTACCGTTCTGCGAAGACGTCGTCGCAAATGTATCTAACTACAATGTCTGCCTACAATTGCGTTCTACAGCTGTCAAGGACATGGCATCAAACTTAGAACGTAAATGGCGCGAGAAATACGTGCCGGAGCACGAACGGGCGATGAACGTTGACGAAGATCCGCAGGGTGGGTCATGTCAGTCCGCCTCACCGCTAACACGTCGTTTGACCATGCCTGCATCCCCTCAGCGAGGAAGCGTAAAGCCGAACCACCTGCATCAAAGTCAGCGCAGCCGACGAAGAAGGTGGCTGTTTCTTCGGCGTCATCTTCAAAACCAGTGGTGGTGAAGAAGGAGAGCAAGGCGGCGCCCCAGACCGTCAAGGACTCTAAATCCGACTCCTCGTTCTTCTCTGCGCCGAAGCCGAAGCCGAGGCTTCCTAGCTTCAAGAAGTCTCCAGCGCCTCCTCCAGTAAAGAAAGAGCCAGATCCGAATGTCGCGCAGCCGTCTGCAGTGGATCCGTTCCAGGAGGCGCTCAAGGATATGGCCAAGGGACGCAAACCTTCGCCGGCGGCTGTTTCTTTTGCCGCGAATCACAGTACCGCGACCGGGTCATCGACACAGACCCCAACGGGATTGACAAAGTTGGGCAAGAAGAAAAAGGTGGTGAAATGGGCCCCTGAGGGTCAGCTCGAGCTGGTGAAGCTCATCGAGAAAGCAATTTACGATGACGATCCCGTAGATGTCAGCTTCATTCATTTGCGCTCGATTTTTGGATTGTGCATTAATTACGTCTGGTTCCGGGTCGATACACAGGGTGTCCATTCTCTGCATAATGTGCGCGACCTCGACCGAGACGAAGGAGCCGCGCTGCACGCCCATTTGTTCGAAGAGTTAATTGACTGGTCCGAGCCCCAATGTAAGCTGTTTGAAATTCTAAAAGCCGGCATGCGAAGCTCACAACGGAACCTTCATACATCATAGCTATCCAGTTTTCGCCGAACTTGGACGTGCCCCCGCGAGGAGGAGAGAGTCAGGAAAAGACGACGCAGGAGCAGCGCGAGCTGACGGCGCTGGGCGCGATGTACTTGTCGCTGCAGCAGATACCTGAATCGCCGGCTGAACCAGCGACGCAGATACAGCCTGAGCTGTTGGACGAGCACGTGCGCACCATGCTGGTGGGACCGGATGTTGATTCGCTCTTCTTCTCGACGCCTCGGGATCAGCCCGCAATGGGCGCATCAGTGTCTGACCTCGTCGACCAGCTCGCCAGCAACCAGTCGTCGACGCCTGGCATGACGAGCGCTAAGAGTGTTGTCGGCTTCGACCCGAACCTTGTCGCTCAGGTGACCTCCATGGGAAATTTGCCCCCGGAGCAGCTGCAACACCTCGCTCAGCTTCTTGCACAGCAATCGGCCTTTTCCGGCGGCGCGCCGAGCGCGGCGCAAGGCGACTACATCGCCCCCGAAGGCGATCACGATTGGAGCTCGGCGATGTCGACCAGCGATGGATACGGTGGCGAATATGGGCCGCCGGCCGGAGACGAGCGACGGTGGGAGGGCGCTGGGCGCGGGGATCGGGGGCGTGGCGGTAGTGGCGGCGCGCGCGGCCGGGGCCGGAGCCGCCCGGACGGGCTTAGAGAGAGTAGAGCACGAATACCTTGCACCTTTTATGCACAAGGAAGGCGAGCATCCATCCATCCAGCCCACATACCCGCATACCCAGCCCAGCCCCGAAGCTGATAAATCGCGTTTGTTTGCGCACCACAGATGCAGATACGGCGATCAATGTGACTTCAGCCACGAGCCGCTCTCCTATTGAGCGCAGCCTGGCGGCGCTGCTGCAGACGTCTGGTTCGGTCGCGTCACGGGCCTGACACACGGCCTTTTCTTCTGCATACGTACATACCTTTGTGTCCGGCGCGCACATACCGCTTGCGGATGTGATGAATCGACGTATCTTATGATTGGCTATTGTTCCGGCATCTTGCTCTCTCTTGTCTTTTCACTTTCCTATCGGGGCGGCACGTTCGTGTTTGTGATCGCTGACGATCCAAGAAGGCAGTTTCCCACAGACACAACCAAAACAAGAAAACGCGGGGGGTGAGTCCAGGCAGGACTGTTGATATTCGTCGGGGAATGGTCGGTGATGTACAGTACAGGTGTGAATAAATACGACGCCGATTAAACATATAACATCCTCTCCCCCCTCCGGCAGTGTTGTGGCAAGAAACAGTGCGTATATGTAAAATACAATATCTATGCAAAGCGAGAAGAAACCAGGATGACGAACGACGATGAGAGCAGTAGACACGAGAAGGAGACAAACATATGTGCAAAGGGGCGGGGAAGGATGGGGGTATGCGTTGTGTTCCTTTACCCTCCGCCCGCGGTCCGTCCGCGCTTTCGCGGGGGACGCTTGGCAGGAGGAGGCTGGTCCGAGGACGTCGCCGTCGTCGGCGACGCGGTATCTGTGTTGGCCGCTTTGCGCTTCAGCGACGTGTTGGACATCGAGGGCGTGGACGACGAAGCGGTGGGTGCGGGCGCAGCAGGGGGCGCGGTGGAGGTGCTGGGGCCCGCGACGGGCGTGGGTGGGTGGGCTTGCTGTGGCGTGCCCTTTGGTTTGTCTGGCGATGGCGGTGGCACAGATGAAGGTGGTGGCTGTTGGACCTGCTGTTGGACCTGTGGATGGGCCTGCTGCTGCGCATGATGTGCTTGGGAATGCTGATGCAGATGTTGTTGCGCCTGCTGATGGGCCTGCTGCTGCTGCTGCTGTTGATGAGCCTGCTGCTGCTGCTGTTGATGAGCCTGCTGCTGCTGTTGTTGATGAGCCTGCTGCTGCTGCTGCTGATGCACCGCCTGCTGCTGCTGCTGATGGGCCTGCTGCTGCAGCTGCAGCGACGACGGGCCACTGGGATGGCCGTCTGGCGGACCGGGCATGCCCGAAGGCGTCGATCCATACACGGACTGGGACAGCGCTGACGTGGTGTGCGCGCCGTTGATCCCGTCCCCGTACTGGCTGGGAATGCCGATTGGCACAGTGCCGTAGACAGGGCCATTCCCAGGGTTGTGCGAGTCGCGGATCTTCTGGGCGAACTGCTTCAGCGCGTCTGATGTCCCGCGTCGATAGCGCCGACGGAGCGTGATTAACGTATCGGTGATGATGCGGGCGCGCGGGGGGTGCTTATCAGCGCCATTGCGCACGGACGAGCCTTATCGTGATCGACGACTCACCCAATGGTCCAAGAGTGTTCTCCGTAGAGTATGTGATCAGGTCCGACATCTGCCCGACACTCTCCGCCAACTGCCATCCGCGAAGATCCATCCCATTGACAGACCCGATGCGATGCGATGCGATGCGAAATCGATCAACCGAGATGAACACAACACAAATAGACAGATAGACTCGCACCTCAAGACACCGCATCGTTGCTTGCGGGATGCCAAACGCGTTCACCGGCTCGGACGGGATCATCGCGCGTTCAAACAGGATCTTCGGCTCGTCCCACTTGTCCTCTTCCTTCAGCGCGCCGCTGCCCCCACCCCCGCCGCCGCCGTTCATCGTCGGTGTCTGCGCGTTCCGTAGCCGTGGCGTCTTCGGCGGCTCGATGCGCTGCCCTATGATCATGTCTAGCGAAATGTGCTTCTCGTACAAGTTCGAGTCGAACACTAGGCTGTTGATCTTCAGCGCGTAGCTCGGGTGCGTCGAAGACGCCTGGGCGGACGCGCCGTTGGCAAGGTGGTGCGGGATGACAAAAATGTGCGCGGTGAGAGGCCCGCGGAGTGTCACAGTGTAGCCGTTGGTGTATTTGTACGACCAGACTGCTTGTATGCACTCCACGATCGCGTGGTTGTTTGAGACGGGGCGTTCCCGCGCGCCGTCTAACGACAGCGTCATGGACTTCACGCCAGACTGGCTAGTGACGAGGAAGAATCGAGGCAGTATCGGCGTGCCTACCTCTGAACGCACAAATAAAGATTTATATAGAAATCGGGCCATCTAGCTTGAGAGGACGACGCACCGAATACTTTCGCCTCATTTTGCTGGTTGTCTTTCCACAACGTGAGTTTCATCGTCGCGGATGGCAGGAAATATTCGTTCACGAGATCTTCCCAGTGTGTCAACTGCAGTTTTCTCGCGTCTGAGTCCTACGTTCGTCCCTTGAGCTATGGCGATATCGACGTTACAAGATCAAGAAAACGTACTTTTGAGTGCTCAGCCAGCATACCGCTGAACTGCAGCAGCCGCACGAGACCCTGGCCAACGCCTACAACGGGCGCCCTAAACAAAAAGAGAATTAGCATGGAGTTCCATTGCGACATCTCGTCAGTAGAATCGAAACTCACGTTGGGATCGGCCTCATCTGAGCCTGAACCAGCTGCGGCACTCGCGCTCGCAAAGCGCTGCTCTCAGGCGGCGTCCCTCCGTTCTGGGGCGCAGGCCCCGATACTGGACCCGGCCGCATCATTGCCTGCATATGCATCGGCGCCTGTGCCCCCGGCATCTGCTGCTGCTGCTGGGGTGGTCCCTGCGACTGAACCGACGGCGGGCGCTGAGGTTGCTGCTGCTGCTGATGCTGCTGCTGCTGCTGCTGCTGCTGCTGCTGTTGCTGCTGCTGCTGCTGCTGCTGCTGCTGCTGCTGGGGGTGGGGGGGGATGGCAAGCTGCGGATTCTGTTGCAGCTGTTGTGGCGGCGGCGCCCCGCCGATATTCGCAGGGCGGCCCTGTAGCAACATCGCGTTGGGGGGAAGCGAAGCGCTCGCGGGGAGGGGGGTGCGTGAGGGTCCCGCTTGCTGTGACGGCGGCCGGCCGGGAGGTGCGGGTTGGGGCTGGGACTGCGGACGGGAGGGGTGTGGTAGGTGGCCGTTCATCTGGTCTTGCTGAGCGTGGTGCGGCGACATGTGGGAGCCGGGGTGCGGCTGGATGGACAGGGGCTGTTGCTGCAACGCGTGTTGTTGCTGCTGCTGCTGGTGTTGCTGTTGCAGCTGCAACTGCTGCTGCGGCTGGTGCTGCTGCTGCTGTTGCTGCTGCTGCTGTTGTTGTTGTTGCTGCTGCTGCTGCTGCTGCTGCTGATGCTGTTGTCGTTGGGGGGAAAGACCGAGTGGGCGCTGGTGTTGGGACGTGGGTGGTGGCGCGGTTCCGCCCTGTTGCTGTTGTTGAGGTGGCGGCATGCCAAAAGACGCGCTGTACCCGTCGTCATTCTGATCCTGTGATGCCCGCATCGACGCGAATTGCTGCGCGGGCGTCATCTGAAAATCGACGCGATTCGGGTTCACAGGGGCGCCCGCGGGCCCCCCGCTGCCAGGAGCGCCGCCATTGCCCATCGCCTGAGCCATGTCGATGTGCTGGTGCTGATTCGGCGGGGTCGAGGACGGGCCAAACCCAAACTGGCCGGGCGCGCCGGACATGCGATTGCCCGGATGCGGTATGCCTGGCGCGAAGGGCTGATTCGGGAAATTCATGAACATCGCGTTCTCGGGGGGCGCGCGGTCGATCGCGCCCGCCATCGTCATGTTCCCCGCAGGGGCGTGTGCCTGCGAGTGCGCGCTGCGCGGGGAGGACGCGATGTGCGGCTGGGCGTGCGGGTGCGGGCCAGCGATGCCCATAGGATTTTGGAAGGAGTGCTGTGGGAGGGTGGGCTGCATCCCGCCCTGATGCGGCTGGCCGAGCGGGGATTGCTGCTGCGGCATCGCGCCCATCATAGGGGGCTGCCCGGAGGGGGCGCGCGCCATGCCCTGCGCCATGTTCTGAGGCATCCCAGGCATGCCTTGAACGTGTCCCGGGCGCGGGAGCCCCATTTGCGCGGCGGGGGACATGTGGCTAGCGATCTGCTGCTGATTGGGCTGTGGCGGGCGGAGGCTCATCGGGGGCTGCTGTTGGGCGGCTTGCCTGAGCTGGCCGGGCATGGCAGACTGGACACTCATGCCAAGGCCGCCCATGCCACCCATGCTCGGTGGGCCACCGTGCAGACCGACCATGGGGCCGCCAGGTTGGCCCGTTGGCTGAGGCTGAGACGGGGCGCGTCGAACAGGGACGCCAGAACCTGGCTGTTGCATCATGCCACCGGGAAAGCCGACGCCCTGGAGCTGAGCTGGCCCGATCCCGTTGATGTGTGGGCCGGAGGGGCCGTTCGCCTGTGGGTTCATGCCTTGGGCATTCTGCTGGAGGAAGTTTTGGCGGCGGCGCTGGGTCTCGGCCTGCTGGAGCTGGAGCTGATAATTGCTGGCTGCGTTTCCAGACTGGGAGCCGGGGAGGAAGGCGATGTTAGGATTGATATTGGAGCCGTTTGGGAGAAGGCTCATGTGTTGTGGCTGAGGTTGTGGCTGCTGACCGGAGGGAGGTTGGAAAGGCGGTTGGGACATGTTGAGCATGTTCGGTGTGAGATGGGGCATTCCCTGAGGACGAATCATGTCCGGGCGGACATTCATTGGAGGCTGAAGGGAAGAGGGATGGAACTGGAAGGGAGGAGGATGGGCCAGGATGTGACGATGATGGAATTTTGAGCATGCAGTCGGGGATCCGACGAGGGCGACTGCGAAGAACGCGGATGAGGGCGGTGTGCGATGGCGGCGACGATGGCGACGACGAGGAGGGTGGGATGGGGCGGGGGTGAGTGGGAGGGAGAGACGAGGGGCGGTGCTGGGGCTGAGGCTGTCGAGAACGAGGCGGGCTCCAACGCTCTTCGATGGTCCACAAACTCACACGCCCTCCCAAGCTATTACCTAACAATCCCGTCACACACGTCACACATCCCGCCGCCTCTCTCCCGTCCGCGTCTGCTCTCCCCCGCCAGCCCCCGCCCCATGGTTCGCCAGCTCAAGCACCACGAGCAGAAGCTCCTCAAGAAGGTCGACTTCCTCAACGTACGTCCCTTTTTTTCCGCTCGTTTTTATCCCAGTGCTCACCGAATCCCTCAGTGGAAGCAAGATGCCAACGTCCGTGAAATCAAAGTCATGCGCAGGTACCACATCCAGGACCGGGAAGACTACCACAGGTGTGTCCGTCCCAGCCACGCGCGCACGCGTCCGCTCGCTCACCCCCTCTGACTCCAGATACAACAAGCTCTGCGGCTCGCTGAGGTCCCTCGCCCACCGCATCTCGCTGCTGCCCGCACAAGACCCGTTTCGGGCCCGCATGGAGGGCCAGATCCTCTCCAAGCTCTTCGACATGGGTGTCCTCAACTCCCAGGCGAAGCTCAGCGACGTCGACAACAAGCTCACCGTCGCCGCCTTCTGTCGCCGCCGTCTCGCCGTCATCATGGTGATGGCCAAGATGGCCGAGACGGTCAGTGCGGTGCGCGATCATCTCCGCCTCTCCTTCCTAGTGCTTCTAGCTCACGCTCTCTCTCCGATGTATGCTGTGCTTTTTTTCTTCTTGTCTCGCCTCGTCTTTTTTTCTTCTTTCTTTCTTTCTTTTCTTGCTCACCTTCGCAGGCTGTCAAGTTTGTCGAGCAGGGTCACGTCCGCGTCGGACCAGACACGGTCACCGACCCTGCTTATCTCGTCACCCGGTACGTCAACCTCAGAACGTGTGAGCTTCTTTGCGTACTGATTCTGCTATCGATCGCTCGCTAGGCACATGGAGGACTTTGTGACGTGGGTCGACACATCGAAGCTCAAGCGGACGGTCATGACATACAATGACGAAGTGGGCCCTCTCTACTGCGCGACCTGTCGACATTGGCTGAACGAATATCTTTTTAGCTCGACGATTTTGATCTTCTATGAGCCAAGTCGTGATAGACCTCGTGTTGCGTCCAGGCGCTGTTTAGCGGGCCCGGGATCAGCGTATATGTTGACTTGTGAAGATCTGCGCCGAGCGCACGACTGCACGCTTGACGCGCAGGCCTCGAAAAGTACTTTTATACCATGTTGTAGCCATAGCTGTAATAGTGTATGTTTTTTCTGCAACGCCAGGGTATTTTGTCGCTTCGCGATGCGGCGAGCGGGGTCGTCGTGCACGTGCAAACAGATGTTTCCCCGAACTGGCAAGCGGTTGCTTGTTCTCCTCATCGCCACACTCGCCGCGTCCTCAGCCCGCCCAGCGGCACGACTGCCTTTCCCCCTTCCTCGACACCCTCCTTGTTTCCCGTCCCAGTCCTCGCTTTTTGTTTCGTTATCTTTCTCTTTCTCTCTATTGTGTGTTTCGTATAGATCATGGCCGAACACGGCGACGGGAACATCAAGGTCGTCGTCCGATGTCGCCCTCTCAACTCCCGCGGTTCGTCTTTTCTACATTCCGTCCTCCTCGTATAAATCCCAACCTCCGTGCCATATCCTTGCTCCTCCCTCATACCCCGCCCCGCACACAAACCCGCCGCACGCCTCGTCTGCCGCTCGCCATGCATGCACCTATGATCGCGCGGCGCAGAGCTCGCACGCGGCGCACGGCCTCTCATCCGCATGCAGGGCAATCAGACACTCCTCGATCCCCCCGAGGCCGGCTCGCAGCAGGAAAAGGCGTCCTCGGGCCGCGCGACGGAGCGCAAGACGATGGCGTTCAGCTTCGACAAGAGCTACTGGTCCGCGGGCCCGCGCGACGAGCCCGGGTACTGCTCACAGCAGACGCTGTTCGACGATCTCGGCAAGGAGCTGCTCGACCACGGCTTTGCGGGGTTCAATGCGTGTATTTTGGCTTGTGAGTGATTCGTTCGGTGATGTGAGCGCGGGCGCTAGTCGTGCGCTCGCGCCCGCCTTCAATAAATTGACCTTTTTTCTTGGCTGCGTGAAGATGGGCAAACTGGTACGCCTCGTACAGTGTTTGGATTTGAGAATGCGCTGACGCCGCTGACCGCTGCTAGGATCTGGAAAGTCGTACAGGTGCGTGGAATCACAAGATTCTCGGTTTCTATTCTCTGCGTACTTAAGTCCCCTCCGACCTCGCGTGCCGTTCACAGTATGATGGGATGTCAGTCGCTCAGTCACATGTCTCCGCATCGGATATAGGATATTGACCCACGGCGCGCATATACAGACGGCCCTGACAAAGGCATCATTCCGCAAACATGCTCCGAGCTTTTCGTGCGCGTCGATGACAAGAAGGCGAAAGACCCGCTTTTGAGCTTCACTGTAGAGGTATCGTACATCGAGGTCAGACGGTCTCTCCTAATCTTCTCCGTTTCCTTCTCCCTCTGCTGCGCTCCATCCCACCGTCACCTTCACCGTCATCTCCTACTCACTACTTGGTTACTTATTGCACACCGCACTTGTCGCGGCGCAAACAGATATATAATGAGAAGGTGCGCGATCTGCTGAACCCGAAGAACACGGGGAACCTCCGTGTGCGCGAGCACCCAAGCCTTGGGCCGTACGTCGAAGACTTGTCAAAGCTCGCGGTGAACAGTTACGAGGAGATGATGACGCTCATGGACGAGGGGAATAAAGCTAGAACGGTCGCGGCGACCAACATGAACGAAACGTACGAGCCTTCTCCCCTTTCGGTTCTTACAGACTCGCCCTCGCCCATCCCAAGCCCTCGAACACTAACTGCCCAGCTGGCTGGCTGACCGACCAACTCGCTGACCCGCAATTGATACACCCAGCTCCTCGCGTTCTCATGCCGTCTTCACCCTCATTCTCACCATGAAGCGCCACGACGTCGACACTAACCTCGACACCGAGAAAGTGTCACGCATCAGGTGCGCGCGCGCCTCCCCCCTCCCCCCTTCTTTAATTTCGGCGCTCACGGCGACAGTGCAGCTTGGTCGATCTCGCCGGTTCGGAACGCGCCAACTCGACGGGCGCAACGGGCGCGCGACTCAAGGAGGGAGCGAACATCAACAAGTCGCTTACGACGCTCGGAAAAGTCATCGCCGCGCTGGCGATCGCGTCGAACAACGACGGGAAGAAGGGGAAGAAGAAGGGGGACGACTTCGTGCCGTACCGGGACTCGGTGCGCATATATCCCATCGTTCCCACATTAGCGCTGCTATCTCACCCTCTTTTGCTCCTGCTCCCACGTTGTATTTGATGTTCATCGTTCGCTCGCTTGGTCTTGGTAGGTGTTGACATGGCTGTTGAAAGATTCGCTAGGAGGAAACTCGAAGACGGCCATGATCGCTGCGATCTCGCCGGCGGACTACGAGGAGACGCTGTCGACTCTGCGGTACGCCGACCAGGCGAAGAAGATCAAGAACAAGGCCGTTGTCAACGAGGACCCGAACGCGAAGCTCGTCCGCGAGCTGAAGGAGGAGCTGGAGATGCTCCGAGGTACGCCTTGTCTCCTCCCTCTTTCCTCCCCTTTATCCATTTCCTCTAATATGCCATGATCTGACTCTCGCTTCCTTGCGCGCCTGCAGCGCGCGTCGCTGGCTCGACGAGCGAAGCGGTCTACGATCCCAAGATCCCGCCGGAGAAACAGAAGGTGACATACCAGGCGAAAGATGGGACGATCAAGACGGTCACCAAGGCCGAGCTGCAGGACCAGCTCGAGACGAGCGAGAAGCTGATGCAGGGCCTGAACGAGACATGGGAGGAGAAGCTGCAGCGCACGCAGGAGGTGCAGAAGGAGCGCGAGAAGGCGCTCGAGGAGCTCGGCATCACCGTCGAGAAGAACAACGTCGGCGTGCACACGCCCAAAAAGGTGCGTTCTCGAGAACGCTTCGGCCGTGCGCGCTGCCTGTGTCGAGAGGAGACCGATGTTCTGACGCCTGTCGCTGTAGATGCCGCATTTAGTGAACCTGGTATGTTCCGTCTTTTCCTGAAAAAAGCTGTATGTGCATTGAACCGGCTCTTTGTCGTGGTTAGAACGAAGGTATATCTCAACTTTACTTGATGTTCTTGAGGGCTCTTTTTCATCGTTTTTCTAGATCCCCTCATGAGCGAGTGCTTGATCTACCAGCTGAAGCCGGGGCGCACAGCCGTATGTGATTTCCTTCCATCTGCTCGGGGAGATGGTATTTGAGGACGGACTATCTCACGTAGGTCGGACGCATGGAAAGCGAAAAGCCGGTGCATATCCGCCTTAGTGGCGACAACATCCTAGAGGAGCACTGTTACTTCGAGAACACGGACGGGAAGGTGATGCTGCATTCAATAGGCGACGGCGTCACGGTGCGTCTGACACAGATACCTCCTCAGTTCCGAGTCTAATTTTGTTCAAACAGTTTCTAAATGGAAAACAAATAGCAGCTGGACAGGTATGACCCTTCCCACTCACCGTGCGACATGGCGTTCTTATCCCGGTATCTAGCCCTACAAACTGCGTTCCGGCTTCCGTATCATCATCGGTTTGTGGCGTATGTCCGACGTTTGTCCAACACTGACGTCGGCGCCACGCTTTTAGGGGAGCACCATGTTTTCCGATTCAATAACCCCGAAGAGGTGCGCAAGCAGCGGGATCGGGCGACCATGAAGTCGAGTCTACAGACAAGCACGACAGCTTCCGACCTCGAGGGCCCTGGTGAGAACGGGACTCGGCCCCATTCGCCGACCGCGTCCTCCGCCGATATGGCCGACGTGGACTGGACGTTTGCAAAGCGCGAAGCGGCATTGGCGCGTCTAGGGCTCGACCCCGCGCTCGACAGTCTTCCGGACGAGGACTTGAACAAGCTGTTTGAGAAAATCACCATCGTGAAGACGATGCGCGACCACAACTCGAAGCCGCGGCCTGAGAGCAGCCTGAGCCAGGCCGATGATATCTGGAGCGAGTCCGGCCGGCCGTTCTCGAGCGATGCTCTCACCGATGACACTAGCGTGGACGCGCTGCCGAGCCAGGGTAGCCCTGACGTCGACGGGTTGAAAGACGTGCAGAACCAGCTTGAGACGCAGAGGCAAGAGTTTGAGTCTCGGCTGCAGGCAATCTCAGAGTCGACCGAGGCGGAGGACCTCAAGGAGGAGAAGGACCACATGCAGCACCAGCTGAAGCTCGTGCATATGCACATGAAACGGCTGTTGGATGCACGGGCGCGAGGTGAGGCAGACTCCGAAATGGAGGCATTCGAGCCGGTCATCTATTCGGCGAAGCAATTGCGGCTTATTCGGAACGTGTTGGACAAGTGGAGGGCTCACCGGTCCTTTTCCATGGCCGAAATTGTGTTGTCGAATGCTGTTCTGATGAAGGAGGCTAACGTGATCAGGTGAGATTGGTTCATTGATGAAGGTTGTCTCATGTTCATGATCTGCGCAGCAAGGAGCTCAAGAAGGACGTGTCATATAACTTCACGGTTGCATCGGGGGGATCTCTGGCAGCACCGGCATCGTCCGTCAACACCATCGCAGGACTGGACGAATTCGGGGATGTCGCCGACCCCGTTCTCGCATCTGCGACTCAGCCGTCGGTGGCCGTCAAGGTCCTGGACAAACGGCATAATGCCATCTACGTCTGGTCATTGGATCGTCTGCATCAGCAGGTCCAGCGAATGCGTAATCTCACGACGTTCATCGACCGCCCTTCATACTCGCAGCATTTCTCCTCCGAGGAGCCCTTCTACAATTCGCCTCCGCCAGAATATTCCTTCATTGGGAACGCTCTGATCTCCCTCGCACCTCTCTCGCGCCGGCTCTCGTCGACGTCGACGGTTCCTATATTCTGCCGTTACACTGCTGAGGCCATCGGGTCGTGTAGAGTGGACATCAAACTTGTCAACGTCGTCTTGCCTTCAAAGCATAATGGTTCCTCATCCGCCTCCACTCGCTCCTCGTCACCCGTGCCAGGTACATTGCCCCCTGGCAGTAAAGTCAGCTTTTTCTTGACTGTCGACTCCGTCAAGGGCCTTTCGCCACATGATTTCTCTGCCGTGCATCTCCAGGTCCGCCTGTCATCGTTTGTGGGATCGAGCCTGAAGTCCGAGGAGATCTTCCATTCCAATTCAGTCGATCTAAACTCGTCCTCTCCGTCCTCTCTCAAGTTCCGGCGCAGCTTTTCAATTGTAGTGACCTCTAAGGTTCTAACCTACATGAGACAGGAGTACGCGCCCGTCGAGTTCTTCGCCTCTTTACGCCCGCAGTATCTGGAGCGAATGGAGCGGTGGGACGAGATGCGCGAACAGAAGGCGTACTTCCCCACGAGGTCTAACACTCCGGCGTCCGATACGAGATCCAGCAGTTCACAGCCTATGCGCCGTTCGGAAACGGACTTCGTTATGGAGCAGTCGCATGACGTGGTGGCATGGCTGCAGATTCGCGAGCTGGGACCTGATGGGCAATACGTTCCAGTCCCAGTCATCTCGCAAGGGAACCTAGACCCTGGCGCCTTCAACCTGCACCAAGGCCTGCAGCGGCGCCTGGTTCTGACGCTTACATCTAATTCCGGCCGCCAACTTCCGTGGACAGAGATGGTTCGGATACGAGTAGGAAACGTCCGTCTTCTAGACACAAAGGGCCGACTACACGAGTCTTCGTCGAAGCCACTGGTTACTCTCCCGTTACTGCAAGATCAGACCACCGAATTCAAACCTGACGGCTCAGGTTTCTTATCTGCCGAGGCCCTGTGGGATTCTAGCGTGCACGACTCGCTGTTGCTCAATCGAGTGACGCCGGCGTCTCAGCGCGTCCTATTGCAGGTCACCTGGTCAGTTGCCGTAGAAAGCTGCAGCGATCCTGTGCAATTTTCGATGGACATGGCTGTGATGATGCAGACGCGAGACGCGCGACCTCCGTCTAAAATCTATGCCATGCTAAGCTCTATGCGGATCTTATCGAAGACCAGCAATGTGTTTCATGTCCGTCTTTCACCGCCGCTGACTCGGTCGCCAAAAGACCTCTGGCGCTTAGACACGTCGGAGAAATACGTGCGAGGCGAGGAAGCGTTGGGCAGCTGGAAGCCGAGGGGACTGTCGATTGTCGAAGATTATTCGAGGCTTGTGACTATGGAGCGCCGAGCGGCAGATGTTCAAGCCATCCGAGTAATTTTATCCAGTTCTGCTCACGGCGCCCAGATAACGCAATCCGGATCAGCTGCCATCTGGGGCTCAGAAGATCTGGTGCAGAAATCTCTGGACCTGTGGCAAAAGCGGTTGGGACATCAAGGCGATGTTCGTTTCCATCTCTGTCTTGGACATCTTTGTCCTGTATTGACTGTTGTTCTACAGATTGTACTGAGCCAAGAACCCGCTGACGCGAATGAACCGCGTGGGCCGGCTTCGAGGGCTGCTAGTGACTCAATGGAGCCTTTACAGCTCGTCTCTAGCACTAAGCTCATGCCTCGGAGGTGAGTGATCTGAAACCATCTATTAACAAGGAGAACTCATCAGTCCGCACTCGCAGTGACGTTCCAACCAAAAAGGGACATCTCATGATTATGGTAGATGCAAATGAAGATATCTGGGAGAGGCGGTGGTTTGTTCTGCGAAGGTGCGTCACGGTGCCGGGGGAAAGCCGACCTTCTAATGCTCGTCCTCAATAGACCATATCTGCATGTCTACATGCATTCAAACGAGCTGGAGGAAGTCAGCGTCATCAGCCTCGATGGCGTGAACGTGGAAAGTAATCAAGAGATGGAAGCACTCCTGGGGGTGAGCGGGCTCTCGCGCTCCTGCTATCTCCACAACTCACACGATGTTTCACAGAAACGATTTGCCTTCACCCTATTTACTTCGTCTAATTCGCACGCCCTCGCTGCGCCTAGTCTGAAAGAAATGCAATCATGGACATCTAAACTGGATCCTACGCGGCTACCGTCTTGACATCACATTCTCTTTTCAGGTTTCTTCGTTGCTGTGGTCATATATACCGTACTTCTACTGGAGATATTGTCAATTTGACATGACATTTATACCCTCGTATTCACTCATTTATGTTGTTTAGATCTCATATCGCCTCATGTATGTCTGCAGACCAATCTAAGTACCAGTCATGACTTTACGACATATTATCATTCATTTTCTTGGCGCCTCGTCCACTACAGATTGAACTAAATAATATAGGCGAGCGTGGTGATCTACATGTACAAGGCGTGGAGGGCGTAGACAGGGCGTATAGAAGGTCGTGAAGCGTAAGTGTAAAGTAAACGTCAGCACCGCAGCGAAAAGGAGAGTGGAAATATTTTGCGTTTCAAACGACCGAGCACATCCTATATCTGCGAGTCAGTTTTGGGAGTGGAAGACGTCGCTGCATTTATTTTTTTGCAATCGGCTGGCTTATGATCTCTAGCCTACGCCAAGGTGGAATAGCGCCTTCGGATATGTGCTCCTGGCCACCAAGCAGTACGCCGACACGCATTCCCGACAGAAGCTATCACAAGGCGTGAGAAATACAGTTGTTGTATAGACTTCGGATGCTCACATTGTGTGCCGCGTTGGAATGTTCGTACACGCCACCGAAAAAGGCGGAAGTCGCATCCTTTCCTATCATCGGTTTCAGGATGGAGCGCCCTCCAGGATGATCGTCTAGGAAGTCGGTGACATCGTGGATGAATCCGGACACGAGAGTGAGCGATTGGGATTTTGACTGCTCTTCGACTTGACGAAAGACTGGTCAATCTCCATATTTGAACAACGTGGCGATCGTGACTCACAACTTTCCCAGCTGATTATCGGCAGCTCGGTCGGGTCCACAGGCTTTCGGAGTCCGTCTTGTTCCTTCTTCAGTCTTTTCAGTTCCATAGTCAACTTGCTCTTTCTGATTTCGCCGTCCGGGAAAACTCGGAGGTGGGAGGCGAGACCTAAGTAAGAGCACACCGCAATGAACCATTTTGTCGGGTCATACTGATACCACTTGATGGCATTTCGATAGTCCATCGGGAACTGGTGATGAAAATTGTGATACCCTTCTCCGAGAGTAACAAGAGCAGTGATAAAATGGTCCCTCGGGGATAGTTTGTCATCGAACGTCGTCTCCCCGAGCCAGTGCGCGATGGAATTGACACTAAAAACAGACTGTGATAGACGCATGATCGATGAGAAATCAGAGCCAAAACATGTGAACCACGAAAAGGGGAGCTGACATGATGCACGAAAGTTAATCTCAAGCAGCCTGCGTAAAAGAAGCCGCCACGCCAATCGCTCCACAAGTAACCGGGGACGCATGTGGGGACAATCAGTCCCAAGAAGAACGCGATATAAAAATACCAGCGGTGTTGCCAAGTTACAACTCTGTTCCGTCTCAAGTCGCTTGTGTCTGCGGCGCCTGGTTTGACTCGAGGCCTGACCAGCATCCAACCGATATGAGTGTGCCAGAGGCCAAGATGTGCACCGTATGGGTCAAGGTCGGTATCGGTGTAACTGAGTGCAGCACGTCATCGTTTCCAGCAAAAGTCTCCAGTCATAACAAATACCGACCGATGATGAGATCTGTGGCCCCGCGCCCACCATTGGATTGAGCCTTGTATGGCTGCTCCGCCCGCAATTGCAAGAAAGTACTCCAGGGGCCGCGAAGCATTATACGATCGATGAGACCACAGGCGATGGTACCCTGCGAGAGGGATCTATAATTATCATTTCGATAAGAGGCTGGGAACTGACCAGCTGTGATTCCTGTGGACATGTTTGAACGACAATATGACAGGTTCCAAGAAAGAACATACCAATCATATTGAACAGGTACAAGAATACACAAAACAGCAGGGTCCGGGTGTCTAACTTGGTCGTGCAAGAACCGTAGAAGGCAAGAAGAGGGATTAGAGTGACGACCGCAAGATTGAACCAGAGGATCTGTTTGATCCGGCAGCAAATTGCCTCAAACGGGATCTGGAGAAGCAGAAAGACCTTCAGAGATCGGGCAGCCTGACGCAGGGAGAAGCAGACATGGCTCACCAACTGGGCTACTTCGCCTCGGAGGGACAATTGAGACCGCGGAGATAAGTTTGGCAACTTTGGCTGCATCGTAGAGTGTCCAAAAGATCAAGGATAACGCGAAATTGTCGGAGGGAGAACGACGGAAGGGCAACGCAAGGGGGGAGCAGGGACTCTGGTATAAATCACGAATACGCCTAACAGTTGCGAGAGCAGTCGAGGCTTGATTAGAGAACTAGCCCCGCACGCCGACGTCCATGACACACGTGCAGAAGCCTACCACCGGTTCCGGGGAGCGAAAGATAGCCAAGGATTGCACTGCGAATGAAGCATCCGTCGGCTCGTATCCGTGTATGCTCAGGGCGACTGTGTGAGTACAGACTGGCGGGAATTGGAGATAGGATGTTATGGAGCTTCTTTCTCCGGGAGTATTTACTTTGATGCAATGCGGCTGTGGCCGTTACGCCATGGTGCTGGCCAGACATCAGTAGACTCTTCTGAAGAAATAAAAAACAGACACCATGAGTTCACGTTACCTGGTTTGCATTGCAGAATTATTTGACCCTATCTGTTGACGGTATTCTACCCAGCCTTCCATGATGTTCTGTTGCCTCGAGGGGTAGTCAACCTCGTTTTAAGCGTTTCCAGAGCAGGCTGGCCGAGTCGCGAGCCTTTTTCGAGTACGAAAGAAGCGGGTAATCACGGAGGCACGTAATAACATCGCAAACTCGCAATCCAGGTCTCCGTCGGCGGATTTCAGGGTTTACGAGGCGAACGCTGCGTGCTAGAAATGCCAAATGCTTGTGCTCGACAAGAAAGGACGTGTCATGAGGCTAGTCCTCGAGCAAGTTGCCGCTCTGACAGCATTCGGGGCGACAAATTTCAACTCCGCGCCATGGACCTTTGTTGGGGTCTGCAAGTCACACGAGGCTGTGTCATTGGACCCATAGCAATATCGCCCTTGCATTTCGCGAAATTGATTCCACGCATGCATCGCGCCCATTTTCCGAAAAACGCGCCCATTTGCCATGCTCTTTTGACTTTGAAATCTTCTGCGACCTCTGCCAAGTGAAAGCGTCCTGAATGGATTGTTGGCCGAGTCTCGTCCTCAATGTGCCTATTACTCGTCACAACTGGGTTGAAATAACAGCCTTTGATTTCTCATGCGCCACGGAGGCGGGCTCAACTCATGGCATTCACAGGAAGATGACTTCCGTTGCCTTAGCCAGACTGGCACCGCTGAGAATAACTCTCCCTTCTATTTTGAATTTCTTCTGAGTCCCATGGCGTCGGAGGGCGTCGAGCTGTCGAGCCTTTTTTGAACCGATCGCATAATTCGGGATCCCTATCAACTCTGGGCCTTAGGACAGTCTTCGGCTTGGGAGTATGATACTTGGATTCCTATAAAACGACATCATGCACCGTACATGGATGACCATCCGACAATAACCCATCGATACCATCCCATACTACGATGAGCACCTCTGCCCATTACACTTTGCCATCTGGTCCTCTGGAACGGTTCACGCCGCGTATTTCTACCGGATTTCCCAATCCTCGTTCATTGCTCATAGTGTTCGGTGAGCTGGTCATCGTTTCCGTTGATACAAAATTTACAGCATGACTCATCTGGTTCTCACAGCTCGGAATTCCATCCTCTCTGCTCTGCAGAACTCTATCACGATCGGATGTCTTGAAATCACTGACTCTCATCAAACTTACCGCTTTGGGCATTCTATGGCTGGCGGGAGTGTAGCTCGCCTCAAAGTTATCAGTGATGACTTCTGGATTCAGATCCTAATGTGTGTTTCCCGTTATTGTCCATCTAGCTCGTTCTGAACGATCTACTCATATTCACAGCTCCGGAGACCTTGGTTGTGCGTCCCAAATCCTTGAGACCACAAAACTCTACTTTCCTCCTGACCTTTGTCTCTAGTCAGCGAGGCCTACATGATTGGCGCTGTTGAAGTCAGCAATCTCAAAGATGTGATGCACGTCAGTGAATTTTCTTTTATGATTCCGAAGCCATTACGCAAGCTTTACTCATCTGCTCGTATAGTTATGGCTGCAGAACGAGTCAGGCATGGCCAACATCACATCACTTTATGCGCGCCTTTCATCGGCTCTATCCGGCCTTTCGAACGCGTTGTTTGGTCAAACCCGTGCTAATGCGCGGCTCAATGCCATGTCCAGTTATGATCAGTCCAATGAACTATTCAAGGTATGCCGATCTCTACGACTTCTTAGTGCGACATGCGACATTAATCATTCGTTATTCGGCTCCTGCTTGCTGGAAAATGTGAGAAGGCTTTCCTCAGCAAGGAAATGATGTACTCGTGTGCCTTGTGGAGTGACGAAGAAGGGGGTCTGCGAGGAGATCTGGTTCCAACATCCCGAGACACAAGTGGTGACTTAGAAGCTGCGCAGCTGCGGAAAATTCATCTTGTGCTTCGTAAAGCTCGCGTTCGGCCTGGGCATAGAATCCTAGAATTTGGGTCTGGATGGGGTGCTATGGCGATAGAGGTGTGTGGTCTGTGTTCTATGAAGATGCCTCCGTTGACACAGCGTCATCATTTCCGCTCTAGGCTGCACGATCCTTTGACTGTGAGGTGGATACTATCACCCTTTCCGTGGAGCAGAAGAAGCTGGCGGAGGAACGAATCCAGGAAGCGGGTCTTCAAGACCGTATACGAGTCCACCTCATGGATTATCGTGAGCTCCCTGCCGAATTTGAGAAGGCATTTGATGCTTTCGTGAGCATCGAAATGCTTGAGGTACGATAATCTTTCTTCATGCTGCGACATGCCCTTATGAACGTGTCCATAGCATGTAGGCTCCAAGGTACTTTTCGATCGACTCGATGGGCGGGCTGTTGACTTATGTTCTACAGTATTATACCACCTATTTCAAGATAGTGGACTGGGCACTGAAGTCGCGCGATGCGACCATCGTCATCAGCTCTTCAACTTTCCCAGAGTCTCGATACACGGGATATCAGTTACGTTCTATGCAGTTAGGCTGTCTGGCCCTGGCTGACTTCGATTCACAGAGCTGAAGATTTCATGAGAAAATACATGTGGCCGAATTCATGCCTTCCCTCAGCGACAGCCTTGATCACCGCTGCCCGCGATGGATCGCAAAGCAGGTTCACACTTGATAGCGTAGAGAACCATTCCGCTCGTACGTACTCTGCGTCCGCTTGCCGCTCTGGCCTGAGAAATTGTTTCATGCAGACTATCCTCGCACCTTACGAGAATGGGATCTCCGTTTAGAAGCGAAGTTGACACCGGGCATGCTGGCCAAAGATTTCCCGAGCCTACAAAAGGATTTCGTGGCGTACGAGACTTTCAAGAGAAAATGGAGGTACCTTTTCGCGTATGCGGGCGCCGGTTTTGCAGGAGGGTACATAACGTGCCACATGATAACGTTCATACGCCAGGTGGGTCCAACGAATATCTCCCGCGTTCACAGCGCTCATTCATTTTAGAACGATGCTCCTGACATGTGCGACTGACATCGAAGGTCGTAAGCGGAAGGCACACTGGAATCATCGTGGCGTCACGGCTATCTATAAATGTGTACCTTGCTGGTCAAAAGAAAGAAGGTCTTGTTGTATGTGTATAAGTACCCTTAGTTACGATAGAGTTAATTATATACCTGTCCAAAAACTCTTAAGTATGGCCTTCGGAACCCTGAGAAATCGTGTGGACACTGATCATATTTGAGAACAATACAGGACAATAGAGCACGATGCTGTGGGATAATAGCCATTCAATCAGAGTGTATGAAGTCCTTGCCCTCATAGTATCGAATTTAAGACCGAAACTCAAACCGTCCTAGGAATGCTTCTAGGATGTTGTTTGAACAGAGTTGCGTGCCTGATACGCGTAGGAACTGACAAGAGTATATTTCAAAGATTCGTATCTGGATGGTTCGAGAAAGGATGAACACCTATGGCATCTTGGGTCAGTCAGAGGGCGAGAAGAAGCGTTCTGAAGGAGCTATTCGTCGCTTCTACTGGTGTGAATCCTTGGAGCCATGTCGCGATAGTGGATGACTCTGCAAACATGGGGATATGCCATCTTTGCTATCGACAGAACGGACCCCAGATGAGACACGCCTGAGTGAGGTGATATTGATCCGAAGGCGTCTCGAGATCCCGGCACACCCGCTCCGTGCATTCGAGTTCGACCGACGACGTCCATTCCATCAGATACGAAAATCGGCGGATCGAGAATGAGGATTGAAAGGCTAGAATCAGTTGGGGTCATCGTCGGGTGCTTCGAGAGACAAAACTGAGACAAAAGACACTTCAGCGGCGCAGGGAACGGAAGGCTGCATAAATCATTGTACCCCTGAGGCCTGAGGCCTGATTGATCGAGGATTTGACCCACCGTCCAAAGGGCCATCATAGGCCAGCATCTGCCAGCATGCGTCTCAGCGACAACCATGAGGCTTGTGCCCTTACGCAGTAGAAACGTTCGAGACTGCTTAGACTATGTAGCGATCTATACTGTCCCCGAGTCTGCTCAATCGGGGTGTGAGATTTTACAAACGGTGCCATGAGTTTTTATGGAAGAATCGAAACGCGCCCTTGCGACGAGCCGCTCAACTTTGTGGCGCGGATAACACCTCTAGGTTATGTAGCGATAATGCCAGAGTCATTAAAGGTTTACCCTTACACTGAGTAGGTGATCTAGACTCTATATCTAATCCAAAACCAAGCCTGGATTCACGATGAGTCGGCGGAGTATTTCGTACGCGAGTGAGCTCGTGAGCACTCACATATTTCGTCAATTTGAAAGGTATTGAATCACGCATAGATATAGATATGCACGAGGCCGTCTGTTCGAAAAGTTGAGATGTAGATTTTATCGTGTCTTAAGCGAAGGGTATGTAGATTGAACCTCGATCATAAGTTGCGGTGGAGATGGAGCGGGCCGGTGAATTAGGCAATCCGATATGAGAGCGTTAGTGATAACCGTGAAGAAAAAACGCTCATAGACAGTCATAGACGGAGCGGTGAGCAGAACGGGATATCCCCTGATATCCCGTCCAATATCTCGTAAAGTAGGGCCATATGAATGGAAACTGGACAGTGTCATCAAAGAGAGGGTTCAATCTTGCGCAAGTCTTTATTAGCTACATATTGATAAAAGCAGGGGGAAGAGACGCACACTTAATAAGGACTCAAAGTCAGAGATAATGACTTGTTCCTTCGAAGGCATGAGGCCTGGTATCATCACACGGCATGAATTCGGCGCGTGTTCCATCAGGAAACTGTCACCTTCAAGCTCGAACACGGGGACCAGATAGATCAATGTGAGAATGTGCCCAACGGCGACAAGCGCCGTATGATGAGTAAGGTCCATAAAAGATGGCTTCAATGCAACGCCATGGACCAACGCAGATGCGCGGCGGGAAAGCTGTTCACCAATCGGCCCATGGCAGATCGAGTTGAGCGGGCCTTGCCGTAGATCAGGTCACAAGGTATATGCCAAAGCCCAAGACCTCATAAATTTATGAAGGTTTGGACGGAATTTGACGAATATAAGGATCTTGCAAAAGCCCGTCGCCGTCCTGGGAACTAGTGGGAACCAAAAGTAGACACGGCGTCCGAAATGAGACAGGGTACGAAAGGCACATGGCCCCACAGAGATGCGACTTTGTGGAGCCTTTTCCTGACGTTGCCGACGAAAATGATGACAATAATGATAAGCGTCTATATATCGCTGTGCACGGGTCCCGTGCTCTTGGTGAGAGACACCTGCCGACTATGCGGTAGACGAGCTGTAATACAACCTGCCGGCAACATCGTTGACAACCCAGTCAAGGCCTTCTAATAGATTCTTTCCTGTAACAGCACTGCATGGCCAGATTTTCCATTCGTGAGATTTAATCGACTGCAGTTCCAGTGCCTGAAGAAAAGAGAAATCATTGTCTCGAAAGTGAGTGGCTAGGCATTACATACTTCCGTGATCTCTTCATCCGTCATAGAGCCAAAGATATCTTGTTTGTTCGCAAATATCAGAAGAGATGCACCTGCAAGCCTCTATGGTACTCATGCCAACATTAAGAATCAAGCAAGGGGAGATGAGGATACATACATCTTCGAGCAAGAGACTGTGAAGCTCTTCCTTGCAATCTTGGATACGCATCCTATCTCCAGAATCGACTACCCATGCAATGGCGTCTGTTTGCTCGAAGTAATTCCGCCAATATGGTCGAAGTGTGCGTTGACCGCCCACATCCCCTAAAATTATATGTTAGGGTTCCAGTATAGAAGCATTACGAGGGCGGTACACACAGATGTTTAATGTATACCTTGAGGGGGGAGGCCACCCTTAAGCCTCTGTCAGTTCAGACACCTGACTACGCCTCACCTTCCATGGGTGAACGTTTTGATGTTGAAGCCCAGGGTTGGGCTTACGCTCATGATGTCTTCACCATTGAGCTTCTTCAGAATTGTCGTCTTGCCTGCATTGTCAAGGCCACTATCAAGTTCTTCGTTAACAATCGTGAGAGTAGGACCCGGCTCATAAGTTACAGAAAGAGGATCCGCATCTCCTTCTCCTTCTGGCGATTTTTTCGTATAATAGTGAGCAGGCCCATCAGAAGGTTGAGCAAGAGGACGTTAATCTGTAACGTCTAGAGTCTGCGGAGGACGACATCGCAGTCGTGATGAAAGAGGACCCCGGATTGCTGTACAGTCATGTTACTTGCGTAATGTGTCTAGAATCTCTTTGCGGTTTTCGGGGCCTTCTGGACTTCATTTCTGTGTACAGTCAGACTTCGCTCCTACTTGAAATCCACCAAGAAAAAGCATCCATCAGCCCGTCCTTTTGACATTCAAATATGGCCCCAAAAAATAAAGGCAAGAAGGGAAAGAAGCAGAACGCTGATGATGATTTCTGGTGTGTGAGCCTGTTCTACAGTCAAGTTTTCAGAGTTGCTGAATGAGAGTCTCTAGGGATAAAGCAGGCGAATCAGTCCCCAGTAAAGACCCTGATTCCGCTGATCGGGTAGGCATAGGGCCAGAGGACGAGTATCGAAAACAAGATGCTGCCAAGGGTGCCTTCTCGTCCTTCGCAGCCTTGGGTACAGTTGATGCTGAAGACCAAGGCGACGAGGAAGACTTCGGCGGGCTCATGGTTCGTCTCTCCAGCTCCATTCGTGATTCTCTCGCAATAACGATCAACATATGGGGCTCAGTCAGCACTCAAGGCCGTCCGAACGAAGAAAGACAAAAAGAAGAGCAAGAAAGGTGCAGAGGATGGCGCTGAAACCTCTGTATCATTTGCAGATGGTCCTCCACCTGGCGAGGGATCCGGCGGTGAAGGAACCGAAGACGCAGTGGTCGCTGGTGATGTGCAGGTGCGCTGGCGCTACAAGCTGTCTACGACGCTGACCCTAACCTGGGCTGCTCTCTCTCTCTGTCCTCCGCCCTCCGCATCTGCTCTTCGTCTCCCGTTCCCGGTCTCCGTCTCCGCCTCTCCTTTTACTTGCTATGGAGTTTCACCACTCCACCGTTGCTCAAGTAGATATTTCGGCTCCGAAGAAAGCCATCGAAATGACCCCAGATGATCTAGCAGACGAGGAATGGGGTGCTGCGACGGGCAAGAAAGGCAAAAAGAATAAAGGCAAGAAGGGTCAAGCTCAAGTGCCAAAAGAGGAAAACTTTGGTGAGTATTGAAGTGGCTATACGAATGTCAACTTATTTTCTCCCCATACTAGGCTCCGAAGAATTGATTGCAGCCGAGGTGACAGAATCAAAGGAGTCCAGTGCGCTTCATTCATCTCAGACGAAGGATGACGACGACGTAGTTGACGAGAACGGCCCGAAAATCCTCTCGAAGAAGGAGAAGGAGAAGTTGAAGAAAGAGCGAGAGAAGGTACGTTTTAAACGAGGAATCTTCACGAGAGATGCTTTTAATTCATGTTTCAAATGATTTAGGCAAAGAAAAAGGCGCAAGCGGCTGCGAAGAAAGCACAAGAAGGAGCCCAAGATCCTCCGGCAGAAGAGTCATTGCAACCTGCTGAATCTATATCCCAGCCTGTTGAGAAGGAAGACGACGGCGCTGAGGATGACGCTGGCGGTGGAGAGGGTGACTCGAAAAAAAAGAAAAAAAAGAAGAAGGCGAAGAAGGAAGAGGAGCCCGCACCCGTACCGGTCAAGAAAAAAGGGGGAGCAGGCATCAGCGCTTTGAGGGCGATCATGGAAGAGAAGAAACGGTTAGAGGAGGAGGCTAGGTTGAGAGAAGAGGAGGAGCGGAAGAAAATAGAAGAAGAGGATCGGCTGGCGGAAGAGGAAGCGAGGAAGAAAGAGGAAGAGAAGCAGCGAAAGAAAGAGAAGGAAAAGGTTTGTTTTCTCGTGATTCATCCTCTGAGCGATCCTCAACAGTTCACTAGGCGAAACGAGAGCTGGCCAAAAAAGAAGGTCGACTCCTGACCAAGAAACAGAAAGAGGAGCAACGCGCGGCAGAGATACGAAGGCAAGCTCTCATTGCTTCTGGTGTACAGATAGAAGGCCTGCAACAAACATCCGCTCCCTCTAAACGTCCGCTTTATGGTAACCGTAAAAAAGGTCCTGTTGGAAGGGGGCCACCTTCAGCACCGGAATCGGCCATTCAAACACCGGAACCACCATCGCCAAAGGAGCTTGCGCCAGAGCCAAAAGAGGAAGAGAAGAAGGTGGAGCCGACAGACGATGTCAAGAGCGATTGGGATGCATCCAGCGACGAAGAAAAAGCAAAGCCCTCCGATGTCAAGGAAACTTGGGATGAATCGAGTGATGAAGAGGATGCGACGAAACCTGCGACTGAGACATCGAAACCTGCTGAGAAGGTCTCCAATGTGAAAGGTGCAGAAATCAATATTTCTTGAACAGGAGTTAGCGTTGCTCAATACTCTACAGCAGCATCTGTTCACCCTGTGAAGAAGATCACACAACCAGTCCTACCGTCTCCAAAAGTTTCTGCGCAAGCCAAACCTAATATCGGCAAACCTACTCCAGATTCACAAGGATCTTCTGAAGACGATTCGGGTTCTGACTCTGAGGAGGATTCGTCTGAACAAGATTCAGACTCGGAATCGGAATCGGAATCAGACTCGGATGACGGAATGACAAAGGTCGAGAGATTGGCTGCTCAACGCAAGGCGGAGGCGGTAGCTCGCAGGGCGAAGGCTCATGAGGCTGCCCTTGCAGCACGAAGCAAAGACGACCTGCGCAGTCCGATTTGCTGTATCTTGGGCCACGTCGACACGGGTAAGACCAAGTTGTTGGACAAGGTTTGTCGTTCCTTCATACCCTTCGGACCTTTTCTAATTCCTCGCCTATAAAAGATTCGACAGACGAACGTCCAAGAAGGCGAAGCAGGTGGTATCACGCAGCAAATTGGTGCCACATACTTCCCACAGGAAGCTATCAGAACGAAGACTGCCGTGCTCAACAAGGTGAGCACTTTCGGAACGGATCTCATAGCCCGCTGACTTCCAAGATAGGGGAATGAACAAGAGTACAAGGTTCCGGGTTTGTTGGTCATAGATACCCCAGGCCACGAATCCTTCACAAATTTGCGCACTCGTGGCAGTTCCTTGTGTAACATTGCCATTCTAGTCGTCGATATCATGGTAATACCGTATCTGGCTGCTATCAGCCCGACGCTCATCCTCTGTGTAGCATGGTCTGGAACAACAAACCTTGGAATCCCTCCGCCTCCTTAGGGATCGCAAGACGCCGTTCATCGTAGCTTTGAACAAGGTATGGCACTTCGTTTCCCGTGATCACTCTGTTTAACGTTGTCCTTCAAGATCGACCGTATCTACGGATGGAACCCGACTCCAGATGGCGCACTACAAGAATCCCTTGCGAAGCAGACACGAACTGTGCAGCGCGAATTCGATGACCGTGTTCAAAAGACAATTCTGGCCTTCGCAGAACAAGGTCTCAATGCAGTTCTGTACTACGAGAACAAGAACTTCGCTCGAAACGTCTCTATCGTGCCCACATCTGCGGTCACAGGAGAAGGCGTGCCAGACATGATCATGTTGCTGGTGAATCTGACACAGCAGCGCATGAGTGATCGCTTGATGTACCTCTCCGAGTTGGAGTGTACCGTCCTTGAAGTCAAAGTCATCGAAGGTCTTGGGACGACTATCGATGTCGTCCTGTCCAATGGTATTCTTCGTGAAGGAGATAAGATCGTGGTGTGCGGTCTCAACGGACCTATTGTGACCCAAGTCCGCGCTCTGTTAACTCCGCAACCTCTCAGGGAGCTACGAATAAAGGTAAGTCGCACATCAACGTCATCATGGGTTCGGATCCGTTTAATATATGCGCGTTAGTCGGTATATGTTCACCACAAAGAAGTCAAGGCTGCCTTGGGGGTGAAGATCGTCGCCCCAGATCTTGAGAAGGCAATCGCTGGTTCGAGGCTTCTAGTAGTAGGACCAGAAGACGACGAAGATGACATGCGGGAGGAGGTCATGTCAGATCTCACAACTCTTCTCAATTCCATCGACAAGTCAGGTCGCGGTGTTTGCGTACAGGCCAGCACACTCGGGTCTCTGGAGGCTTTGCTCGACTTTCTGAAATCAAGTAAAATACCGGTATCCGGTATCAACATTGGGCCTGTGCACAAGAAGGATGTTATGCGAGCCGGCACAATGTTGGAGAAAGCTCGCGAGCTAGCATGCATCCTTTGTTTCGATGTCACTGTTGATAAGGATGCAGAGCGCATGGCTGAGGAGATGGGTATCCGTTTGTTCAAAGGTGCGCGTCGCATGATGGTTTGGGTATATGTGCTGATTACTGTCATAGCCGATATCATCTATCACCTGTTCGACGCGTTCACTGCATATAATGCCGAGATACAGGAGGCCAAGCGGAGAGATGCCGCTCCCATAGCGGTTTGGCCTTGTCGATTGAAGATCATTGCGTGCTTCTGTAAACGGGACCCGATCATCTTGGGCGTTGATATCTTGGACGGCACCTTGCGGATAGGAACGCCACTATGTGTGATCAAGACAGACCCAGTGACTGGAGCTAAGGAAATCATAGAATTGGGAAAAATGTAAGCCGTTTATTATGCAACACAATCGACCTAACAATGCCTTCGAAGCACATCTTTGGAGATCAATCACAAGTCTATGGAAGTAAGGAGAAATTGATCATCAGTGTTGCAATACCAACAACTCCTTCGTTTCGTTTTAGATTGTAAAGAAATCGCAAGCTGGCGGTGGTGTCGCGGTCAAGATTGAGCACGCTGTCTATCAATCAGCCAAGATGTTTGGGCGACATTTTGACGATAAAGACGAACTTTACAGTCGTGTAACGCGCCAGAGTATTGATGTTTTAAAGGTTTGTCATCTTCATGTTCCATCTCTTTCATTTGTTCTCACCCTTTTTCAAGACTTCTTTCAAAGCTGACGTGACCACTGAAGAATGGCTCCTGATTAAAGCCCTGAAGCCAGTTCGTAAAATTTGAACTTACCTTCAAATGCGTGATCTAATGAATTCTAATCTAGCGACTGAATATCCAATGAGATCTCTCGCCTTACTTGCATTGACTTGGGCCTTGACCGCTCTCAATCTCCGGCTGCGACTCCTGACAGTATATTTGTTTTGAACAAGCTATCTGCATCATGTTGTTTTTGTATGGAAGATCAATCCTCACCCATTGACCAGAATGCGTTTGTACGACACCGTTCTCCGCTTCAAGATCCATCTCTCGTCGGTGTGATGCGATGAATGTATGGAATTTCATACGGTAGTGGTCGCCCTATGATGGTCTTCATCACTCTCTGTCGCAGGCTGACTAGGCCGGTTTGAATCTTGATTTCTCCACGGCGACATTTTATGGCGAATGCATGTAGCATCCTAATTGAACAGCTATGCATGAAAGCCGGCGAAGAAACGGAGACCGACGCTTTGAATTCAGAGTCCTCAACCAGGTCAACATAGAATTTTGAAAGAAAGGTATGTAAAATATTGTGAAAAGATGCACATTATTTTACAGAGTCCGGTGGTATGCTACAGACGTATACGTATTCTCCGGTCTCTTGAGTCCCACAACAACGCTGAATTCGGTTCATCAGATATCCAAGAGGAATGATTTCGTCTATCGCCATTTGATACACCTGCTCTTATCGACTCGACTCGATTCGATTTCTGATGGTTTGTCGCACTGAGGGCGTTTGTCGACTCTATGCACAGCCTTCGAAGATCTGATGACCGCGGCAAAAGTCTTCACGGAGCGAACCCAACGGAAAATATGACTTACCTGACCAAGTACTGCATGGAAAGGACCTGAAGGCCGGCGAGAATACTCTTGGATATCGTTATCATAACGAGCGTAGGCGCTTGTTTTTTTTTCTTTGCAAGGGCTAGATAAAATAAAAAATATTGCCGGTACGCCAGATCATTGTAGCCATCGGAGTTTCTTCTTGTTGGTCAGTACGGAACTATCTCCTCTCTCTTCTTTTATTGATACCTTTATTTTATTCACTGCCTAGGACACGAGATCAGCTTGGATAAGAGACATACGGCGACGACGTGAGCTGTGTTGATGATCCAGCTGCGTGTGGACACCCTCACTTTCATCATTTTGCTTGAACTAAGCGATCTAGACAAGATGCCTTATCTCATCGGTACGTACGATCCTAAAATCCATTGTCGATAAGAATTTTATATAGCCGTCATGTGCGAGTCCCTTCGACTCTTTTGCTCTTCTGCCATGCGTTGAAGATGCCTATTAAGGATGCTCCACGTACCTGGTGTCCTCCCCACACACCATAATGCTTCACTCAGCCTAATGCCTGGAAACTGGCATGTGTGCATGCATGATGATTGTACGTGTCTCTGCGGATCCACGAATATACCTCTCAATCTCCAATATGGAACTCAAGGACGAGTGTTGGATCAGCAATATGTCCGACTCGCCATAACATCTGTAGTCCAGAGGTTCGACCTGGTCATATCGCTTGCGCCTCAAGCAAACAATCAACACCAAACCCGACGATTTCTACCCGAGCCATGAACTGACAGGGAACTCCTGGTTTAGCCGGTCCTTGCTCCTCCAGTCCGTGAATGGTGGTGCAGGACTCAGACGACAGGAATTTTCGCGCTTCTTGTCCGTGATGATAAACCCAAGGCTTCACTAGATGTCCTTCAGGTTCAAACAACGGTGTTTCCGAGGCCGACTTGTGAGCAAGGCGCTGCGTATAGTGTATTACTTGATGACCGCATCTTACAATATCTAGACCCATTACACGATCACCGCTCGACTCTGTATCGACTCTGCCACGAAGCCATTCCGACCGATGATTCAGTAATCATAGTACCCGCTTCATTCGAAGGTGCGTCCATAAGATCGTCGAAATCACCGAGTGCGAAAATGATCAACGATCGAACACGCAAACCGGCGTATTTGTCGCCTGGTTGAGCAGCAGCGTGCTTGCAGGCGTTCAGCCCAGCGTGTTCGACGGAGGCAGTTACGATTGGATCCAGACGTTCTAACCTCCCTCCATTTTGATGGTCGACTTTCTCGCGAAACGCGGTGGCGGGCATCTTATCGGACCGAGATGTTCTTTAATACGCTTGACGCTTTTGGCAAGGCTAGTAACAAGGATATGAATTTTGACGTACAAGACTGTTTTTTGTGTTCAGACAGCATTATCAGACATCGGATTGAAATTGAAAAATTCTGATGGTAGAAGTGCTCGGGCGACTGCTATACGCTTGTTCGATGCCCCGATACTGCGCTTGGCGGTGTTATCGAGAACAGGCAATTGATGGCTGCGGGAGCCACTGTCACGCGTCATATAGAATCAAACTACACCTTACGAGCTGGCGATCACTTGGCTATTAGGGTTCCTATGTTTTATATTGGAAATAGCTCGCTGACAGTAGTGCATACTCCAGTTTTCCCAAAAGTCCACCAAGCGACATATGCAGAGCTCATACACTTTAGGCAATCTTCCAAAAAAGTACACCCTTCACACTACTGCTGACCTGTGCAAATTAATAGACTCACCTGTTCAACCAGATCGCCATTTCTGCAACAACCGTATCCCATTGCCGGGTAGTACTCATATCAGGGTCGAGGCAATCCTGTCAGGATATGTCGAGCTTGCGCTGCGGGCATCTTTACGCGACCTGTCCATTGAATCCGAAATGTTCGGGACCGGCTCCGCGCTCGCCATCCTTCAAGTCATCTCATCCAACTTTAAGGTCGAGACTCGAGACAAGAGAATCAGTGTCCTTGATATTCTTGAGGTAGAAAGTGATATTCTCCTTCTTTTCACGACGGACCTGTTGCTTTCCAAGTCTGTCTGCTAGTATCGGATTTCTTACTCGGCTCTTTGGAGTTCCGAGCACGTTATTTGATATGCTCGCCGTCTCCAGTCGCGCGGAGCCTTTCTTCGGCGTCGAGTCCACATACCGCGCAAGCCTGCAGGCTGCATACAGATTAGTCTGGTGCCGCAGGGGCTATATACCCGCTCGCGGAGTCCACCATAAAGATGGCCATGTTCTGCGCCGGATCCGGGTTGGCGTCCATGCGGAGTTTCTTTGAAACGCGATGCAGGGGCAAGTTGGCCGCGATATGAAAAAAAAAAGATGCGTTCTTTGGGTGTCAGTGCGGCATCCTCGAGACATCTGATGACTCGCTCGATTGTGTACATGTTCAGAGGTGAGTACTGGTGAGTGTCAAGAAACACGCGTGGTATATCTCCTACATGGGATTTTTTTTAAAGCCGTATAAAGAATGGCCGCACAGATGTGCAGGAGACATTCAAGAATGACGCCAAGGTCATAAGGGTCACTTGTCCATGGTGATGACTCTCGAAAATTTGTTGGGCCACGGAAATGGTTGTTCAAATCTCGAGTGCGAGGTACGCCATACGTTGCGATGACGCTCTGGTGTCTTATATATGTCTATTGTGTGTGTCCATGTTATGCATCATTGTTCATAAGCATATGCAAAGTCTTGCAATCGTTTGGTTGACCAAGGATCGGGTATGGGTGCTGCTCGATTGGCTCTACCGGTCTCGACGGGCGCCGTTGCCGATGCTGACAACTACGCTCACCTATGGTTCCTCGGCGTTGACACCGAGATTAATGCTGGTGGTTTGTATTTTGTCTGCACAAGTATGCGGGAGATCGCATCGCTTGGCGGATTTGAGTTTTTCGGTCCGTACGTCACGTATAGCCGGCAGTAGCCGACCGGAGGTAGCTGCACCGGACGTCGCGGAGAAGGAAAAAGCCCGAGTCGACAAGATTGTCGGTGCGTCTGCCCAACGAGTGTCTTCTGTTGGCACGTTGGCGCCGCTTGAGGTCAGCACTGGACACTCGTTTGCCTCGCATGTTCCTCGCGACTGTCCGGTACATGGCATATGCGAATCCGAGGCGCCCAGACCTCACTGCGGTTATCTGCCGTCTTCGTGCAACTGACTTGACAGGCAATCTGAGCCGAGATATTTAAGGACATCACTAGTTGGTGCTCCGACTTCATCCAGAGCACACCATGACGACCCCGATACCCCAGCCGCCTGCAATCCCGTTTTTAGGAAACCTCACGACTATTGAGAAGGAAGTTCCCTTGCGATCCTTCGAACTGCTGGCAAAGCAGTATGGCGATATCTATCGATTGAACGTTCTCGGTGAGAACCATACTATCGATATCCTGGTTCTTGCCCATCATAAGAGCTCACTCTGTTTCAGGAAGAGAGATCGTGGTCGTGACCAGCTATAAGCTCGTTAACGAGGTTTCAGATGAGAAGAGGTTCCACAAATCTATTTCCGCCCCCCTTCGTGAAGTGCGAAATCTAGTGGGAGACGGGTTATTCACTGTGCGTATCATTTCGACACATCGCAGTTTCCAAATTGACGACAGACGACAAGGCATTCCAAGGAGAGCCCAACTGGGCCATTGCTCGTACGCATTCATTCTTATATCCTTCTATAAACCCTTGCGATCTATATTCTAGATCGCCTGCTTATGCCCGCATTTGGAGCGGCTTCCATTCGGGGCATGTACGACGATATGGTGGACATCGCATCGCAGTTGTTGCTGAAATGGGAGAGGTCAGTCTTCTTCTGATAGAGAAGAGTGTGGATCTCATCTATCTTTGGCAGATTTGGTCCGAATCAATCAATTGACCCCGCGGAAGATTTCACGCGTTTAGCTTTGGATACCATCTGCCTCACTTCCATGTCGTATCGGTACGCTCACTATCATGCCTCCATGACATTGATTCTGATGTGACTTGCAAGTTTGAACTCCTTTTACACGGCGAGTAGTATTCTTCAGCCCTTTGATACGACTCCTCTCATCATTTCTACATCATTGGCCCTTGGCATACACAGGATGATGTTCCAAGCTTCGCTAAATCCATGTTCAGCTTCCTCAAGGAATCGAACATGCGTGCCAATCGCCCTTCGTTGATCCAGGCGATTATGTCAGGTACCAACGCGAAGTACCAAGAGGACATTGACGCTATGACAGGGCTTGCGGACCAAAGTAAACCATCTACGCTCCTTCTTAAAAACAATAAATGCTAAACTCAGCACGTTCGTAGTTGTGGCGGAGCGCAAGGCGAATCCGATAGACAAGAATGATCTGTTAAATAAAATGTTGCTTGGTAGGGATGCCAAAACGGGCGAAGGGCTGTCGGATAAAGCCATCACAAATAACGTGAGTCGAGTGCTGGTCTGCTGTGCTGAAAAACTTGAACAATTTTATCCAGTTGTTAACCTTCCTCATCGCTGGTGAGATTCTTGGCATTCTTCCCATCCTCACTACTTTCCTAATCATCTTTTCTAGGGCACGAGACAACTTCGGGTCTGTTTGCTAAAGCTCAACTAAGAAAGAATCACACTGAAAGCATACTCAGGAACCCTCACGTTCATCTGTTACTACTTACTCAAAAACCCCGAATGTATGCGAAAGCTCCGCGAAGAGGTGGATGACGTGTTGGGCGATCAGCCCGTCCAACTGGGCGACCTCAGCAAATTGCCGTACCTCGTTGGTGAGCAGCTATTGCTTCCGCACAATATTTTGTCACGCTGACAATGGCGGACGCCACTGGACCAATACATTGCCGTTATTGTCTTTGCAGCCGTTATGCGTGAGACATTGCGCCTTGTGCCGCCCGCAACGATCCGCACCATGACACCGAACGAAGATACGACACTGGGTGACGGAGCATACGCCGTCAAAGCGGGTGTCAGTATCGCTATCCACACTGCATGGGCACAGAAGGACCCTGCGGTATGGGGAGACGATGGGGATGATTTCAGGCCTGAAAGGAACCTTGATGGGAAGTTTGAGGCTCTTCCGGTCAGGAACTTTTCGATCCGCTTTGCCTACGAAGATCTCATACGTTTTCTTCACAGCCAAATGCCTGGCAACCGTTCGGTTTCGGTATGCGCGCCTGCATCGTGGGTCTTTCTCTTTGCATTTTTTAATACAGTTTTTCAAAACTGTGGAGCTGACTGACATTACCTTAGGGCCGTGCCTTTGCTTGGCAAGAGATACTTATCCTCATGGCGAGCATCGTCCAGAAGTTCGATCTCGTCATGGATGACCCCTCCTATGATTTGCGACTGAAGCAAGCGCTCACCATCAAACCAGATGGATTCTATATCCGCGCCATTCCCCGCGCCGGGAAACATGCCTTGGTTGCTCCACGCTCGTCTACTTTGTTGTCGCATGGTACCACTGTTCCAAAGCCTGTGTCGGTCTCCAGCGATGGCGCGCAGAAGCAGCCATTGTATGTGTTATACGGGTCAAATACGGGTACCGCAGAGTCATTCGCGCAAAGGATCGCCAGCGAAGCCCCTACGCATGGTATTTGGACATACTGTCACTCATCTGTCAACTAATCTAACGAGTGAGTTCAGGTTTCAAGGCTACTTTGGGCACCCTTGACTCGGCCACTGGGCACATTCCTACCGATGGTCCCGTTATAATAGTAACTGCATCTTTCGAGGGTATATCTATAATTCAATCTAGTCTACAGGGATACGTACTCATTCTTCACAGGGCAACCTGCGGACAATGCTGCTCACTTCGTGGAATGGCTCACAAGCACCGAAGGCAACGAGCTTGCTAACGTTAAGTTCGGCATCTTCGGTTGCGGCAACTCAGACTGGGTGCAGACGTACCAGCGCATCCCGACGCTTGTCGACGACCTTTTCGAGAAGCGTGGCGGACACCGCTTGATTGAGCGCGGCGTCGGCGATGCGGGCGCTGGTGACTTCTTCGAAGCTTTCGATGAATGGGAGGCCGGGCTATGGCCAATTCTGGCGAGCGAGTACCAAACAACGCAATCAAAGTCTGTTGCAGGACTGCAGATCAAGACCATCGATGAGGGTACTGCCCGCGCCACGGCTCTGCGTCAGCCAGATGCTGCACTCGGCACTGTCGTTGAGAATAGATTGTTGACTTCTGCTGCTGCTCCTGCTAAGCGGCATATAGGTAAATACAATTGCGCTCCCATAATTTTCTTCTGTTGACAATGACCCCTCTAGAATTCAAGTTGCCTGAGGGTGCAACGTACGGAGCGGGCGACTACTTGGCCATGTAAGTGGAAATTCTCTATCTGAGCTTCAAATGGTAATAAATATATGTCATGCAGCTTGCCAATCAATCCCATACGTGACGTTCGTCGTGCAATCGCTCGGTTTGGTCTTTCCGCAGAGCAGGAGGTCAGTGTTGTCTACACCTGCGTCGATGCGTACTGACCGGCCCTGCCCAGATTGTCATCACATCTGCAGGACCCACGCCTCTTCCAGTCGATAAGCCAACGAGCATCTTTACTATTCTCTCTGGATATGTCGAGCTGTCGCAGCCTGCTACCTCGCGTGACCTCCGTGTCCTCATTGGAGCTACGGAGTCGGAACCGACCTTAGCTAAGCTCAAGGAACTCACTTCCAGCTACCAAACCAAAGTGCTTGAGAAGCGGCTCAGCATCCTAGACATCCTGGAAGCCCATCCTGATATCGAGCTGCCTTTCAGCACCTTCTTGCACATCTTGCCATCCATGCGCATTCGGCAGTACTCCATCTCCTCCTCGCCGCTTTGGCACCCAGACCGCGTAACACTGACGATCAGCGTCCTTGATGCGCCTGCAATGTCTGGCCGAACGGAGCCGTTCTTAGGAGTCGCGTCGACATATTTGGCGGATCTCAAGCCTGGAGATCGAGTGCAATTGAGCGTGCGCGCGTCGGCTGCGGCGTTCCACCCTCCCGCAGACCCGACAGTCCCTATGGTTATGTTCTGCGCAGGCTCGGGTCTGGCTCCTATGCGCGGATTCATTCAAGAGCGAGCGGCACAGAAGCAGTCTGGTCGCGATGTCGGCTCCATCTTGCTGTTCTTCGGGTGCCGAAACCCGAGCGACGATTACTTGTATTCTGACTCAGATCTCGCAGACTGGGTGAAACTCGGCGTTGTGGACGTGCGTCCTGCGTTCTCGAGGGCGTCGGACCAGTCACTTGGCTGCAAGTACATCCAAGAGTGAGCCTCCGCAACGAGTCTGATCTTTTTAAGTTAGTTGATCATAATTCTTTACAGCCGGATCTGGCATGATCGCGCAGATATCTCCGAAGCCTTCAAGAAGGACTCCAAGGTATGTGTAGGACATACGCCAGCTTCGCTCTCTGAACTCACTTTGTTGCAGTTCTTTACTTGTGGTTCTGGGAAAATCGCGGTCGCAGTCAAAGAGAAACTCATAGAGATCATCAAAGATGGAGGAAAGACGGCGGAGGAAGCGGTGGAGACATTCGAGAGAATTTCCAAGGGTAGATATGCTACTGATATATTCGAGTAAACGCCCTTAGAGCCCGTGTGGGAGTCCAGATGTTTTCTTGTACGATCCGATGTTACATTTTGACCCACAATATACCTCTCGATCGCGTCGCGTCCAGATACATGATCCTCCTTTCCCGTCACGTGTAGACGCGTCTACTATGTCTGTCTACGTATGTTTTCTCGAAACAAAACTCCGAAGCCTCTCACGCAGACAATCTGTATGGCCATATTAGAGGAATCACCAGAATCCACGTCAAGCGATCAGCAATCTCTTCTCCAAACGCTTTGCATTCCTGCTGAATACGCCCGGTTCGGGGCACTTGGGGACAACGAGATATATGACCGGTTAGATCAATGGAAAACGAATGCTCTGTCGGCGCTCTCTACTCTCTGCGAACAATTGAAGCTCAATAATGCTCTTGGTACGGAGCAGCAGGCTGACATCGCATTCAGCACTGCTTCATTTACGGGAGAAGTTGGGGAATGGTCTACTGAGCAGATGCATGACATCTCAGTCGGTGAGTTCTCCCTTCCCTTTCAAAATTAATTGACTCGAGCTTTTGAAACCGCACAGATATTCTAGAGCTTCTCGGAGAACCTGACATCCATGTATTAGAGCGAACACTGAATCACCACATCAAATCCCTCTTTCGTGCAAACCCCCATCCTTCACTGAATGCTAGTACAGGCCGTAAAATATCACGACAAGCTGGTGGCCCTATGGCTGCCCAGGATATATATGAGGATCAGCTATGGAAACGAAGTCCAGGAGTTGGAAATGCTTTATCATGGTGTGTGCAGCACATTCAGGTATGTATCATTCCACAATATAACTCTCTCCGCCGCGCCTGATCTCCCTTGTTGACGATGATGAGGTAGACTGAGATGTATGAACGACTTTGGGGTCTGGCCGTGCCGCCCATCATGGTCCTGCTCGACGATTACGAGGTCAAATACAAGATCGAGGGCATACATGTCGTCGAAGCATTACTTGAAAACGCGCCCCCAGATCTTCTCAAACGCACAGGTATCTCTGAACTACTGTTCTCTGTAAGTGCCGTTCTCTCGCTTTACAACAACATCGCAATCTGACCTAACGCTAGTCTTTGCACCGCGCACTGACGTTCTTACATTCTCCTTATACTCCGACCCTTTTGCGCTCAACAGTACCCGTCGTCGTGAATCTTGTGCAACGTACTAATTCTGGACCTGCGGAACGTTTTTCTCGATTATGTTCGCTGCTTGGGGACGGCATCATAGGCAGCGTGTGGATGTACGGGCACCACGATCCAGACGCAATTGAAGCAAGTGTAGAAGTCTTACCGATCATCATACGAGCACTAGACGTCGGGTCGGTGAGATATCTCAAAGTGAGTGGCTTTCTCCCTCAAGCCCACTGAAGCGGCCGGAGACTCGCTGACCATAGGAGGTCATAGGCGCTGATACCACAACTAACACACCCATTGCATCCGAACCCCGGCAAACCGCCCGAATCGTCCTTGCAAATGACGTCCCTCCGAGCACTGATATTTGTTATTCAAACATGTGCACCGAGGATGCACAGATGGAAAGAGACCATCCTAGAGGCGAGCGCCAAATGTTGGGTTGCAAATGCAGACTTAGGGCTGCATGGGAAAGGTATATCTATTCCGCGGAGAACATGCATCTCAGACAACTCAATTGTTCGCATCGTCACCACAGATGTCGTGGATTTGAACAAAACCCTTCGGAAAGTGTGTGCAGAGCTTGCGAAGGCATGTCCATCCGTTGTCAAAGTATTTGTAACTTCGCTCGTTACCGATCTTGAGGGCTAACCCGATTCTTAGGACTACCAGACACTTATGACAATTGACCCACAAATGTTCAAAGGCCTCGTCGCCGACCTCTAAAACCTCGCTTTACAGAAAACTGCATTGCCTTTCCCATACATCTGCAGTTGCCTTATGAGCAATGGCCGAGTCCTATTTTTGACCTTCAAGCCTTGTCTGGCATACGCTCAGATTGACGGCCTTTATGGGACGTGTCCTCTACTTCTGATAATCATATCTTGTCTGCACAGAAAGGCTGATATCTATTGGCGCAGAAGATACGGTTCCGTATGTTTGTGAGGTTTTGTTGTTACTATCAAGGGTAGTAGCATCGTTGTACGTTCTCTGACCATGAAGTGCATATATACGGCCAACCATGTGTTACAATATACCGCAACCAAACCTTGATTCACATAAGCGCTCCAGAGTGCGATATTGGTGTCAAATCTGACATTATTCGAAACTGTCACACTCGGGAGTTACGGTTTGCCACAAGACCATCTTGACCTGCCCTTAATTCATCTAGCATTGTTAGGTCACTACTGCTGCGTCACTAACGCCGTCGACTTACTCTCCTCAGTGTCATCACTCGGACAACTTTACCCAAGTTGAAATCTCTCCATTCAAATTGTATTGTCCGGGAGTAGATGGGAATAGATGGGTCAACGTCACCAAGTATTCGTTGTGGCACAAGTCATACCCAAAGGCACGCCTGCTAACTCTCCCAGTCAAGGATATCAATGTATAGTGGCGCTGCATCACCAATGGTGTTACGGGCGCCTGCCATTGCTTGCTACTCGTCGCTTCCTAACACTCCTGAGAATTCCTGAAAATGCGGAGATCGTTCGTTGGGAGCTTGACGAAATTCGAGCCGATTGGGAGTCACTAGACGACAATGAGAATCCGTGTCCATATATCGCATCTTTACTCGTGTCGTGCTGGTCGGCATCCTTGGAGCCGCAGAAAACCTATGCCACTGGGACGAGCTGCCATTTGTTGTCACCATGCATGGGTAGTGGGGATGGAGGTGAGATAGTGCAATCTATTACCGGATATCAGATTGCTCATCGTGTTGTAGACAACAATGACGGGATCACTGTCATCGACATTACAGATTGTCAATATCCTGCTTACTGCTTTGTATCTGTGGGTTCCATGGAATCAAGGGTTCGCGTCCCTTCATGGAAGCCGTTGACGGCCGAACGGTACTGCCGCGCGTACTATCCACGTCCTGATCCAGAAACTCTCGACCAGGATGATGAGGCTCGACGCCTTGAGGAGGATGTTGTTTCTATCATTGCATCGTTCGATAATGAGACTGTGCTTGATTACAGCGTGCTCGCGGATACCTGGCCTACGGAATATAGGGTGAAAGTATCGTCTGCTTCTCCCGCACATGAGGCACCCACACTTTTTCCTAGCCTTGTTGAGATGTCTATCGAGCCTTCCATCGCTTCCATCATACAAGGCGGGGACACCTCATTGATGCGGAGCATCATGGCGCAGCCTGACAAACGCCCGATTGTCAGGTCCAAACTCCAGGAGCTGTCCCCTTTCCCCGACGAGGCAATGCCCTTATTACTCGACCTCCTCGAATTAGAGCTTGAACTGAATCCCAAGCTCCTCGATCTGACGTCTCTGTCTTTACAGACAGCCCAAATTCTTCGACTTCTCACTTCGTTTGAGTCCATCGAAGTTCTCGATCTGTCTCACAACCACTTGGTCGATATCGAGACGGTCGAACAGATCCTTCTCAAGCCTTTAAGACGTATTGTCCTTCTTGGCTGCTCATCTTTCGACGACGAAGACGTAGCTTCGCTTCTTTTAGAGAACCCTGAACTCTTCAAGTCCCTTGACGCGTTCATTCATCCGTATTTCTTTTCACCACACCCGGATGCTCCAAGCGTTTTTGCTATTGCTTCTATGGACATGAGCCGCACCCCGTATTGGGTCTCCGTCCCGTATATCAGTCCTTCCCGTGTTGTTCAAACCTTGATCGACATAATCACAGCACTGTTGGAAGACAATCTGATCCTGCGCCATAGTTTCGCGGTGGCAGCTGGTATCTCGGGCTGGCGCGGGGATGGAGAGTCCTGGGACAAACGGAGCGTTGTCACTGTCCCATCGGTTCGACATTGCCCCAAGGAAGGTTGGGCATTTTTCATTTCAGTCGACAAACTTGCCTCTACGATTTTTAACTCTGGGTGGGCTTTTGTTGACTTGTCAGAGTCTGTGACAGTCAGTTCCGATCTGGACGGTCCAAGCATTGTGGGAGTGGACTCACAGCCTGCGGAGTCTACACAAGAATCAAAAAGCGCCCCTTCCTCTGCTTACACTGTGTATGGCTTGCGAGAGTTTCTGAAGAGATTCTCGATCGGACGTGTTCCGGCCCCGGAGGATAATATTCAGCGCCTAGAGCAGTTGATGATTGATGCAGATGCTGTATTTAGAACTCAACAGGCGGAAGCGTTGAGGCCAACACTGCCCCCACCGATGTTTGATATTCAACAGGCTCTTTTCCAACAACTGCAGGCTGTCTTAGAGCAGGCGCACAAAGACGGGATATTCAAACAGATGACGAGTGAGAATGTTGCTGGATTCATAAGGATGGATGATCCTCGAGTTTCTCTCTTGTGATACTAGCGGGGATTCCAATGTACTAATGTAGAAGAAACATGTGCCACGAATAGTATACTGTAAGTTAGCCTTCAAAGCTTCACGCCGCAAAGATCGAAGAGTCCTTGATTTCGTGAGCATTGAAATTACTTGAGTCAACCTCTGATCTGTGAGTCAAGCAGAAGATTGTTCACCAGCCAGCCAGTGATTCGAATGTGTTGAAATCATTGCAGCCTATAAGGCTACCAAGCTTTGTATGGCGCCTGTTATCGAGATGGCGTTATTTGGCATTGTTTAGATCGACGCGTTGGTCACGATGCAAACGACGTTCAGCTCTTTGCCGACAACGTGTTCTCAGTTCTTCTTTCGTTCACGTCCCCCACCCAATCCTTCTCTTCGTCGCCGACAGTGCTGCCCATGGCTCCCAAATGCGAGCCATTGTGTCGATTTGGCGATAGGTACGCCGTGTCGATTTCATTTTAGGAACGACGTAATCACACGGTCCTCGCGTCTCCTTCGGGCGGCTCTTCAACACAGACTCTTCTTCACTACATTTCCCCACCCCCCACCAAAGGAGGATTCTTTAAACGAGGCTGAAGTACCTTTAGGTGCACCCAAGATCCGCGGTACCTCTAGGAGCGGCCTTGTAGCGTCCCCTGACGAAGATGCTAAATACTACTACTTCACCATCGACGATCAGCTCGTCTACATGTCATTCTTCCAGGATTGGGGACCTCTGAACATTGCTATGGTCTATAAAGCATGCATATACATCCACTCTCTGCTTGCAGTGCGTTATGTCTCTGGTTCGGTTCATTTTCGAGTTTCTCACGTGCAATATTAACTGCGCAGGATGAAGAGTTGTCATCTTATCGGCTGGTGCTTTACACATCCGATGTCCCTCAGAGGAAAGCAAATGCAGCCCTCCTTATTGCTCTCTTCTCTGTACGTCTCCCTGTTGTCCGCGCTATTCACCAGCATGAACCATGGATCTTCACATGTTGATTAGTTGATTGTGCAACAACGTGCGCCATGGGATGCTTTTCAACCCATAGCCGAACTGGAGTTCATGCCTTTTCGCGACGCTGGCCGCGGACGCTCAGACTTCAATCTTAATATCCAAGACTGTCTGTGGGGCATTTACAAGGCAATGCAGAACGGACTCTGTGACTTGAATGAGTTCGACGTCAATGACTACGAATTCTATGAAAAGGTTGAGAATGGAGACTGGAACTGGATAACTCCCAACTTCATCGCATTCGCATCTCCCGTTGATCCTGTTTGGCTAAAGGGCCACAAGGATAAGGAGCACAGCAAATTGGACGCGCCACCCTCTTCACCGGTTCGGCAAGCTGCGTCGAAATCTTTGGCCCTTCAACGAAAGCTTCCTACCCCTTTCGTTAACTGTTTGGAATATTTCGAGCAGAAGAATATCAAGCTCGTCGTACGGCTTAATAATGAACTCTATGATCGCAATACCTTTATGGAGCGGGGCATCAACCATCTAGAACTCTATTTTGACGATGGAACTAATCCGACGGACGAGATCGTTAGGCGGTTCATTGATGTATCCGATGAAGTCGTTCAAGCAGGCGGGGTGGTAGCTGTCCATGTAAGTGTGATGTGTGCTACATGTCTTCGCGCTGAGGCAGAATTTTGTAGTGCAAAGCGGGTTTAGGTCGTACAGGTACATTAATCGGCGCCTATCTCATATGGAAATATGGATTCACAGCAAGCGAGGCCATCGCTTTCATGCGCATAGTCCGACCTGGTTGTGTTGTAGGTCCACAGCAGCAGTATATGTACTGCAAACAGCTTGAATGGTCGAAGTGGGCCGCAATCGATGAGATGCGCAAAACTCAAGTGTCTGCTGCCCTCGCATCGGCCACAATTGTCGCACCTGCGACACCCCCAGCGGAAACCGACGAGAACATCCCAATGGATGCTGTTTCGACAAACGCGATCACCACCCCCTCAACTCCTCCACCCATCCTGCCACCTGTCACTCCAAGTAAGCACGTTGCTGCTGCCGCGGCCAAGGCCAAATCGATTGTCCCCCCAGGTCAACCGCGCAAAACGCCGAACGCCAAACGCCTTGCCGTTGATTCCTCTGACGAAGAGGCAGACGATGCATTACCAGCCCTTGGAGCTGCACCCCCTCTTCGCCAGAAATTACGCTCGCCTACAAAAGGGGTCGCGCATATTACTGCCTCCGAGCAGCGTCCAGCGAGAGTGACGCGCTCAACAGCAGGAACTCTTGCATCACGTAGACCAGGAACGGCCCTTAGCGCTATCTCTACGAAGGCGAATGTGAGTGGTCTAACGTCCAACAAGATCCCGCGTCTCGCGAATGGCAACATTGGCCGAAACGCGACATCGTCCAATGGCACCTCCATTACAAAGTTGCCTCCAGTAGCGGTTGCCCCACCCGTCCGTCGCTCACAGCGTGCACCCTCCCCAACACCATCACGGTTGCCTACCCTGGTGCCATCCAAGAGACCACATCACAACTCGGTGAGCTCGCTTGGAGAAGTTGTCAGAGCTACGACACTCAAGGTAGCGCAGGCTACCACGGCGACGAATGAATGGATGAAGAACAATGCCAATGCGGTGGTGAAACCAGGAAACAAGAGTGAGCGCCCTGGCTTGAGGAGCGTTAGACGGCGGAGAAGTAGCTTCAGCGCAGCAGATGTGGTTGCATGACGGTCTTTTCACAAGAGCCTCTTGTCTTGTGCCACTCCGCACATCTTCATTGATTGGCAAATCTCACCCTCATTTTCTTGTATCTTCGCTTGGAATGGTTTCTTGATTAGCTATTCGTTGTCGATATTGTTTTCACCCATCTGCAGCACCTTCATCTCCCCTGTCCCAATTTCACCACAACCATAACCACATCCGACGTCTTTGATACCTTGCATGTTCCCATCCCACAATCCATCGCCCCTTTCCACCATCGCTAATCCCCCTCTGTTTTGTCCACGCAAGCACTGGATGGCCCCTGCACGCTGTATATGAACCTCCCCACGCTCTCTACGGTTCACGATTGTATCCGCGATACTTATGTTTTGGATTCGATTCTATTCATATATCTGCGCTCCGAATTTTGTATAAATATAAGCTATCCCTGCAATGTCTTCGACTTCAGACCTTTTCGCCATTACATTTTTTGAAATCTAGTTGCACAGTACAAGACAACACATACTTCGGGAGAACATCAAGCACTCGATATGAGTGTCATAACACGGCGTCCTTCGCCGAGTACTTGTGTACACATTCGAAGAACCACTTGAGATCCTCCGGATCAACTCCTGGTGTGATCCCATGCCCCAAGTTCGCAATCCATGCCTTGGGAGCATTAATGCCTTCCCCCTTGAATTCCTTGCACATCCGCTTCACCTCTCGCTCAATTGCTGCCCGACCCGCATATAACACATTGGGATCAAGGTTACCCTGGAGCGCGATGGGTGTGGCTTGTACGGCACGACGAGCATGCGAAGGCTCGACGCACCAATCGATGCCGAGGACGTCGTATCCAGCAGTAGCACACTCGGCAAGGGATAGATTCGCGCCTTTGGCGAATAATGTGATGGGTACGGCGGCGACGTTGGCGGCTGTAAGGCGGGAGCGGAGGGACGTCGATATGTATTTGAGTGAGGGCAGGGAGAATATCGCGAAATCATGGGGAGAAAGCTCGCCGGCCCACGAGTCGAAAATTTGGAGGAGCTGATGTTCACGATGCATTAGCAACCGAAGAAGATGTGAGGGCTGATGGGAACAAAGGACGAACCTGAGCGCCAGCCTTGACCTGGCCGAAAAGGTAGTCCACGCAAACTTCAGCAATACGCATGAGCAGCGCCTTCGACTCTTCTGGATACTTGAATAACCACGTCTTCGCTTTCTGGAAAGTCTTGCTCCCGCCTCCCTCTATCATGTACGCGAAAAGTGTCCACGGCGCACCACTAAACCCGATCAGCGGAACATGGCCTTCGAGTGCCTTGCGGGTCTGTGTGATCGCAGTGAAAACGTAGCCGAGTTCTTTGTTGACATCAACATTCTCGCGCAGCTTCGCAACGTCCGCGGGCGTGTTCAGAGGATCGGGGAAGTGCGGGCCCGGGTTCATGAGCACTTCCATTCCCATAGCTTGCGGGATGACGAGGATGTCACTGAAGATGATTGCGGCATCTAGAAGACCGGCATATCGACGAATGGGTTGAAGGGTAATTTCGGTTGCGAGGTCTGGTGTACGGCAGATCTCAAAAAATTCATGCTGTGCGCGTACTGCACGAAATTCTGTAAATCAAAAGACACCATCAAGGCATAAGAAACGAGGAATCCCATTGATGCAAAAATACGTACCTGGAAGATATCGTCCTGCTTGTCGCATAACCCATACGGGTGCCCGCTCCGTCTCCTCGCCTGCGGAATAAACAGTCAGTCAGAGAAAAAGCCCTGATGGCATGAGCAAGAACCTCTAGCAGCCCTCAACAGAAGGTCGTTTTTCAAAGGAGGGAAGTCCGTGGTAGACATGATTTTGTGTGGTGACAAAGGTTGTTGCGATCGATTGGGATTTAAATAGAGACCAGCAGTCAGGCCTAGTAGAGCAGACGCTCCTGTGCTGAGCATATATGTCCGGCACTTCCCAAAACTTGGTCAAAAAATACCTGTATAGGACGCAGAGGTTGAAGGTAGGGGACGTTAAACGCAAGCGTGTACGGGCGCTGGAAGTCATTGATGGAGTCTGGCCGTAATCTAATCTGATACCAATAGTTTCCCAAGCTCGATCGCCCACTGCCTGCTGCTCGATTGCTCCTCGTTTCCTACAGCTCGCAAAATTCTCCCTCGATTCCCACCTGACGAATTCGAGGACACGTTGTCCAATCATGTCTATCAAAAATCCTAATCAGCTTGTGAACGAGTGTGTAGCAGCCTCTTGGTGCCCTGTGATCCATTTTCCATGTCGACAAAGGTATTTGATGTGATAGGTTCAAGAAATCTGGCGAGTTCGACCGCCTCCGACGTGAGTTGTTGACCCAGTTTCAGCAATCCGTGCGTATATAAACCGGTGGTCACTCTCTCAGTATTGCTACGTTTCTCAACTGACTCTTCATTAGGAAGGGATGGGGCCTTTCATGGCTCGTGTCGAGGATGTCGCTCAAAAACGCCTCGAGTCTGATTCAAAGTTGCATTACATGTCCCCTGAGGTGGTTCACCGCGAGCTCTTGCAGGAGCTTGACAGGTATTATCAACCGTCATTCTTAAAACCTGCTGTGAACATGCATACCCTGGTAGATATCCCATCATTGAACGTGCCCTCGCAGAGCTGCAGACGTTTTCAGACCCAGCCTTCGCAACTGGCATTCAACAGTCAGTCCAAAAAATCTTGAAGCAAGATAGAAGCGAAGAAACAAATAGTCAGTCCTTCATGTCCTTCCTATCTATTGAAACAAAATGACGATGTACCTTATTAGAGGAGGGTGAGAACAACACGGAGCAGAGGTCCAAGGATGAACAGGCAAGTTCCTCTGCGAATGGGACACAGACTCCCAAGAACATCGCCACCTCAGAATCATCTGTAACACAGCCAATCGAGTCCCAGACTAGTGGCACGACGCCTGCGACTTTAGAACCATCATTCAACATACCTGAGATCAACGGCGCGGTCGAACTCATGCCGGTGTCCCCCGAGCAACCTCCCGAAGAAATGGACACGACTGACTAGAGTTGGACATAGCACTCCATTTTATGTTAATATAGCGCCTTGTGTTTTACGTTCCTTCAAAGTTCTGTGAAGACTCGCGACGAGTCCATTCAGTTTGGAGAAAGTATACTTATTGCAACATGACACGGGTATACCTAAAAAGTATGAACAAATTGCGGTCTATAGTAACGACTCTGATTCTAGCCGAGTCTTCCCACCGATCGCCATACAACACAGTATGCACATGATCTCTATTTTGCTTTGTTTCGTCAAAGACTCTGATGATCCTGCTTAGAGTCTATCGCTGACTACTCGAAGAGAGTAAAGTCCATCGTTGGGTTGAGCGCACTTGGCTTGAAACAGGATGAAGCACTTACCTCTAAGTCCTTTGTGGACCCGGCATCCCGATCCCTTGTAAACTCCCTCGTCGTATCAATTTGGATGGCGATATTGTTTGTCGGCTGAGTCATACGAGTTTGAACGGCTAATACCTAGAAAAAGATATAGGCATACCTTTTTCAAACCCGGCACATCGACTGTGCGCGGGATGCTCTGCAGGCCAGACAAAGACATGTCATCTGGGCTGACTTTCTGACGAATCGATTTTCGTGCATTGAGTGTCGCCAAAAGTGAGTTTGCGTAAACTACGATGAAGGTCAGCTGTTTCAATCATATTAGAAAGTGTGGTGAATACGCACGACGGCCCAGGGCGAAGAAGAAACATATATAAATGAATGTATTAGGGAGAGCAGCAATCTGATGCATCTAGTTCGTCAGAGGCGCGCAACAGGCTCGAAGGGAAAAATATAATTTACACTGGCCAACGAGCAGATGGCATCAATGCTTTGGAAAAAGAAATAATGGGTCGGCATTCAACATACGAGGAACGCAGACCATACCTTGTTAGCAAGCCAGTGTTCACTGTATACAGTATCTATGATCCATAACATTGGCTATCGCAAATGAAACACAACGTGCGCTACTCACCAACTTGTTGATGACACTGTCTGAGCTATTGCAAGAAAAGCATCATAACATCAGCGTCGCCACATAGCCAAGTCGGTGTTGAGTTGACCATACCGTTTGAAACCTGTACGTGATAGATGCAACATTGAAACCAAGGACATTGCGATCACGACGTCACTCGCTGCTGTCGTAGCATTCACGGCCATAGAGAGCCCTTTGAGTGTATCGAGTTGCTCGTATGTCATCATAAACAATCTAATTCGAGTGATCAGCAAAAATGTGGCACCTTCAAACGAGAACAATAATCACGATTTGCAGACATAAACTGCAATACAGATGCAGGATCACATCAGTTCAGCAAAACGCCAAGTAATGTTCGGGCATACCAAGTGTGACACCTTTCCAGGCAAACATCAAGGTCAGCTCATAACCGGGGATGTACCAAGCGTCACCACGTACAAAATTGCGCAAGGACTAGAGCAGCCACCAGGCCAGTAAGCATGATATTCTTGTGGCTCACTATACTATTATGTCAACCAACGAATAGGAGGTGATGGGGACAGATCTTACAGTGATATATTCGGATGGTGAAGAAGCTAGCTGCAGATTAAGCACATAAGGCAATCCGGGGCTCAAGTAAGGGCTTCACCTTTGGACAATAAAAGCAGTAAGGCCATTGAACAGAACTTCAACCTGACCACGCAGATTAGAATGTTATGAAAGAGCAACCGATGAAAGCGTACCAAGAGGCTCCTGTGGTTGACCATGAGTAAGTGTTGATTGTGAAGGTGGTCAAAGCGCACATACCACACCAGCATACCTAGGTATTGAGGATCGGCATAGTGTGTAACCAGATACGTGTAGACTCCAGAGCCAGATTATAACCCGCGGAATGAGCGAGGGATTGCAAAATTCTCACCTGTATGCGATATAAGAATTTGGTGGACGGTGTCGCAAATCCATACAGTTAGGACCTATCAACCATACCTTAGTGAATCGAAATGAAAGAATCAAGCGCGACTTACCAGGCCTTTGAGCCGCCAAGTATCACTCCCGTAATACGTGTGATAGTAGTGCCATGTTTGTAAACAGGTGACTGTCGTGGTCTGAATTTCCAATCCGATCGACTGAGAAAGTAACTAGATACCTCCGTATAATCTGCACGCATGAAGGGTATTCAGCACAACGCCCGTGAGTTGATAATAGTCGCTTACACTGCCGCGACAACGACGCCGATAAACGTGGCGCCCAGCCTACAAACCCTAAAGTTGGCATCCTAACTCAAGATGATCAGAAATTGAACAGACGGACGTAGCGTCAATGGATGGGACTGCTCCAGAGCTTGCCATAGATGGGTGAAAGGGGCGATATGAGGCGGCAGAATCAGCTGCGAGATATAATGTCTCCACCTGCTCAACAAGACACAGTCGACGTGCACGCAGTACTTATACTGGTCCCATGGTCGCCGTGGCTGTAGCGCCCAAGTCTGAAATCGAACGCAGATACTTCTTAGAATTGAAAGACGCGTGCGCCTCCAAGGACGTAGGGCATCTCATCTTCCTGATGGTCATAACGGTGACTTCGCGAAGATGAAGGCGAAAATCTCAGGTAAGCATGCATGTTGTCGCCGTCCCTGCATCCTTCAGCCCAGAAGCTCAAGATATGCTGCGTCATTGGCCAATGAGAGCATATCATCGGAGAATGAGTGGAAGTCACGACACATATGCTTGATCCAATCAAAGGACGTAGGTGAAGAACTGTATGAATTCTTCTGCTGAAGTTCTGGCAGGCTATGCGAATGACAATCGTCATGATTTCCAAAAAGACGTTTTTGAAAGCGACATACGTGGCAATCTCCGCGGGAAAGACTGGTGGCGGCTACATCTGGTTCCAGCGTCCAGTGATATTCCACCAGTCTTATGAGAGTGTGATCCCTGAGAATCCAACAGCTGCCCACAGACGCTCGGGCTTAAGACTTGAACGAATCGTGGAGTAACCCTACTCTCATTGGCTGATATAGGTTGGATCCATGATACTTATCGCATGGCGCCCTAGTAAAGTTGCCCATTGGCTCCATTGTAAAGGCACATTACAAAGACATGATTAAGAGTTGCATACCTAGAACCTTGTATAGTGTGCTATATAGTCGGATTCATGGTATGAAGAACGGTGTTTCAAGAAAGGCCCATCAGTATCTTCCCATGTCTTCACATTGCAGGAGCTACGGAGCAAGGATGGGGAATGACATGTGAAGATGTCATAAGGATATGCTGCTTGCCTTCCCAGTTGGCCTCTGGAACGCCGAGGGTAGACCGGTTAAGGAGGAATTCTGACCTCCACGGAATTCCGAGCATCAAGCAGCTGCGAACCATCGACATCGAATCCGCATTTGGGCGAATAGGGAAAACGGACTTTATGTAATTTAACTCTCACCCAAATGCAGCCGAATGCTTACGATTCAACGCGGACGTGCTCGTCGACATCTTGCGATCACTTGTGGAATCCGCAAACGATGAGGAACGTGAATCACGGGCACGTACATATGCGTGCCAGAGGCAAGCAAAAGAGCAACGTGATATGGCCAAGCTCCGAAAATGGGCATTACCATCCAAACTAGGCATAAGTTTGCGTAATCTTGACTGTGATTGCTACTTTTTATTCAGAGGCCGAAAACTCATATCCCACTTTGGGCGCTCGGGATCTTGATTGGTTGTTATCTGCCCCATTTCAAGACCAGAAATGCTGTTCTTAATAGTGTTCCTTGGCGGGGTTACCCTCTTGAGACATATAAGGCAGCTTGAGCGATTTGACTTTACTTGTGGCCTGTTTTTCTAAAACATCTATGGACACGAACAATGGCGGCATCCTCACATGAAATGACGTCGTGCATCGAAGTGGGCGTCACATGTCGCTCATGCTGTTATGTTCACATTCAGCCAATGAAACAGGCTCGTGGACTTGGTTGTGAGAACAGATGAATTACCGTCAAAAATTACAATACAAGTGAATATGCTACTACTACGTTGCCCAAGGTCGTAGCCTCGGACCCAGAATGAAAACACGATAAAGATCAAAAAGAAAAAGATTGAGAGCAGTTTGTGCGCAAAAGGAATATTGGCAACAGAATGCCATCAGTTGTCATCCAACAAGCTGACTGAATTGATGACGGTGCGGGCCTTTTTGTTACGAGGGCTAATAGAACATTTGAATGGTTTGGGGTGACTAGGAGGGACAGTTCATCTCAACTCGTCGTAGTCTACGAGAGAAGACATACCTGATAGTACCACTGGTGTAGTCGTTGACAGGCTCGACAACCACACCATTCTCAACTTTTTTTGTGATGTCGAACAGAGCCAATGCCATAGCACAGGAGATAAAGATGGATGCATCCGCAAGGTTCAAGCCTGGTCGCATGACGTTTCACGATGGAGCGCAAACCGCAGAAAGAATACACACCTGGACAGACGCTGCAGTATCAAAGAACTTCAGGTCAGTACCGAAACTTACATTCATAAAAGCATATCATGCATGCACGCACCGTCGACCAAACCCAAAGATGAGGGTCCTGGGATCCTGTTCTGGATTTCGACTCTTCGATGCAATGAATCTATCCGGGTTGAAAGTCATTGGATCCTTGTAGTTTTGCTCATCATGTGTGAATTGCCTGAGGTTTGAGAAGTGATCAAGAGATGCTAAGGAAGAAACGACAAATGCGTTGCCCACCAAATATTTGGTATGACAATGGACCCGCTAGGGATTAGATACCCGTCATGTATATCGTCCTCCGTGAGACGGTGTGGGACACCTGGCAGAAATCAGCATCGACTCGGAACAGGAATGGCCCTGAGCATGCAAAGTAGTAACCCACCCAGTGGAGTAACGGGATTCCAGCGCAGAACTTCCTGGACCAAGGCATCGACGTAAGGCAGATTGGCCCGGTCGCTGTAGGTAGGAATTCGATCTGTCCCCACGATCGAATCAAGCTCCTGTTGTGCTTTCTTCTGTGTATCGGGGTAGAGGGTCATGGCTAGGAAGAACGTATAAATTGCGGATACCGTCTGGAGAAGACTGTTGTGTAGCTTTTCCATTTCCATTATCGTTTATAGAACATACCGTGTCGGCGCCGCCTGTATGATATCGTGTGTGAGTACGTCTCTCACTAGACTTGGCATAATCCTTACCAGAATAAAGCGATGCGGCCGCCCATTTGAGATGCTTCTCTTGTGTGGATGTTAGCTGTTGCTCCAAGTAGCTCGATGTGAAGGAAGGTAAAGCAGTTCCTGCTGTCTGTAGAATGATGAGCCGCCGAAGTCGGTATTTGGCGTGGAACTCAACCTACCATTTGTTGCTTCACGAATTCATGGGGCATGTCGGCCATTCTTTCTAAATCGGCATTCCACTGCTTTGCGGTCTGTTTCCAACCCGCTCCCGGGAACCAATCGGGTACATGCCGTACTTTAAGGGCACGAATCAGTAAGACTATAACTGTCAGCTTGACATGTGTATGAAGGACCTACAAGCAGGAAGGACGTCTACCAAGAAAGCACCCGGCTCGGTCGAACGCGAAAACTGGTCTGTCGCAGTGTCTGCATTAGCGACGAAGGGGTCGTTGTGCTCCTTGACATGGTATCCGTGCGAGATGTTGAGAATGATGGCACCAGCAGTTCTGCGAATCGACGTGATCAATTCAAAAGGTTCGGCATTAGAGCGCTCGAAAAGGAAACGTGCTTTCGGATGTGGTCCTGCAGATCTTCCGGATTCTCAAGGATGCGACGCAGAAAACGATGTGTTTCCAGCTCCATAATGTCGTGGAAACGTTCGACATGCGTACGAGTTCCCATGAGGCCATGGAGCATCTTCCGATACTCCCTGAAGCGATCGCCGTAGGGAGTCAAAGCCAAGGTCCACTTCCAACCAACGATCTCGCTGCCCATCATGAGGACAGGCCGGTCAGAATAGATCGCGCTCTTCTTGTCCAGCATTTCCATAGCGGTCTGAACAGAATTGATGACGATGATTGGCTGCCCGAGGACCTTGACAGATACGAGGCCGCCTAGTAAACATGTCAACGTCGAACTGATAGCGACAAACCACAGTACATACCCCATTGTTTACCCCATTGAGCAAATGTCTTCCACTCTTGAGACGAGGGCATCTCTAATGCATTGCCGATGATTGGCAGACCCTTGGGCCCAGGTGGGAGAGGTGTTGAATAGCGAGAGGAGAGAAGGCGCTTGATGAGGAAGAACCCAAGCAAGGTAAAAGATAAGTCAAGGATGGTGAAGGAGTTGGCCATGATGGAAAGATTGGAGGCAACAGAACAGTGCGATCACAACTTTTAAAGGCGGCTGCAGCAATCAGGCGCTGGTTAGTCAGGTAGCCCACAGGGAGCGGGATGTCACGATCAGAAGATTGGCACTTCGAACCCTTCAGAGTAGCACTCTAGGACAGGTGCATCCTGATGGATGCGTCCGAACCCTGGGCGAGAGAATTCCATGAGGGTGATCACGATCATATTGTACTCGATTTTGCGAAGTATACATCGGCGAAACGGCCATATGCACGGAACGGACAACTTCTCTGTATAGAAGCCGCCCGTGGGATGTACTGGTACCTAAGCCTTACCTCCGTTGGTCTAGGAAGGTTTAGGATTCCTATTGGCTAGCATCGGCTTGCGTTATCTCGCCAGTTGGGCGTAACAGACGTACAGTTAGCGGAGCTCTTTGAGAGGCACCTCTAGATAGGTTTCTGAAAGCTCTTTTGAATGCTACCTTTGGTTTTGCGGCATCTTGCAGGAGGTTTGGGCGCTGGATTTGCTCATTCATGGAGCCTAAGCGATGCAACGTGGAGGATGGATAACGCAACTAGACTGATCACGGGAGAAGTGAGAACTGGAAGTTCAGAAACAGGTGATGGTAGGAGTTTCGAGAGATCCGAATTCGCGGTACTTCTCCGGAGTTCAGGTTCAGCACGGAATGCTTTCCTGTGCTGGTCAAAAAAACCCACCGGGACAAATCGCTCTCGATGGCAACCAAAATGTTAAGGACAAATCGACTGATAGCTGGACGTTATGAATTTACGAAAAGCACTTACGCCCGCGGCCCGAGGATTCTGACTTTCGTCTTCTTGGTGTGATGGAAACGGTACCGACATTCACTGTGCCTTCACAAGGAAACTCAACTCTTATGTGGTTAGTTTCTCTTATAGCGGTTGATCCAATAGATCGTTGCTGCAGAACTGATTGTATCAGACCCCAAAAAACGCGCAATGAGCAGCTAGAAGACGCACACCTGATGTACCAACGCGCGTTCGAAAATCAGAAAGTCACATTCGAGGCGCGCAAGACTCTTCATGAACTATGCTCTCCTGCGGTGACACGCGTTTCGGTTGAATATTAGGACATTCATGGAGGGCGTGGTTGTAAGAGATCACCATAGTTTAGACAAAGACGTGGGATCACTGTGGGATCGGACATCGGTCGCGGTCGGGTCCAGGCCGCTCTAATGCCAATGTGAACCAAACAAACACCAGCCACTGAATTTGCGGAGGCTGCTGGACGGTCTTTCATTGCGCAAACACTTCACTCATGGCGGTGAGTAGACGCTTTCACATCTCTACATCCCGTATATATTGAGTTGATCAACATCTAGTCGCGTTGTTCCTCCGTTTTGCGAGCAGTTTCTCGGTCAAGGTATGCTGAGTTGCTCATGGATTGCAACGTATTCCAGCTCACACCTATCTTAGGCGTCCAGCGCCTCTGAGATGGCTCGCAACGGCTGCTCCTGAGGTCTCATCGTCCACGGCACCCCCACCCCCATTGCCATCAGACCCCAAACTCAACCAACTCGTTGATAGTATCTCGGGGCTCACTCTCCTCCAGGCCGCGGATCTTGTCACTCTTCTCAAAGTCCGTATGGCACTCCATCATACCCTACGCGTATTCACATGATTTATCCTTTCACAGACGCGTCTGAATATCCAGGAGATTGCCATGCCTGCTGCGGGTCCGACAGTAGCAGCCCCAGCGGCCGAAGCCGAAGCCGCCGTAGAAGTTCGCGTTTTCTTTGATCAAAGCACCCGTCGTCTTACGTGTCTTCACGTTTTTTCAGGAGAAGCCCAAGGAAAAGACAATCTTCAACGTGAAGCTTGAGTCCTTCAACGCCGCGGCGAAGCCTAAGATCATCAAAGAGGTCAAAGCTCTGGTTCCCAACCTCACTCTGATTGAGGTACGTATTCTTGCTTACTTGACGAAGTTTTGACTCTCGATTTTGGTTTTCGCATCTCTAGGCTAAAAAGTTCGTCGAGTCTTTACCAAAAATCCTCAAGGAGTCGTTGCCGAAGGAGGATGCTGAGAAAGTCAAGAAGACCTTCGAGGCTCTTGGCGGCGTTGTTGTTCTCGAGTGATCACCCTAGACCTTGCCTATTTTACGCACGCATTCATACTGCCTCCACTTTTTTTCACGCCTCTAGCGTGACTTGAGCTGTTTGGACCGGTAATCTGCAAAATTAGATCATATTCCGTACAGGCAACTAGACGACGCCTACTGCACAAGAAACAGGAGGAAAAGTAAAGAAAAACAGTAGAAACGAGTGGGGGAACGGACAGAGTTCACTGCAGCGTAATAAAATTAAGTACCAAGCCAGCCCCTCAATCCTCCGACAAATACCGATATTCAAATCGGAAATCGCTCTTCTTCCTCTGACACCAGCTACCTTCCCAATCAAAGTAAACATACACACCCTGCTCGTACTCATCCGTGATTGCCTGCGGCTCAGAATGTCTCTGGAACCATGTCAAATACTTCACATGGAATCGCCATGACTGACGCTTGAGCTCTTTGGCCGCAAGATACCTTTAAGAATCATGAGAGGATCAAATTTATGTGATGGGTTCATGTGGAGGAGGGGCTACGCACTGTTGATAGGTGCCGGGAAGGAAGTAGAACACGTAGAAGAGTGTCTCGACGTCCAATTGCGAGAATAGACCCTGTGAGCTCAAAATGGGATTTGTCGCTTGGGGATAATACGACGGCGTTTGATAGGGGTTCCGCGGAACGTAGTACTTAGGCCTGAGGTGAAGTGAACCCACTCAACGTCCATGTCTTCTCATGTGTGCATAGCAACTCACTTCTCTGTGTCCTGAGGTTGCGGCATAGTGTTGTAACTACCCTCCAACAGTTTGTGCACCTGATCGAGGTTCGTCATCCGATGCGCGGCTGAGAGGCGAGCGAAGGGATGAAGATGATCAACATCCTGAGCTTGTGTATCACCGGCAACAACAAACCTTTCTGTTTTACGTTTTCAAACGACACGACTAAATCGGAGAGTGATCCTGGGAAGGCATTGGGCACATTTGACCTCTGCTGCAAGGACGGGGTCATGCTCTGGGTCGGGGCCGCTGATGGAGGTCGCTGTCCTGCCATCTGTGACTGCTGAGGATTAAGTATTGGTACGCTCTGCTGATGCTGCTGATCTGTAACCTTCACACCAGGCGGGAACTGCGGTTGTTGCTGTTGCGGGACCGGCAGTGGCGACGAGCCACTAGACGAGGAATGCGGCAATCCTACTGCTGGGGTTGGTGCGGTTGCACCCACAGGGAATTGTTGCACTTGTTGTGGAAGCGGCGAAAGTTGAGGTGCAGGCTGTGTCATGGGTTGAACACCATTCGTCTGTGATTGTGTCGGTGCTTGTTGCGCTTCGGATAATGCTTGCTGTAGGTCGTGTATCGATTTTACGTGAGAGGACTGAAGCGGAAATGACATGCGTATGCACTCACATTGACATGAGGCGACTGTGAACCGACTCGTGGCGAGGCTACAGCCAGAAAAAAACATATGAATACAAGATATAATAATCGGTCGAGAGTCATCTCTTTACCGTCGCGTGAACGAGATGACGTCGTCTCTGATGCCTCCACACCTGACAAAGCTTCAGACAGTGCAGGTGAATCAGTGGAACCATCGAGTGGTTGTACAGATTCAGAAGTCGAGGAAAGCAAAGGGCTTGTCGTAGATGGGTGAGTCAAGCTTGGTGATGAGAGCACGGCATTATATGTTTCCTGTGTAATTGTCATGTTTGATGGATTAGGTACTGGACTTCCAGTTGCGACCGACAACGGCTGTATCGATGGGGGATTTGCCATAGCTGCATTGTTTTGTGTGCTTGTTGAAGGTGTAACCGCCGCGGCCGCCGCGGCCGCGTATCGTATTGGCGGAAGTTGTGGAGCTGGTGGTCTCGGTTGTGTACTCGGCAATCCTGCCTTCAGAATGCTTGCCATGGGCTGCTGGGCAAAATTTGGATTTGGTGGTGGCTTTGGTGCTAAACAAACATCGTAATCGACACTTTCTGATTCAACGCAAATGGCTTTGCAAATAATTGAGCTCACCTTCTGCTACTATTGAATGCTCTGACAGTGATATTGTCAGGCCTGTCATATTTCCAGCTCACGAACGAACACAACTCACTGCGTAGTTGTAATGCAACACTTGCTTTCTTCATGATGGGACTACCGTCACGTTTACTACTTGACACGCTTTCTTCATCATGTTTCTTCGATGGTGTCCGAGGTGGAAGATCCGCTGTAATAAAACATAAGCAAAATTCGATGCAGGTGTCATAAGTCCAAATGAAGCAATACGAACCTTCGCTGGCCTCATCAGAGTCGTCACTATCCCGCTCGTCCGCGACCAAGCCGAATTTCTCTTCCTCTTCGTCCAAGTTGAGCTCGTCGTACATGCCCTCGTCCTCGTCATAGTCATCGTTCTACTGCCCCCTAAGTGCTCCTTTGTATAATTGATTAAGATGTAACATACCGCATTGGCCTCGACGAAATAGTCGATGTTGTCTTTCAACCCGTTCACGCGTTCTGGCGTAAGGGAGCCATTATCGAGTAACCGCATCATAATCTCCAGCCGGCTGACATGCCACTTCCGCCGCTCGTTCAAATGCTCCAATTCCTCAAGTCTCTCCTGTGCTGTTGCCCCGACCTTGCCCTTCTTCCTTCCTCCCCCTTGTAGTGTTTCGATCTCTGCTTCTGCTCCCTCCACCTGCAAGAGAAGTTCTTCTACGCATGTCTGTAGCCATTGTGTCGCGTCAAGCTTTTCCTGGGCCTTCGGGTCGAGCTTGGCGGATTGTAAGAGGCCACCCTTGGAGAACGCCTTGGTCTTCATCTCCTTTTCGCATGCCTTGAATTTCTCCATTTGCTGGACGCGAAACGAATGAGTTCTCGTGGTCGAAATATAATGAAAGTACCGAGGAAAGGGGAACGTATGAGGTTGTTTGGGCGATACTCAGCGTGTCCAAATGATAACGTTATATTCCTGCTCCCCGTGGAAGAAGCCGCAATAAAACAGATACATGAGTGCTCACCGTCTCGATCAACCTCCGGTTCTCAAGCAATGCCGTCTTGTCCTTGATGTCATTGCTCGCGACCCATGTCTTGATTTGATCTCGGAGTCGCTGTAGCTTCTTGATTTGCGTTTTCAGGTCCGTCTCCAGCTTCTCTTTCTGCGTCATGTTTGTCGACGCCTGCATCTTGTCGTATATCGACTCAAAAAGCTCGACGCCCTCCGAAACCTTCTTCAAGGTTCGGTCAATTTCCGCTGTACTCCCAAAAGGACAATATCAGTATAATCTTTGATCAATGCCTTGTATGAGCGTGTCTCGCTGCGTACTTTGTAGCTTTCTTGCAGCCATGATTATGGAGGTGGTACTGACGTTGGGCAAAGCGTCTCCGAGAATCAAAGTGCTTGATTATCTAATCTCATGCGTGAGTACCCCGGAGACCAAGCTGTATGGTATCTGGAGAAATTTTGGTTTTGTCGTCCTTGTTATAAGTAATCGAAAAAACACGATTATTTTTGCACTCGAGTAGATCTTTTGGAAGACTGTCCAAGCATCGATTCACACATAGTGAAAAATAGGGTGATCCCGGGTGTGCCAGGCCATCTGGTGTACAGTGTACACATGACAAGCCTAGTCGCTGTGGCGAAGATAGAGGGAAAAAAAGCTAACAATATCAAAAATTGCATGCACTCGGTTTGATCAGACAAAATTGAACAGACAGCGTGGCTTCAGACGGATTCGTGCGTCGATGGATCCGGCAGTGTCAGCGAGAACAATAAGACAGCCCTAATGTGAGGGCGTGGGAAAGCAAATGTGTTAGATTGGAGTATAGCACATTGACCTGGTTGTGGCTGGTTCTGTTCTTCCTTATCGACTGCTCTCCCCTCTTCCTTCCTCCGACTCCACCTTTTACGACTTTCACGCTTCATTGCCCCCACGTCGCTCGTTCTACCATCATGAAGGCCTTGAGAAAGTCTCTCAACGCAAGCAAGGAGACCCCTCATCATCAAATATCCACCCCTCTACCCTCCGTATCCAAGCCTCCCGCCGCCATTATTCCTCCGCAGAAAGTCATCCGAGCACTCGATTCCTATCGCTCCAGAGCACCTCAACAGTTATCTTTTCAAAAAGGCGACTTCTTCTACGTTATTCGCCCGATTGAAGATCAGGGTTCATGGTTCGAGGCACATAATCCTATGACGGGGGCTCGAGGGCTGGTCCCGAAGGCCATGTTCGAGGAGTTTCGCAAGGGTGAAGCCGCGTGAGTCCTTTGCATCTCCATCTTCATTTCCCTCCCATGGCTTAAACTCGCGTGCGTCGCCTTAGCACTTCACGGAATTCACAGGCGCTCAACTCTGCACCAATCAGTTCTCCTCTCATGGGACCCTCGAAGATTCAAGTCTACTATGCGGTAGTCATGCACGACTTTGTTGCGGAGCGCACAGATGAACTCGACGCCAAGGCTGGAGATCCCATCTCTGTCGTCGCACAATCCAATCGCGAATGGTTCGTGGCCAAGCCTATCGGCCGTCTGGGAAAGCCGGGCCTTATACCAGTCTCATTTGTGCAAGTTCGCGATCCCACGAACAATCAGCCCATTGAGGATGTGGGCAAGTTGATAGACAGTGGCAGCCTTCCTCGCGTTGAGGAATGGAAGAAACAGATGCTCAACTACAAGGCTAACAGCATTGCGCTAGGTATCCTAGACGATGTAGCATCACCCAACCCTGTCATGAACAATTCATTCATGCCGGCGTCTGGTGCGACTCCGCCACCTGCCACCACCAAGCCTGACATCGCCATCCAAGAGCCATCGCCTCTTTCAGACCAGCAAGCCTCCCCCGGTCTCTCGCAGGTTCCAGACGAGCTACCGGAGGGTCTACTCCTTGATGCAGAAGTCGTCTCTTTCCACGCTGAACTGGACGAGTACTGGTACCGCGTACATGCGTTGTATCAGCCCTACAGCCCCATGGGATCCAACTCTCTTCCTCCTGCCAAGGACCTCGTTCTCTTCCGCGCATATAACGATTTTTTCGAATACCAAACTTCGCTCCTCGAGGTGTTTCCCCGTGAAGGAGGCAAAGAACAGCTACATCCTAGGATTATTCCCTACATGCCTGGACCGCCGAATGAGCTCAACGACAAAGTTGCGGCAGATACGCGGGATGATCTAAGATTCTACTTGACATCGCTATCTCGTTTGAATCGGACGACGGCTCGGTATATCCTCGAGCACTCTTTGACGCGCGGTTTTCTCGCTCTCAAGCCGGGAGATGTTGAAAATGATGTTGAACCTCAGTTTGAGAAGATGGAAAAGGCAGGCTGGTATGAGCCGATGGAGGAGCCAGTGATTGTGGAACGCACTGATTTACAGCCTGATGATGATGTTCAAGTGAGTATGGGCAATTTGACGATAAACGGGGGGCGTCATGCAGATAGCGATGGCTCCGAGTACGGCGATGAACCAGACGGTCACTCTTATGGACAAAATCCGACCAACGGAGTGCGCGCGGGTCTCGATCAACGGCTCCGACAATCCAAAGGAGATCCGGGGCATACCGTATATGGCCACGAACGTAGTGGCTCTTCATCATCTGCTGCTCGCGGTACATCCCCAGACCCACATGTTCGTTTGCGCGGTCACGCACCATCTCACTCGTACTCAAACAGTCTCTCTCCACTTGACACTGATCCACACCGCAACAGCACGTACTCTCGTTCGTCTACGTCTTCTTCGTCTCGTTGGCCAGAGAATTCACACTCCTCTCACAATACTCAAGCTACATCGCCTACCTCTCAGTCGCATTCGTCGGTTCACGGCTCCTCCCGCTCACACTCGCTTGCGTCGCCAAACAACCCACATATTTCGGCGAACAACTCTCAGACAGCATTCATCAAAATAAAGATCTTTGATCGCGTCTCGAATGACTTGATTGCGATCCGTGTACACCCCCTTGTGACACATGAACAGCTCATGGATAAGGTGCAAACGCATCTTGGCGGGCAGGTCGCAAAACTATCATATCGCGACAGCGTCGGCGGGCGAAGCGATGGTTTTATCGCGCTGGAGCAAGATGATGATTTACGATCGTGGTTGGAGAGCACGGAGAAACATGTGTTGTACGCTGATTGAGCTCAGCGGTCACATCAAGATTGACAGTACGACAAGCTTGTCATTGCATCATGATGAAATCGTCGTGTTTTCACGTACGTGTTGTGTTACCAGTATCTCGCCTTTGACTACGTTCAGACGCGGTGTTTTGAATATTTTCTTCTTCTTTTTATTATCTTTCGTGTTCTGTCTTTCTGTCTTCCTCTCTCGCTACCATTTCCTTTCGGCCTTGCACTCTGGATTGTAGGCTAAGTTTATCTTCGTTCGTCTTCACCCGTTCAGTACTTGACTTCGTTCTGTTCGTCCTACTTTATTGTTGCATTGTACGTTTTACACACAGGTTCTCACCCGCCGCGCCTTCTGATACGGTTTCTAGCCGTGCTACGGACGTGTAATCTATGCAAACGTGTAATAGATTGTGTCTCCAGGATGGATTTTATGCTCGATTTGTGAACAGGTGTGAACAGGTGCGAACCAGTTAAAGTGTCTTCGTCTGCCACGTGCAACAAACCCACGTGCAGCATTCGGAGATGCCGGAAGACTGCCGGAAGTCTCAACTTCTGGCCCAAACAGCACATTCGACCTCCTCAGACACAATGCCTTCATTAGCACGCTACATTCGAGGTATTCGACAGGTCGGTATCAGAGAATGGTGGCACCAAATGCAGTACATCGGTGATGTGAAGGCAGGAACATTCATGGGGAAGGACCAGTGCGTAGAGAACCACTTTCGTGTATAGATTGAGCGATTGAATGCCAAATGAACACATCACAGGTTTGGAAACCGTTATTTTGAGAACTTAAATGGGGAGCAGGAGGTACCAGGTGAGCGATTAATGGGTATTCCTTACTATCACTTGCTTAAATGTGGTATCACAAGGCCGTCATCGTTGGGTCGACTTTGCCCAGGTGCGCTTACCCATTCTCCAAACGCCGCATGAAGCTGCTTGGGCGAAGAACTAATGATTGACGTTGTCACCGAATACATGTAGCACGACAATAATGCGACGCAGGTTCCAGCCGAATGGCATGCCTGGCTCTCGCATATTCGGAAGGAGGCACCGCCGGAGGATAAAGTGATGCAAGCCGTGTCCCCACCTTGGAAAGCTGTAAGTCGCGACTGCAGAATACACAAGTATCGGCTCCTTGTTCACATCCGATTCCATGTAGCCATGGGTGGAGAATCTGACTGGTACAAGAGGTGCATATCGTTCCTACAACACCGCGAAGCCAAAGATCGAGGCATGGGAGCCTAAGACCCTTCCTCGACACTAGTCGTAGTCTCTACAAGATCCCTCCCTTCGAACTCATCCATACCTTCAACACGTGCTACCGCCACTCGCAGTGGATTTGCTCTAGTACAATGTGTATAGGCATTTCAACGTATATGATCGTTCTCGGCCACAAGCATATCTTCAACCACCATCTCTGCAATCGCCAAGCTCGCTGTGAGCCCTGGGCTTTCGATCCCCAGCAAATTGATCATTGGGCGTCCGCTTCGTCCTCGAAAATTCGCGAAGAAGCTACGGTTGTAATCCTTCCGCAACACGAAGTCTTGGAAACCTCCGCCTGGAGGAACGAGTTTCGGTCTGACGCCAGCATAGTCCGCTTTCAATCCGTCCAACTCAACTCCTGGTAAATAGCGTGATATGGCATCGTGCATATCCTGGATCCTTGACTCGTCAGGCGCTAGATATTGCATCCAAAAGTCTACATCAGACGTGTCCTTCAGGGGTGAGATCCACTCCAGATCCGGCCCAAAGCGCACTTTGCCTTGTAAATCCAAAGTGAGATGCGTTCCCAACGAGTGGAATGCGTGAGCTCCTTTGTCGGCAGATGACGATGTTTCGGGGCAAGGGTAGATCAAGTGCGAAACGCGTGAGATACCTGGACCGGTGTACGACGCGTAAGACCCCCGTGCATAGTACATTGGTATGCGCTGGCGTGCATCGAGTAGCGAGTTCAGTATCAATGGGCCAGAAAGCCCAGAGGCGTTTATCAACACGCGAGCGAATATTGCATATGTGTCTTCGGTCAACCTCTCTGAAAAACGGGGAACGGCCTGCACGACCCAGCCATCCATTTCATCTGGTCCCGTGTACGCCGGGTCAACGCGCACGACTCGACTCTGAAAGGACAAGTGTGATTCAGAACAAGCTGTTATATCTTTCTGGAGACTTTGCATGAAGGCGTGTGAGTCTATGATGCCTGTCTCGGGGCTCCAAAGTGCCGCGATGACATTTGGTGAGAGCTCTGGTTCAAGCTCGCGCGCTTGGTCACCAGATAGAGGTTCTAGAGGTAGCACAGAATCGCGCTCTTCTTTTGATGTCCAGTGAGGCGGTGGTTGGAGGGATCGAGCATTAGATCTCAGATATTCGAGGTACGGAAGTTGATTAGGTTCGGTAGCAACGACCAGCTTGCCCGTTCGCCGGAAAGGAACATCGTGCTTTTCACAGTAGTCGTAGAGTAATTGACGTCCACGGAGACAAAGACGTGATTTCAGTGAATTTGGAGGATAGTATAGCCCTGCGAAGCGGTCAGTATGTCCTGGTTGATCATCTAGCGACATCATACCTGAATGAATAACCTCCGAGTTTCTCGAGCTGAAATTATGGTGGTTTAAGACACGAGTGGAAGAAAGCTCTCTGGGAAAATGATCACGGACCTAATTTCCACACCTGCTAAGTTATGTCTTTCGAGCAGACATGTGTTCTTGCCTGGAAATCGTTGGAGCAGCTGCCTCATAATGGCTAGACCAACCACGCCTGGAGCCCAGAACGTGATTGGCGACATGATATTTCGATATATACCCCGTCCCACTCACCACCACCTACGACAACGTAGTCAAATATCCATTCGGGCATCTGATGCAGCAGACTTAGAATCGCTACCTCAACTCGTAGGGAGATGAAATACTTACCTGATACATGAACCGGCCATTGCTGTTCATGGCAGCAGTGAATTTGCGCATCATGTTCGAGATTGTGTCGTAAGAGTAGCAGTGCTGGAACGTGCGCGTGATGTGAAGCAAAGGCTTCCCGATCGATCTCTGTCGGCAGATGAAAGCTGATGAAAGCCCGCGACTTTTATCTGGAGGAGATCCGCCAGCTGCAAACCGTCAACGTTTCAACTCACTATCTTCAAACCTCTCACTTTTTCGATACAGATAAAGCAAGAATCATCTGAAATCATCTTGTTGTAAAACAAACTCAACCTTTCCATGGCCTCTGTCGTCGCAGGGGGGCCCTTCCCCGAAGCTCCCTCATTTGAGGACAAACTGGCCGCATTCGACTCTATCCCTCTCTTCATGAAGTCTCTCCCAGAAGGAGACAGCGAAAACGCTGCGATTTCCGCCCTTCAAGATTTAGCTCATGACGGCACTCCGGATGGTGGGTGAGCTTGAGCCAACCTCCGTCTCACTTTGGACCCTGTTCACGAGCGACTGCCAGAAATCGCGCAGAATTTCAAGGAGCAAGGCAATGACTATTTCAAAGGCAGACGCTTCCGCGAAGCCTTGAGTTTCTATACACAGGGGGTGGATGCTAAGCCCACAGATGTAGCATTACGAGAAGCGCTGCTATGCAATCGTGCGGCATGTAACCTGGAACTAAGTACGCCTTCTAATATCTATACCTTTTCTTCTTGGTCACTCACAAAGATCCAGAAAACTATGGGTCAGTTCTCCGCGATTGTTCGGCGGCCATCACGATCAACCCTAAGTCGGCCAAAGCATACTACCGCTCGGGTCTCGCACTGATGGCTTTGGAGAGGTTCGATGAAGCTTTAGATTGTTGCGACCGCTGTTTAGAATTTGACAAAAACAACGTGGGCGTCGTAGCTTTGCGCGGAAAGGCGAGCACGAAGAAGGAGGAGAAGGAAACAAAAGAAAGAGAGCGCCTAGAACGGATACGGAAAGAACAAGAAGAACAGAGGGCGTTGAAGGCGGCGTTCGCGGTGCGTGGTCAAATGTTCATGGGATGATAGACGAACCTTTCAACATCCAGCTTCATCAAGGAACGCAACATCATTGAGGTACACAATCCTCAAGGCTCAGCCAACCCTTACGCCCCCCACTTCGACCCAGAAGGCCCGACCAAAACGTCTTTGATCATCCCTGTCTTCTTCCTCTACCCACAACACGCCACCTCCGATGTAATCCAAGAATACATTGAAGACACACCCTTCTCCGCCCACCTGGCGGCGATGTTTCCCCCGCAAGCACCCGCTCCTGATTGGGACCGGAATGGGGAATATGTAGACGGCCAGCTGGTGATATATGCGATCACGAGGGCGAAGAGGCTATTAAAAGTGGGCAAGAACATGACACTGAGATCAGCGTGTAGGGCGGCGAAGGCGAAGGATGGATCGCCCAAGGATGGACTGGAGTTGAAGGATGGGTGTCTAAGTTTCGTTGTGTTGGTGAAGGGAGGAGTGGAGGCTCATTGGGTGGAGGAGTTCAAAAGGAGTCGAGACCCATAACGTCAAGATTTTTGTGCGATGAGTCTACACTACCAGCAATAGAGGCGCATACCAAGGATGGAAGAGGACTGCTGAAGGGAATGGCCGACCAAGTCGTCACCGGTCAGAGGCGCGGCACTGGCGTGGCATTGTGGTTTGAGGTAGAGAAAAGCTAACATAAAAACTAAAAATCGGACAACATTCCTTAGGCAATGCCTTAGATGTACAATGAAAGTGATTTGAAGATGCTGGTGTGGGTGAGAGGGTGTGTGGAGGAGTGCGGGGTGCGGGTGGCGCCACATCAGACGTTGTCCTTATTTGGTACCCACAACTTTCATCTACGGCAAGCATCAACACCAAAAGACAGTGACGACGGAGACCAGCCCGGTGAGTAGAAATCTATCATTCAAATGCCTTTGGAGGGGCCTATAGGGTCACTAGACGACGCCAAGAGCGAAACTTTGGAGAACGAGTGCATAGATTGGGATGGATGCGCATTGAGAGGATTGGATGCTAACCCCATACTCGACCCGCTCTTAGGGCCCATCTTCACACCATGTCAGTACAACACAAGATTCTGCGCACGGCGAATGCCCCTTCGACCGCACCCGATGAGACCGAGACCAGCGTCGCGCAGGCGTTGATTGACCTCGAAAACAACGTCCCGGAGCTCAAGGCCGAACTTCGGCCCCTTCAGATCTCTGCTGCCCGTGAAGTTGACGTTCGCGGCGGCAAGAAGGCCATCGTCGTCTTCGTCCCCGTGCCTCAGCTCAAGGCTTTCCACAAGGTCCAGCAGAGGTGCGTTTTTGTGTGGAATGGCGCACAAATGGCATGGGGCAGGTTGGGCTGACACTAGATGGGCCGCATGCACAGGCTTACCCGTGAGCTGGAGAAGAAATTCTCGGATCGTCACGTCGTATTTGTTGCCCAGCGCCGGATGCTGCGCAAGCCGACCCGTACCTCGCGCGTCAAGCAGAAGAGGCCTCGCAGCCGCACCCTCACCAATGTTCACGAGAAGATCCTCGAGGACCTTGTCTTCCCCACGGAGATTGTTGGAAAGCGGACCCGGGTTGCGGTCGACGGATCAAAACTGTTGAAAGTGTGCGTTTCACAGGCTCCACTCTGTTTTGTTTTGTCTCTGCTAGCGCCGGATGTTGACGGGCTCCGACTGTACAGGTTCCTGGACTCAAAGGACTCCACGTCCCTTGAGTACAAGCTCGATTCCTTTTCGTCTGTATACCGCCGCCTGACAGGGAAGGACGTCGTGTTTGAGTTCCCGGTGCAGCAGGCACAGGAGTAGAGGGGCATCTGCATTGTTCGCTTATGACATGTTTGTTCTTTACATCGCAATCATCAGAATTATGGTCATGTCCAGAGCACCGGAGTGTGGGAGGCTATACAGCCGCAGTGTGTGGGTCTAAGTGCTGGGAGACGAGCTGAGGGGACTGTTTTTGCTCGGACTGTTGCTTTGTGAGAGGAACAAACGAACGGGGCCGTTCCGTAGCTCCGAGCGCGCGATTCAGCGACAAGGACGCGCACCCAAGTAAAGGACGGCGCCCTCGGCTCGAAGGAGCACGTGAGAGCAGGCGCGTCCGGGGTCGCTCTGGTTGTGTGCTGTAGCAACTCCATCTCTCCCTCTCCCTCCTTTCCTCCTCCCTTCTCTTGCGCGCGCCCCCTCCCACCAGCTCGCCTCGGTGCGATGGCGGCATATCCACGCATGGACCCGTACAAAAGGTCCAGATATGAGCAGGGTATCGATGCTAAGATCGTGGTCATGGGCAACACAGGTCTGTCTCCTATCGCTTTCTCACCTTCCACTTACAGCGGCAACGCCGCTCGCCGCCACGCCCGTCCGCTCACCTTCTCCTCAGGCGTTGGCAAGACGAGCTTATTGCAGCGCTACACCCAAAACAAGTTTGATCCCAGGAACACGACCTCGACGACCGGCGCATTTTTTGTTACGAAGAAGGTTTATGTCGATGGTATGAAGGTCAGGTTACAACTATGGGACACAGCAGGTCAGGAGAGGTTTCGAAGTATGGTATGTCTTCGGTTCTTCGTTTCCATGTCTCTGTCCTGTCTTCTGAACGATCGGTAGGCACCTATGTATTATCGAGGCGCCAATGCGGCACTTTTATTGTATGATATCACGAGCGCCGTTTCCTTCGAAGACGTGCGCGGATGGCTAGAGGGTGAGTGCGTCATTGCCGTCCGCTTTTCTGGGACGCTAAATTCATAACTTTCTGCCATCTATTCGCTTTGTCGTCCACATCTGGTTTCCACGCCTCCGTTGCTGTGTAGAGCTGAAGAAAAACTGTTCCACTGATCTCATCATTTACATCGTCGGCTCGAAAGCGGACCTCCAACATTACAAACAAGTCTCTTCTGACCTCGCCCGTCTTTCTCTTCACCGTTGGTTTCCCCCACCGCGACCACCAACGCCGCCGCCACCACCTCAACCATCAACTTTCTCGTATATTCGCCCGCGCTTTACCTCCTTTACTTCGATCCGTTCTGTCCCCCTCAGTAGCCCTGTAAAGCCATCGCCGCCCGAATCAAACTCTTCGATGGAAGCTCCTCTGAATAGGAGCTCAGTTCTCAAACGCGCTTACACGGGCACTTCTTTCCCTGCAGCTCGCTCTACTGGCGCACTTGCTCTCAATCGGGCAAAGTCGACTAATGGGGCTTTGCAAACCTCACGCTTTGGCTCTCATAATGGCAGCCGGGCTTGGGCGGACGCCGGAGACCAAGACACCAATAGCTTGATTGAGGATTATTACGAAGACGAGGATGATGATCGTGAATGGGGTTTGGAACCAGGCATGGAGTTGTTCGAGGTTTCTGCCAAAGATGACCTAGGTGCGTGATGAATGATTGTGTGACGCCGTTCAACTGACCATGACTTTGGGAACAGGTATTCAACAGCTGTTTGATTCCTTGATTGGCGCTATCATTCAGAAAAAGGACAGCATAGAGCAGGAGAATGAGATGAAGCGGAGAGACAGCGTGTTTCTGACACCGGCAGTCAATCCGCCTACTTGGACTACGCAGGCCGAAGAAGAGGAGGCTCGGGAGAAAGCCGCTGCGCGTTCAGGAGCCTGGAGCTGCTGTCAGACATAGTCACTGTTGTATGATATTTTTCATTCTCCCCCATCGTATGTCTCGCATCGCCTTTTGACATTTAGGTGACTGACCTCATGCTATTTTGACTTTGATCTCAAGCATCCGATCATCACCTTCCTCCCCGCTACCTGTCGCCTTGCTCTGTCCTCCCCGTATCGTACGCTACTCTGCCTCGCCTTGCTCTACCTGCCCACGCACCAAGTCACGCTATCTCGTCGCTCAGCTCCATCTGTACCTGACCATATTCGTGACCATGTCTTGTTCATCTCACCCATTATACCTCTCCCTCTCCTTCGGTTTCTCCCCTTATCCCTGCCTCCACGTTTGCTTAGCGGCAGTGCTTTACTAACGTGGTCTCCTACATCACCTACTCCACTCCCCCGTGTCCACCATACGCGTAATTTTGCCTTACCCCCTCGCTCCTTTCTCTCTCCGTTTTCCGTCTCTCGTTTCGTTCTCTCTTCTCTCCCTCCTCTGGCGGGTTTCTCTTGACTTATCTGCGTATACCATATATTTTTGTTACTCTTGACAGGATATGTTCGCAAGGTGTTTGTCGGTCTCACTTCTCAGACTCACTGACATGACAGAACGGTGGGATTGGATGCAGGTCTTGGCTTCCCACCACGACTATTGAGTACTTAGTGTCTATAGCTATGTACATGTTGTTTAAAGACCTACATTTATTGCGGGTTGTACGCTCCAATTGCGTTCGAGATGCACGCAGTAGACGTTGTTGGTGCGGGTTGGAACGGACGATATGGCATCTGCTCGCTATATCAAGAACTGTAGCACACGATCTACTTGTAGCATATTCGCGAGACTGAATAGATTCCAGTGGTGATTGGCGAACGAGCGACGGAGCAGCCGCTCGGCGGAGAATTCGAGACTCCGCGGCATAATGTTGGGCGAGTCGAGCGCTACGATCGCAGACGCGGTTTCTTCCCCATCGGCCGACTCTGCTCTTGCACCACTTCCTCCATGGCCCTCGTACCCCCTCGTCCCGCCGCAGAGGTCCTGGTCGGAGAAGATCCCACCGTCTGCACCCCAGAGCACTGCTTCCACGCCTTCGATGCCCTCTACTGCGCCCTCACCGACAGCGCCCCGATACCGCCCAAGTTTCCCGATGAGAAATAGTGCGCACGCCCTTCCCCCCTCTTCCCGCAATCTGTGGCACCCCACACCGCTTTCTGACACCCGGCGCGCCGCACAGCCCCCTGTTCGTGACGTGGAACACCCGCTCCTCGCGCCCCGGCCGCGCGCCTAGACTGCGCGGCTGCATCGGCAACTTCGAGCCCCTCCCGCTCCACGAGGGCCTCGCAGAGTACGCCCTCATCAGCGCGTTCCGCGACCACCGCTTCCGCAAGATCGAGCGCCGCGAGCTCGACAGCCTCGAATGCGGGTGCGTGCCCCCCGTCCTCTCTCCCGCCCGCTCACAGCACAGACGCCAGGCGCGCCCGCCGCGCAGCGTATCGCTGCTCACCGACTTCGAAGACGCGTCATCCTACCTCGACTGGACGGTCGGCGTGCACGGCATCCGCATCGCCTTCTCCCACCCCTCGTCCCTGCCCTCCTCCGACGCCCCCTCCCCGCTCTCCTCCTCCGCGTCCCTCCTGAGCAGTAGCAACAACACGCGCGCGTCCACCCGGCCCTCCCCCTCCTATTCCGCGACGTACCTCCCCGAAGTCGCGCCCGAGCAGGGCTGGGACAAGATCGACGCCATCGATAGCGCGATCCAGAAGGCCGGGTGGCGCGGCCCCGTCACGGAGGACCTCCGCCGCAGCCTCCACGTGCGGAGGTACCAGAGCAGAAAGTGCACCGTCGGGTGGGACGAATACGTCGAGTGGCGCCGCCTTAACGGCGGCGAGATCTGAACCTCGCATACAGCATATCACCCAGTAGATTCACTACTAGAGGCCGTGTATACTAGACGGGGCGGTCGTGTGCCACAAGCGGGCCGCGACCGCGCTGGTCGTCGAAGTTTTCGCTCATTCTGTACTTGTCTGTACTACTACTTTACCTCGGATCGCGTCACCGCGACCGCCTCAACGCCGACCGGCGCGAATGCTGAATATATCCCACAGCGTCCATGAATTCATTTTGCATCGTCTGATGTATTATGTGCATCGCCGCCGCCGTAAACTGCTCTATAGATATCCGCGCGCAACTCCTTCAGGCGCGTGCCGCGCACCTTCCCGTACCTCCGCTCCATCCGCTCGATCACCGACACCATCTTCGTCACGTCGTTCCCGGTGACCCTGCCACATCCCATGACGACCCACCACATCAAGTGCTCCTGCACCTGCACCCTCTCCGGGAGGTCGAGGAAGCTGTCAAACAGTTGATCGAAATTCTCCAGAGACCACGCCCTCGGGTCCAGCGTCGGGTAGTTCTGGTATTTGGGCAGCCTCTCCAGCTGAGGGGCGGCGGGTGCCGTGGGCGGGGGCGACCGCGCATGGCGGGAGAACCCCAGGAAGATGGACCGGAAGGCGGAGAGCGTCGCCGCGTACGGCTCGCGCAGCTGCCTCCCGTACCAGTTCGAGGCTGCCTCGAGGTTGGGCGTGCTCAGCATGTCGGAGAAGACGCGCAGACAGCGCACGAGGTCGCCGTGGTACGCGTACGCCTGGATGAGCGTGTGGTAGGTAATTTTGTCGGGCACGGTCGATCGCCAGATGACGATCGACTCGCGCTGCTCGAGGTACTCGATCACCGAGTCGAGGCTCTCCTCCCTCTCGTCCCGGTACTCTTCCGCAAGCGCATCCTCGAACTCGAGCTCGTCTTCGTCCGTGCCCTCAGATGGCTCGCCTGCGTCCTCCGTCTCGGGCACGACGCGGTGCCTCATCACGCGATAGATGCCTTCCGCGATATCCATCCGCTCGTTGTACGCATACGCCCATATGCACGCGTTGAGCGCGGCCACGTTGAGCTCGATGCCCTGCTGCCGCATCTTCAGCAGCGTCGCGCGCACGCCCGCGAGGTCGCGCTTGCGCGTGAAGTACCCGAGCATCGACGTGTGCGAGACGACGTTCGGGCGCAGGCCCGACTGCTCCAGCATCCCCGCCGCCTGCGCCATGAACTGCTGAGAGCCCGTGCGCGCGGCGATGTCGAGTAGCATCGAGTGCGTGACGATGTCCGGCTTGATACGTTTCGAGTGCCGCCCCACGCCGCCCTCGCCCGCCTCCTCTTCCTCCCTCGCTTCGAGCGCGTCGCTGTCCTCCGACAAAAACATCGTCCCTGGCGCTTTCCCGTGGACCATGTCCCCGTACAGGCCTATCGCCGTTTTGAAGTTCTCCAGGCGCGTCCTGCGCCATCCTTGGCCCGCGAGGTTGATCAGCGCGTTCCACTGCCATAGCCTCACCTGCCCGCCTTCGCGATGGAGCGCAGACGACACAGAGAGGAGGCGCAGGAACTGGGTGCGGGTGCGGGGCTCGGGTGCGGAGGCGAGGAGGCGGGAGATGCGGCGGAGGTGGGAGACCGGGATCGAGGACAGCAGCTCGGGTATCTTGGGGTCATGAGGGAGAAGAGAGAAGACGTAATTCGCAGTCCAGACCTCCTCCCTCGAGTGGGAAGTGGCCATGGTTTGGAGGAGGCGCCAGCGCGCGGCAGGATGCTCGAACTCGGCGAGCGCGCCGTCTTCTTCCAAGTCCGGGTGGAGCACGAGGTCGCGGACCGACGGGACACCCTCTGACACATCCTCCTCCTCTACCTCCTCCTCTCCAAAAAAAAGATCGTCTCGAATTTGTTCGACTTGTCCGTCGTGTCGAAACACTAGCTGCTCCGTTGGCAGCACGGTGTCGGAAAGGATGGGCCATGCGGAGAGGCGCAACACCTCCAGTGGAAACTCCGGGGCAGGAAAGTCGCGGTCCTCCGCCCCGATGTGGTAGCCAGAAACTGTCAAAGAGCCAGACGAAAGCGCGTTCTCGTCCTCCTCGGGCTTCTCTGCAGAGGCGTGGTCTGCGTGCAGCCTTATCTGCTCGTCGACATCGAGTTGCCAGGGGGTGGATACGATCCAAGAAGAGAGGCGTTTGTGTACGAAGACCATTCGACGCGTGCGTGCAAGGGGTGGAGAATTGCATCGGAGGGAGTGAATGAGGCCCAGAGAAAAGGCTCTGAGCATCAAGGGAGCAGGCAGTCATTCACTGTCTGCACAGGCTGAGAATGATGCTGAGGACGTGGAGAGCACCAGACACGTACCCGAGGATCGACCAAGAGAGCGCATAGACTGGCAGCAGTGAGCAAGGCTTGAGTGAAGCAGGCGCGGTGTGCTCTCGTCACGCCTCTGCTGTTTGGCCAAATTTGCTACCCTGAGAATTCTTCATCTACGCACTCCGATTGGTCCTCGCACACAACGCTCCAATTGCTCGCTCGTCCGAAACTTTCGTCTAACACATTCACTCGTGTCTGTCCGTGCTCTGGGCAATACTATTGCATAACATGTGGAGGTAGAGCGACAACAACGACAAACATAAATGCCTAAGTAAGAGTGCGATACAAGACGGATCAATCCCGGGCCTTGAGCGTTCCCAAGAACGCGGCCTTTTCTTCGAACGTCTGGAACGCTCCGTGCTGTGGACAGACGTGGTGAGTATGCATCGATTGCTGGCCGAACAAGACCACTTACACCGAATTTCGACGACGTATCGATGAACTTCAGCTGGACCTTCTCGAGATCCCGGCGAGAAGTGTGCACCATGAGCGACTTGCGCAGGGTGATCACACGCTTCTTGGTACCGGGGATGGAGCCCTTGAGCATCAGGTAGTCGTTCTTGACAATACCATAGTGGGGGAAGCCACCCATGGGCGTAATCGTCTTCTTGGTGATATCCGACTCAGTCGACGCGTTGCCGTCATCCGTGCCGAGACCGATGCGGTAGATCTTTTTGTTGAGCTCCGTGCGGTGGTGGTAACCGTCTGCGATCGCGGTCAGAGAGGTGTTCCAGTAGATGAAACCAGACGAGACTCACTTTGACCAGCACGGGCGACGGAGAACATGACCTTCGACGGATGCCATGCACCGATACAAGCGACCTTGCGGAGACCCTTGTGCGTCTTGCGAGGAAGCTTCTTGGTACCCCAACGGTGGGTGACACCCTCGAAACCGTGACCCTTGGTGACGGCAATGACATCGATCACCTCGTCTTGCTCAAAGACGGACGAAACCTCGATGGGCTTCTCAAAGAGGCCCTGAGAGAACTCGACCTTGTCGGCAACAGAGCCACCGTTGACCTGGATCTCCATAAGGTGCGCCTTCTTCTGCGCGAGACCGGTCTTGCGGATCTGGGTGTGTGCGAGGACACGGACGACGGTGCAGTACTTGCGAATGCGCTCGAGCTCGCGGGCGATAGACTTGCCGCCGTCCTCGGCGTGCTTCTTGGCGTAGCGAGTGAAGGCCTTCTTCTTGGAGCGGTACCAGTTCTTGTAGAACCGACGCTTGAGCTCATCGGAAAGATGGGAGGCCCAGACGGTCGTGAGGGTGCGGAGACCACGGGGAGTCTCGACGTAGCCGACAACACCGACAACAATGAGAGGAGGGGTCTCGATGATGGTGACAGCCTCGACGACTTCACGCTTGTGCATCTCTGCAAAAAATCAGGATATTTAGGTGAATCTCGCGCTAAACCTAGTTTTGGCTACATACTGGATCCTGGACGGTCAAGGTCACGAACAACGTGGGTCATACCGGCCTTGTAGCCCATGACAGCAGTCAAGTGCACAGGCTTCTTGGGGTCATCCTTTCCGCAAAATCAACGTCAAACGTCGTGCGCAAGATGACTTTCTCGCAGAATTCACGCACCTTGGGGAAAGACTTGACCTTTCCGCGATGACGGGCGGCACGCTTCCGGGGGAGGAAGCCAAGGGAGCCATGGCGGGGCGCTTCGTACTAGACGATCGACGCCTCGCTTCAGTGGTTTCCTTTGGCAACACAAAATATGCTACAGACCTTACGGTGACTGCAAAAAAACGCTATTAGTCGCCTCCAACGTTGCTGGAACAAACCCGCAGCACTCACCTCATCTTGGGAAATCTTGAGGGGGTGGAGGAGGGGATTACGGAACAATGGTAGTATCAGTGCCAGATGTCTAGTGGCGGTGGCTGATGAACTGTACAGTTGCTTCGGTAAGGCTTGCTTTCTTCACACGCTCCTTAAACCGTGCCGCCACAGTTCTCCCTCGGTTCCCTCCCCGTTGTCTGCTATGTCAATGCATAATCTGCTGCTCTAAATGCTTTGAGCGCTGGATTCTTGAGGCCTAGAAGCTAAGGAGAGATCCGTCTCGCCTTGGCCTTTCGAAAACGTCTCTGGAAGCGGATCCTGGGAACGGATGGCTTCCGTTCATATCGTCCTGGACGTACGTCCCACATTGTTGCAAGAACACAACATCCCTGGTGCATCATCCCCTCGTTTTGAGCGCTATGTTTATTGCATCCAGGTCTGCACAGCGCTTGCTCTACTTAGACCGCCGTTTGTTTCACAATTAGAACGCATCGTTTCGCCGAGCTTGCTTGTGTTTCTCGAGTCGCTGTTCCGCCAACGTCGGTCTTCAGAAACCGTTCATTCGCTCAGAACCCTTCAAACACCCATCAGCTTTCCAACCTGATCAAAGATGGGACGCTCTCTTCCCACAAGTTGACGTCGAGACCAGGTGGTGTGTCTCATGTGCTTTGTGGTGATAATACATGTGCCGTGGATAGACTTGCTGCGATCATTGTGATCCTGACTGCGATGGCAGACAGAATGGCGCGTCTGACGCGGATCCACGCGCTCTTGGCCCCTTGGAGCGGTATGCACGGAAGTGACCTGTTGTAGCGTACTATGACGATGACAATACGAATTTGTGGCAGCGCTGGCAGCGCGTGGGTGAAGCTGAGAGACGGAGAGGCGAGAGAGGGACGGACGACGCGTCGTTTACGCGTCAGGACGCGTCTGTGACTTGTGTGACTGTTGAGGAGGTGATGCTGGCGGTGAATGGAGCCGGACGGCGCGGTCTTGTGAACATCGAACGACACACATGGCCATCGCCCAAGACTCTTCCTTCGCCCCAGACTCCACCGCAGACATGTCGTCCCCTCCCTCCCTCTCCCCCCCACCCTCCCCCGTCCTCAAACGCGCTCGCGTCACCTACGGCCGTCGCAGGGATACCAACACCAACGCGTCCGACCCCGACCCTGCCCTTCCTTCACACCCTCTGCCTCAGCGCAGATCAACACCCGACCACGCAGACGAGATCGTGCCGGATTCAGATGATTTCAACATTCCTGAAACATCTCTCATGGGCGACACCCCCGACGACGGTCTCGCCGGCGACGACTCCGACAACGACGACGCGTCAAAACTAGCCTCTGTCATGTTCTCTTGGAAACAGAGACTGAAGGAGATAGATCAAGACTCGGACGACGAGGCTCTCGACGGCGGCGGCGGCGGCAACAGCGGAGCAAATGCCGGCAGAGCCGCGTCTCCCTGCGCTCACACGTCACTAAACAATGGCCGCAATATCCAGGACAATGGTCGCTCTTCACGAGGCAGCCCCGCCATGCGTGACTCGTCTCCGCTTCCCCAGATCGAGCCAGACGATCTCTTCAGTGGCTCCCTGCCTTCTCTCACCGGCTCCTCCCAGCCTTCCGTCGCCGCTGAACCCTCCTCGTCGCCCTCGCCCCCGCCCACCGCGCGACCCAACCGACGCAAACGCGCCGTGATCGACGAGTCCGAAGACGACCAAGCGCCGAGGGATCAGTCCTCCCCGACTTCGCCCCCATTTCCCCACTCCATTACCACACCCAAGCTCCGGTCCTCCCCCACGCCCCCCACCTCGGAGAATGACATGTCTCCCGCCGTGCTGCGCAAGAGGAAGGGCAAGGAACGCGCACGTTCGGTCGCGCCCCTGCAGTTCGACGAAGAGATCACTGCGGCCTCGATTGGCGATCGAAAGCTCTCCAAGGCGAAGGGCAGGCCCGCCACAGAGAAGCGCAAGGCAAAGGAACGGCCGAAGCGGCCAAAGGTACGTCACGCACGCGTCTCCGCTTCATCTGCTCGCTCACGACGCGTGCATCATGTCACGCGCAGGCGCCGACGAAGAAAGAGATGGCCGAGACGCTGAAAGAACAGGCGCGCCAGATGTCCGACGTTCGCCTCTCTCTCGATCGCAGCGAAACGCGACGCTTGAAGCTGACCGATTTCATGGTGAAATCAATGCAGTGAGTATCGCGACGATGCCACCGGCCAGTAGTACCCTATCACCATTGACCATCGCCCCAATAGCCCCGTCTTTCCCTTGCCACCGAAGAAATCCCCGTCGGTCTCGTCCGATCCCATCCAACCTTTCTCTTCTCCCTCCGTACCCCCAGAAAACCATCAGCCTTCGGGTCCTAGCCCTCGGAGTCCATCCCCATTCAAGTCCAACGGGCTCCTCGCCGTCCGCGCGCCTCTCGCGCCTGCTGTGCCTCTCCCAGGTGCGACAGATGACTCCGACTCCGACCAAGGCGCGCTGCCATCGTTAAGCGACATCTTGAAGAAAGAAACAGAACAGCGCGCGAGGGCCGAGCGCGCGAAAGAGCTCCAGGACTTCAAGCGCCGCATGCTCCAGGCGCAGCAAGCCTCGCGCGAGGAGGCCGCACATGCGGCCTACCGAGCGGGAGGTGGCCAAGTCGCGCTCGAGGACAGCGAGGACGACGATCTGGAGGTCGTGGACGACAACATCAAGGTGGCGGCGCGGGAAGAGGCGGCGGATAGGCTGAAGAGGGCCAAGCCGAGCGCGGGGATGCGCAGGCAGCTCGAGCTGGCCATGGGCCACCAAAAGGCGTACAGCGCGCTGCACGCGCACTCGCCCGAGAAGAAGAGCGCGAAGGGCCGGATGAGTTTGCAGGTGCTGCAGGCGGCGGCGGCGCCGTCATTTAGCTTCGGGAACGCGCGCGACGACAAGGCGATGGGGAAGAAGGCTCTGAAGGTGGACAAGAGCGACCTCGTGAAGAAGCTGTTGGCGGACGCGGCGGCGCAAAGCCAGGAGGTGATCCGGAAGAAGGAGCAGGAGTGGGTGAAGAAGGGCGGTACGCTGAAAGAGGGAACTACGGGCGAAGTGCAGAAGCTGGACGAGTACGTGGACAAGGCGGTCAAGGCTGCGCAACGACGGGAGGCGATGGAGGAAGGCCGGGAGGTGGACGGGGACGAGGACGGGGACGGGGACGAGGACGACGGGGAGTGGCAGCCGGTGGAGCGGGGGTCGGCGAGTCCCGAACCGGAGGACGACGATCTGGGCAGCGAAGAGCTGCAAGGCGACACGACCGGAGACGCCGACGACCCGGCGGACGCCACCCCCTCTCGTCCCCGCGCCGCCCGCCGCCCCGCCACCCGCCCTCGCGCCATCCTTGACTCCGACGCCGACTCTGACGCCGAAAACACCGCCCCTGCCCGCCTGCGTCCCGGCCGCCTGCCCTCCGACGGCTCCGGCTCCCTTGACACCCCAGGCCGCATCTTCTCCCCCTTCACCTCCCAGGTGCCCGTCGCCCTCGACCTCAAGCACCGCGCGTCCCTCTCGTCCTTCGACGACCACACCGACGCGGAAGATGAGCTCGGCTGCGAGACCGACAAGGAGAACGTCCGGGGTCTCATGTTCGACCGCGGAGAGGACAAGGAGAACAAGGCCGTCGTGCGGCTCTCGCCCGGCGAGCGTGCTGCGATTGGAGCCGAGCCCGGGATGACATCCAGACAAGGTTCTGGGCTGTTCGGGATCGCGGAGGGCATGCGCGACAGGCTGTCGATGAGCCCGTCGGGCGTCGAGCGCGGAGAACCGCAAGATGAGAACGACGCCGATGGCGGGCGCGCGCCGCTGAAGGAGCTGGTGAGCCCTCGCGCGGGCGACGACGACGACGACAATCCGTTCGTAGACACGCCGTCGAAACGGCCGAAGACCCAGCGCCTGCGTTCGCCGTTACCCTCTTTGCCTCCGCTGTTCGGCGGTATCAAAGACGCGCGCGGGGGCATGTCGCAGTTCTTCGACGATGAAACCGACGCTGCTCCTGCGTTGGCACCAGTTGGGAGCATGGATTCCTCCCCACCGAAGCCGGCCGTGGCGCTGCAAGGTGCATTTTCGCAGATGTTTGGATCCGGCTCTGTCAAAGGAACGCCCAAAGGAGTGACATTTGGTGGGCTGGCCGACGCGTTCGACGAGACTCAGGCGCGTGACCCGTCCAACCGTCTTTCCTATTTTGACTCATATTCTCGATGCATGCAGGTAAAGGGCGGCTTCCAAAATCTCAGGAAAGACAACGACGACATTTCGTTGACGCTGGACACGAAACTTCAGCCCGCGCTCGAAGCGGATGCGACGCTCCTGCAGAAAGCAGATTTAATTTTCGAAAAGGAGCAAGAATACCTGCTCCAAGCTGCCCAGCGCGCCCCTCCGAAGAAACCCCAACTCTATGTGACGGAAAACGGGTTCGTCTGCTCTTCTTGCTCTATGAAGACGCTCCCATGACGTCTCATCCGCATCGCTGAACCCCACAGATTCCTCACCCAAACGCGCCCGGACGTCTCCACTCCTGAAGTCTATCGCCCCTCGCCCTCCCAGCACCCGAACTTCTTCCGCACGGAGCCATCCCCCGCGATCAGCCTGCTGAACTCCTCCCGCCGGCTTCCCCTCGGCACGCTCGCCTTCTCCGATGCGGGCGACACGCCTTTGCGCTCCCCCCTCCGCCGGCTCAAGCGCCGTGCCTCGCCTTCGCCCCTCGGCCCAACCGACACCGGCCTTCCCGCGCTTGGCGGGTATCGCTCCTCGTCCCCGCCGTCTCCCTCTCCGGAGCGCGCGCGCCAGCGCACCGCGTTCGACGTGCTCCGCGCGGGAAAGCCGAAGCCGAAGCTGGGGCGCTCCGAGTTCATCGAGGGCGAGGCGGTCGAGTCGGACGAGGAGGACACGCTCGGGTTCGGCGGGGCGCGGCGGAAGCCTGGCGCGGATGACGAGGAGGAAGAGGACGAGGACGAGCGAGACAAGCTCGTCGAGGCGCTCATGGACGACACGGCCATGAGCGAGGACGCGCTCAAGCGGGACTTGGTGCTAGAGAAGTTCCAGTGAGTCCACCTCTTCCTGCCTCACTGTCTTTTTTTTTTTGCTTGCGTTCGCGATCGGGAGGCGCGCGGCTAACACTATAACGCAGGGAGCACCGCGACGAAGATGACGCGCGGATCGAGAAGCTGCACAAGGACGCGGTCGAGGGCAAGCTGCGCGCGAAGCGGCGTGACCGCGGCGTCGGGCTCGAGGACAGCGAGTCGGAGGATGAGGACGAGGGCGCGCGCATGGCGCGCCTGCGCATGAAGAAGCGCAAGATCGACGGGGACGATCTCGAGATGCTCGGTGCGCACATTTCCCGCATGACAGGCGAATGCATGCCCCCGCCACCGCGTACCGACGTGTGTGTGTGTCTTTTCCACAGCCCAGCAGCCAGAGACGCGCCCGTTCTACGAGGCGTACCAGCAGCCGATGGTGGACGACAACGCCGAGTTCGAGCATCTCCTGCACGACGAGGCAATGGACGATGCGGAGGACGCTGAAGATGGCGGCGTCGACGGTGACGATGATCGTGCACCGCGCGAGACGGTGTCGACCACCGCGCTGATGGACGAGGTCCGCGAGGCCGCACGGAGCAAGCGCGTCAGTCACTTCTACGGTCTCTCTCTCTCCAGCCTTTGCTGATTATTGGTTTTGGTTGCCGTGGCTGTCGATCCCCGCGCGCAGCACGTCCCTACGCTCGACCCGCACGACGTGTCCTGGGTCGACCGGCAACGGCCCTCGGCCGACGACGACGACTACGACGACCTCACGCGCAAGGTCAAGATCCGCGAGGTCTCCACGGCCTCTCGTCGCAGCCGCCAATCCACCAGCGCAGCGGCCATGGACGTCGACGTGCGTCTTTCTCTTCCCGTGTCCCCCACGTCGCGCCTGATCCGCGGTTGCTCACCCATCGTCTACAGACCCGCCGCCCCGCGCGGCGCGAGAGCGAGCGCGACATGGCGCGCCTCACGATGTGGGCGAAGGATGAGAGCTTCTCGCGGCAGGCGGGGGGCTCCGCGTCCGGGACCGGCGGGGCCGTCACTGGGCTCGGGCGCAAGCCCGCGGGCGCGCGGGGTGCCGGGGTTAGAGCGGGCTGCGCGGGGCGCGGGGCGGCTAGTCGGAGCGCGGAGAACGGGAGCGGGGGCGCAGCGCGGGGGCCGGTGCGCAAGGCGGCGAGCGGGCTGTCGATGGTCGCGGATCGGCGGGGGCGGTTCGGTGGGTGAGGTGGCGCGCCGGGCGCCCAATGCGTGGTTGTTGTCCCTGTCGTCGTCGCCGTGCTGGGGACTGTGTGGGCGTCCGTTGCTTCTTGTCATTTGTGGTGTCGTGGGACTTGCGATTTGTGATACCTTCTCACTTCTATCCGTCCGCCCACTCGTCCGTGTTTCGATTCCTGTTTCTCCCTGTATACATCCGAACAACCCATATACCGCCCCGTCTCAGACTCTGCTTTCCAGACTATATTCTCTTCGTTCTGCGCTATCCCCGTGCCCTGTCGCTGACTCGCTATGCACCCCACTTCCACACCCTGCTCTCCTCTCGCACACAGTACACACCTAATCGTCTATATGCTCTCCGATTGAATGTATCGTCTCCACACATGTCCCTCGCGCGAACACGGTGTGCTCCACTTATTCCTCAGATGAATGAAATAATGAACGATCACGACATTTCTGGCTGCGTCAAGAACGGACGACACGGTGCAGACTTTCGGCGCGTGGCATGAGGTTGTATACAATTTCATTCGACGTGGAAGCGGAACGTCTCGCGATGTAGAACTTCTCAATCTCGCCTCGTCTCTCCTTGGCTCCCTGAAACCCGCACAAAAAAACAGACAGACAAACAGACAAACAAACAAGCAGACGAACAAAAAGAATGAAAACTCCACTCGCTCAGACTACTCGAGCGACCCCGTCCCCGCACCGCCACACGTAAAAGAAAGTAAGGACAAGGAAATCCATGCGTGAACAACAGCCGCAGAACGACCTAAGGCCGGGAGAAAATGGAAAGATGCGAGGGCGAAAGAATTAGGACAGGCAGACAAAATCAAAGAAGACAAACAAAAGAAAGGGGGGTGGGCGACATCAGGAATCAAGAACCGGGAGAGCCCAGGGCCAAAGTCAACAAGAGGCAACGCGAAGCGGCGGCGAGTGCCCATCGGGCACTCGTCTCGTCGTCATGTAGTCGTGGTCATCGTCATCGCAGCAGTGGCAATGCACCGGATGGAAACAAACAACGGATGCAACAGGAAGGCAGATAAGAAGGGCAAAAAAAATAGTTGGAAGGGTATAAGAATAAATAAGTAAGGTCGAGAAAACAGCGTAGATGGGGCGGCGCGCCAGATGGTAAATGTCGAGTAATAGGTGTTCGTGTGGGCGTAGCAGCGAAGTAGAAGTGTGCAGGTGTGCATGTGAAGGTGCTGGAAGATGGGGGTTTGGGGATGGGGATGGAGGGCCCAGGGGCGGCCTTGCTTCTAAGAGGGCCCTCGGGGGAGTGTGTGGGTCGGTCGGAGAGGTGATAGCCTGGTTTGAGTGGTATTTCTCATAGACATTTTCGATAAAAGAATTCGTCGCGGGGCGTTGTCTCGTCGAGGCGGTATAAAACAGTGGGGGAGAAAGTCCAGAAGGCGGGGCAAGACGAAACGCAAGAGACGGGGAAGCATGCGCGGGCCGCGATCGCGGGCGCCAATTGCGACGTGGAACGTCCGGGACGAAAAGCGTCAACAGTGCTGCTTCCCAAAGTTTTTGGGGAAGCGGGCCCACGCGAGGGGTCGCTGGCGGGTCTGAAGGCTGAGCGGCGGGAGGGCGTAGACCGTGCGCGGGAGTTGGGGTTGGAGCTGGCGCGGGGGTGGGCTTGGAGGTGGGCTTGAACGGCGTTTGCGGCCGCTGTTCTGATTGAGCTGCGAGGACGTCACGTAGGAGAAGAGAGGGCGAAGAAGAAAGGGCGAAAAGTGGATATCAACGAGTGGGCGGCGGAAGGTGGGAGGACGCGCACCTTGTGTCTGAGCATGATAAGCTTCGCCATACAGGCTGGTGGCCCGCTCTCTCGAAACGGATTTCCTGCACACGAGCGTGTTTCAGGTTAGAGGAACCAAGGGTGGAGGACGGCGAAAAAACAAAGACATACGAGCAGCGACGAGGGCGAGACCGAGCTCGTGTGCATCCGAAGGTTCGTCGACGGCCATGAAAGAGAGCCATACTGCGGGTATGCGCAGGGAGAGGAGGACAAGGACGGCGACGAGGGTGGCGAGGAACATGACGAACATCGTCGAAAGAGCAAGCGTCCGGCGTCACACGAAGGATAGTATGGTGGAGGGGGAGGAGAGAAATTATGGGGAGGGAAGAGGTAGGAGAGAAGGGGCGGCTGCGGGGGGTTGCGAGGCCTTGGTGCTCCCTAGCACGGTGTCGAGGCGAGGGACTGCGCGGAGAGGGAGCGTGAGGAGAGGAGAGGAGATGGGATGAGAGTGTGGCCTAGACGATGGACGAACCGACGCCGAGGGTCTCTATACTCGATTCCACGCTGACAAACTCCCATCACCATATCACCGGCGCTTCTCCCCAAACCCCTCGCCTCGACCAGCCTCGATCTTGCCTCTCTTTGTAGTCTCTGTGTTCGTCCTCGCCGGCACATCATCTCTCGATCGTCTGATATCTCCTCCCCATCCTCGATGGTGTCCAAGACACCGCATAAGCTCGCAGATATCATGGCGTCCTGATTGTCCTTCGATGCTGATGCACCCCAACTAATCAGAAGGACCCTTCGATCACCGCCCTAACCGACTTCTCAATGATTTCCGAACAGGCATCACACGGATTTCTTGTCGTTTCTCCAGCGACCAGATCACAAGGCTCCATGTTTTGTGCGGCGTCCAATCCAACATATATGGCACGGCCCACATGAGTCGAGATCAGTTTGACGTTTCCTCTTCCATCCCTGTCCTCGTTGTAAGTCGGTCCGTACTTGCATCCGTTGACCCTACCTGAACTATTTGTAGGTCTTGCGCAGAAAGGCATAATCAAAGTTCGCATTCTCGATTGAGCTAGACAATTCCACTTCGATTCAACAGCATCTTTGATGATCTCATCCATGCATATTCAAATCTGGCTTGGACACTCGCGCTGGTGCTCAATCGCTTTTCAGCGCCAGAGATCCTCTCATTGTACAATGCAGAGCGCCTCCCGGTTATCACCCACATGCTACATGCCACCACCCTTCTACGCACACCGTTGCGAAAGAGTAGCCGGCCGATGATGCCGAGAAAGAACGGACAGAAGACAAGAAGATGTTGAGGTGACCTTCGAGATGTATGGCGTCAATTACAGATACAACAATCTAGGAGCGTGGAGCGAGGGTCCAAAATTCGGAGTTGCTCTGGCACGGGCGTACTCAGAATCAGGATCTTTCTGTGCAGGCGATCGCGCCCCCGAAGCGCCGTCGCTTTCCAAGTCATCGGCCTAAGGACGTAGCAAAGGCGGCGCTCGTGGCCAACAAGGATCCCATTCGGATAGCATTGTATGGGGTCGTGATGGCCGCGGCATACCTTGTCGAAAAACGAGTTGATGACGTGGTTTGACCAGATGCATTCATCGATGCCATCGTGAGGGATGTGTCGGTGGGGTCCACAGGTGCCTTTCGAAGGACTTGAAGGTATTCGTTCAACTCCTCGCAGCTTCAATTCGAGCTGTCCTAACCAACGTTCTTGTTGAATGGGGCTCAACCATAACGGGCACCTGAATAATTGTGTTGAAGCTGTTCGCATCCGTGGAAAACATGTAAGAAAATCTGTTCATAACGCCGAGGCCGGTCTTCCACGTTTATGGGAAAGTGCCGTGCTAAACTTTGAGAGGAGAAACGGAGTGAAAGCGCTGGACTAGGCGATGTCTTCTCTCATTCCCCAAGCCTACGAGATCTTAGATGCCTCGAATCGCGACCATGATCTTGAGTTAGGACTGACCGCACACTCCGTTGGAGCGTAATGTCGACGGCAGCGTGTTGTGCACAGGCGCTCGTCGTACGCACCACATACCTTTTCCACCCCGTTGTCTTTACAGCAATTCCATATCGATCCGCTCATTGAGATCGCTCAAAGGGATGCGAAAACGCGAAAAATAGATATTGATTAAATCAATAAGGTAGTACAGCGATGAACTCGCAGACTTTTGGCCTCCTAGTCGGCCGTACAGACAGAGAAACAAATGAGTGGCGACAGCGACGGCGATGACGACAACGACAGATTAGCGCCTACAACACTCCTCACCGCCTATCCTCTCTGGCATCCAATGACGCGTAGTAATCCCGATACGCCGCCTGCAGTAGCAGCACAAACGACTGGCCCTCGGGACTGTGCGTGCCGTTCACGCTGGGCGTGCTGAACGAGAGCGGGTCGACCGTGTTCTGGAGCCACCCATCCGCGTCGACGCTCTTGTCGATCAGCTCGAACGCGCGGTCCGCCGCGCTGATGTACGCCGAGGCGCCCGAGACCAATGCGAGGCGGTACGTCGAGGCGGCGAGGAGCGCCGTCGAGGCCGTGTCTGCGAACGAGTCCTCTTCGTCGATGTAGTTGTACAGCGTCCCGTTCTCTTTCTGTTCGGTCGAAGGGCGCGTGTTAGTCCATAGGCAGTCCGCTTGGGGTAAGGCGGAGGGCAAACCCCCATACCTGGTATTTCCATGCCCCGGTCAGGATCTCGCCGATCCAGATTGTCAGATTCAGTTGCTGGTCGTAGAACCGGTCCTCCAAGTCGGACTTGCGGATCGTCTCCAGCACCCTCAGCATTCCTGCCGCTGCCCACGCGTTGCCTGCAGGTTTAAGAATTTTCGCTGGTCAGTCTTCCCAGAAGGGCCCGTACAAAAATAAATGGAGAGGAAGACGCACCTGTGCCCCAGAGATGGTCGTCGGACGACGAACCGAGCTCGATGTGCCGCCACAGGCTCTTGTCGGCGTCGAACAGTACGTCGCGATACAGACGGCACTGGTCGTATGCGAGCTGCAACAGCTTAGTGCCCTCGGCTCCGCCTTGCAACGCGCCGTAGTATGCGATGAACGGCGGCGCCATGTACACAAAGTCCGCCCTATGAACCCGACCGGACGAACGAACGAAATCAGTCAGGCTCCGGAACGTGGTCAGAATACACGAGGCCAAGGAGTCAGGCACGCACCAGAGTTGCACTTCGCTCTCCCGCTGAGAGATCGCCCCCGCAGCCGAGCGAGGCGCGACGTTCAGGAGGAAGTCGAGCTGGTCCTCCGCGGCGTCCGCAAAGCGCGTGTCGGACGCGTTCGTGCGCGTCCAGTTGGCGAGCAGGACCGCATTACCGATGCCTGTCACGCGAAGGGAAGGACAAAACGCGTCAACGATTGCAGTTCAGTCACGCGCTGTCTAGAAGGGTCTGGGCAGCGAGGGAGCAGGTCACGTACTGGCCGGGTCGCCGACGGCGCCATCGCCATCGATCAAGGGTAGCGAGCCGGCAGTTTTGGCGTTCACTACTCTACATGGGATGATCGGGAGAAGTCAGCCGTTAACATTGACTTGTGCGGGAGAAAGGGGGGGAGGGGGCATGAGGGCATGAGGGCAGTTCGCAAGGTGGCTGAGGGACGGCAGGAGAGGAAGTAGGGAGGAAATGCGGCTATGATACGCACTGTTCTGCGATTGCGATCACGTCCTCCGCATTATTGGTTTGATTCAGCTTTGAGGGCGGCGGGACGCGTCCACCGAAGACGCCCAGCGAAGGCCACTCCAATTCCGTCAGTGCCTCCACGGCGGCCCCAATTTCCCAACTGCGTTAGATGAGAAGACAATATCAAACATCGATGACCGCATCAGTATTTATATCTGTTCACAAGCAAGGGGGAGATGCGGAGGATGGGCGTGGGATAAGTGGGATTTGAGCGTACCTCTTGTCGGAGATGTTCAGCATGTTCGCGCGCACGAGCGAGATTCGCTCAGTGCTCATGATGCCTGCCGTCGCACGCTTTGCCACGCCTCTCGCGATGGTGGGTGCAGCCGCGACGTGTGGGGTAGCCGCTGAGAGCGCCACCAACAAAGCGCTTAGAGTCCAAGCGGAGAAGGAGCGCATCGCGTCGATATGATCGGCGTGAGGATCAAAGTCGGAGAATGCGACAGCTCGAGCTCTGGTGACGTACGTGCACACGGGGCTGGGGAGGACATCTGTCGCGACGGAGCGGGGGGTTATATACGATTCGCGGGCAAGGGGGATGGAAGCAGATGATCATGGCAGCGAATTTGCATGTTCGGCATCGGCGTGACAAGCCTCGCACTGGTCGGTCTCTGTTTTGGAAGCCAAGCAAGAATCCCAGATTGGATTTGACAGGAACGCTTGAGGTGCGCGAACTCTACAGGCCCGTGCGACGGACCGCAGCCAGAGGAACGATGCTCCACTGCCGTAAAATCTCGTCTTCGACGCCTGGGTGCCTCTGATGGCCTCCTCGTGTCCTCGGCGGATCGCAATACCCACCTGTGAGGTGTAATAACTCCCTAGCAATGCCTCTGATAGGCACCACCGCAGCACTGAAGAAAGTCTTGAATTTCCGATGCCGGACAGCTTGGTGTTGAGAAGCCTCGTTCAGTCAGTCATCCGACCAGCACCTATTACGAGCCTTCCTGAGTCCGAGGTTCATCCTGGTCCATCTAGCCAATATTTCGATAATTGAAGGGAAGAACGGTATATCATATTGAGGTGCTGCGATATGATGATCATATTAATTACGGAGGAGTTTTAGAGAAGTTTTATAACACCGAATTCAGGCAGGTTTGGGCGGAGGTCGCTGACTAATTCATCGTCTGCACTAACCGTCGTGCTAGTAACATTAGAGCCTAGTATCAGAGCCTATCAGAGCATTCGACGCTGCCCGACGATCACCTCCGCGAGGACGAACTAAGACTCAAATTGGGAGCCAAGATCGAGAGAGCTCAACAGGTGTGTTGAGCCTGGTAACTTGTCCACCTCCGATGCAGTGATACCCTGGTCCAGTCCTGGTCCCTGACAGAGACTCTCACAGACCCTTCAAGTTCATTTGTCTTGTAGAAGAACTCAAATGAACGGGTGGATGAAGTGTGGATGATCTGAAGTGCAGATGAATGCAATCGCTCCGCGCATCGCCATCTTCTTGGAACTCGATGCTGCCTGTTGCCACGAATGCTGGCAATGTGACTGAGAAATTCCCTGTGAGCATTCGAAAGTCAATGCAATAAAGTATGTCTCGTTGTCAAGTCAAGCGCTCGTATCGCTCGCAAACTCTTTCGAACATAATGCATGATGGCAAGGAATGTGTTTATGAGCACAACGCCCCCGAGAGCTCTGTCAAGGTATGATCTATTTTCGTTGGGCAATTGAATGCAGGCATACCGTAGTTCTCTTCTCGGCAATGCATGCCTTCGCATGGTCACTTGCATGTGTTGAATTTGAGAAAATAGGCGCATTGGAGCCTACTTCCCATAACGAGATTATAGGCTGTCCTTCGGGGCAGAGCAGTCTCAGTTGAGGACAGGAGTTACAAGTAAGGGATGAAAGTGAAGGCGACTGGGGAGACCAGACCAAGTGAGCACCAAGAACCTGCGGTCATGAACCTCGCTTGAACCAGAGAGTATAAGCCCCACGAGTAACGACGTTCACCGAGCATTCTCGGCGGTCAAATTTCAACGATAGACAATGTCATGATAAACAGAAATTCGATAGTGTCCAGTGCGAACAAGACAGTCGTTCTGTTGCAAGGAATTTTGATTGTTTTACGAGAGGAGGTTGTCGAGCGCTTACCAGGATTGTTCCCACTGTTTGGCCATGTGGCTGTTACGCCTCGAGCGCCGCGCTTGAGACAACTGTTCTGCACAGTGCACTCCACCAACCACATCCCTTGTTCTTTCCGTTCACACTCTCTGTCCATTCGTCTCAGTGGTGACGGTGGCACTGATCTCCACTCCTGTTCTCTTCCTGTCAGCTTGAGAGCCTTTCAACTACCGGTCGTCTCAGAGGAAGCCCATACACATCCTCACAGTGCCACCTAATGGATGGCCTCTCTAAGGCGCGTGCGTTCTTGTTAACATGGAACAAGAGCGGGGAGTCAGAATGGTGTGTAACTTGCGCATTGAATTTTGGTGCTTTCTAAATGGCTTCAAGCCGCAAGTTTGTGGCGTCCCTTCACTCCAACTTTTCTAGCCCGACATCCGTCGATTTACTGACTACAACCTATCACGCCTTGCTCTACGCCACTTTAAACACTTGGTCGCCAGAGCACCCCTTATCCTCGAGCGCTTTTATATCATTTATCCAATCAGTCTTGCACGAGCTACCGTCGTCGTCGCAGGATGTCGTGGCTTCCCCTTCGATTGCACAAGCGCTCGGGGAAGTGTTGATAGATGTCATCTGGTCAATAGACTCACAACTGGAAGAAATATTGGTGGATGCAAAATCTGTTGCAACAGTTGAGCAGGTGGGGAACGCGAGCGACACGTCCCCTGTTATGAAGTCCAAGAAGACCGCTGAGAAAGACAAAGAAGTGCTGGTGGATGTTGTGAGACAGATACTGGTACGTTTTGCATGTTCATGGATCGAACGGCACACTGTTTATGATGCCGTACTCCCAGAACATTGGAATGCTGGACCCAGTTCTCTGTCGGGAGCGCTTGGATATGGTGCTTGTCTCAAATGTGGGCCTTGTCTCAGATAAAGGTGTTTTCGACAAGAAGGAGATCCGCATGAGGACCGCTCTTTTGTACGTAGTCGCGACGGCGCTTGACTTGGTTTTCCTTACGCTACCTTTCTTTTCAGCTACAAGCAAAACAAGTTCAATTTGCTTCGAGAACAGTCGGAAGGCTTTTCAAAGCTCATCACCGAAATCACCAGCGCCCTTCCTCCTCCCCATTCTTCAACTACTGGTCTCCCGGGCGAATCTTGGCCGGCAATTGCTGAACACGCACGGCCTGTTTGGGAACGTGTTGTTAGTTTGATTGGGCATTTTGATCTGGATCCCAACAGAGCCCTGGATCTCATATTGGATCAATTCACAGTCCATCTGGCGACACACTGGAGTTTTTTTCTGGTGCTCTTGAGCCTTTCGCCGTGGGGAGGTGAGAGCTCGATGCTCGATGCTACTTCAGAATACAAAAGGGCAGGGATGAATGGGGATGTGCCAATCGATGGTGAGGCAGGAATGTATGATGGCAAAGATTTAGACGAAGTTCTAGCATTGGCAGAGGCCAACTCGAACCCGCCTCTTTCTTCTCAACCAAAATGCGGTAACACCCGAGTTTTGGCTCAGGTTCTGGGCTTCAAGTTCCGACATTATCAGGTGCGCGCCATCCTCCCTATTCTACGGTCTATCTGAACCTAAGTACATTCAGTCATCGGAGGTTACGGAGTCGACTCCCAGGCACCTCTATTTGACGGCCGCCCTCCTTATTCGAGAAGGATTCATCTCCTTGGAAGATCTGTATCCGCATCTTACACCTACCGACGACGACATGGAAGGCAAAGAACGCCAGGCTTACCTTGCAACTGTGACTTCCCGCATCTCGGCCGCCAAGGTTAGTCAGCTTGCTATGGCTGCTCCCCTCGAGTCTGCCTCGCAGCCAAAAACCCGACCCTCTGCGCCGCTGCCCGAGGCCAAGAAGCCTACAGCTGCTCCTGAGCCGAAGGAACCCCCTCATCAGAAGCTTGGCTTGGTGACTGCCTTGTTCGCTGTAGGTGCGATCCGGCCTGCTATCGCGATTCTCACCAAGTTCCCGTGGATGGTTGATGCCCATCCTGAGATTGCGGACCTAGTTATACGGGTGATGAGACACTCTTTGTCTCCTCTATACGAGTCTCTGCTGGTGACGAAGGACCGCAATCCTTCTGATATCCATCCTCGTGCTCGGTATAGCACCAGTGGCGTCGTCCAGGCTCCTAGCCGGAAGCCTGCCTTGACTCTATGGGCACCAACTCCACCCAGCACTAGTACGGTGGACTTCGTGTACTTTTTCCCCAGTTGGACTGATCGAGTGCCAATATCTACGGCTCTGGAGGATTTGGTCAATGTCATCGAACCGTTGATGGCATTTGTTGGACTTCACGTTTCCAGAGATCCATTGTTCCTGACCAAATTTTTGAGGCTTGGGCGTCTACACCTTCAAGCGACGGTACGCGTTCATGCACAAATTACTAAGAAACTCACATTCATTGGTTCGGCAGATTGAAGTTGATTCTGAGACCAAAAGGCCTGTTGGTCAGCCTGACCCAGATCATCCGACGCGCCGTTTCTGGTTCAAGATCCTTCGCTCGTACCTCCTCCCAGCTCTTCCTCTCATCCGCGGCAATGCCGTTTGTACCGTTGAGATCTGGAACATCATCCGCCAATATGAAACAACAGCTCGGTGGCGACTTTATGGCGAATGGAAGACCAGGACCTATCAGTCGCACCCTGAACTCCGCGTGCGTGCCATCCAAGCGGATCGTGAGTCGAAGGGTATCTTGAGGCGCTTGTCGCACAACACAATAGACACCCTTGCCGGCACTGTGGCGAAGCTTGCTCACAGCAATCCCTGTATATTCTTTGCTAATGCTGTGAATCAGATCATGGCATACGATAACTTGGCCGGAGTTGTGATTCAGGCTTTGAGATATGTGACAAACATGGGCTTTGATGTCCTAGTCTACATTATTTTGGATGCCTTGGCCAACCCAAACAAGGACAGAGTCAAGGATGACGGTGTCAATACATCTGACTGGCTGCAGAGTGCGTATCATCGGCCTCTTCATGCCCCTTGCCATTCTCAGTTTTTGTATAGGCCTTGCTTCCTTCACTGGCATGCTTTTCCGCCGATACAGCGCCGACCTCACCCCTCTTCTCAAATACATCGTCCACCAATTGTACAATGGGCAGACGAGCGAGATCATCGTCCTGCGGGAGTTAATCTGGAAAATGGCTGGTATCGAACCTCTTCCTAGCCTCTCAGAATCGCAAATCGCGGCGATGGCTGGTGGACCCACTCTTCGCATTGAGGCTGTGGCTTCGAAGACCCGCGGCGCACGGCTGGATCCAGGTGATGCAGTCTTGAAAGGACCGCAGAGGCTGGGTAAGGCCTTACTGGATTCCTCGCTCGCTCTGCCACTCCTTATCCAGGTGGCTCAGCAGCGGCAGTCAGCGGTGTTTCGAACTCCAGACGCTCATCTGAAGTCGCTTGCTAGTCTCTACGATACGGTGAGGTCGTTCGATCGCTATGAATGACGTGTTGTTGACGATGTGTTTTTCGAAGACCCACGGAGTGTTATTGCAATATTTGGAGTTGCTCACGTCGCCCGTCGTCATCTCCCCCCAGGACTACGCTAAGAAAGTTATTCCGAAACTTTCTGAGCTTGGTGAAACCTATGGGATTGGCGCACCTGTATGCATGCAGATAATGCGCCCGATCTTGCATTCAGTCCTCTTGGTTTGTTTCTCGTCATACTATTCTGCAGATTGGTGGCACTCAAACAACTCGAATAGGCCGCAGCACTTGCTATGCAAGAAAAAGAACAAATTGCTAGTCAGGAGGCTGAAAAGCGTCTGAAGGCCGCTCTTGCTGCGAAGCGGGATCCCAGCACGGCGAACTCCCGTATCGCATCGCCCAGCATCGGCGAGTCGGGCATGGTTGTTGAGATGCCTTCGGAGTCAAAGACTGAAACCAAATCATCCGAGGATGTTGTCATGGATAACGGCAATGTTTCTACTTCTACGTCGTCGCCAAAGCCAGAGGTAAACACTATTTATTTGACTTCCAACGTGAGATTCATAGCGAATTTTCTTACAGAGCCCGTGGGTTCCCGAGATGAAGGAGCTATTCGATGACGTCAAGAAAATCGCCTCTCAAGATGCATATGATGTGATTGGGCAAGTTTCATCTCTGTCTTGAAGTAGTCGAAGTCTGGCTTACGGCGACTTTAGGCCAGGTTTCTATCTCACTTTCTGGCAGCTCTCTACGTATGACCTCGCGCCTCCTGGAGCCAGATACGACGAAGAGGGTGTCGCACTCCGCAGTCTCAGCCGTCAGGAAGACGGAAAATACAATACTGCAGATCGATCGTCGGACCGGACGAAGCGTCAGAGCGCACTCGCTCATCGTGCGCGTCGGGATCGCTATAATGCATTCGTCAACACTCTCGCGCAAGAGTACAAGGAGCAGACCGCGCTTCGCATGTACACGATTAAACGACTTGCGAAGGAAAAGTCCCACTGGTTCGCTCATAGTACGTACTAATGTTCATTATAAAATAAGATGTTCTCAATATGGTTAGCTCTAGGTACCAAGGCTACTACACTGTCTTCTGCGGTGATTGAGCACTGTATTCAACCTCGCTGCCTTTTATCCCCTATGGATGCCGATTACTGTGCTCAAATGATTAAATGTATTCATACGTTGGGGACACCGGGTTTCAGCACATTGATGACTTACGATAGGGTAAGTATTCATTGCTGTGTTCCGTAATATCCAACTAACGTGCAAGCAGCTTCTTGGAGACCATGTCAAAGTAGTCGTGTTCTCTGCCAGTGAATACGAAGCAAGGAACTATGGTATGATTGAACGACAGATGAACATGATCGTAGAGCTGACGACTTCTCAGGCCGATTCTTGTTAGGCATCCTGTCGGACCTCTACAAATGGTATCAGGATGAGCAAGCATATCTACAGGACAACCGTATCAAGATCGGCGGAAAACCTGCTTGGCTGCCAGGGTTCCAACACCCATGGTCCAACAAAAGCACTATCGAGCCTTCGTCTGTCTTGCCATGGCACAAGTTCCAGCAGATCGTCAAGAAATGGCACCGAAAACTATTCAAGGTATGCTATTCTCTTTCATCTTTCTTCACCTGTTGACACTGTTTCTATCAGTCATTCGCAGACAGCATTCAAACTGGAGAATTCATGCACGTTTACAACACCATCATCGTTTTGAAGGAAATACAGCCTGTCTTCCCATTGTCCACAGTTTCAGAGGTTATGGGTATGCACCTGAACCAGGTCATGGAGTCCTTCTTGAGTAAAGAGGAGCGTGGTGACTTAAAAATCCTGGGCAGAGCGTGAGTCAACTCTGTCGATGACATCGCGACTTTCAGCTTCAATATTGTCTATGGCCACAGATATCATGCAAGTCTCTTAAAACGAGAAGCCCAGTGGGCTCCCCCAAAAAGCGCTGTGAGCAAGGTAATTTTATCATCATTTCCTACAAAGCTTGGACTGAGGCAGAAATGAATCCTAGCCAAACGCTTCTGCTCCCTCTCCCAAGACAACTGGTTCACCATCTCCGATGTCCACTCCGGCGGCGGCTCCTTCAGCTGAGAAGCCTCGTGGCATCGTAGCGCCAACTCCATTGGCTCCCCGCGCCCAACTCAATACAGTCAATGGGGCATCTTCACTCTCGTCCACTAAAATAGCTATGGATAGGTGATGATTTCACAGTAATCTTACCGTATGCATACTTATGCCCTTCGTATTAGCATTCCTAGGCCTGAGGTGGTCAAGCGAATCCGCACAGAACCCAGAGCAGGGACTCCCACGCAACCGTCCGCTAACGGCAAATCTCCCGATATCAAAGTACAGCCGATGGACATCGACACAGCTCACGTTGAGAGCAATGATAAGGTCCAAACGCCTGCCAACCCACAAGATTCATCCGCCGTTCCTACACGTCCTTATCGAAACACCGCTAGCAAGGTTTCAAGCCCTCTGCCCAATGCTCCTAGCCCTCGACCCGATGCTCCCGTCTCTTCTGCAACACCTCAGAAACCTCCACCTACAAAGGACTCTCATCATGCTGTCACACCCATGTCTGTGTCTACGAATGTCCCGATGATCAAACAACCACCTCAATCCCCGAGGAGCCATCGACCTCTTGATGAGAGGTTCATTCGTCCAGAGGTCCCTCAAATGCCACCACCATCCGCTCCCAGCCAAACTGTGTCTGCGCAAGAATTGCGTGAGACTGCAAAGCAGACTGTTGGAAGACGAGGACCGCTGGACGAGATGTTCGAAGACAAAGGACGAGCCCCTCCGAGCGAACCACGGCATCAGGCCAGTAGCTCTAGGGCGCCTTCGCCTGCACGTCGCAGATCTCAGTCCCCCCCTACGCGACCTGGCACACGGAATCCTAGTAATGAAAGCCGCACCAGCGCTGGTCGATCTCGCTCTGATCGGGGAGATGGTGAGCGTTCGGATGACAGACGAGGGGATCGCGACATCAGGCAGGAATCTCGGTCATCTGACCGTCGAGATGGGGCTCTTCACCAGAGCGAGCGTAGAGAACGATTGACCTCACGCGATGCTGAGCGGGAGAGAGACCGCGACAAAGATCGTGGTCGAGACAGACATGGCGATCGAGAGCGCGATCGAGAGCGTGATCGCGACAAAGTCAGAGAGCCGCGAGAACGTGATCGGGAGAGAGACAGAGACAGGGGCGAGCGCGAGCGCGACAAGGAAAGAGACCGCGAGAGAGGTGATCGTGACCGGGATCGTGACCGACACCGCAGGGATGAGAAGGACCGCGACCGGGAGAGTAGAAAAGATCGGGATGCCCTCGGTCGTGGAATCCCTCCCTCTGCCGTAGACGACCGCTCTATTCCCAATCGCCCTGATCCGTCAAGGCATCGTAGTGCGCAGACTGGAGATGAAGCGCTCGGTAAGCGAAGAAGGTCGGCAGAGGATGAGGTACGTGTATCCGCCATTATGCTGCTTTCGTACTGCTCACGGAACTATAGTCCGAACGGGCCTCAAAGCGCAGTACTCGCGACAAAGGTCATCGCGACGAGCGCACACGTCGCTCTTCTGAGAAGGACCACGACCGACCGCGTGAGTCTGACAGAAGAAGACGGGAGCGTGATGGACCTGAAGGCGAGAGTCGATCTGCGCTTGGGGATAAAGTGGGTATAATCCTCACTCTCACTTGCGTAATTTATTTACTTATCCGCTCATAGCTATCGGAGAAGCGGGTTCCCGAAGGACCCGCATCCTCCATCAAACCATTACCCGCCTCAACGCCTTCTGCTCCGAGGGCTATGGCAGCTGGCGAGCCTCCTTGGTTGATTAAGCCTGAGGTCCTGAGCGGACGTGATCGACCTCGGGAGCCTCCACTCTATCAAGCTTCAAATGGATCTTCTGCCACCGTCACAGCTGTGGCCCCGCCGTTACTGGAATCATCTTCGACGGCTAGCCTTCGCTCTCGCATCGGTGAGAGGGAAATGCCTCGCCTTCCCCAGGGGCCCATCTCGCATTATATAGATGCTCCTCTTATACCCGATCGCAACCGACCAGATGATGATCGAGATGGTGCTAGGAAACGCACTTTGTCTGGTGAGTTTCTTGAGGATTCTTATATGTAAAGAATTCAAACTCAAGGTCCTGCGTAGACCGAGAAAAAGAAACCATGGGAGACGTTGGTCTCAGTCTGGGTCAAGACGTTACACTACAGCCGCCGAAGAGACCGCGCATCAATCGTACCCGATATGTCTCGGGTGGGTCTCATGCCATAGCGAAGAAATTGCTTCCTATAGATCCTCAGGCTGGAGACAAGCATCGGCCAAGTCGACAAGATTAGCATCTCTCATACTTGTTCTGCATGTAGCTTACATTTACTTGCCTCTATTGTGTATATGTACCGTAACTGATGCATATGCGCCAGTTCCAGACTAGGAGTCATAAATTTAGTGCATTTCATCTAGATATCAAAGACGAAAACAAGTTCGAACATCTCGGAGTGACGAGTTTAGCAAGAGTAAGTAGATTAAACGGCGTGTCGTCCTGCAACAAGACACTATCGGCTCATTTAGACGGAAGTTGAGGCTTCGACGGTGATATTGTGACCTCGTGATCAGCAGAGAGTTCCTGGTCCCGTAGGGAGCTGGTCTCAGCTCAGAGTTTTTATGACGTCAAATAAACCTCCGCGTTCTTCCGTTGCTGACAATTTTTTTCCGCATTTACCCGTTCATTATCCCTGAACTCCTGAAATGATTGCCCCACCCTCCTCTTGCGCACGACCTCTGTCCGTGATTGCACGCGTTGCCTCGACCACATTTTCACACTTGCTTAGAAGTTACCTTGCGCGCGAGCACTGGAAGGTCAAGCAGTGTATCGAAAAGTACGAGGGAAGGGGATTCACTGTGTGTGGGTTCCAAATTAGCGGTGCCAACCATGGGCGAAGTGGAAACGAACCGTCATGGTACTGCCCGCATGCCAGGAGATTCTTTGGCGACCGCGGCTGTCTGGTTTTCCAATTTGCAGGAGGTGGTGAGAAGAACTGCAACGGAACGGGTGGGTTTCACCCCTTGCTAGCACCGCGCTTCAGGTTGGGGGGGATGAGTGTGGAGGTGGCTGTGCTATCTCCTCTGCACGCGAGATCGTACTCGGAGGTCTACCATTGCTGTAATCCGCCGGGGTGATAGGTGTGCTCGTGCACAGGCATCATTATTATTATTATCTGCGCAAACAACGAGGGTCTCGTGTTCTATTTAGGCAGGGGGGAATTCCAATATTCACGCGAGAGCGATAGTGGGACCAGGCAATGCCCGGAGGGCCGTGTATACCGAATGAAGTCGATTGTCTAGACAGGGGATGATGCATGATGATCGGAGGGGTGCCGCTGTATAGATGATGACGTGACGGCTAGCGGATAGGGGCGTTGAGCCAAGCCGTAAGCAGGTTGTCTTCAACTTCGCGAGTGTTACGATATTATATGTTGCACAGTGGCCTCAGTATCAATGATAACCCATCAATTGTAGTACGAATTGTTCTGAGTAGCAGAAAGCGGGGGCCAGTGGAACGCGGCTGTCGATTTGGGACCTTTACGAAGATCACAGGCCTGCGAATGCCCGCGGCGAGATTTTGGGACTTTGGTACACACGCGAGCTCAATGAGGCAATCAGCTCATTCATTTCACATTTATGACGGTCTACACGTATCATTCTAACATGAGCACCCATTTTCGTGGGAGGCAAAATCCTGCACGCTATCGACAGGTACCACGAGTGGTGGAATAAAGTACGAGTTGAATCGAGGGGTCGCGAGTTGAATCGTAGTTATTTCGCAGGCCAGGTCGGTTTAGCGCCCTTTGATGAGCGTGAGGAACTCTTCACGCGTTTTCTGCTGGGTCCGGAAACAGCCAAGCATACAGGAAGTCACAGTGATGGAGCCGGGTTTCTGGACACCACGCATTGTCATGCATAAATGGCTACATGCATATGTGAGCGGCGTTATGTGCGGTAGACGTTTTACGATACGCACGTTGCTTCCATAACGACAGCGACACCACGAGGCTTGATGGCCTCCTCAACGCAAACAGCGATCTGCTTTGTGAGTCGCTCTTGAACTTGCAATCGACGGCTGAAGGTCTCTGCGATCCGCGCAAGCTTGGACAAGCCGAGAACAAGCTTATTAGGAATGTAGGCTATAGCCACCTGGAGAAAAGCGGTTCATTTGAGGATGTGTTAGAAAGTAGCGAGAACATGTACCTTGCCTGTAAAGGGGACGAGGTGGTGCTCGCACAAGCTCGAGATGTCAATGTCACGGACCAAGACCATCTCGTCATGATCTTCTGCGAAAACAGCGTCATTGATTACATCTGCCAAGGGACATTACCTTTTCAGTGATGTGGGACGAAGACGTTGCAAAACGGCTGCACCTGCCAGTCGCTCTTCATATCCTTTCGTCATCCACATCAAGGCTTGCGCATAACGATCCGGCGTCCGAAGCAGGCCCTCGCGGTCAGGATCCTCGCCAATGCACTCCAGGACGGTGCGCACAGCTGCAGTAAGTTTTTTTTCGCGCGCGGCTTTCTCGGCAGGTGTGGCGTTGAGCCGAAAGAGGGTAGACTTCGCTGGAGGCGTGATGTATGTCAAAATCTGCGCACTGACGAGAAAATTGACGACGTACCAGGCCATCCCAGCCCATTGATATCAGGTAAGGGGCTCGCTCTATCCGGAGCATGGGTCGATGCAGGAGTGGAAAACCCCGATGCAGGGCGGAAGCCGTATCCTTCACGAACGAGCGATGAAGACGCGACTTTGCTCCGATTCAAAGATGAAGACGAAGGGATAAGTTGAGAATCTTTCGAATCATGATCTTCGTCTTCTGGTAAACTGCTTGGAGTTTCTGCGATTTTGTCGAGCGAATACTGGCCTTGAGGGGTGTCTGCTGCCGAATCAATCTGTAGTTGGCGCAAGCTGTCAGATAGCAATGCTCCGTGATTGTTACCAGAAGACATTAGATGGCGGTGAAAAGGGATTAAAGTCTGTTGAAAAAAAAAGATAAATAGTAGACAGAGTAGAAAGATTGGAGAGATTTGGAGAGCCCGGGGTCAGACGGGGTCCGAGCCGGCCAATGATTAACCGAGTCCTACAAAGGAAATCTGTAAGAGCAATCAAGTTCCACCGAGAGCATGTGCATGGCACCACGACTGAGCAAGCTTCTTGAGATCCATGTCACGGCGGGTTTTCGCCTTGAGCTGTCGACCGTTTCATCTTGGAATCATGGGAATTGGTTCGAGGCTTGAGAGGGCTTGGGAGAATTCGACTCGGAAGACATAACATTAGGCAAGATCATTAGATAACGAGGGTGTCCGGGGATGCCGGGTCAAGTCCGGCACTGGCGATGCGCCTCAAAAGCCGAACAATGTCGTCGCCGTTTACGGCGATCTGAAGGAAAGAACAAGACAGAAACCTTCCTCGACGGTCGACTTCCACTGTTCTCTTACTCCGGTTGTCTTTTCAGGCGCCATATTCCCAGCTCTTGATTGCCATTTTCTGACTTACTAATTTATCCACTCTAGTATAAACTGTAGAAAGTTTATGGCTCACTGTCACGTCTAGTCTCAAATGACACCGTCCTGATCTCGATGGCACACCTCAGGATGTTTCCTAGTGCCGGACAAATGAAGCATTTTCAGACCTCACATAGAAGGAAGGTTCATACCGAGCACAACAGAAAAGTTCCCTGTCATGGTTTGCACAGCCTACCCCGCAGGTATCCTTGCCCCCAGTTTCGTATTTATACGTCGGTCGCATCCTGATCTTGCTCGTCTTCCCCTGTTTTCTGCTTCTCAGATGCCCTCCTCACTACTCTCGCTTCGAAGTTTTCTTTCTGGCCATTGCGTACCTTCTACCAGCCAACTTCGTCACAGTAAATCAGCTCAGAAACCCCGTTCGGAGGAATCACTTAAATTCACTCCAACTCAGGCCGATTCTATTTACGATGCATGGCTTGCCTCTCGCGCTGATATTGTGATTTCAGCTCCACACTTCAGCGCTGGGGCTAACCGCCCAGTAACCAAGGCAAACCTCAAACTTGCACATCGGATCGTCAAACTCTGTGCTCCAGAGATCTTAAAGTTATTCTGGAATCTCCATCCTTACCGGACTCTTTTTATGGTATGCATCAGCTTCGTGCGAGGCATGTTGCCTATATTCAAGGGTTACTCCCATGCATTGATAATCAACGAGGTAAGCCGTATAACACTCCCTCAGATTCCCTTCACTCATAGCGTTATATTTTAACGGTCAGATCCAATCTCTCATCACTTCAAACCAACTTACATGGTCGCACTTACTTTGCCTGCTAGGCTCAGAATTTTTACGGGTTGTCTGCGAACGGCTATTGGATTCCTTCGCGTAAGGCAAATCTCGCTCGGTATTCTTTTGATAGCCGCCATCTTACACATTACCATGCTGCAGGGCGGATAACGAGCATCTAGTACAGAGCTCGGCACGTTTTCTTGTTGAATATCAGCAGATGGAACAACGCGTGCGCCTTGATGTGCCCACGTTGTCAGATCCGATGGTTCGCGATCTTCTGGCAGAGTCCGATATGTTCGTTTCATCATTCCAGGGTGTGGGCGGCTTTGGCTTGTTCTCTCCCATCGACTTCATCCGCATCTTCACCCTCCTATCCGAACTTGTGTCGCACATCTTCATCCTCTCATCCCTAACATACAACCCGCTCTCCGCGTTAACACTGGCTCTATCCGTTATCTCTTCTGCATACCCATTCCTTCAAAACTATTTTGCACCCCATCGATACGGATTTCAAATATCTGCCTTTGAGGAGAACGATGCCCGTCATGCGGAAAAGCAGGAGCAGATGCGGCACCTATCTATGAGTGAGTCGCATCGTCCCGAAGTGATGCTATTTGGGCTAGGCCCTTGGATCCTAGCCACTTGGGCTTCTGCGCGTAAGGCTGGTTTGGGCATGCATCAGCCTCGCCGGGCGCGATCATATTCCCTCTCGTGGTTTCTATCTCATCTCAACGTCACGGAACTAATCATCGCACTACAAAACGTATGTGCCCTCCTTTTCCTTACCTTTGGAGGAAAGATTAAGTGCTGACCTTGCATTTTCTTCGCTAGATACCATTTGTATTGATGCTTCAGACGTCCACCTCCCTCGGCTCCTTGGCTTTATACCGCAGCTCCGTCCAGTCTATTGTCTACGCTGTCAGCAACCTATTCGTTACGATTCAAATGACGCTTCAAGGTATTTTTTTGATGGGCGCGTTCTGTGCCTCCATGGAGGTTGAACCTCACCTGCGACCCAAGGAGGGGAAGACGGTCCGGTACGAAACAACAGGCAGAGGCATGAAAATAGAGGCACGGTGATGATCATGCCCGTTCCTTGCTTGTCATGACCATCTCTGAACGAGACTCGCTGTGCCCACAGGAACTTGTCATATACCTACCCAGGCTGCACAGAGCCGGCCTTGCGAGACATAAGCTTCACGCTCGAGGGTGGAGAGACCTTGGCACTTGTAGGATGTAATGGCTCAGGTGAGTACTATTCATGTTCTTACCTCAGCGATTTTTCTGACGGTCATCTTTCAAGGAAAATCAACATTAGGCAAGGTTTTATTGCGCATAGTCGGGTTCAACTCGGGAGAGCTCCTCGTGAACGATGTCGATGTGCGCCGATACGATCCAACAGATCTCCATCGCGCTTCAAGTACCGTTTTCCAAGGATTTTCCAAATATAACGGCTCGGTCACTGATAATGTCGGGATCGGATTTGTCGAAGACATCGCATCTCCGTCCGCACTCAAACACGCCATCAAACTCGCAGAAAGTGAACACATTGTAGACTCTCTCCCCCAAGGCATCCATACCCGTCTGGACGCGCTTGGATATGACTCTGCAATCTACCCTCCGCTTGGGCAACACAGGGGGATGAATGCGGAAAGACCCACGTGGATGCCTCATGGACTGTCCGGCGGCGAGGTGAGCAATCATCCTGCCATTCCAGTCCCAGAACTGGTTGTAATATGACTTTACTCGACTTTGTCCATGCGCCCACGTCTGTTCCGTGCACAAACAACGTTGATCTCGTACTGCCGATTTGTAATGGCAGTGGCAACGCATAGCACTTGCGCGCGCATTTATGCGCGCACACCGCCCTGAGGTTGACCTTCTATTGTTTGACGAGCCGGTGCGTGTAAATTTGCCTTACTCATTACCCTGCGGTGCTTATCAAGTCAATCGAAACCGCTAACCGAATGAACGGGTTTGACGTGACCGCCTAGACTTCGTCGCTAGACGCACACGCTCAGAACAAGGTTTTCGACACAATAAACTCAATCTCGCGATCAGCCAGCGGTGAGAGGACCAAGACGGTCGTCTTTATCACACATCGCCTTGCTACGGCACGTCGAGCGGACAAAATCGCCATGATGGATCATGGGGTATGTCATACTCTGTCAAGACATCACCAACCGACTCTGACATCTTCCCAACTCTCGGCATCAGTCAATTACTGAGTTTGGGACTCATGAAGAGCTTCTGGAGCTTGGGGGTTCATACGCGTCATTGTATTATGCTTCTGTCTGACTGGTCATGGCAGTCGGATCCACATGCGGTTCAAACTCACGGCCACATACGTACAATGGCGGTATCGTAATATCCGGACTGGTACCACTTTTGTTTAAGTATGTCAATAAAAAGATACATTATTCTTACGATACAGTGAGGAATTGTTATCTTGGTTACATAAACTATGTACTTTCTTCAGATACGAATTGAGTGACCATTAAAGTCGAAAACGCCATCTCGGAAAAGGGCATCAACAGCACTATCTGGCCCAGAATTGAGCATGTTCGGCATTGGCATGCCATACGTTCCGACCAATAGACCCGCATTCCTGACGCCTCGAATTAAAGAAGGGACCAATGCCTGAAGGGGGAACACAGGTTGGTTTATCATTGAGCAGCAACAGCAACCACGCTTACTAATAGATCAGCATCCACAAAGATTCCCAAAAGGTTGTTATCTTTAGCAAATTCAACGGCAGCACTCAGACTGGATAGCCGTCGGTCGTTGGTGTCTTTTGTGCTGAGAGCTGTGTCGCTAGGAGAACTACGGTTGACCTCGCCGCATTGAGTCGCGAAGAAGACGGGGTCTGCCGAGATGAACGTCGACATGAGCAATCAGTGCATGAGGAGATGAAGGGCTCGAGCGTACAGTTCGGTTGCTTCCAATTCACAGCCGCACAAGCATCTGGGAAGAAAGAAGTGAAAATGATCTTTCTACGGCCTGGATGCCCCTCTGGTGACGCGGAAACACGGTAGACTGTCCGCAGAATCGATTCCACGCATGCATTCAACGGTAGAGTATGCCCAAACGAATATCGACCCCTGATCTTCGCAGATGGATAAGCCAATTCCAAACAAACGCCCATAGAGACCGGTAAAACCTTCAATCAAAAGCATAGCCCCTGAGTCAGTTATGACAAGGTACGTTTTTCATGACGCCCACCTTCATGAGGTTTTCTAAAGACAACATAGATGATGACACCATTTTGTGCCACTCTAAGACTGACGAGGGAAAAGGTTCCGTGAACCTAAATCCCCTCCCTATCCTCTCTGCCAACAGCTCGAACTGTAATAGAGTAAGGTCGGCTACCCCGAGATCCAAGTTGTGTTCTGGCACTTGCCAGCCTGCAAACACAACTGGATGCAGGTCTCGTGTGATTTGAACTGTCACATATAGATAGCTGCCGGAGACCGAGGAGACGGTTATTGGTTGTAAATTGGATGTATGTGACGAGCCCGCGGGTGATGCCTGTACAGATCCTATAGGCGGCGGTCGTGGAATACTCGAAGGGTGATTTTTAGATTCGGGCGCCATGCTGAGTTGAGATAGTGACTTCCAGTAAGTTTCGACTGCGCCACCGATTTCTAGGGTCACACCCTCGAAAGGTGTTATGATATTAATTTCGAACGAAACCTATAGTCTTCGCTGTTATTCATGAGATCACGAAGAAAAATGAATCCCTCACTTCTCCGATGACGTGTAAACGATGATCTAGTATAGGCAACGTGAAGGCTTCGCTGTTATCGATTTTGTTGAATAGCGAGGGAAGTGCGATAGCTCGGCCGATAGTTTTGGTGCCGAAGTTGGGGTTCAAAGAGAATTCTAGGGACAGCTGGCGTAGTGATGGTGCCTGGAAAGTAAGGACGTGAATATCGTCCGAAAGAGGGAGTAGAATAGTTTGAGGCGCAGAAGTAGCATTTGGCGATGATGTCATGACGAGCTTGAAGAGAGGGGAAGAGAGTAAAGACATTTCCGAGGTGCCAGAGCCTATGAGTCGGGGATGAAGTCGGACAGCGGAGGAATCCTGGTTCGATGAATCGGAGGAGGGTGGATAGGTGTTTCCGATAGTGACTTGAACCAAGCATTGTTTGTCCAGATAGTTGTGACCATAAACGCGATGAGGCATCATAGGAGGAGGAAGGGATAGAGAAGGAATCATGTCAATGTCTGACTCCAGAGCCCGTAAAGCACTAGATCCAGTAGAAATTACAGAGGGACTTCGTGCCGAAGAATCTCCAGCAGGGACCGAGCTGTCGCCCAACAAAAGAGTGAGACAGTCCTGATGGCCATACCAAGCAGCATAGTGCATAGCAGAATTCCCTGATTCGTCGATGGCATTCGTCCGACTGCCAGCTGCCAGCAACACCTCAACGCACGTATTGTGTCCATATCGTGCGGCGTGAAATAGTGGCGTCCATTCATTGTATTTGTCTGGGACGTCCCATCCATCGTGGTGAACAAGAAGCTGACAGATTTCGGCGTGTCCTTTTCGTGCAGCAAAATGTATGGGGTACTCGCCGTTGTTATTTGGCAGACTTCTTGCTCCATGCCTGAGAAGTAGCAAGACAACATCCATGTGGCCGGCCAGACTGGCCAAAGATAGCGGTATCAGTTCCCCATCAACAGGACTCAGTTGGGCTGACACCCCGCCCTCTTCAAGAAGCACCCGCACACAGTCAACGTTCCCTTTCAGCGTAGCATAGACAATCGGTGTGTAGTTCTCCATGTCACGGATGTACGGCGACACCTTAACCTCCAGAAGGCGCCGACAAACGCCGGCATGACCATTCATAGCGGCATAATGGAAAGCTGAGCGTCCATAGACATCAACCTTGTCGGGTTGTACTCCATTTTCCAAGCATAGGTTCACCAGACGTAATGCTCCAGAGATGGCGGCTTCATGAAGACAAGTCCGTCCATTGATATCATCCACAAACTGATAGTCGAACGGCTGAACGGTATTCGAAAGAATTAGATCGGCCAGATCTGGAGGTGCATCAACGATAGCCCGCCACAAGATACGAGTGATGTTCATCTTGGCCTGTTGCTGCTGTCCAAGTGTGTCAGAATAAAGCAGGGCCTTCTTGATGGCAGTTTCGTCGGCACCAGCCACAGCTTTGCGCAGATTGCTCTCCAGGTCTCGGAAGAGGCTCATGTGGGCATTTCCCTCGATGGTCATCTGGCGATTCAATATGAGGTCGTTGACAGCTTGACCATCGAGTGCAAAGCCGGACGAAACATCAGTGATGTCGACAAGACAAGCCGTGACTGTGTCAGAAAGTTCTGAAATGAGCTAAAAGGTACAAAGCATAAGTAGATAGTAAAGTTATAGGAGACATTGCGGACCTGTCTGTTGAAAACGGGTTGTACCTCGACCTGTCGGGCAAGATACAGTTCTTTGGTCGTAGACTTGGAACGTTTGTCCCATTTTTTGAGAATCTTCCGGAAGCCGGTAGCATTGATCTCGATGAAATGCTAGAAGAAGTTCGGTTTTGCATACTCAAATGTGAAATCAGGTTCGCTTCGTTTTACCTGCAGCTTTCCAAGATCTCGCTCGATGAGACGGAACCCTTCCTCGACTGCTTTCCATTCAACATAATTTTGCGTGGCATCGTCAACTCCGTCTGGAAGCACCCTCATCGCCGCCGCTCGCCGCTTGGAAAGGAGGGTCTCTAGTCGGAGCTTGAGCTCGGCTTCCTTGCGTAGGTAGAATGCATTGATCTACACAAGCGTGTATCAGTGATGTGAAACCCATGTCCATAATGATTTCACGTACCTTCTCCAGTTCCCGCTCTAACTTGAAGAAGAACGCCGCCTTATGCGCTTGGAAATCTGGTCCCCTATCATCCTCCTTTCCGTAGGTTTGTAAGATCGAAGGCTCTACTTGTGCCTCAGGCGTTCTATCGAAGCTATGGATGTCGAAAGTGGGTGCTTGAGCGACTGCATCTCCTGGACGTATCCCTAACGCAAGAGAGGCTGCCTCGGATGCCGGTCGTTTCGCAGCAAGCGAAGAGACAATCTTCTTCAGAAATTTGTAGTCCAGGTAATACTCGGACCATCCAGGGATAATCTCCGCCTGTAGCTGCTTGCCGAACTGGTATTCCGATGTGCCTTCAAAATAATGCACACTTTTGAAGATTTGGAGACATACCTTCATGGCTCCTCAAAGAAGAACTCTTTTGATTCAAAGGACGGACCAAACGTCCTAAACAAATGATTGGCCAGATAGACTCGAACAAAACGACGGACAAGAGACAGTAGTGCTCCGAGTTGAGCTTGAGTTGGAGCTGCTTTGTGGTAGTGCCATAACCCCAAATTGGTAATTGAGATTTTGCCGGCGGTGTGGCGGCCGCGCACTGGTCTATATCAACATCATCTTGCCCTTCCTCCTGATTCTCATGTTTGACAGCTGTAATACTGAAGGAGCCATCGATAACTATCCGCAACAGCTTCAACTTCTGGTTTGATGCCGAAGGATTGATTCCAGACGAACGTGCGTCCAGTCACGGTGCACACACCCGCCTACTTCATGACCCGATCACCTATGTTCGAGTTGCAAACTGTTGCAATGAATGTCAGGCCAGTGTCCACTCGAATCGTCTGTTCAAAATGTTCTCGACTTAAATCAACCATTTGATCCGCATAAGCATACCGAATCTATCATCATGATGAAAACGGCCATTACAGTGTATCATATGAGGACCTTTCGCAGCTGCCATAACTGCGCTGGCAGCAGAGTTACGGGGCACTTCCCGTGTTTCTCGACTTGATCGTAGGCACAACGGTAGCAGAACACATAACCAGAGGGCAATGCAGTCGCGTTCGCGATGGAACCTCGGCAAATCGGGCACTGACCGTAATTTGTTCTATCAAGAGGTATACCCTTCGGATGTGGGGGAAGGAGCCTTGGTGGAGGGATGGCCGGCCTAAGAGGGGATGTAGATAGTGCACGAGCAGGTGAAGAAGGTGAGTACCACCACTCGAGGAATTTGATGAAGAAAATGGCTGTCGGTAGAAGAAGTTTGAGGGAGTCGAGCAAGAGGCGTGGAGAGGTAAGCAGTAGGCGCCTGACAAATGTCACAGCACTCTTCTTTTCAATCGATGGACTCGATTTTTGAGCTGCCATCGCTGCCATCCGCTGAAGTACGTGTTAGACGAGTCGTATCATGAATGCACAAGATGGCCTACATAATCTTCGGCCCCTAGTCGCCTGAGATCGACACCCACCCATGAGAGCCATGGACGATAGAAGGGAGTCTGATCGAACAGATAAGCGACGTTGTAAACAAGCAGCCACGCTTCGAAGCTCATGTTCAGCCATGGGTATAGACGTTTATAGAATCTGCGCAGGCGTCCCCCTATTGTCTAGTTTTCGGCCAAGGTCTCTTGTTAGCACACTGATGGTATAAACATTCTCCATACCTGAACCACGCGTTCTTGGGCGTTTGGAACACCGCCAACGTCAAGCATTTCAGAATCAATTCCTCCACCTAATGCTTCAAAATAATCCTGCGCCTTCGCTCGCAGGTAGGGTACACCGACCTGTGAAAAGGAGAGGATTCAATCAGCGTATGCCAGGTGGTCATAGATCAGAGACGTACCAGGAAAAGTAAAGAACGCCATATTTCAACTGTTCCTAGGCTCTCCTGTGGAGGAATTCCACCGACAGCTGCCTGGGCTCTCTCTGTCTCAATGAAAGGCTTTCGTCTTCGTTTGAGGCCGTAGAAGTTCTCAGAGAATGAGGCATCTGCAACATTATTGAGGGAGGAGTCGCATATACAAGGACTGTACTGCTTACTGTGCTTTTTGAGATAATGTCTCTCGATGAAGAACATGATCGCTGCATAGAATTCCTCATGCCGATTGACAATTCTCAGCAGATATCTGGGATATCTTTGCGCAAATACCTGCAGTTGATGAGTTCATACATGACTCAGTCGATAGCGATATTGTGTACTTGCCGACAGGACGTATGTGAGCGCAGGCTGTAGCAAATCTCTTAGCTGTTCTTGTGCAATGAGCTCAAACACAGAAGGTTTGTGCGGGTCTCCTCCTGTACCATTGAAGAACTCCATGGTGAACCGATAGACTGAGAAAATTCAAGCCACCGTAGGTAGTAACTTTTCGATGCGGAAAGGTTGTGGTCGAAGAGCACAGAGCTGAAGCGATCACTTGATATAGACTAGATCATGGGCTGACTTTTGATGCTACGGTGCTGACCTGACCTTCATACGAGACAGTGAATGGTGAAAGACGCAGTAAAGCACGAAACCCCGGCTTGCGTAGACTTTATCACGTGTTGACCGCATACAACGAGTGGTCTTTGGAGGCCCGGGCCCGCGGAAAATCACTGAAGAATGCTACTGAGCTCTATCATGTCGCTGTCGGTTTCCTGACGCCGCGGAACCAGTTGATAGATTCAAAACTTCGAATCTCAAGGAGATCGTGAACCAACGTCCAATGGTTCTTCAGGGCGCCCTTCCCCACGCTATCGAATTACGACAAAGCGCGGAGAGAGAAGTCAGAGCCAGCAGGAGCCAACACGGTCTTCCTTCACATAGTTCATGTCCTCGTACATCTCAGGCTATACTGGCGCTCGATCTCTTCGTACTCAACCGCAGATAGGGATGAGCTATCGAGAACAATACTACGAAGGTGCCAGCATCCCACCATTCGAAGTGTGCGTGTTACTCTAGCCATTTCCTGCAGTCCTTCATATACACATCGCTTGTTACTACTTAATTGCCACCACTTCTACTTCCGCATCCTCCACGTTGCTGCTGGCCTACGCATGCGAACGTCACATTGATATCACTGCGCCACTTCATGCCCTCTTGCAACAGCTTACAACCCCTTCATCGACCTGCTCCTCTGTTCCCTGCATTTACATCGTCTGCTCAAACGTCACTGACTCACCATGTATCGTGGACGACATAGTCCTCTGGCTCCTACAGATGCTGAACTCGCGACAAGAGCCCTTGACGAAGAAGCCAGCTACCGATTTCCTTCGTTCACCGCAAACGATGCCGTCACACTTGGTTTGTCCCTCCGCAAACGGTTCCGAGGCTCTTCGCGGCACCAAAAACATGGGAAGGGCCTTGTCATATCCATTCAGACAATTGTCGGGCACACGCTTTTCTCCTGTACAGTTGGCGATCTAGGTACCAACGTTGGCGACATCAGTCTCGATAGTTGGGCATGCTTGGAGGGTATGATCGCCGTCGTTCGCCGAACGGGACATTCAAGCTTTTATGTGGAGAAGGGAATGGGGGCTGTAGGGAAAAGCCCTAAACAACTTGGCCTTCAAGGTGATCTCCGAGTCAACGGTGGTGGTAAGCACGTCTATATCTAGATGTCTGGCGCAAGCTGAAGGTGTTACTAGCTTTCCCTATTTGGTTAGAGGTAATTTCATCTAACCATTGCGATGATACCAAGTAATCGAGCATACTTTTGAAGAATGCCCCTTGTTGCCCCATCGCGGTCGTAGCTTGCTATTCGGGCTCAAGCGCGGACGATCATCATGTATGTTGGACCTATTTGATTGAAAAAAATAACGATACTGAGAGCTAATGCGCAGCTGGTTGTGACATCCTGTCGAGATTATCTACACAAAATGGAAGAGAAAGCGGCTCCAGCACCACCCAGAAGTCCCCTCTCACCTACCATGCCCCATGACCACAGTAGTGTAAGCCCATAGATGCTTTCTTCACAGATACTGGTTCCAACTTGGACCGCTGAATTTCTATTCAAGGATTGGATTTCAAACTCTGCAGCAGGTAAATTATATCGTCCGTCACACTTTTCAGACGAGCCGGAGGAAACAAGTTAATATAATGACAACCGGATGACCAGATATGGAGAGGGTCTGTAGATGTAACGAATATACCCTCATGACTATAGGTAATAAAAGTATGTATTCAAGAGCTTTCTTCATTTTGTGAAGAGGGAGCTTTGAGGACTCGGATCATTTCTGTTGCAGTTTGCTGAGCAGTAGTCTCGTAAGTGTTGACAGAATAGCACGTACCGTGACGAAGAAAGATCTGGCGCTGGCCTTGAGGAGAAGAAGGGTCGGCAGACGAGTCAGGCTCACGCAGCTCAAAGTTGGCTTCCACGTAAACCTGGGAACCTTTCGCAAGGTGACGAAGGTACGCATTGGCACCAGGATTGAAAGACAGAATATGATGCCATGTGGTTTTGGACTCTTCCCGAGCTATATCGTGAATAAAATGATCAGGATAGTCGCTCAAATACTGATACTTAAGGGAGCGAACGAACTGCCGTCTGGGTTGGGAGGTGGAGGGGGGTAGTTTGTAGTTGCGACTGTGTAGCTAAACCAAAGTTCGGCGGAGGTAGCTTCCTAATCTGAGTTTGACGTACCTCACATATTCCTTGTCGGTCTTTGTGGTGCGCACCTCAGGATCTTTGCCCAACCGGCCAATAAGAACCAGTTTTGAAAGGTCAGAGGAACGCGACGCGGAAGTTGTGAAGGCCTAGGAACAATCAAAATAAGTACCCATGGCTTATTCCATGAACTATGCGCGTACACGTGTGCTCGCGCGAGATGCAGCAGTTGAACGGAGAGCAGCGAACATGGAGAAACAGAGGACGTGTCGAGCTCAGACGCGGCGAAGTTGTTCAGCGCTGTGACGAAGACAGTGTAACATAATGTGACTACCAACATACGTGCACGTGGGGTGTTGGCTTCGCTCAACGTCAACATCTCGCTACTCACCTTGAGGCAGGTTCGACTATCCGCCGTAACACGATCACGATACTCTCTCTCGTAAAACGTTGGATATCAGTTATGTCTCGTCACAGGTTTGTACGCAATCTTGATCTCGACGGTCCGTGATTTCCATGATCGGCTTGAGATTTAATAATTGACCTCATCTCAGACGAGCGCGATGATGGGGCCCTCTCAGACGGTGGCGGCGAGGACATGCCTCCGGAAGAACAAGGTCTAACATAGTCACTCATCGTTAATCTTGAAATAAGATATGCTGACCTGTAGCCGTAGCCCAAATGGAATCGGGTCTCGAGCACATTCGAGCAGTGCTAGGATCCGAAGCTGAATCTGGCCTCTCAGATTCTGTGATCAAGGAGACCCTTTGGGATAGCTACTTTGACGTTGAGAAGAGTGTGGAATGGCTATTAGGTATATTTCGGCTGTTCACAAAAATCGGAAAGGACTGACGGCGTGTGTAGAAGAGCAAAGTCGACGGATTGTTGCAAAAGAGCGAAAAGGTGAGCATCGCTCTGATGCACGCACTCTTGAAATGTCTTGTTTTGGCTACTTTGGTCGTCATTGTTTGTGGCATTGTCTTGCGCTTTTCTTTCATTGCGGCGCAAATCCCCCTATTTCATATGCGGCGTCGTAAGGTGATTTCCTCCCTGGTTCCTACACCTCTCATGACTCCACTCCCTATGACCTCGCCTTCCGTCGAATTTGTCTATGTTGATTGCTTTCGCTCGGCTGTAACAGACCCGGCCACTCTGACCGATTTGGATGACGATGAAGACGCGTCGGAAGTTGCAGGCGCTCATCTTCATGCATCTCGTCTGGCACTCGAGGCTCAGGTTTTCTCAAATCGACTAGCTTCTCTTCCCAAGATTGCGATCGCGCAACAAAATGAAGAGGATTTTCTTGAGCGCCCCGAGTCTGTTGCCTCGAGTCTTGCAATACCGCGGCAACCCTTATCCGCCATCACTGAACGGACTGAAGTGACTGATGAGCCTGCGACCCCAATGCAACTCTTGCAGCGAAGGTCTCTCCGATCATCTATGAGCAGTAATTCGACATCGACTTACGGTCAGGTCATCGGCAAGTATTTCTCCTGCGATCATGTAGCTTATTTTTTCTGACTTGCCCGCAAAGCAGAGTCTAGGCTGACAAGGCCTCGCACCATGTTAACAGATCCCAACGAGATACAGCCCTCTCCATCTCCATCCGCATTGCGTCAGCTTTCTATGTACGAATCTCCACCGTCGGTCGAAGCCTCACCTACACGTTCTCCTGAGACGCCTCCTCTTATACCTCCAAGTAACCCTCTGCCGCCTCTCGAGCATATCTCCGATATTTCAGACACCCCTTCTAAGCCCAGCCGCCGATCCACATTCAAGAAGGCGATCCCTGTAGAGGTTTTTCGGCCTCCCCCCAAGAGCGCTCGTGCTGTATACGTCGTCGACAAGCCACTGCCTGACTTGCCACCTCCTAGCGAACCTCGTCATTCTCAAGTTGAATCACTTGCTTTATCGACGAGCCGTAGACAGTCAAAAATCTCGGCGTTGGCGACATCAAGAGCAGCAAGCTCGCGAGCGAGTACTTTTACCAAGAGCTCCAGGCTTAGCACTAGCAGTGTCGGAACGTCCTCTGTCTTGACATACCCCGCTCTCCGACCTTCGTCAGAGTCAGAGCTGTCCTTTATTGCTGAAACGGAGGGCTCCACAACGTCGACGACTTCACACATCCGCCGAGCCATCCAGACTGCCTTGAACCAAGAGGCGGAGGACCGTATGAGCACACCGAATGATGCGGAACCCAAAGTGGTGCAGAGCCCTTCATTGAAGCCTATCTCCGACCTTGGCAGGGTCGAATTATCGAGAGCGTCTTCCACCAGCTCAAATTCGACTATCAAGCCCAACACTGCTACAGCAGAGGTTTCCCAGTCGTTGAATAAGGAACGTGCTCCTTCTAAACTGGCTCTGTTGGCGCAGGCGAAGGTGAAACGGACAACATCTACCTCGAAAGCGAAACCTCGCTCGCCATCTCCTGAGAGTCTCCTCAATACTACACGCACAGAGTATCTCACGCCAATAGCTAACGGACCCACTGCCACGACTGCCATCACGACTTCATACCAGACACTGAATCATCTCATCTCTCCAACCCGATCCGTTTTACCCCCCTCTTTTCCTCCCTCCGACTACAAGGGCGGGGTGATAACAACGACGCATTCTGACGAGCGCAGATCTGAGGCGAAACAATCCAAGCTGGCTATGAAAGCAAAGAAGTCACATCACAAGCATGAACCGGACTCGGTCAACGGCGACAAACTCGATCATCCTGCATCGATTCCGACAATCTTCTTGCCTGAAGCAAGCCGCTCCTGTGCGTCACCATCAGAGTTCGCTTCCTTGTTAGTCGACGAACAGTCTCTAATATTCCTTGAAGTCAAAGAACACAGAAAGGAGACGAAAGGCAAGGTGGAGGATAAGGTTCGCGATGGCACTCGAAGCCCCGGTCGAACCCGCTCGCATAGCCGCACCAGCTCTTATAGCGCTACTTCAGACGCAAAGTCACGCCGGCGCTTGGATAGGGAAAGTCCATCTGCTGTACTCGCCCATGACCAAGGCTCCTTCACGTTTGACGTCCCAAGTCCGGATGATATCGTATTCAATGCTCGTCGGGGAACTTCGCTCGGCGGCCGCTCTTCCCTTTCCACTGTCACTGCCTTTCCACCAGACACTCCTCCTTCATCTCGTGCTTCCGTTTCTATTACAAGGGCTACTTGACATTTTGCATGATGTTTGTGTTGTTGTGTTTCGATAGATGTACTGACTAGATTTGTTGTGACAATAATCATTTTAGCTGCCAAGGAACGAGAGAAGGCGCAAAGGCTGGCTGCACAGAAGAAGATCGCTGAAGCTTCATCGACAGCTACTTCCCGCACGGCATCGCCTATGGGTACGCCTCTCAAAGGGCCGAAGGGGTCGAAGAAGTCAAAGTCGGGTACATCGACGCCCCTGCGAGCTCCTACGAGATCGGTTGATCAGGGACAGTTTGACATTTCTGCATTGAATCTAGGTGAGAAAGACGAAGACTCGGTCTTCGAAGAGCCGCCGAAGACATCTATCGCAAAGGAAAAGGTGCTCGAGGAGGCAAAGAAGTTTCTCGATGCGGAAATGAAAGGTGGTCGCAAGGGTGTTTCTCTGGTGGTCATTGGTGTGTATACAGTGAATACAGTTTGTCATTTGCAGCAGAAAATAAGAGTATTATTTAGGTCACGTCGATGCAGGAAAATCGACGCTCATGGGAAGGTTGCTCTATGAACTTGGTCGGGTTGACGAGAAACGCAAGGTCGCTAACGAACGAGCCAGCGACAAAATTGGCAAAGGTAGCTTCAGCTGGGCTTGGGAGCTCGATGGCACCTCTGAGGAACGAGAACGGTTAGGCCTCATCTTTGCTCAATGACATGGTACTGATTTGACGTTCAGCGGAGTTACGATGGACGTTGCACTGCAAGTCCTAGAGACACCACATAGAAACATCACCATCCTCGATGCTCCAGGACACAGAGATTTCATTCCGAACATGATTTCTGGAGCATCTCAGGCAGACTGCGCGCTCATCGTCGTAGACGCCTCAACTGGAGAGTTTGAGGCTGGGTTTGAGCGTGGGGGACAGACTCGCGAGCACTTGGTACTCGTTAGAAGTCTTGGTGTGGCCCAAGTCATCGTGGCCGTCAACAAACTCGACCAGGTCTGTCATGTTCAGCACTCAGATGATATGGCTCGTTGAATGTGTGTGCGCAGGTCGACTGGTCGCAAGATCGTTATGATGACATATGTTCTCAATTAAAGGCGTTCCTCGTGCAGTCCGGCTTTCATCCCTCTAAAACGTATTACGTTCCTGTTGGCGCTGTGGCTGGCGTTAATTTGATCAACCGCAAAGGAGCCGATTCTGCGATTCTAAGTCAATGGTACAGTGGGCCAACTTTGGTTGACCTTCTTGGTAAGTTCTTTAATTTGTTAGCCGGGATGTTTCAGAATGAACACTCTTCTAGATATTCTTCAACCTCCTATGCGGGATATCTCAAGCCCCCTGCGCTTCCCTATATCCAATGTATTTAAGGGACAAGGTTCTGGTACAGGAGTTTCTGGTAGGATTTGTGGCGGTGTCGTCCAGGTCGGCGAGCGCCTTCGCATCTTACCTGGAGATGAAACGGGCATTGTAAAGGGTAAGTCTCATCAAATATTCTCTGTATAGACGACTGAGTTTGTCATGCTCAGCCATCGAGACTGAGTCTGAGAACCTGCCTTGGGCAGCAGCCGGCATGAACGTGACTCTTTATTTGACGGCTGTAGATTCCATCCACCTCAGTATAGGCAGCATATTATGTCCCCCCACAAACTTGATTCCACTGGCGACCGTGTTCACCGCACGAATCATTGTTTTTGACATACAAGTTCCCATCCTTGCTGGAACATCTGTACGCTGCTTCATCGGACAAGGTCATGCATTCGACTGACATTCGTTTAGGTTGAACTCTTCCACCATTCGCACGACGTACCTGCTTCCATCTCGAAGCTCAACTCAACACTCGATCGCGCGACTGGTAACCCGATCAAGAAGAGTCCTCGGTAACGCTCGACAGCTCTCCTTATAGATCATCACTAATCATCTGCCTTCTCTTGCCGCAGTGTTCTGACGAAGGGAACGTCCGCCGAGGTTCAAATCACTATCCGCCCAGGGTCTTTCTCAGGCCCTGCAACGCGCGCGCAGCCCATCCCGCTTGAGCCTTTTTCGGCCAGCAAAGAGATGGGTCGCATCTTGATCAGACGTGGGGGAGAGACCATTGGAGCCGGTGGGTCATCTGAACTCCTATTGTCTGCGACCGTCGCTCAGAGTCACTAAATCTCCAGGGATTGTACTCGAGATCCTCGGCTGATCATAGGGCGCACCCGTAATATCTGGCCAGTCAACAATACAATATCCAGCTGTAAAACACGCATCAGCGTAGAAGAAGTTCACAAAGGAGTCTGCTGGTGCTTAGGAAAGAATCGTGAGGTTGTATACTTAGCCAGAGAGGGAGAATGTATCGCTATGGGTAGAACTCAAATGATGTTCAATTGAAATGATTCCATATATGTAGACTGTACGAGCCGAAATGACCGAGTCGAGCTTCGATCCGCATGCCAATGGAGGGTACGATTAAAAGTACACATGTACACAGGTGCAGAAAACCGGAAGCGTTACATCAAAAAGACACGGTGGAGTTAGAGGGTGGGTGCGTGGCAGAGGCGAGCGGGAGAGATGACATGAGAGTACAGACGACAGGACGGAGTACGACAGATAGGGACGATAACGAGAGAGCCAAGGGATCGCGAAATAAATGACGGAGAGCGTAACGAGATGATCGTAAAACGGGATGGTGTGGGAGTGACGAGAGGGAACATAGTATAACAAGTCGTGCGGGGCATCGCGTGCATCGCGTGTAGCGTTTTTCATAACAAAAAGACAAAGGAGACAAAGGGATACTAAGGGAAAAGAAACACGAATAAAAACGCCGCACCAAGGCCTCACCTTACTTGGGCACCTTCTCTTTCTCCTTGTCGCCCCCGAAGATGCCCTTGATCTTGCCAAAGATGCTACTGGTGCGCTTCCTGCGGAGGCTGGAGAACCGCGACGGCGTGCTGCCGGTGCTTTCCCCGCTCTCGCTGGGGAAGTTCGGGCGCTCCTTCTTCGACATGAGCGTGCCGTTGCGTTTGGGGGAGGACGCGGGCTTGACGCCGTTCGTGGCAGGCTGCGGATCAGCAGGTTTGGGCTCGGCGGCGGCAGCGGTCGAGTCGGCTGCAGGAGTGCTCGTCGTGGGCTCTGCGGATTCAGGAGCAGGAGCAGGAGCAGGAGTGGGCTCCCCTGGTGTCGTCTCCGGGATGGCGGCGGCGGGTGTGGGCTCCGCAGGTTCGCTATCCTGCGCAATAGACGGTTTGGCTTCTGGAGCATCGACAGGCGCAGACGGAGTCGCTCCTTGCGTGGACTCTGCGGTGGGCTCAGAAACAAGCTCCTTTGGTAGCTGCTCCGTGGCCGTAGACTCAGGCACCAGATCTTTGGATGCCTCTTCGGTACCCACAGGATTGGCCGGAGCAGTCTCGGGAGCGGTGGGAGGTGCAGAGACAGCGGCAATGGCCTCTTCGGGCTTCGTCTCCTCCGTTGGTGCGGCCGTATTAATGCCCGCCGCCACTGGCTCGCCAGCTCCCGCCTTATCTTCAACAGGAACGACCTCCTTCACCTCTTCCCCTACAGGCTGGGCCGCGAGCACCTCAGGCGCGGCGACCTTCTCCTCGCCTTTCGCCTCCTCAATGGCGCTCGTGGGAACGTCGACGGGCACGGCGGCGGCGGCAGTCTCAACGGCAGCGGTTGGCTCGGCTGGGACAACCTCTTTCAGAGCACCGTCCTCTGAGATAGGCTCGGCGGCAAGGACGTGTGGGGCCGTTTCAGCTGCGGGCTCTGTCGTGGGCTTGTCCACTTCGACAACGGGTGGTTCAGCGGCAGCAGTCGGCACGGCGGCGGATGTGTCCTCTATCGCGGTTGCAGGAGCGTCTGTGGCGGCAGTGGATTCAAGGGCGTCTTGGGTGGATGCAGGGGCGCCTGATGGTGATGCTGAGTCCGCGAGCGGGGCAGGGGTGTGTGTGGATGGAGTGACTTCGTGTTCCACTGAATGGGGTGGGTCGACAGGAGCACCTCGAACCACATCGGTCTCGGCCGATGAGGACTGTGGAGGGAGGATGGGGACAATGTCCATGGCAACGATAGGTGCGCGCAAAGGTGGCTCTGGGTTGGGCGTCGACGCTGTGAGGATTGCCTGTGGAGATGGGAGTGGGAGAGCAAGAGACGGTGGGAGTGAGCCCCTATGGAGCGGACTCGACGGGGCCGGATGAAAGTGACGCACCTCCGCCTCCCTTGGCTGGACCTCCTCTGCGAGAGGGGCAACCTCGGCCACAGCCTCCTGAGCCCCCTGAATGGCTGGAGCAATGGCTTCCTTCAGCTCGTCGACGACGCTGGTGGGCGGGACTTCGGTCGTGGGCGTCGGGGCTTCATAAGGTGCGTCGAGCGTGCTTGCGAACTCGACTGCGGGGACGATGACGGCCTCATGGAACTTTCCAACGAACTGCCCCACGGTGGCATTGATGGCACCGGCGACCGACTCATCCTCTCTCGCCTCCTCTCCATCCCCTGAGACGGATTTCTCGATCACGGGGTGCTCCAATTCGACCGCCGTGGTCTCCGAGCCAGACTCGGTGTGTGATTCCTCGGTGGGGGAGTGCTCGTGCTCTGATGGCTCGTGCTGCTGCGGTTCAGGCTGCGGTTCAGGCTGTGGTTCAGGCTGTGGTTCAGGCTGTGGTTCAGGCTGTGGTTCAGGCTGCGGCTCAGCTGGCTTGGGGGGTGCGGTGTACACGTTGTTGATAAAGCCCGAGTGGTCGTACTCTGTGGGCTCCGCATCGTTCACCGTCCAGCGGCCATCGACGACGAACTTGTAGGTGAGCTTTTCCTGCCATGGTATGCGTACGGGGGCTTCGAAGCCCGCGTTGGTGCGCCTGAGATGGACAGACGAGGACCACTGGAATGTGAGGTATGTGGGATTAGCTGCTGGTGCCGAGTGGTCGGACTCGGATGGGGGAGGTGTGGCAGATGAAGAGCGGAAGAAGGAGAAAGAGGGGAGGCGGAAAGCAAGGCCGGTCGATATCGACGGCATGAGTGCAGAAGAGGCAAAAAAACAGAAGGATAAAATGAAAACAGAGAAAAAGAACGGGGTTGGTTGTGTTATGGGACTGGCGAACTTGCCTGGTCGAAGGTGCCGGTTACGATGACTTGATGCGCGTCGGAGTGTGGCCTGTTTAAGTATGTGGTGAGGTGTGGATGTGGGTGGGGTTGGATAAGTAGCGTGGACGCACCATCTGAGGATGACCTCGTGGAGATGGTGATCTGATCCGGACATGCTGGAGGAGGCTGCTGGGCTCGTGAAGAGGGTGCGCTGCGGCGAGGACCGGGATATGCGATGCGGCTTGCAGACCGTGCAAGGGCAAAACGTGTAAACGGTGCGCGGGTCTCGAGCCGCGATAACACGGTGCCTGCGATGCGACGGACGTAAGAAATCAGATGAATATCGCACGGAGATTTCGAGGGGTCGGGGAGAAGGATACTCGCTTTTCGGGGGTGACGAACGTCGAGGGGGACGCGTTGGACGACGAGGATGAGCGCTGGCAGGCCGACCCCCGTTCATCCTCGACGTGACGTAAACCCTTCGAGGCGGTCGGAACCAGTAGACCGGCATTCGCAGGCGCCCTCGTCCTCGCAAGCTGTATTCATTTGATTTTATCTACAGAATACACTGCTACCCAGGGATTGAACCCGCACACACATGTTCCATGGCGCACATCACAGCAGATCACAGCTCTCACACGAAATGAAGTGCACGACTCCCATCAACGCAGTAGCCCCCACAGTCGCATGCTCGCCAACCTTCCTCACAGCATCTTCCACTCTCTTCACAATTCTCATCGCGGGCACACGCCGATCTTGCCTCTTATACACCACTCACCTATCCACCCCTTTCATCTCCGGACCCCCAAACTCCAACAGCGCGAGCACAGGAATAGCGTCCCGCGAATTACCGACTGTGATCCCAGCACCAACTTCCAGATAATCGCATCATCCCTCTAAATGCCTGTGGAGATCTGATGCGTCTACTGCCCCTAGGAGAAGAAAGCCAGGAACCACCACACCCGGGCGTTAGCTTCGAGGATCGCCCGAGGCCCGCATCTCAGAGGAACGTTACTAACAATATCATTGACAAGCATAACGGCTCAGAGGCACAGGGAAATCAGATCGGTAAGGACAATTGTCAGCGCGAGGCGGGTATTATACGAGGATGATTCAGCATGCAGAGGTAGAATCGCGCAGCTTCCTGCATTCTGTTCAAGGTGACAGCGACAGATTAGAAAGCAGAACGAGATCATCGAACAATAGGTGACCGGTGCCCATTGGGAGAATCGCTTGGCGAAGGCCATCATCACAAAAAAGACGGAGACGGAGACGGATGTATACGGTGGGTCTCCTTGTTCCTGCAAGGTCGGCCAGCAAAATGGAAGCAACCATTCATGTTGAATTTGCGGGAGTCAGCCACCACCATCGAATGGCAAGCACAGCCGCCGTGTACAGCAGATACGCTCCCCGTCCTGGCATATTTCTGGCAGACATAGCTTCTCAGTGGCCACCGCGGTTGATAGACTTCTGTAGCCGCCATCATGCATCCCAAATCAGTCTTTCAGCAAGTCCACACAGGGATCACGCACCGCCATGGTCACCGACTCCGTGACTGCGAACAAACTCCAACGAAACTAGCAAGCATACCTGACTCGGCGCCCTAAACGCCGCATGCATGAAACCCTCAAGATTAGCACCATTCGCAGTCCCAAACTCCACTGTGCCGCAGGAGTGAGAAAAAAAACAGATCACTTCAGGCATTGCCTGTGCTCAGCCGAAACGATGCGTGTTCGACAGCGAGTATTGGGTGGGTTTTTGGAAGAAAAAAAAGACGTTTTCGGTGAGGTTTCGTCCATAAAATGGAAACCTCAGCCAGATTGCTGAACAGTGGATAAAAAGTGACTTTCAGCGTTACAGGCGGGGAAGTTAAGCTAACCACCGACGCAGAGGGCCTGGCGGGCTTTGCTGCCTACCGAGATATAGCCTCTCAGGCTAGCCGTCTTTCAGTTCAGCGCTCAGCTCAAGTGCCGCCCGAAAATCACGCGCACGACAACCTATCGGACACGGAATGGCTTGGCTGACAAGAAACGATGCGTACGAATGCGTGTTGCGTGTGCGACGGCAGCGGCGCGTCCGTATGGAGAAGTCATCGTCGAAGGTGATGTGAAGGCGGCTGCGACGAATGACGAGGCTCCGTGGCAGCGACGTCCACGGTCCGACGGAGGCGCTCGTAGACGCTCGTACGCATTCGTACTGCATTCGTATACGTACGTACGCCCCTGCGGGACCTTTTCCAAAAGAATCAGAATCGCCGGTAGCCAGCCAGCGGAATTTTCCCACGTTCATCCTCTGGCACCGAGCGCCTTCGAGCACCCGTGCGCAATGTGCACTGCGACTTCCGAGTCATTTGCTGCGGCAGTCGACGTTCTCGCAGCCACAAACACACAGATACGAGGAGATACAGCTCTCCGCCGGGCGGCCGCGTAGCCGCGCGTTCCATTCGCAAGGCTTGACACTCTAGCTGTTTGTGACGGCGTCCGATTCCGTCGACCATGCTCAAAGCAGCTTGACGAATGCATGGAAAACAAATACTACTAGCTGCGTGCTATATACATTTCATCTCGTCTACATCTCTGCGATTCCGGAATTTCATTATCGTGGCAATACTAAGACACCGACCTGATTCTCCGTTTCGGTCACGGGAAAGTGAACAACAGCAGACATCATAAAGAGACAATAAGTGAGTAGGTAGAACAAGGCCAAGCAGGTAAGTGTCCATGTGACGATGCGCGCCGGGGGACGGGGGAGGCGAGGATCGCGAGCGCGCGGACGTCGAGAAGAAATACAACTCGGAGTTGACCGGAGTACACGCCCACGGTATGTGCGAGCAATGGGGTGGAGCCCAATTTTCAAGCGCGATGAGGGTGCGGTGTATGCCAATGGGAACCGCAGGCACGCTGTGAGGGACAAAACTCGTCCCGTAGCGCGCGCCGTCGAGAAAATCGTGTGCTGTCTGAAAGCGACCATACATTGAAGTATCAGGGTGAGAGTGGTGTGCGCGCCGCGCTCCCGAGGATGCGACACTCATGCGGAAGATGTCAGCACCTCGTCGATCAGCTCCCAGTCGATAACTCCATCCTCGGCATTCGCAACGCTCTGAGTATGGTGATCATCAGTCAGCGGGTCCTCGCCCGACCGCACAATGCGGCGCCGCGCGAACGGCGAGTTGCGCCCCACGGAAGCGATAGGTGTCGTGCCTTCGCTCGGAGGTCCGGGAGCCGAGGGAATGAGTGGAAGTGGACGAATACGTGATACGGAGGGTCGGCGTGGTAGAGGGAGACTGTGCGAAGATGTAGCAGGTGAATATGTGGGTGTTTGTGTGGGAGTCGCGGATGAACCTGAAGAGGACGAAGAGGACGAGGATGAGGTCGCTGAGCGAATGGATGATAGGGAATGAGATGACAGGTGGGAGGAGCTGTGAGATGGTGGCAAAGCTGTTGCTGGTGGATCATCTACTAGGGATGATGGGACGGAAAAGGACAATGGTAGTGGTAATGGGGGAAGTGGAGGTGGAGATGGGAGTCTGACAATTCGACGAGGAGAGTATGGTGGTGCTGGTGAGCTAGGCACAATCGGGGCAGCCCCGCTGGTGGTATCAGGTGTGCGCGGTCGTGAAGGGTTTGGAGGCTGATCGCGAGGTTTCTGTGCCGGAGACTCAGGAAGACAAGGTGGTGTGGATGAATTCAACATGGGCGGTCGCGGCAGCGCGCGGGGTTTGTGGAAGTTGAGAATTGATGGTCTATAGCAACAGGATATGGGGTTCAAATGAGATATGAGTTCAGTAAGCTGGTGATATGATGGAGAAGTAGGATCAAGACGCACGATGGAGATGGCGGTAGCGATGATGAAGGGCTCGACACAGATGACGGAGCTGCAGCCGAGAACACCGAAGAAGATGCAGACGACGATGTGGAGGAAGAGGAAGAAGAGGAGGCGAACGATGCCTCTGAGATCATCGAGGGTGTCAACGCGCGAGTGCGAGTGCGCGCGGGGAGACCGAGCACAATGGGCTCGGAGCCCATGGACAGCGCGAAGGAATGCTTAAGTTCTGCGTTGGAAAACAGTTTGGGACCCGCGGTGGTGACAGGGAGAGTCAAGGAAGGATGACGATAGCTCGGGGAGGGAGTCTCTTTCTCTTGATGAGGGCCGAAGGGTAAAAGTCGGGCAGTGGTATGGCGCTTCATTTGCGCTGAGACAAGACAGTCGAAAGCGAAAAGTGTTCGGTGCTGCTGTGCGCGGCTCGGCGGGGCGGGAGGACAGGAGCGCGGTGCTTGAGACGAGGAAGGAGGCGGGGGGAGGAGAAGAGACAACGGGGAATGATTTGATTGCAGAGTGCCTGGGATAAGTAGTTTCGAGAGGCCTGGCTGCCGGGACGGCTGGAGAGAGGGCAGCTGATAGGTTGGGCGTCTGAGGGGAGATACAGTCACGGTCGGTCACGCACGGGCGAACAGGCTGATTGGGGGCACTGCACCATCCCCTTCGGCTTTGATCGCTCGGAATCGCGCAGGATCAACGGCCGGGCGCGGGCCTGTTTCCTCCCCGACACACAACTGACTCGCAGCGTGTGTGGCGCATGGTCCCCATCACGTCCCCGCCCGCGGGGAATGGTGCCTGGCACCCGTATCGTGCTCACCGTGGTGCAGCAGGGTGCAGCGAAGTGGCCACTCGCAGTGAATCCCCAGTCGTCTGCAACGCTTCAGCGACAAAAACAGCCTTCGCGAATTCCACATCTTCCGATGCAGCAAATAGCACCATGAATTTGGGTGAGCAATCCACTTCAAGGGGGCTAGAACATACACACTTATCGCCCGAACCGCAACTTCTTCCGTTTCGGGTCTCCTAAGCCTCAAGCCTGTGCGACCAACCAGCGCCCGAGAACACGCGACTTTGCCCTGAATAGCGTCGGCGGCAACTGCGTTCCATTGTATAACCCAAGCAGAAATGTGCGCAGGAGGGACGTGGAAGGACAGTGGAAGGACGTTGGACGTTGAGTGACGTCGGGCAATATACAAACCAGCAATTAGGGTCACTCGGATTCAAATCTGATCAGATCCAGCCTGTCCGATTTCTTCGTCCGAGTCACCCAGCTTCCATGGCCGACACTGCTGTCCTCCCACCAGCGCTCCCTCAAACGGCTCCCATCCACTCACTCGCCGAAGAAGAAGTCTTGGACGCGCTCGACCCACTTCGCCATCTTCGCGAAAGTGCAGCACCCGATGTGGGCGCCGACTCGGGATCCACCCTGCTTCCCGCACAGCCGCGCTCAGTCCTGAATGAGATCATCCAGCTCGCCTTCCCCCTCCCTCCAGACTCGAATGCAGAAGAACATGGAGGAGCTCTCCAAAACTTACTCGCCATACAACTCGTCGTAGATGCCAGTCCCGGTTGCGGTGGTGTTGCGTGGCCCGCCGGCGAGGTCAGCGGCTCCCATCGAGTCCACCACTCATCATCCATCCATCCATCTGATGAATTTATCTTTATCTGTCTTTAACACCCTCGCACTCTATATCAATGATGACATTATATCTCGACGCCAACATTCCTTCCGCAATGCCGAATCACAACGCGTCGATGTTCAGGTGCTCGCGCGGTACATTGCCCGACGCAGCCTTGGCTCCCTCGCAGGCACAAACGTGCTCGAGCTGGGGAGCGGTACTGGGCTTGTCGGTCTCGTCGCTGCTCGCCTAGGCGCGCGCGTATGGATAACCGATCAAGCGTGCGTCCCTGTATTATTAGCATCACTGCATCAGAGCATTTCAGCAACCGGTGCTTGCACCTTAGCGAATGATCGCCCGACGCTGACCGCGATGCCCTTTTTGCTCCATGCAGGCCTCTGTTCCCGATAATGGAACGCAACATCGCCTTCAACGACCTTGCGCGTTCTGTGACCCCTGCCGTGCTTGCATGGTCGGCCTTTCACTTCTCTTGCTGTGCAATCATCGGTGTCTGATGGCGAGGTCCCTTCTCGCACATGCTGCCTAAATATTCGATGCATCGCAGGGGCGAACCCATACCATCATCCATACCGCCTCCGAGCATTATTCTGGCAGCTGATTGCGTATACTTCGAGCCTGCATTCTCGCTCCTCGTGCAAACCCTGGCGGATCTGACTCCAAAGAGCGACGGTCCAGATCCAGAGATCCTATTCTGTTATAAGAAGCGTCGGAAGGTACGTTGAAGCCCTCTAAACGAAGAATGGAGGTCTTTTCCCTGTCTTTTCCGAGCCTTGTTATAATTATCTCTGCCACTGTCCGTCGTGCGTTTAGACGCTGACTTTCTCTTACCTTTCCACAGGCAGACAAGCGATTCTTCGCGCTGCTCAAGAAGAAGTTCACCTGGACTGACGTAAGTATTGGCTCACTATTCGCGCACACCGTCCACGCCCGATCACCTCTGCATCGCCATCCGCTGGTCCGTCTGTCCGTCCGTTCTGACTGACAATGGTTCTTCCGGTCATGCAGATCGACGATGACCCCGAACACGCCCTGTACTCGAAAGAAGCCATTTCCCTCTTGAGACTGCACCCAAAGCGGTAGCGCAGACTCACACACGACAATAGGCGCGCGCCTCCGGAGGCTGTCAGACCTGGCATCGCCGACGCTACCAGAGCTCCTAAGCTTAACTCAAAGAAGTGTCGAGCGTTTGCGGGGCACCGGTGCAGTTCTGTCGTGCGCTCGTCTTAGAAGAGAACATGGAATTTTGGCGCGCGCGAGGGCTCTAGCGCAACAGAGGAAAAGGGGACTGAGGGAGACTGGGGTGGGAGGTGATTCGAGGGGGGCCTCTCAGTTCCAGTGTCTGGTTTTCTACTTTTGGTGAATTTGGGTTTTCGATTCGAGTATCCCCTAGACCTATATCACAGCAAACATGCCGGCGCCGTGATCGTGGACAGGCAATTGTCGTCGATGGGCTTATCAATCAAGGAGGCGCTGCTCTACCCCGAAACGTCGAACCAGCGACTGTCGTGACTCGCGTCCCTCGTTACTTGCTCCAACAGCGACGTGCTGAGGACGTCTGTGATAGCACCTCAGTTCACGAGCTCGCACGATTCTGAGACGGCCCTGGCGCCCAAGAAGACGAGAGTATGGAAGGACATCATTTACGCGCTGCACACGAGTTCTACAAATATCCGTCTTCGTGACGGGACAAAGATGCTGTGAGCGCCCGGTGGCAGGATGTCAGTGAAGCTCCACGGCCGGGCTGTATCAAACTTAGTTCAGGACACATGCCCTTCGCGCTCGATGCGCTCAGCGAAGGAGACGCTGTCGCCGCAGTCGCGCTTGGATGCCCAGAAACGATATCTGGAAAGAAACAGCGCGCGCCAGGCAGGCACAATGGTTTCCCCAGGGAGGGGAGGGACCTGCCCCTGCATATGCATTGTAAGGAGCTTCCAAGCCTGCCCGCTCGGCGTGTGCCTGCGAAAGGCCCGCACGACTCGCAGCGGCAGCATAAATAAGGCCAGAAAAGGCAGGAAGACGAGGATAAGGCGGGACCCGGTGTATAACAAGTACACCGGGCCCCTTCGCACGGTCCATCCAGGATCTCTCAGGCCCGCATCAGAGAATCCTGATCATGAATGACATCGACGTGATGCAGCTACTTTTGGAAAGACGGCCTGGAGCCTGGAGGCTGTAACTGCTTCAGTGTGAGGACTGGGACGCGTCTGGATACACTCGACTTCCATGATCATGAGAGTCGACCAGAGCAAGCTGCGCATCCCCATGGTGCGAGAGCGAGTTCGGAGAACCTGCTTTGGCATCTCGTCCGCGGTGATCCAGACAAAGATGCAAGACGGTGTCGCCACCGGGTGCTGTGATAGCGCATGGACGCGAGATCCTGTCCAACAGACCGTGAGACAGACACGGATTCCTACTGACAGGGGACGGGGCATGCCGTAGCTGTCGTACAGGGGGGTGGACCAAAACCAAGGACTCTCCCGCGCCATAGGTGCGTACAACATCCGAATGGATGTATATGGACCTGGCGGACTGGTCGGGGTTCATGCGTCTGCAGACCACCACGTCAGACGAAAGGGACAGTCAAGGGGCCAGCGCACGGACAAAGTTCCAATCAGAGCATGGACTGGAACTACCGCTCTGCTTCATAGTGCCGAATGCGCAGGCAATCGGCAGGCAAGTGCACTCCGTAAATAGATATCTGAATGGACTGGAACCAAAACATCCCCCCTCCTACAACATATCGCCGTGAACACCGGCACAGACGCTCGCACTGCGCTTCCCGCGACGGTGAAAATGCAGAGAAGAGCAACCACCTGAGGCTACGAAGCTGGACAGAGCACTTCGCGGCACCTCCCGAGACCGCCCTCGTCGAGCTTGAGGCCACGGGGGGACTGGAACTTGACGGCATCATCAGCTCGATCGAGCGGTGTCGTCCACCAGCGAATCCGCATCCTCCAGTCACAGGGGATCGAATTCTGACGCTGTCATGCGAGAACCACGGCTTTCCGTGTGGGGATGATCTAGGGCTGGCAGTTGTTATGGGCAATGCTGGAGCTATGTCGGTGGACGTTGGCTGGGCTCGACTGACAGGAGGCATGAGCGGCAACTCGATGGGTAGCCGAGAAGGTCTCGTGCACGGGCCGTCGTACAGATCTGACGGGCAAAGACGATGCTGCACTGGACGCTGCTAGACGCTGGCAAAGTCCGAGTCGTGGAAGACTTCACACAGCGCGGGAAAGCGAGACGGAACGCACTCGAATTTGGACTCGGTGCCTATCCGTGCACGAGAATGCTTGTGCGAGAAGCGCGGCGATCTGCGTTCCGTCGCAGATTACGGGTTTGGGACGAGTCGGTGGGAGTGCGCCCCGACGACCCCAGAGCTACGCGTGGGTAACACGCCAAGCGGGATTGGAAGAGCAGCAGGACAGGACATGAATCTTCATGAGTCCGTAAGAGTCGACGGCCCGACGTCACTGTTTACTGGCCGACGTCGTGTGCGGTCGTGCTGAGGCCCGCAGGTAAGGACGGGCCGGGCAAGATCACCACGGATCAAGACGTCCACGAATTGAATTTGCTATCGTGCTCGAGCAATGGCAGGTCGTGCTTGGTTGAGCGGAGCGGAGTTCTTGAAGCCTGCTACGCCAAATTACGGACTGTGACAACTCGACATCGACATGTTGCCAGTTGTTGAATTAAAGCCGAAATCAAGGGCCTGGAATCTACACATGGACTTAAATAGAGACACCGCAGAGAATATGAATGAGAGCCCGAACTGTAAGCGAAGCGCCCTCCGTTCTTACAACAACCAAAGTGAAACGGTTCTACGAAGCATCGGCCAGCTAAGTGCCGATTCAACGCCACCGGACCTCAACGCGCACGTTGCCGTCATTTTATTGAGGAGTGTCGGAAGGCATGTCGTCTGGAAACCCACCAACACCACCACCACCACCACCACCACCACCACCGTCAGGCCGAGCAACCGTCACGGGCCATCGCATGATCATTTTGCGGACGGCAGTCGCTCGGCGCTGTCGTGGCTGTCTGATCCTGATGTGCCGCAACGGTCAAGATCACTGCGCAGACCATGCAATCAACTTGGCGACAAGGGTGGACAGGAGCGTGTGACCGACCGCGTTCGGGGCCGTGAAGTTACAAGCACCTGTGAAGCATTTCCTGAGTCGTGAATGTGGGCGCAGGCGGAACAACGCGAAGCATCAATGACAAGAGTCTTGTATTTATGGAAGCAGGTTGGACCCGTAAGATGCGCACCGACAGCTCCACGCAGGGATATCAGGCCGCCTCAATTTGCAGTTAAGAGTGTCGATTCCCGACTTTGCCTCCTTTTGAGGGCTCGATGTCTTGCAATCAGATACGTTAATACGCATGCATCAGAATGGGGCTGAGATTGATCGGGACAGCGATGAAATGTATTGTGATTGATGTCACCGAGAACTCGATGAGGATATTGAGTGGCAGTTATATATAATTGTGTACGGTGCTGGCAGAGTCGGGTGCTGTATGGGAGTTGGGTATCTAGGGTTCTTTTATTGGTTGCGGGCCTTTCCGTGATGAGGAAGGGGTTATTTCTGACGAGAAAAGCAACAGAAACTCCATACCTTGGTAGAGCCGGTATCGCGACCATTAACGGAACCGACGTGTGTGAGCGAACGAGAAGCACAGATGAGATAAAGAGGCAAAGGAAGGTAGTATGTAAATCACATGCGTGTGTATTACTGGGGTATTGTCTTTAACTGCAAGGGATATGTCAGCACTTTGCCTGGACAATCCAGCGCGGTGGGGATGCGCCAGAAGAAGGTGCAGCGGTGCATGTGAAGATGGCGGAAAGCGCACCTGTAGTCCGTGTATCCCTTCGATCTCTTTTTTCAGGGCATCGTTCACGAGTCTATGCTGCTTCACGATCGACAACCCCTTGAACGCCTGACTCGCGATGGTGATAGCGTAGAACGAGCCGCACCCACCTACGCTCATGAGCGAATTGAATCACCCGACTCCGTCTTCGTGTCAAACAGAATATTAGCACGCACCCGAAACATCCTGCACGAGCAGCTCGGAGGGCTTGAACCGCTCGGTGAGCTTGTGGTAGATGACCTGCTCGCCCGAGTCTAGATGTGGTGGTGGCGAAGATGCGGCGGAATATGCGCGCGCTTGAATACGGAGAAGCGAAGGTGATATTCTGCGAGGAATATTTGAGAACATGATTGCTCGAGCAAGACGCGGTGGGTGAGGACGACGCTGGTCAGCGCGCGTGTCAAATGTCTATGACGCGTCGGGACGTGCCGACGGTGCCGAGCCTGGCCTCCGACGCGCTGGCCAGTCCCGAGGCCTCGATTTCTGAGACTTTCTTATAGTACGTATCCCCGCGAGGGCTCACTCGACACAACTTGAAGAGCCTGGGGCGCGCAGGAAGAAAGAACTGGGTGCGCGCGACTCAATCTCCTCTCTCCAGGACCACAATGCTGCCGGCAATGCTGGCCAGGGCTCTCACCGCCCCAAAGCTGCACCCGTCGCTTTCGATGGGCAGCGCTGCTAGGGGAATTTCTGCTTCATGTCGCGGCCTGCACAATCAGGCGATGCCCGGCAGTCGCATTATCTCCCACCTCCCAAAATATCCTCTGTGGTCTGCGGCTCGCTCTTCCTGGCACGCGCCGACGCCCGCTCGTCTCCTGCGGACGCGCTCGTATGCGCTTTTCTCGAAACCCAGCCCTGCGACCTTCGAACAGCAGCTCTCAACTGCTCGCACACCTCGCTTCTTTTCATCCAACGGTGTCCCCCTCGCGGAACCGCTTCCCATCCTCTCCGCACCGCCTGTCGCGCGCTGGCTTCTCTTGTCCTCCACCCTCGTCTTCGCCGTCATTGTTGTGGGCGGAGTCACCCGCCTCACAGAGTCTGGTCTCAGCATCACGGAATGGCGTCCCATCACCGGAATTCTCCCTCCTCTATCGCAGGCCCAATGGGAAGCAGAGTTCGACAAGTACAAGGAAACACCGGAATTCAAGTTGTACGTTCTCTCGCGCTCTTCTCGTTGTGTCTCACTAGAAAATGCTATTCAATTCGATCAACAATCAGGCTGAACCACTCTATCTCCCTCTCGGAATTCAAGTCCATATTCTACATGGAATGGGCGCACCGCGTTCTGGGCCGCATCATCGGCATCGCCTTCGTCGTCCCCCTCGCGCACTTCGCCATCCGCCGCCGCCTGACAGCTTCTCTACCCCTGCAGCTCACAGGCATGGCCTTCCTCCTCGGAGCCCAAGGCGCGCTCGGTTGGTACATGGTCAAGTCCGGTCTCGAGGACTCTCTGATGGACACGCCTGGCGCCGTGCCGCGCGTGTCGCAGTACCGCCTCGCAGCGCATTTGGGCACGGCGCTGGTGCTGTACGCGGGCATGTTCTGGACCGGCATCTCGATTCTGAAGGACTGGAAGTACGCGAAGACGGGCGCATGGGCGGGCCTGTCGGACGGAAGACAATGGGAGAAGGTGTTGCAGAACCCGATCGTGAGGCGGTTCAAGGCGCAGTCGATTGTGCTACTCGGACTTGTCTTCTTGACTGCGCTGTCAGGTTCGCACCCATTCGTATACGCGCAGAGTCTGGGCTGAGTGCATCCCGTCGTGAATAGGAGCGTTCGTGGCCGGTCTCGACGCGGGGCTGCTCTACAACGAGTTCCCGCTCATGGGTGGACGCATCGCGCCCCCCTCCAACGAGCTCTTCAACCCCGTGTACGCGTCCCAGTCCGATGGCACAGGCCTCTGGCGCAACATCTTTGAGAACCCGACCACCGTCCAATTCAACCACCGCGTGCTCGTTCGTGCTTCCTTCTCCCCTCGGCCTTTCGCGTTTGTCTTACTTCACACATGCAGGCAATAACCACGTATCTGAGTACCGGCGCGCTCTACCTCGTTTCCCGCCGCCCTGCCCTCCGCGCGGCCGTTCCGCCCCTCGCGCTCCGTTCCGCGATGATTGCCTTCGCTATGGCCAACGTCCAAGTCCTCCTAGGCATCTCCACGTTGCTCTATCTTGTGCCCGTTCCGCTCGCCGCCGCGCACCAGGCAGGCAGCGTCGCGCTGCTCACGACCATGATACATGTGCTCATCGCGCTCAGACGGCCGGGGATGGCGGCGAGGGTGTGGAGGCAGGCGAACGCCGCGAAGGCGGCTGCCAAGCCATAGTAATGCCTGCGTTAGCAAGTAATCGGTCGGTCGACGCCTGGAATGCGAGAGGTCCCGTATTGTAGTGATAGCTCACAACCACATCACTGTTCTGTATCATCCACTGCTCACTAATGCTGATATATTCCCCACCTGCGGAATCCCGAAAACTTGGTCTTTTACTGTTGGCATTGACACAAACCCACGAACTGCTGACAGGAGCGTACACGAAGCGCCTCTCCGTCGTCATCGATGCTATTGAGCTACATTTCCTTTCCCATCGCAACATCTACAACTCCATCTCCACGTCCTCGTCGCCCTCCGCCGGCGCCGCTGCCCCTTGCTCCAACTGCTGGAGTGCCGCACCAAGCGCCCCTTGCGTGGCCGACTGCGACGCGATGTAGCTGGTAACGAATTCGGAGTCGAGGATGCGGAACGGGCCTTCGGGCGAGATGCCCTTCTCTGTGGGCATCGGCGGGCCCACGACGCCGATAGAGCTATTCAGGGCGGTGAGTTCCTTGTCTTGCTGAAGGGTTTCGCGGAGAGCGTTGAGTCCGTGCGTGATGAGTTGGTCCAAGGAGCCTGTTCGATGCGATTCGAAACGTGCCGCGCGGGAAGAAGAAACATCAGTAACAGACCATGTCGATGACGAAGGTGCGAAGGAACACCAAGAGGTTAGGGTTGGGGGAAGGGGTGGGGACGCACAGGATGCGAAGGACTCGTAGTGCTTCTCCAGGTATGTTTTTGCGCTCTGGCTGCGCGCGCCGATCGAGATGGCGTAGTACTCGAACGACGTGCCCGAAGGCGAAAATTCGAACAGGTGTGGACCAGTGCTGTCCTGTCCGATGACGAGGAAGCCGACACCGTATGGGCGGCGCCCGTATTCCTGCGTGTTGACCTGTGCCTCTATTGGTTGTAGGTTCCCGTACAGAGATAGCGCGGTCAATTGGGTGGTCAAAGTTGGGAAAGGATGGCTGACGCACTGTCTGCGATGGCGGATACGAGGCGGTTGACGGGTGCTGGTCGGTTGAAAATCATTCTTGAAGCCATGGCTTGTTGGCGCATGAAATTACTACACAGATCCACGCACCCACGCGCATGAGCATTCCTCTCAAGAAAGTATGTAGGCTCCCCGATGATGGATAGACCCACGCACCTCAATACTCGCGCATCGGACGTGAGCCCTGCGATCGCAATACCGACGTGATCGTCGATGCGGAACATCTTCTGCTGATACGACGCGAGCTCGCCCGTCGAGCGCTGCAGCACAGACACGATCCTTCAGTCCACGCTGCGATCGTGGATGCACGGCAGCTAAGCAGACAGAGCGGGAGATCGGGGCACACCTTCAAAGCCAGGAGTACACAGTGTGTCTTGGACCGCAGCCCGATAGCTGCAGACCCTTGCTTTACGGCCTCGAGCGCATACTCGACTTGGTGCAGACGGCCTTGTGGCGAGAAGACGGTGTTGTCGGAATCGTATGTGTTGCGGAACTGCAACGGTGTCAGTGATGGGGTTCGGGTATGTTACTGTGGACATATACTCACCATCGTTCCAGAGGGTGGTTGGGAGGTGGAATAAGTGGAATATGGGATGTGCCCGAGGCCGCGCGTATAGCAGCGCTGTGAACTGACGCGTCGAGGCCAATGGCTTGCGATCCTAACATGCGCAAACTCCTTCGCCGCACGTGTTTGCTATCTCTCATCTCCATCATCCTTCCTTCCCTCTTCCTCTCGAGCAGCGTAACTGTCAAAGCTCATGACTTATGTGGCCTCATTGTATCGTCCCTTCGTCGGAATAAAGACGCATGCATGCCCAGCTTGGACTTCATTCCGAAGCAGACACTATGACAATCGGGAGGGGAAAGGGGAGTGGGTTTTGAATTGTATGCGTACCTGATCTCATGCACGCTCAACACCAGCTCACTGTCCATCATGATTATTGGGACTATGGTCCAATATTCTGTATGTTCTTTGCGTCTCATCGAGTGATAATCCCAGCTACCTCCATTTGTGGTCCTCAGGCAGCTGTAGCTGATTGTCCGTTTCCCAGCTTGCTATTGATCCCCAGGCCCAGATATGATGTAATGCAATGGATCGGATTGGTGTTCTCTTGCGCTCACTTCTGGCCCCCGTGATTCTACTGATCGCCCCTATTCAGCAATTTTGCGGCTGCCAAGACACCCCTAAAAACATGAATTCAGTCACCAGTTGCCCTCAGAAAATGCATCGGGGATACCTCGAGCCGGATAGCAAACTTAGCACTGGGTCCCAGTACGTTCCAGTGTTCCTAAAGATATGAGCCCTCGAAATGCGTCCCGACTAATCCAGTCACAATTCCACAAACGGCGGAGACCCTTCTCGGACCACATGTCTCAATCTCAGTCCTTCAGCTGAGTTCGGTATCGCTCAGTTCTATCTCTGTCTCACTTCGAAATCTTCGCTCTCACGGCGGTATCTTTGGATCTAGACCTCTTGTCTCGTCTGCTCGCAAACTGGACCGACGATTGTACGATCAGATACCGACGGCCCTCCCACGGTCGACAACGATATCCTGACGTATAGCCTTCTCACTCGGTCGCCTCCATAGCATACAGCTCAGACCGCAACATCCACCATCACCACACCCTGGTACTTCATTGCAACTCCTACTACGCATGTCACTTGTCACTACCCCTTACCCCTCTGAGCGCGAAAACCTCCCCCCCACAGTCCTTTACAATCTCTCCTCTGCCTCTCTGCCGCCCTCCGATATCACAGTCGCATCCAGGATGATGCTGTCACCGGATTCCCTCGCATCTTCGTGTCCTCCTCCTACCCCCATTAGTGGCATTCGCAGTGGGTCCCCGATAAAGGTCCGATACAGCGCTGGCTCGTTGAAGGTCCAATCCATGAGAGGGGACGCCATGCCCACGCCCATCTCTCTATCCTTCCCCATCACTCACAATACGAGTTCCAAGACCAGCGGCCGGTCCAAACTATTCGAGTTCTGCGAGGAGAACGGCGAAGACGAAGAGGATGACGTTCCGCCTCACACCAGGGCATTCCCACTCACCTTCCCCCGGTACGCCAACGCGCGGCGCTTCCCGCTGTCCGAGGACTCGCAGTCCCTCCTCCGACTGGCCACCGCCAACGTTGCACGGCAGCGTCGCAGGCTCACTTCCATTCCGGACTGGGCTACCCTGTTTCGCGCTCAGCCTACCCACTCGCGTCTGCCTGTCCCCTTTTCAACCTTCACTCCGTTCCCCACCCGGATGTCCAAGCCCGTCCTGCCCCCGCTCCACATTCCGTCCACCGGCTCTAAATTTTTCGAGACCGGTCTGCCCCCGCAGGGCAGCGACGCCGACGATACCGACGACACCGAGGGCTCAAGCTCGAACTCGAGCACGCCCTCCGAACCGCCCTCCGAACTGCTCTCGGAGCCGCCCTCGCCGCGCCCCTCCTCCACGCTCCACGGCACGCTCACCACCCGCCTATTCGCGCGCTACGCCGCGGCGCGGAGAGCCATGCGCGCGCCGCACGCGCCCTCCTTCCGCCGCTCGCCCTCCGCCTCGAGCGTGCGGTCCGCGCCGGCGGCGCAGCGGCCCAAGGCATCGTTCCTCCGGCGCATCGCGCCGCGCGGCATCACGCTGCGCACCCGGTCTCTGCCCGTGCGCGTGGACATCGAGACGAGCACGCACGTCGACGTCGACGGGGGCGAGGGCGCGGGGGCAGGGGCGGGCGTGCGCCGGTCGGCGAGCGTGCGGCGCGCGGCGTCGGAGAAGCTGAGGGGCCTCTTCCAGGCGCCCGCGTGACGTCGGGGCTCGTTCTCGCCAACCATTTTTTTTTCGGCTCGTTCTGCACACGGACACGTGCGATCGGACAGACGGACAAACGAACGCGCGTCGTCGACGCGTTCGGTGCTCAGCTTTCGTATCCCGCCTCGGACTGATACCGTGCTTGGCCCTCTGACCCCGGACTCGTGGCAACCTTACCACATACCGAACTTTCTCGCCTTGAACCATCCTTCTCCTCACCCTACATTACATACCTACCTACCCCACCCGCGTTCCACGTTCCGTCGGACTCGCGCCCCATGACTATAGTTGTTATGTACACCCTCCTACGGACTGCGATCCCTCCAGGACTCATCCACAACGCACATCCATGAACCACGAAATCGAACTATTTCTGCGCCTCTGCGTCAGCGTCTGCAAACAACCGAGCCGTGTAACACTGTGTGCGTATGCCATGCGCGAGTCAGATATGTATGTGTGCGTATGTACATGCATCGTGAGTATATGTGTAGAGATAAGCGCATCCGGGAAAGATATGTGCGCGAGGGCGATGGGGAAGGGAGCGAGGAGCTTGAGGACACATGATGAGGAGGAAGTGGACCGAGCGAGCGACCGATCCATCTACAACCGCCGAGCGAAAGCAGGTGGAACCTGAAAGAACTCTGCAAAGAAAACGCGTCGAGTACGAACAACAACAGCGGCAGCAACAATAACAACAACAACAATAACAACACAACGCTCCCCCGTCGCGCGGCGCGCCCACGCGCCGCCGATCGCTTTTTCCAAAAAAAAATCAAAAAAAAAATCACGCAAGCAAGCGAGCGAGCGAGGCAAGAAAGAAACGGGAACCCCCCCGGCAACGACAAGTCCACCACACACACTCCCACACACACCCTCCCTCCCACCCTCCCTCTCTCTCGCTCGCGCGCACGCGCACGCCCCTCACCCATCCAGCCCAAACCCGCGCATCGCAGCCTTCCGACTCATGCTCTTCCGCGCGCGCATATCCGACGCGAGCACCGCGCCCCCCGCGGGCGCGGGCGGCGCGAACCCGAGCCAGTTGTGCTTCCCGCCCGCCGCGGCGACCGCGCCCGCGCTCGTCGCGCCCATCCCGTCCGCCGGCGCCGGCGCCGCGGCCACGCCGGGCTGTGCGTCCACGCGGGGATGTTCTCCGCCCACACGCATGGACGACGACGGCGACGGGGGCGCGTCGGCGGCGCCCGGCGAGCGTGGCGAGTCGACGTCCTCGTCCGTCCGCGCGAGCTCGCCGTGCTCGCCGTCGCGCTCGTGTGCCCATGCGACGGGGAGCGCGGCCTCGAAGGCGACGATGCCGAGCTGGCGGCAGTAGTACTGCGTCGCGGCGTGGAACGCGGTCTTGCGCGCCTGGCGGAGGCCCCAGTCCTGCCACGTTCTGCGCGCGCAGCGAGTCGGGTCGGGTCAGACCAGGCCAGGTCAGGTCAGGTCAGGTCAGGTCAGGTCAGGTCAGCGACCAAAGTGACGGACAGCGAACGCAGGGCGCGCGCACGCACCCGTTGTGCCCGATGCCGATCGTGATCTCGAGGTGGCGCTGGAAGTCGATCTTCTGGAGCGTGACGGAGGTGGAGGGCATGAACCAGCGGTTCTCCTCGCGCGCGAGCCAGTCGTTGAGGCACCGCTCGAGCGCGTCGAGCCTCGCGAGCGGCGTGCGCCACGCGACCTGCATCGTCAGGTTCTCGAACGTCTTGTCGCTCCGCCGCACGTTCGTGCTGCGCGCGGCGCGCCGTGTGCGCGGACAGACGCGACGCGGCGCGGCGAGACGGGACGGGACGGGACGGGACGAGGCGAGAGGGGTGAGAGGGGTGAGAGGGGTGAGTGAGAGGGAGGCGGAGAGCGGGGACGGGACGCACATGAACTTGTTGAACAGCTGGCTGTTAAAATAATACGTCTCCGTCCCGTCCGAGCGCGCAAACACCGTCTGCGACGACGACGACGACGGTCAGCAGCCCGCCCAAAAACACGCACGCGGGGCACGACGCACCGCGAACAGGCCCATCTTCTTCACGACCAGGTTCTCCTCTGCGCACGCACGCACATGCCTCGCGTCAGCGCGCGCACTCCCCGCGCCAAAAGAGCGAGCCGACTCACCGTCGATGAAGCACCGATCGCCCGTGTCGAACGGGCTGCGCCCGAGTCAATCCGTCAGCCAAGCACCCACACACAGAGAACGAGCGACCCACTGCGTAACGAACAAAAACATGATCGCGTCAAACGCGTTGCTCGCCGCGTTCTTAAAAATAAAGCTCGCCGCGATCCCGATCGAATACACGCTCGTCAGGCTCTCGCCCACGCTCACCTCGAACACCGACAGCGACACGAAGAACAGCACGACCGCCGCGAAGAACAGCAGGATCCGGTCCAGCGTGTGCAGCGCCGCGCCCACGTCCCGCATCGACCGGCTCAGGAACCGCCGCTCCTTGTACACCTTCAGCAGCGTCGTCTTGATCTCCGCCCGCGACACGTCCCCGTTGTTGTCCGCGTCGAACACGCGGAACGCGCGCGCCGCATCCTCGGGCGTCTTGTACGCCGGCTGCAGGTCCGACGGGAGCAGGTACCGCCGCCGCCGGTCCTTGAACGTCGTGTAGATCAGCCGCGCGAGGCGCTGGCGCCGGTCGGGTGTCAGCACGCACTCGTGTAGCGGGAGCGGCGCGCAGGACGCACCTTGGCCTCGTGCGCGGACGTCACGTCCCACACCAGCCCGCCCGCGCCGCCCTCCTTCCCCTCGAGGTTCCGCGCGTCGTGCAGCACCGCGCTCTTGAGCACGCGCGCGGCCTGCGCCACGACCGCCGCGCCGCCGTCCTCCTCGCTCGAGCGCCGCCCCGCGCCCGTCCCGTCCGGCGTCGGCGTCGGCGGGTAGCGGTGCGGGCTCGCGGACGCGTCGGCGTCGGCGTCGACGTCGTACCCGAACCGCGCGGACCCGCGCTTCGCCTTTTTCCCCTTGCCCTCGTCCTTCGCCTTGCCCTTGCCCTTGCCCTTGCTCTTGCCCTTGCCCTTGCCCTTGCCCTTGCCCTTGCCGTCCGCGCCCTCCTCCTCGTCCGCGTCCCAGTCGCTGTCCGTGTGCACCGCGCCCCCAGCGCGCTCATCCCGCTAAGCGGCTCGGGCGTGCCCGTCCTTGGCGTGCCGCTCGCCCTGCGCGCGCCCCACTCGAACCCGCCCTTCTCGCCCGACGGCGTGCCGAACCCGAACGACGAAAACACGGGCGTGCGCGCGCCCGAGGCCGTGTGCGCGTGCGCGTGCGCGTGCTTGGGGGCCTTGGGGCGGTAGTTGCGCAGGTGCTCGATGACCTGGAGCGACTCGCGCAGCGCGTCGATGCGCTCTTTGAACGCGGTGCGGTGGAACGCGAAGGCTGGTGGCAGGGGGCTGAGTGGAGGCACGAGAGAGGAGACGGCCGGAGGGGGGGGGGGGGGGGGGGACGTACCGATCGCGTGCGAGAGCATCTTTTGGGCGCACCAGACGAGGGTGAGGAAGAACAGAAACTCGATAACGTTGTCGAGCTGCCGTCGCGCGTCAAGGATGAGCTATGAGGACAGCGCGCGGGGGGCACGCACCGTGTTTGTGTACTTTGCACGACTCTGGGCCTCCTCGGCCGAGTCGTGGAGCTTGTATATGTGCTCAAAGAGGATGACCCAGCTGACCCAGCCGCTCGCGGCGTAGAAGAGCGGCTTGACGGTGCCCTTGACGGAGTTGAAGAGCTCGATGCGGGTCTTGATGCTCTCGGAGACGTGGCCCCAGGCGAGGGCGACGACGCCGCGGACGACGGCGGGGACGAGGTCGATGATGAGGGCGAGCCACCAGGAGACGAGGAGGTTGGCTGCGGCCCAGAAGAGCCAGGCCTGGACGTTGTCGAGGACGTAGCGGCGGTGGTCTGTGGGGTGGGGCTTGTACCAGAAAAAGTGAACGAGGACGGGGCCGGCGACGAGGACGGCGGCGAGGAAGGTGGAGCCGATGAGGGAGCCGAAGAGGAGGGTGACGACGCTGTGGGCGGGGGGGGGGGCGGGTGAGGACGAGAAGCGAGGCGGAGACTCGGGACGGGCTCACCGCTTGAAGCCCCAGGCGCGGGGGCGCTGTGCGATGCCCATCTGGTGCTCGAACTTTGCCTCCTCGTCGACGAGGTCCTCCTCCGCGCTCCAGTCGTACTCGTCGTCCTCGTCATACTCGTCGTCTGTGCCTGCGAGCGAGGCCTGGCGCGAGTGGGAGAAGGGGGGGAAGGGCTGGGGCGAGGGCGCGGCGGAGTAGCCGGGTGCGAGGTCGTCCGTGTAGTGGACGGTGGGCTTCGGGGTCGCGGTGCCTGGGGCGGGGGGAGGGCGGCGGACACGGGGCGGGGGGAGTCGAGGACGACGGGGGCTTTTCGGGACGGGGACGGGTTCGTCGTGGGTGGAGTCCATGAGGTCGACGTGGGAGCGGTAGGGCGGGGTCTGTGAGTGTGTGTGGTCGAGCGCGAGCTGGGATGTGCTGGCGACGGACTTGTAGGGGGGCGAGGGGAGCGGGGGAGCTTGGTCGTCTGTGTCGAAGAGGTGGGGGTGTGCGAGGCGGAGGGGAGCGGGGACGAGCCGCGAAGGACCATCGGGCGAACGTTGATCGTGGCCCGCCATATCGAGCACCCTGCTAGAACCCCCCCGTGTTATATCTCCCTCCTCCACAACCTAGGCACCCACTCCTCCTTGGCAACTCGCGAGTGAAGGATCGCTCCACCGCCCCAGATTTCAAATCCCGTCGTTCTTTCGCTTCCCGATATGGGCGATGCGCGAGGGCCATGACGTCACTGCTCACCGTCGTCGTCACCCACAGCCAGAGTCCTCTCCTCCCACACCGCCGCACCTGTCCTCCCTCCTCACTGCCGCCGCCGCCGCCGCCATGCCGCTCCTCGACGCCCTCACCGGCCACACAGACCCGGCCAAGAAGCTCGAGCACGCCCTCGCAAAAGAAGCAAAGTCCGACGCCAACCACCTCTCCGCCGCCGCCAAGGCCCTCCAGTCCACCGAGAAGGCCCACGCCCGCGCCCAGAACGTCCGTCCGTCTCCCTCCCCCTGGGCCCTCGCCAGCCCTCGCTTGCAGCCCGCTAGCCGCCCCCGCAGCGTGCAGGCGCTAACCCCCCTCCGGTCGACTCTACTCTAATGCTCGTCTCAATTTGATTCACTTGGCGCAGACCGCGCTCAAGGCGGACTCCGCAGCCGAAAAGGCCACCCGCGACGAGCACAAGTCCGCCGTCGCCCTCAACGACGCCGCACACGCCCACGACGCAGCCCTCACCCGTGACAAACAGGCCCAGCACGACGCCCAGGTTCGTCCCTTCAACCTACCTCCCCTTCGCCTCGTCCCTCACCCCACCCCCCCCGCAGCTCAAACACGACCGCGAGGCCCACCTCGAGCGCGACATCGCCCGCAAGAAAGCAGACCTCGACGCCCTCGCGCAGAAGAAATCCGCCGCCGACGTGCGTCCTTCCGCCCCCTCCCCGCTTCCCCTCCCTCCCTTCCCCTCCCCTCCCCTCTCCTCGTCGCTGACAATGACCACGCGAGCAGTCTGAGCGCGACGCGAGGCTCGCAGAGCTCCACCGCACCGGCGTCCCCGACGCCCCGAGTGCGAACGCGGACGCGAATCCGAATCCGAATTCGAACCCGAACGACAGCGCGACGCTGCCCGCGGCGCAGCCGGCCACTGCACCCGCGCGCTCCAACCCCGCCCCCGGCGCGACCGCTCCCGACTCGACGGCCGCCGACACCGTCCCGGGTGCCTACTGAGATGCGCACGAACGCATACATGTGTCTTTCGACATTCCCTTCCCTTTCTCTTCTCTTCTTTTCTCTTCTCTTTTCTCTTCGCCCCAGAGGACGTTGTATCCAGCTGGCATCATCCCAGGCTGCTGTAGCTTCCCACCGCACGCGTATCATACATGGCCCACCTGTACTGTAGTCTGTACTCTGTAGTCTGTAGCATCTCTTCTCTTCTCATATTCAGTCGGCTTGACGACTCGGACTCGGACTCGGCATAACATAAACCGCTCTGTCTTTTCACACGCGAATAATGCGCGCTCTACCTCTGCTCGAGCTCCGGAGGGAAGGGCGCGCCGCGTGCAGAGGACGCGATGAGTAGGCGGAACGATCAAGTCGGACAATATATATATATATAAATCGAATGAAACCCGAAACGAAGTGAACATCTGAGCGCACACAGCGAGGAGAACAGGCGAGGGCGGCGCGTCGGACGCCGATACCCGGCGAGGCAGGGGCGGCGGGCTCGCCGCTCGGGAGACCCGCGACAGCCGTCTTATTTCGTCTCGTCTCGCGCTGTGCGTCGTTCATGCTCGTGCTGAGCGCCGGTCGTCAACGCCGCGACGAACAACGGCGCGGCTCCGCGCATCCTCTCATCTGCCGCCCACGCAGACGCAGACGCAGACGCGGACGCGGACGCGGGGTGCGCGGCGCTCCCTCCCCCGGAACGCACCGCAGCCCCCGCGCACCGTCGCGCTCGGGCGCGTGTAGTAGCTTTCTGCGCGCGACGGCGGCCGCGCGCGCACGGGCGGCCAGGCTTCAGGCGGACGCGCGCCTGCGGCTGTCTTCTGTGAGGCGGCGACGCGACTGCTCCGTCTTGAATGCGCCTGAACCGTTCCCGCTGAACCGGGCGGGTCGGCGGGCGAGAGGGACCGACGGGGGTCCCGTACGCAGAACTTGCACGCCCGCCGCACGCCGGAGGGACGCGGCGATCCCGCGCGCTCCTCGGGCGCGGTGTTCGGTGATAGGTGCTCGCGCCCGAGTCGCATCTTCGTCGCGAGGCGGGAGGCAGGCCGCGAGTCGAGTCGAGTCGAGTCGCGCGCGCCGCGACGATGCGATGCGATGCGATGCGATGCGATGCGATGCGAGCCCGAGGCTTAGCGTGGCTGCGGACGTGACACCCACGCGCACGGGTTTGAGCCGACGCGACCGAGCACCGAGCACCGAGCAAGCCCAGCAGAGGGATCTGGGCGTGGAGTCGCTGTCCCGGACGCAGAATCCCAGCACCCCAGAAACGCTCGAGCATGTGGATTGGCGACGCAGCGCGGGCGAAGCCCCAGCCCACGCCCCGAGTCCAAGCGAATGGCAGCGGAGAGAGGCCAGCCGGTCGCGTGCGCCGCGCGTTGCGCGCTCGGTGCGAGCACCTTCGCACACGCCGTCTCGTCGCTCCCATGCGGGTTGCGTGCGTGCGCCGCGTCGATGCGCGTTTAGTCTGGGGCCCCGCGCGCCGCGCGCTGGCTGGCTGGCTTATCTGGCTTGCCTGGCTCGAATGTTCGCTGCTGCCGCGTCTGAGTCCGAGTCCGAGTCCGAGTCCGAGTGCTCAAGTCGTGTGAACGCGCGCGCGCGTCCAAGTTCGCTTTGCAGGTTCGGAGCCTCAGGAGCGGTCGGGGGCGGTTAGGTGTTTGGCATGCGGAAGATGATGAGAGTGGACGGGAGTGAGCCTGGACCTGAGGTGGCGTACCATACGCGCACACGCATGCGCCGCCGCCCGCTACCGTGGCGGCCGCGCAGGAAGCAGCTTCCAGACCGTAGCAAGTGGGAAGTGACTTCAAGGCAAGTGTGAGGTACGGACTCAGCGCTGAGCGTGGGCTGCTCGGATACGTGGTCTTGGTGCGGAGGGCGACTGTGACTCGAGGCAGGAGGGTTGTGAACAATGGAGCGCCCGGAAGGCCTGAAAGAAGGGAGATAGATATGCTACCATATGTGCGATCAGACGACGGATCTTGCTGGCAATGGCGCGTCTTCGCGCTGAGTGCTGGGACTGCGAGTGCAGAGCGCCGTAGTCGTCGAGAGTGCAGAGCGACCTGTGTTAGCGCGCCGGCATGCGCATATAACGAGGTATCTATAATCTTGTCTGATCGATGGGATATTCTCGGCCGCTGTGTCGACAAGAGCGGAGGGTGTAGTGCTTCGGGAGGGAGGCGACGTGGGGAAAGGGTGATTTGAGGTACGACGTGAAACCGTCACGACCCTCGTCACCTGATATGTCGGGCGGGATCAATCCGTTTGAGACAGGGGAGATGAGATCGAACATTGCTTCGACAGGATTCGAAGACTTCAACGGTTGGCCAGTAGGTGCTCGCGCCGAGCAAAAAAAAAAGGGTTGTGTCAACACTGATGAGTTATGCGCTGTCAGCCCAATCGAATCTATCGGTCCTCGGTGATCGTCAGCGTGTGACACCCGTTTGGGAGGAGCTGGAGGAGCTGGGAATGAGGGTGGCATCGAAAGCGAGGGTAACCAAAGTGCACCGAACGAGTCCAGAACTAGGGTGACCGATGCACAGACAGGCAGATATCATATTCTCACGAGGAGGTTGCGACCACATGGACGAAGTGTATTCAGTCAATCCGGACGACCGGAGGCTCTGGTGGGATACTTGACTGCCTGGATACCAAGTGAGGGGCAACCCGAACGAGTGCGTGGACCATTTAAACGACCCAAATGCCAAAAAGATCGACTCGCCTGACTTGAAAGGTGCCGTCCAGGAATCATGAACTGCACTTTGAGAGACGAGGCGCCGCTGGTGAATTAAGGGCCTAGCGAGAAAGCACATTATGTAATGGCTTGTCCAATCCCCTTGTGACTGGAGTGTCAGACGATGGCGGCGACTTGTTTTTCTCCCATGCTGGCCTGACGCGTCAGGGACTGCCTAATTATACTTGGTCGCCGCGCGCGGAGCCAGTGGCTGTGCATCGAAAGGTGGGGCACCCATATCGACCTTGCTGCGGGAGAGCCTGGGCGCTCGGTCGAACTCCGAAATTCACCGCCCTGTATGCAAACCAAGATTTCTGGACGAGACGGACAGAACGCCGTCGACGGACGGTGCGTGATGCCCTGAGTGTGTAGAGGGTCGGGACAGGCCAACCGGCGAGACTCGGAGTCCAGAGTGGTCGATCACGGCGGTAAGTAGTCGTGCAGGCTGTCAGTGTCATGGTCAGCTGTTTAGACCTGCCATTCAACGTCAGCCAGCGTGAAGAGTCGGAACACTGTGGGGAAACTCACGGCTCGTATATTTACTCATCGGTAAATGTCATGTGTGCCCCCAACGTATATGCACGGACGCTAATTCGTGTGCTCCGATAAAGAGCAAACCAGTGAGTTGTGACACGTCGTCGTTAGTCTCTGGCGGCTAGTGTTATGAATTTACCCGGAGGACATGCCCTAAGGAGTCAAAAGTGGAGTGCCAACGGTATTAGATGTTGGGGGGCGGTTAGCGCGATCGTGACGTTGGGCAGCCAAAGCGCCATAACACTATCGGGGCTGGACGCACTACGACAGGAAGCGGATAAAGCAAGCCGTCGAGCGTTAGTGAGATGAGAGTCGTCGATGGCTGAAGTGTCCCACATGAAAATCAGGCGGGCATATCGGTGCCAGAATGGGTTCATGCCCCAAAACCACGTTCGAGGCCAGATTAGGTGAGTACAGGGGAGACTCCATCGGCCACTCCATTGCCATTGCGCCCTGTTTTTGACGCCGGCCATGTGAAGCTATATCCGGTATATGAAGCTTTGCCGCTGCGTAGATGAGCGTGCGACCCACCAAAAAAGAATGCATGCTTTGACTGAGCGCTCCGACGCAGGCCTTCAGACCGATGAACTGTCACAGAGTTGCAGGCCTGGACAGCTTGATCCACCCACGAACTCATAGGAGTGGTGCCCACGTGGCTTTTGAGTCTCAGAGTCGGGCAACTACTGAACTGAACATCGGCGGCCGCAGGCACTCGCGTCTAGAAGACGTGCTGAACAGAAGGCAATGCTTCATTCGCGAGGTGGGGCCTAATGCATACGGAGCTGTCAAGACTCGTCTGGCAGCGATCGTACATGGCAGGAGCATACCGTATGAACATCTGTCATTCAAGACGGACAATGCGTGGTAGAGGCCTTGGACGAGATCTTTGTTCGGTTTGTGGAATGGCGTCAACATTGAGCACCGGGCGGAACATGCACTGGGCTCGCGCAAGACTAGTAAGGTCATGGGCCGACTCAGCTATGGCAGATCCCCTTGGACTTTCATTGACGGATGGGTGTGGAACCGGTGAGTCAGGAGAGCCACAGACTTCTGCTTGGAACGGCAAGGGCGCCGACGTCGATGAGGACGCGCGGATCGGGTTCCCCTCCCAATAGCGAGCGTGGTAACGTGGCCAGATGATACCGTTCTCGATGACAGCGTTGGCTGGGCATGGAGGCGAGGGAATGGAAAACATCGTCTGTCAAGTCACATCTGGAAAGGCATGTCATATCTCTGACTCCAAAGGCGACGCAAGCCCAGTCTACGAAGAGAATCAGAATAGCCAGATAACCTGAGAGGCTTGAGTACGTACTGGTCCAAGTAAGTAGATGTGCGAGAGGGGGAGCCACGATAGATCCGCGTACGCGTACGGAGAAATAAGCTTGATGGGTTGAGCGAGCGTTGACTACTTATCATTGGTCGAGGGGATGATGGGTCTGGAAGATGACCGCACGTTCGGACAGTCATTTAGGAAAAATGCGGAAGCCGGCAGCCCTGGCCACGAGTTGTGATTGTTCGAAATCAGGTGTCGCCGGGCCAATGGTGATAGGGAGACGGTGATGACTAGTGAAAGAAAGGGCTACCAGAGGAATTTGCCGCGGTGGGATGGGACCTCGTGCCGATCTGTGACAGGACGGAGACCTTGGAAGGCGGTCGCGGTGCGTTCTTAAGAATTTGATGTATAAAAAGAGCGGAGATGGTAGGAGAATTAGAAAATCTGGAGGCACAAGGCTGAATGGGGCACAATTAGGCTTCTGACAATTGGGGAGAAGATAGAAGCGTGGGTGGTTTCGATAAGTAATTTTTGGCCACGAAGGACTACTTATCGGCCGGTGGATTGTGGCCACCAATAGCGGTGCCACCTGCATGCGCGCAACTGTGCGTATGGCAAACTACACGAGACAGCTGAGCGCTGAGCGCTGAGCGTACGAGAGCTGCGCGAGAGCTGATCGTACGCAGGCTCGTCCGTTCCAAGTTGAACGTTGAAGATTAAGCTTGAAGTTGGCGACACAAGCCGCCTTCTGTTGTCCGCCACGTGTCGCGGAGTTGAATTGTGACTGCCTATCCCGTCGTCCATCCACATCTATCGCAAAAACAGCAAAAAAAACCTTTCGAAATTCTTCGCCGTGCGAACCGTCGCTCTCGGTCTGCCCACTGACACCCCTCACGACAACGACTGCTTGCATCTGACATGAACAGGAATCCCTTTGCTCAGCCGTCTTACACCCCTCAGCAACCCCCTTTACCCCCTGGCCCACCTCCTCCCCAGCCCACACAACCCGACTACGCTGCATACTGGGCGGCGGCGGCGGCGGCTCAACACCCGACGCAGCCTGCGTACTCCACGCAATGGCCTGGTGTCGCGGCGGCCGCAGCACCCACTGTTACACCCGCCCGGCCAACCGCCGAGCAGACAGCACTCTACGCCAACTACGGCTATGGTGGCCAGCAAGGCTTCCAGTGGCAGGCCCAGCAACATCAGCAACAACGTGCGCCTCAGCCTGCCTACCAACCACCGCCACCGCCACCACCTCAGTACAATCCGTATCAACCGCAGGCTGCTGCAGGGTATGTCCAGCCATATATTCCGCAAGGCGCTCCTTCGGCTCCACCCCCCCCCCCAATCGTGCAACAATATGGACCGCCCATCCCACAACAACCGCCTCATATCCCGCAGCAGCAGCAGCAGCAGCAGCAGCAACAACAACAGCAACAGCAACAACAGCGGCAGTACTATCCTCAAACTCAAAGACAGAACCAGGGCTATCGACAGAACAACCAACAGCACGGCATGCAACATACGCCTCCCAATCATCTTCCCCCGGCAAAGCGTCCGCGGCACGACGGACCTGGTGGTTATAATGCCAGAGGCTCTCAACCACAGATACAAATTCCGCCTCCACAGCCTCAGTTCAACCCGCCTCCACAGCCCTCAGGTCCAATGCCCGGACAGATGATGCAACAGAGTCCGATGGGTGGTGGCGGATATGGTGGCCGCGGCGGAGGGCAAGGTGGATCGATGGGGAGAGGAGGAGGTCAAGGAGGTCAAGGGAGTAGAGGAGGAGGAAGGGGCAGGGGTACGCCCATGGGGAACAACAGAGGTGGCGCAGGGAGGGGGAGAGGTGGTAGCATCTACAACAGCGGTAGAGGAGGAAGCCAGAGTGGGGCTCCGCTCCGAAATCATGGTTCGCGAGGGAACTTTGGGGGAGGGAACAATCGCGATAGCCCCAACCGGCGAGGTGGGTCGTTTGTGAGCGGCGGTGGATCGGCCAGCGGCGGCCACCATCATCAGCAAGGCATGAACCCATCATACCGCGGACGCGGACAGGGTCATCCGCACACACACACCTATGGGCGTGGCGGTAGGCATGATAGTAGCAGTTCCGTGTTCTCTTCTCGCGATGGGGGCATGATGTCGTCGAGCTTCGTGAGCAGCATGGGCAGCAGCAGTGGTAAGAAGGACGAGAATCGCCGCACGTTGACGGATTTCAAGATCGTAGGTCTCGAGATCCGCGACCTGTCTTGGAGCTGGGGTGTCACGCCGTCGTTGAAGGCCGAATCCACCGACGATGTCCCGAGTGCAGCGTCTCTGGGCACAGAGCAGGATTCATCTGCTCAGATCAAAGAAGAGACCATCGAGTCGTCTGCGGTTTCTGACATCTCTTCATCGCCCCCCAAGGGGGACACCACAGAGGCCGTCGCTGATAAGATCGAGGATGCTACCGTCACAGACGGTGTTCTTTCTACTCCTGTTGCGGTTGTTTCGTCCGAGCCCAAGCTGCTCACGGACATGCCAGCGCCAGGCGCCATTCCTCCGCCGCCCTCGCGTATCCGCATATACTTCCATACGCCCGTCACGTCTGACGATTCGCACCTTCACAGTGCAAGCGCGCTTACGTTCTCTGGTGTCAATGCACCCGGCGAGGCGCGCAAAGGCAAGCGCAAGAAGCTTGAGGACGACGATGGGGACCTCGAGGAGGGGCGCGCGCCTCCGCCGCCCCCTGGGGACCGTGCAATGAGCATCGATGGGATTGACATTGCAAGCGTTGCGGCTAGTGCCGAGACTGCGAGCGAGGGCGATTGGCTTATGGCGGCCATTGGTGAAGTCGAGGGTGAAGGGGAGGGTGAAGGTGAAAGTGACGCTGACCTCCACGTGAGCGAGATCGGTGCGCGTGTGGATGAGGCCGAGGGCCCGTATGCGCCAGAAAATGAAGAATATGGTAAGTCTTGCTCTATCCTCATTTGTCTCAAACTGCTTGTGTGGACGAGCACGTCGTGTCATTATACCTCGCACCTGCGTTGCGGGTCCACATCGCTGACTTTTTGGTTTTCGTTGTGAAGGCAATCTTGAGGGCGAAGGTCATGATATGTCTTTGATGGAGGACTCTTCAGATTTCGTATATGACCAGAGCATGGGCGATGTGCACATCGCAGAGCCCTCTGAGAAGGACGATGCCCAGGGCCCTGCTGGACCAAATGATTCAAGGGGCGACTCAGAATCTGTGATCAATGGTGTTGATGGGAAGGGGGTGCTTCCTCACCCTGAACAGCAGGAAGATGCCCCGCCTGTTGACATTGTTCTTGACGCTTCGGCCGCTCTCGACGAAGAGCCATCTGTGTCTTTTTCCTCTTCTGTTGCATCTGCGGCCTCTGCTTCTGATACTTCCACATCTTCCGATGCCTCTGTTGCTGCTCTTATTGCTCCCTCTGCCGAGCCCACTTCTCCTCCGAGTGCTGAACAGGCTGCTGATCACTCTCATAGCACTGATCTGCAGGTGCCTAATGCACACGAACGAACCACCACGCCATCCTTCACACCGCCTCTACCCGCAGGCGATCAGTCACCTACACAGGAGGCTTCATTTAGCGAGCTGCGGAGTCCTTCGGGGCTCGTCAATGACGACTCCTTGTTCTGCGACGCGACACAAGTGGAGACGCAGCCTGATGACCCGTCATCTTCCGAGACGAACACACTTGTTTCCGGCGGTTCCATGGTATCTACATATGGAGAACTAAACCAGCTACCCATGAAAGCCGAGACGGTTACTGGTGTGCGAACGCCATCGGCCAACCGCTTGTCAATCTCATACGCTGCCGGCATGAAGAGGCTTGTCATCAATGCCGAAATCGTGGACAAGCTGAAAGTCTTCAGAAGCGAAGGTCGCATCGAAGTCTTCGTGAACGTGGACAAGGATGAAGGGTCCGAATTGAAGGGCATTCTGGTGCGTGCATGCTTACTCCACTACAATGATGTATTCCATTTCTCATTTGGGCGCACCATCAGGTCGAGGCTCTATCTGAGTCCGCGAAGTCTTACGTGCCTCTCGAGGCGCTTTCATCACTGGCAGAAGTTGATCCCACCATTCCGCCCCTGTCCAAAGTTGCATTTCCCTCAAAATTGACGCTTCTCGTACATCTGAACACGGAGCGCCCGCTCTCTGAGCCTAAATGGGTGAAGACAGGTGACGTTCAAGAGTGGCTGAAGTCCGAATTCGGCCGAATGTTTTGGGTGGCGGGCGACGCCGCCGAAGGATGGGAAAAGAAGATTGAAGTTGTAGATCCAGCTGTAAGCTTCTGTTGTTTGCAGCGTGGCCTCTTCGTTGACGCTTCATTAGCCGCCCACGATATGGACGACGCTTGAGTGCTGGTCGATTGACTCTTCAGCCGGACTTCTGACCGAACGGCAGCGTTTCCTTCGCACGCATATGGCGGAGACGGACAATATCCTGGAGATTCTTCTCCGACTGGTGCGAGGTGAAAGGGCCACGCCATTCTCGCAATCCTCTCCCGCAATTTCCACCAGCATCTCAGGACCTCTGCTTTCTGCGCTTTCCGAGGGATCAGCTCATGGCTCACAGCAAACTCACGTCTCCCTTGCCGTCTTGGCGGTTTTCCGTATGGCGACCGAGTACGCAAAGAAAGCGGTCGGCGAAGAAAAGGGTAAAACGGAGGTGGAGGAGCGCGTTGGGGAAATCATCCGGTGTGTGCCGAAGCACCTGCTCTATAAGAGTTTGGACGGCATCTTCAAAGAGTGGAAGGTTGAAAAGAAGGGGGGCAGATGAGCGAGGCTTGTCGAAACTACAGTTCTTCCTCTTCCAGTCCGGTATTCCTTTTTTTTTCTCGTGATGCATGTTTCTTGCTAGCTTCTACATCTTGTGATCAGCATTACTTTTTTCCCTGCCAGCCCGCGATGTGGAGCACCATCGGCCCGTAACTTGGCTGTGCATCACCGATAGGAGAATGTTGGAGAGTATGTTGCGCACAATAATCGAAAGATCAACGCGAACTTTTTGTGGCAACTGAATATGATCCTCCGTCAAGATCGTCCCACCTTGCTGCCTGGATGAAGCTGCGTCCGCGATCATTACGGCGTGCTCTCCGCTACAGTCGGACTTCTACATTGAAAAAAAGGAAAAATTAGCGAGACGTGCTTGCCATGCATTCGCCATGCACTTGCCGCGTGCCCTCGCAAGCCCTGCAGGCCAGAATTCTTTTTGGGCCGAGTGTCGTTCATCTAATCGATCAGGACACGTCGCTCACGGCGTCTCTAGCCTAGCTAGGTATCATTATGAGAGAATACATCGCCGCGTACATAGGCGCTGTGATGCGTGATATCACCAGAAAACGTGTCCGCTCCAAGTGCGGATAGACTTTCCTGTCTTCTGTGCGTCTGTCGTCTTGGAGCTTGGATCGCGAGCACTTACCATAATTCGATGACATAGCCTGCAGGCGTGAACAAAGGGGCCGCCGACCTGCAGCCGACGGAAATATGTGCTGCCTTGCGCACTGCCTCGATTCCTCGAACGACGGCCTGTATACCCGATCTTGCGGTCACTTAGCGATCGCACGGTGCACAGAGACCAACGTAGGGGGACATGCATCTACATGAGGCGCACTCCATCAAAGTGCGTCAGATGCAGGTGCCTAGTGCAGTATACGAACGGAGGTGCGGGCTGAAGTGTCTCATCATCAGGTTCGGGGGGCAGCGTAGCTGGCTTTCCACAGTCCGACATGTCTTTACCGATATAGAATAGTCCAATGAAACGATCCGTGTCCTCAGGAAAGAGGGTACCATAGAGGTCCTCTTCCTCGTGTCTGTGAGATCGACTAGGTGACCCGAACGTCGTGCACAGGACGACCCATCATTAGCAAGGAGTCGCGATGCTTCCTCGGGGTTCCTTGAGGGGCGTATAATAACCGAACTAGACAAATGAGGCCCTGATGTGAGTGGACCGTAGCCGGGTAGACAGACTCGAGGCTGGGCAGTGTACTCCAACGGCGCAGAGTGAGAGCCAATGGTAAAAAATCGAAGAAGCCTGCCGGCATCGGGAGGGAAGAAAAGGACGTTGCACACCCCCAGCGCACAAGGGTGCGTACATCTTCAGACTTACGATCGCGAATGAATTCGGTACGTTTCAGGGTGCACATCAAAGACAAGGAAAGCATCTGCCATAAAGAACACTACGGTGCTCCAGGCTTCTAACGCCTGCACCATCAGTACCGGAGCCTGACTGTTCATGAGAGCCAAATTTCTGACAAGGTAGCTCGAAGGACAGTTCGAGTGCAGAGGATGCTTCGATGAGCTTCGCGTCTGCTGAATTATTCGCAGCCAATGAGATAGGGTGCAGAAAGAGGAAAGTCTAAAGCGGGAGCAGGCTTATCTCTCATTCCTTGTCCGTTGAGACTCCGTTGAGTCAACATGCACGTTCAACGTGAGTATTTGGACACTAACACTTCGAGAGATTGCAGATCGCGGAGTCCCGTGTCTCGTCGAAGCGACACGCGCGATTGGCGTGAGGAACCAAGAGATCTGAGTACAGCGTTTGGAGACGAAATGAGGTTCCAGAGGCGTATAGAGCCACGTCGACGTGCATGCCATGGCTATGTGGAACGGGGGCGAACCAGGACGAGGCTTGAGAAGTTGGACAGGGCGGAAGAGTACGGAACCGGTGAGAGCCGGATACACGGTTCTCCGAATGAGCCTTTTTGTGCTCGACGCAAAGGCATACCATACTCAGGGTGGCCTAGGAGGGTTTGGGGTGGTAGTCTGGCGCTTTTGAACCGCAAGGTGCTATGAAAGCCTTCACCGCGAACGTACTCACTTGCTATATTCGGCCCGATGCAAGGACCGGCGGGCGGAAGTATTTCCCTTGAGATTCGAAGCGGGTTGCCATGTTGCAAAACTCTGAAACTAAATCATGGAGGCAAATCTCACGAGCCCTCAAGGCGATCTCGATGCTTAGGCCCTCTTAGACCCCGGCGCAGTCTCGAAACTGACGGCTCTGCCGCAAGGAAAATGTCATCTCACGGTTTCACAGTCTAACATGTGCCCGAATCTTTCTGACGGATCTATTCGCCACCACCTCGTGGGCTCCCCTCTCCATGTCTTCACAGTCTGCGATCCCTCTTTTCCATGATCGGAATTTCAGCACCAAGACCTCGTTGCTCCGGCTGTATAAAAGCTCTTGCTCACAGCGCTATGTCAACCACACCCACCACCACCAGCAACAGCGTCGTACGGTTGAATTCCTTTCTTCATCTCTCTCTCTCTCTCAGCTTTCATCTACTCCTACACGCCCTTTCTAATTTCCACTAATTGTTTCATCCTTCGTGAGCCTACGTGCCGCCGTTTCGTCCTCCCGGATATGCTGACTTTCCCCCCCAGGATATGGATCAGATGTACTCATTCGACGCGATCCTCTTCCCCTCGGACGGCCGCGCCCCCCACGTCGTAGCGCTCATGACTAGCCCCGCTTCTTTCACGGATCCACACGCTTTGCAAATGACCCCCAATTCCCGTGTTCCACACCCTGAGGTTTACATGGACTACATCGCGGAAGGTCTTGGGACCCGTGCTTGGAGCTGCCAGGTACGCCCTGGCTTTTCGGTCTTGCAGCTGGCCCGCTGATCGTGTAAACGCTATACAGCTCGTCGAGGCTCTCGACGGTATGAACAAGAAGTTCACCAACCCATACATCATCTTCTATCCCGTCGTCTCTCGCGACGGTATGCCATTCCCCGTGAATAAGGCTGTGCGGGAGATCCAAGGAAAGGCGTTCAGAGAGGACCTTGGATGGCGCGGAAACATTATTGTGGCCAAATACCGCGACAGCCGTTTCGCGGCAATGATGAACGCGTCCATGGCGGATTTCCCCATTCTGAAGAACTATCTGTCCACCCATGGCTCGCCGATCAGGGTAAGCGAGCCCTCCTCTCTTGGTCCAAGACCGGTCGCTTCATCTGCTGAGCCCACTACCAGCACTTTTGAAGGGCATCACGGCCAGGCGCCTGGAGGATCTCGTTGACTCTGCTCCGTTGAGGACATTGACTGGTGCTCGCGTCCTATTTCTTTTTACTTCTATCTTTGATATTGCTCTGATATGGCCCTCTCTCTCATCCCGATATCTTGCGGACGCTTTTTTATGTCGTGTATATCGACAAAAGTATGCCTGTTAATTTTGACACTGTATATATATCGTCACGGACTATCACATACAAGATAGCGATACACACTCTATGTTACAATTCGTCTCGAGTGCCCCCTTGTGAAGTCACCTCGGGCTTGAGCTCAGGTGGCTTCCCACCCTCTGCGATCGCGGCGGCCTTTGCGGCTTTCTTAGGGTCACAATGCTCTGGGATCGAGCTAGCGGGATCAATCGGAGGGTGGCTGACCCGCCCGACTTTAAAGTATGACTTGTGGTTCGCAAAGAACTGCTTCCAGTGATTGACGCTCTGAGATGAAAGCCGTCAGTAAGCCGGAGCGGCGATTCGAAGGCAGTTTCGCTGCCGTACCTTGAGTTCTTTCTCGCTCAGCCCGCGGAGGTCATGTGTCTGGTGTGCTTGGAAGCAACCCGTTCCATAGGCGCGCGCAGCATCTTTGCCAGCCCTGCAGTGCATCAGTGAACAGTTGGCAATGAGGGACGAAAAAAACGAGATCATAACGAAAAACATACATAATGTGGTAAGAACCGCCCGGACCGTACACACGGCGATTACTGGAGACGTCATAAACATCGCCGTCGATCTTGAATGGTAGCCAGCGCCCCCACGCAAGGTGGTAAGCGATCGAGTTCCAATCTTGTAGCGCGACACTGAGAAGGATCACTCACGGCTAAATATATAGGCTTCTCAGCATCAGTGCCGTCAAACTTTGCAAGGTAGCCTTCAGAAAAGAGGCGCTGGTTCGACTGCAAGGCAGCAGCAAGTCAACACAAGCGGTAGAAGCATATACGGCGAACAGTGTCAGCGCGTAGATCGTGAGAATTAGGCTTACCGGCCAATATGTCTTGAGATTCGTCCACTTGCCCTCATATCCCCAGAAGAAGTCCCCTGCGATGAATTTCCCGGCTAGCATAATGAAAAGCAGAGTGTAGACTAGTAACTTGAGCAGCTCGACGATGCCAACTTCGCGTTCCGCTGTAGGGTCAGGCTCCTCCCGGCCCACCTCCTCACCTCTCGCGATCTTCTCATCACGTTCCTTCTTCCGCACCAGCCACGCGTTGTGCAGCTGCTGTTGTTGATCCCGGTATTCCTTATAACTTACGACATATCACTAGAATGAGCAGCGCCTCGACACGATGCGAAGAGAAGGACTTACGCTAGAAAGGGCCGATTAGCACGTTTTGTCGAGACCATGCGGTCAGGGATGCTAGGATCCGCGACCTTGGGGGATTCATCCTTAAAGTTTGGGTCCGGCTTGGCTTCCAAGTTGCTCAACCACGACATGGGAGAGGGTGGTGGTGGACGTGGACGTGGACGTGGACGTGGAGGGCGAACCCAGTGTCGTGTCGTGTGAGACAGTGTGATCGCTGAGAACGAGACAATTGACTCAGGCACGTGCGTCTGATTGTATGATACGCCGGGTGCCTTCCATCCAACTTGACCCCTTGGACTCAAACCACTGTGCCTCGCACTCCACGCTCGTTTCTGCTTGCTCTGGGTTACTTATTTGTTTGCATGTCAGGTCCTTTCGTGAGCTCCAGAATCCGATACTGTTTGAGCCGCGTCCGGGTGTATTCGATCACTTTTGATTCCGCCGAGGACTGCTGAAGTATGCTGGGCGGCCTTTGACGAATGTAGGTCCTGCCCGGTCCTGCCCATTCAATCTATCATCTCTCCATCGCTTCAGCGCACAGCTATCTACCTTCCGTGGGTATGCTTGGGACATCCGATCCAAGTGTCTATCATTGCTTGGACTAGCAGGAACCATTACAGCGGGTCCCAAACCCTGAGCGGCTCTGCAGTGCAGGCCGACATCGCGGCTGGTCAATCCATGGTGCTTCCCTTCGAGGTGAGCTTCCCCTCTACGAGATGCACCGCCCGTCCGTCCACCGCCGAAGAAGCCCCAACAGCTCTGGCAGACTCCTAGAGCCACCCTTCCCTCCCATTGCCACGCTTCACCGGAGAATCTCATATCACCTTCTCCCGCTCAATCCACATCCGGTGCCGCTATTCCGCGAACGCACGTCGGGTCAGCACCATTCTATCACTGGAAGTTTGCGACCGCGGTTCCACGGGCTTAGGTGAAGCGTGTTATGCCGACAATGGTGCAGTCGTCTGTGGTCACAACGCCGCGGTGATCTATTTCGCAGATCGAAGGAGGTCGAAGCGGCCAGAAGACCAGAACGAGCGGCACGATGGGTCTTTTGTCTTGCGTTCTATGCTTTGGGTAAGGCTTCGCCACTAATGAGCACCTCGGATGGCTCAGAGCAATGTATTTACACCTCCAAGAGAAGACTATACAAGGCCACTTTATGTATTTATATTGAGACGGGTAGTCAAGGAAAGGTAGTATTAGTGCAATATATCACTCAGAAGAGGACATGTAGAGTATCATAAATGTACAGGTGGTATGACGAAGAAAGAGACAAACTAAGGCAGATGCATGTGGAAGGTGCAGATTGGAGGATATACGGACCCAGACCCATGTATATATAGATAAGGGGAGAAAGACTGTCTGGATAGAAACAGTGGTGTGAACACGAAAAGATCCCTTCAGCGCGCGCCGACGGTGTCGCAGCGAACCCACAGTAAAACAGAGGGAAGAGGCGGGGCATCAAGGCTCGATGCGGACGGAGGAGATGAATAAGATAGAGGAGCCAGCCAATGAGTATGACAACAAACGAAGGAAGATGCAGCAAGCGATGACGGAACATGCGAGATTTTGAGAGCGAGGAGGAACGCGAGCCATAAGAAAGCAGAGGTCAGAACATCGACGACGTGGCTATCTTTATGACTTTTCGTTCCACACAAGCTGTTCCCGCTGTGGATCCCTAGGTCGTGGTCGCGCCTCACTGGCTTGCTGCGAGACGGTCACATATGCACCACCTATCTCCTCTGCCTCGGGGTCAAGGCCTGGAGGAACCGCCGGCCCAGAGTTTGACATATACTGAAGGTCGCTGTCTAGGAAATCGTAATCCTCGTTCTGGTTGCGCATGGCTACAAACCTCGGAGTCTTCGTGAACTGGAAACATCGAAAGATAGGTGGATGGATCATCAGAAGGACGAGCGTGAAACACACCTTTGGCACTGAGTCTGTCGCCATTAGACGGAAAACATGGGTCTGGATCCGTTCGTAGAGACGAATCATAGTCTGCAGTTGCGTGGCGTTGAAGGCGCTGAGCTGCTCCGGTTCGAGACGACCTTGGAACGGGGTGCCAGTGAGGCCGGCCATCACCTCGCTGAGGTACCCTGACAGCTCGTTGCGAAGACCATGATCGATGTTGAGCTCGCATTGACTTGACGGGGCGAGGTACGTCGTATAAATCAGGTATGCCTGGTTGATCAAAGCCTCGTGATGCTGCTCCATCGCCTGCTGCCCTGGCGTGTTGCTCTTCCCAGTGCCGGTCAGGGGTCGCTGCGTGGAGGAGGCAGACGACGTGATGTTGAACTTCCGCTTGAAGTCCTCGACCTCGAGCCAGAACGACAGGTTCTCCTCGCAGAAGTTGTCCCGCAGGAACTCGCGGAACAGAGAACGAAGTGGAGGTTGGTCGATGATGAACTTCAGCCGCTCCGTGTTGCTCTCCTTCCCGTGCCGCTTCTCGTGGTCGTGAACGTTCAGCTTCTCCGCGAGCGAGATACGACGGTGAATCTTGGCGTCACTGGGCGCGTGGGGAACTTTGCTCTCCTTGCCTCCATCCGACGACGAACGTTCCTGAGGAACGAGATTGGCCGTCGAGCTGTTTGGCGAATCACGCTGCTGACCACGGCTGTCCCAACGGGCTGTGCGAATACCTTCGTCTGTGATCTTATAGATGGCCTTCGCCGTGCAACGGAATTCACCCGTTTGCTGAAGAATGAAGAAAGGGGTCAACATGAGCCGATGAGATATAAAAAGAACTCAGCCACGTACAGTGACCGGGGAGTTACCGCCAGGTGCAGATCCGCGGACAGTGAAGATAATGGCGGAGTCGTTGTTCTTCCTCTTGTCGGAGACCAACGTGATCAGACCGAAGCGAACGAACTGTGCCGCCATCTCTGCGGCTTCTTCCCTTCCTACCACCGATGTGAAATCGCAGAGCCATTCGAGTGCAGCCAACGCCGGGAAGCAGTACTTCTGAACGACAGACTGGGTCCTGCCAGCAACCATCCCCCGATCCTGAACGTCCATAAGCTGAATGCCCTTTGAGCGTTCGTGATACGCCTGGCTGACATCCAGAGGCTGCGCAGTTTGTGGAGGGTAATTCGCAGACCGGCCGACGAAGCGTCGGAATAGGGCGGTGATGACGGACTGCGAAACAATGATCTCATCATCAACAGACCGTCGCTCGAGATGCAGAAGCTTCATGCAGATGGGTTGGGTCGCGAAGACGTGGGCAAGATGGTCGCCATTGATCCCATTACGGCTGATGAATCGCTCGAGAACATGGAGACCCTTGGGCGTGAGAACGTACACGCCGCGTTCTTTGAACAGGTTGGAAGAGGGGTCCGCAGCGTTTTCGATGAGGCGGGCATCCATGAAGTGTTGGCTCATCGCCTTTGCCATATCGCGGGTCATCGAGAACGTCGTCGTCGTCGTCGTGGTAATCACTCTGGAGGGTTCTCTGGGGTCCGGCCCGCGATTGGACTGTGAAAACTTGAGGGATGCAAGGTTGAGTGCAGCCTCATCGCTAGCGAAGGAAAGGGTCAGCGTCCAAGGGGGAAGGGGGGACGGGCGCGAGAAGACGCACGTCGTAAATGAGTTGGGGTATGAACGGAAGAATTGCTTGTGGGTCGTGAGCTGGAGGGAGACTACGAGTGTTGCGAAGAGATCCAAGGTGTCCTGTCAAAGGGGGTGAGACAAGGCATGCGGGATAAGACTAGAAAAGCGAGGGACCTTGAGGAAGGGACGACCGCGCTTTGTTGTCTTCATCATGTGGGACGAGGAGGCAGCGGGGTTGGCATCCTGAGGGGACGGCATCGGGACTGTGCTGTGGGGGAGGGAGAAGAGGTCAGGAGAGGTCGGGTGCGGGGACGGGGAGTATAAGACGGAGGGAAGAAATTAGAGAGAAAGAGGATGGGGAGAGGAGAGAAATGATGACAAGAGACAAGAGCCGTGGTAAGTAACTTCGTTGGCAACCGCCTCTTCCCGCCCCTTTTATCCCTTCTTTCCCACGCAGTCACTGCCCCCCCAAACAGGAACCGCCGCCGCCTCGCTTTGCCAAATCCCTGCTGCTCTCGGCTCCTCTCCACTTGCAATACCGAACACCTTCACTCTCACTCACCAGCCCCCGCCCGAGGTCCCTTTCTCTCTCTCTCTCTATCGTCCCCCCCCCCCCTTTCCTTTCGCCGCGCGCTCAGTCGCGTCCGCTTGATTGCGTCTGTCGCCAGGCTTGTGTGTGTCAACTGCCATGCGGCCGCTCCGATCTTCCACTCCGCGTCGTCGAGCCGCATCCCGGCAGCTTACCGGTCAGCCCGCCGTGTGTGCGCATTTGTTTAGACACCGTCGCTTCCTGTCTCCTTGGTTCTCTGTTCCTTGAACTCTCTGGCGGTTCGTAGACCCGTACAACTTCAAGCCATCCCTTCTCATCCGCCTTGCACTTGCCCACGACCAAACTTGGCCTCACTCGCTCTGCGGCCTGGCGCGGCGCCCGGCCTCGCTGCCAGGCCTCGATCCGATCGCTCACTGATTATCAGAGGATAATCCTGTTCCACCGAGGTATCTGGACTGTTCCGCACCCGAGATATCTTGGTAGATATTATATTACTCCTTGCCTGCATCGTAACAGCAATGTCCTCGCGGTAGTATACTGGTAGTATGCAGTCTGTATCGTCCTTGCAAGTCACCGGGTCAGTGTACTCCATCGTTGACCTCCGTGGCCTCCTGGCGCTGGGATACATGACTGAGCCAACATACGTGTCTTATCTCATTCGGTAGAGAGATTGCCCATCTCCAGCTGCCGACGCAGCGGCCGAGAGGTGCCGGCCCCGAGCATACGAGCACTTACTCGATATAGCCAAACGCCTACCTGTTTTGATCTTTTCTGATCCTTTGAATTCCCTTACCGCCGTGGGCACAAACGCGTGTTTTCGAGACAGCGCTTGCGCGTCAGCTGAGTGATGACACTCACGACGTTGTCGCAGCAACCCGGACTTTCGTTACACACCGATCGGCGCAGGTCGTATCGCTCTGAGACGTGTCGGAACATGGCTCTCATACCTAGGCCTTAGACAAGCCTAGGCCATACATACAGTAAGAGATGCTGTTATGTTAGAGCTTCAAAACCCGTAAGCTCCCGTAAGGAACTCCATCCCGAAGTTCAAGCGCTCCGGGGCCGAGCGTCTTGGTTTTCTGCGTTCACCACATGTTGTATGCTGCCTACGACAGTCCTACGACTCATGGCGGCAAAGCGTTGAACGACGAACGTTGAACGTTGAATATTGAAGAGATGGACTTGTACACCAGATTCAAGGTTAGGGTCGCTTACACAGGGGAGGCTGTGGGAATTTTCTGGAAAGCGATCGAAGGAGAGAGAAAGCGAAGGCCGAGTATACATACCCAGGCTATGCTCCTTCAACGCGTTCCTCATCCACAACCATCCATACAATCATGTCGTCCGTAAGATTTATTTCATCGTCATCCACGCGACCTTCATTCGTACTGATCGCTCACGACGGCTGAGAACAGGCTGATGCCCTGAAAGCCGAAGGCAACAAGGCGTTCGCCGCGAAGAACTACGACTCGGCCATCGACCTGTTCTCCAAGGCGATCGAACTCGACCCAACAAACCACGTCCTCTGGTCGAACCGCAGTGCCGCCAAGGCAGGAAAGAAGCAGTATGAGGGAGCGCTGGAGGATGCGGAGCAGGTGCGTGCGATCGGGTGATCAGCGCGTCGTATTCGCACAGTGACGGCTCATCCGGCGTGCGCAGTGCGTCAGGGTGAACCCTACCTGGTCCAAGGGTCTCGCGAGAAAAGGCGCCGCTCTCCACGGATTGCGGCGTTATGCAGATGCGATCGAAGCATACGAGGCGGGCCTCAAGCTCGAGGATAGCCCAGCACTCAGGAAGGGCCTAGAGGAAGTGAAGGCTGCGCAAGGTGTGTATGGGTGACGCACATGATCGTCATTAACTGCTCATCGTCTTGTCAGCCTCTGATGAGCAAGGCGATGGGGCTGAGGCGCTCGGCCTTGGTAAGATGTTCTCCGACCCCAATCTCATCGGCAAATTGGCCTCCAACCCACGAACGCAGAAACACCTTGCAGACCCGAGCTTCATGCAGAAGGTATCTCATCTCTACCAACCCTTCTCACTATCCTGTTTCATCCTTCCGAATCATATCGTTCTCAACATGCATTCAATAGATTCAATTGATACAACAAAACCCCCAACTCGCAAATTCCTTCCTCCAGAACGACCCTCGCATGATCGACGTTCTCGGTGCTCTCATGGGCCTCGATATGCAAGGCTTCTCGCGTCCCGAAGGCTCTGACGAGCTACCTCAGGGGTTCTCCTCAACCTCTCCCCCTCCTACCGCTACCTCCTCGGCATCGAAGCCTGCACCCCCTCCACCAGCCCCCTCCACGTCGTCCGCCGCTCCAGATGTCGAGATGAAGGACCCAGAACCCGCAGAAGAAGATGAAGACGCGAAGGCGAAGAAGGAGGCCGAACAGCAGAAGCAGCTTGGTAGTGCAGCGTACAAAAAGCGCGACCTCGAGGCCGCAGAGCAACATTTCTCGAAAGCGTGGGAGGTGTGGCCCAAGGATATCACGTACCTCACGAACTTGGGCGGTGAGTCGCCATTCGTGCCGCTGCCCTTGCACAGGAGAAACTGATTGGGTTTTGAAATGTTTTAGCTGTCTACTTCGAGCAGGGAGACTACGACAAGGCCATCGAGACATGTGAGAAGGCTGTGGAGGAGGGTCGTTCTGTAAGTCCTATGCTGATTATCAAGTCGAAGCTCTAGCCAACTGACAAACGACCTGTCTAGCTGCGCGCCGATTATAAACTTGTCGCCAAGGCTTACGGTCGCATAGGCACGTCGTACAGCAAAAAGGGCGACTTGACTACCGCGATCAAATTCTACGAAAAATCGCTTTCGGAGCATCGCACGCCGGACATCCTGGACAAGCTGCGCGCGGCACAGCGCAGTAAGGCGGAGACAGATCGCCTCGCATACATCGATCCCGCCAAAAGTGAGGAGGCGCGTGAGGAGGGGAACAAGCTGTTCAAGGCAGGTGACTTTGTCGGCGCCGTGAAGTGCTACTCGGAGAGCATCAAACGAGCTCCGACCGACCCGAGAGGATACAACAACAGAGCGTTGGCGTACACGAAGCTGGCAGCGTTCCCCGAGGCGCTGAAAGATGTTGACGAAGCCATCAAGGTTGATCCAAAATTCGGTATGCCTTTTGTCAGACCGTCGCGACAGCTGGAATTGACGGTGATTGTTGGTCAACAGTCAAGGCGTACATTCGGAAATCAAGCGTGCTGTTCGGTATGCGCGACTACACCAAGGCGCTGGAGGTCATTCAAGAGGCTACGGAGCATGACGACGAGGCCAAACACACGACTGAGATCCAGCAGCAGATGATCAAGTGCCAAAACGCGATCATGCAGCAGCGGGCGGGTGAGACAGACGAGGAGGCGCTCCAGCGCGCGATGCGTGATCCCGAGGTCGCGGTACGTCTCAACAAATCACAATTGATATATCACGCAGTCGCTCATTTCTCGCTTCGTACGATCAGGGCATTATGAACGACCCAGTCATGCAGTCGATTCTCCAGCAAGCGCAAGGCAACCCAGGGGCGCTACAGGACCACATGAAGAACCCGACAGTAAGGGAGAAAATCATGAAGCTTATCAACGCAGGCATCATTAAAACGCGGTGAATATGAGTGTTTTCAGTACTTGTTTGATGCGGATATAGTGCATGTTGGGATGTCGGGAATGTTTTAACAAATTTGTACCATCATCCTCAGTATATTTCATCTTGCTGTTTGCTTGCTATGCTATCGAGAATAGGTGAATTGGATCGAGATGATCCACATTCCGTGCGTGTCACTCGGGGTCCCGCCGAAGTCCCATAGTCCCAAGCAGTTCAAGCTCGATTGTGAGGGACAGGGAAAGCCACTCCTTCGAGTTTGCCCTGGTTGGTGCCGGCCTCCCCTGTCCTCCCCTGTCCTGCCCCTTTCCGTCCTGTCCACAGCCTCCGTGCAATCGACAGGAACCAAACGGAATTGACATCATCCCGCCTAGACAGATCTCCCGATCTACTCCACCATTGTACAATGAGCAAGCACTTCGAGGCACTGGATGCGAGCGTTCCAACGCCGTCATGAATCCAGAAACTCCTGAATTTCTGCGATTTTCGGAGATGGTTGCTTGGCTTTGCAATTGGTCCACTTGGCTCCATCGTTGAATTCGTCTCCGAGGATGAAACTAACGGGGATGAACGGGAATGAATTTAATGAAAGGGTGAACGTTGACAATCAACGGCTGGACAGGGATGTCATTGTGTAAGTTCCACGGCGACCGCGACGGATGTTGTCAAGTAAATGAATACCGTCATCGGCGTGTAGTCATTCTTGTCGCTTGCTGCCCATCTGCCCACCTGCGGTCTTCATGCACGCCATTCGGTCGTATGTGTGAACGGTCACCAAACGCCTATCCTCCTATTTTCGGGCAATCTCCGAGCTCGTCTTTCCGACGCCCGCCTTCCGGTCTCACCCCTCTCGGCGCAGAGCCCGCCCCTTGTCCAGGGTCTCAAGATTGCGGTTTGTTCTTAGCGAGACAATCGACTGTGCCGAGCACGTAACATTCATTAGAGAGGTTGAGTCTGGTTGAATATAATTTCATGAATTTAGTTCTTGCTCGCCCTGACCGTTAGTACGTGAAATCCACAATTCAATGGATAAGCGAGGGCCGTAGAAGCGTTTGTTCACCATGTCCAATCTTTTGTCCCATTATCCTTGAACGCGCCAACGGCCGCTTCCGCGTACCGCTGTCTCGCTTCTTCTTCCCCGCCTTCCTTGACCTGCCTCCAAATCGCAACAGCCTGGTGTACCTCTCTCAAGTTGCTGAGTCCCACAACCGTCGGCATCTTCCCTTCCCCGCCCCCAGTCCCACCCTCAGCCGACTTGATTGCCCAGCCAATGGACACAGAGGGCAACCCGCCCTCCCATTTCGTACACCTCTTGACCGCTTCTGCTGAAGCTGCACGCATATCTGACGGAGCAGGGTGCCAAGCGGGAGGAGTAGGAGTGAGGAGTCCCATTGAGAGCGGAGATGCCGTGAGCACCTGCGATATCTTGGCGCGGTGGATGAAGGCAGGGAGGAAAGAGAGAAGGCTGTCGTTTTGGAGAGTCAAATGGCTATAGGAGAGAATCGCGTCGAGGGGACGATAGGGCGCGGTGTTCAGGACAAGGGTGGCCAAGCGAAGCAGAGTCGGGAGCGGCAGACCTGACCGATGTCAAGAATGATAACATAAGACGTGTATTTCGGACGGTGAGGAGAAACGTACCTGTGATACCAATGCTCTTCACCACCCCTTCCTCCTTAAGCTTCCGCAGCTCAGCAACAGCATCCAATATCTTCTGATCGCCCTCACCCCACACTTTTGCTTCCTGCCCTTCATCTAAGCCATATGCTTCCGCCTCCGATCCAAGCGCGCCGAGATGCACACCCTCTGTACGCGGGGCGACAGGGGTGGCGACGAACTCAACATCGTGTAGATACACCGTGTCAAGATAGGAGGTATGAAACCTGGCCAAACTGCGTTCAACGCTGCGCCTGATTGTCTTCGGAGAATAATCAAAATCGGACGAGCCATAGCGTCCACATTTTGTCATCTAACAAGCAGAAAATCAAATGAATCAGCTGAATCACAAATCTAGACGAGACGAAAGAACCAATTTGTAAGATTCGCGAGGAAACTCGGGCTCCAACCCCTTCAGTGCCGTTCCGAGAACAATCTCGGAGGAACCATAGTAGGGAGACGTGTCAAATGACCGAATGCCATAACTTTCGGCTGCGATCAGACCGCTTGACATCATTTTTTGTTGTTGTGCTCACCGCAGCGCCAGACGGGTAGTACGAATTGGGATGTCACTTGCTAGATAGGCCTCGTCGTTGTAAAAGTGCGACCATGCCGCTGCGCCGAAGACCAGTGATGAGACTCTCAAAGGGCCGATCTCTTCCTTGATTTGAAGGTACCAATGGGTCAGATAGGATCATGGTACGTGGATGCGCGCTCACCAGAGGCCAGCCCTGTTTGGGCGCGTCATCTTCATCATCTGGAATAGAATCCAAGGGCGGAAGATTGAAGACGGGTTCAGGAAGGTCGAGTGCCGAGGTCATGTTATGTGCAAGTTGAGAAAAATTTGCAGGTCAGTTGTAATCGTGCGCTGATGGCTTCAAAGCTGTCATCGATCATGCAAGCCCGGGCCGCTGCGATGTTTGGTCACAACGAAGTCACACCGACAAGGGAAGGGGAACAGGGATGAAATAGACACTGGACTCGGGAATTTACAGACGAATGTACTGCGCGAACCACGAACTCCAGATGTGCTAGACATTACTAAGGAGGTATGATGCGGATTAGAGTTTATCGCGACTCCAGCTGTAGGGGTGTGATTAGCATCATACGGGGGCTCGAAGGGGTCAGGAGAAAAGAACGCACCTCTTCTCAAACTTCTGATTCACTGACAACATCTTCAGATTCTCGTTCTGGCCCACGGTATTCCAGGGCGTGGGGTTGTTCTTTGTCCAAACAACTGCACAGCACGAACGCATCATCAGGCAGCCAAACCCACACAGCCACGACCGCCACTTACCATTTGGCCCTCTGGCCAGGCGAGAGACGTACCATCCACCGCCAACAACGGCGAGACCCACAACAGACCAGCTATGTCACACGCGCTCAATCAATCCCACGGAAGTCAAGTGTGGTCATCTGAGCACTTGATACTCACATGGGGATGGCCTGGCCCGCGGTATTATGAGGACGCTTTCAACAGAAGGAAGAGAATTACGGACCTCAACGGCAAACCAGTGCTTCATAAACGTCCTGCGCATCGACATGTTGCGAAAGTGTTATAGATAATTACTACCTTTACCACACGCAGACCCCTCTGATATCTTGTTGACGAAATTCCCACGGTATTCAGCTCCGGCCCGCCCCGAGGCGCGCGCTAGTGCAGTGCTAGTGCTCCATATTGATATCGTTCTCAACATCAGCATAGATCAACATCCTACCTCTGCCTCAACGCGTAGCATCTAACGAATAACCATGGTAGGGTCACAATTCATACGCCTCTGGATTAGAAGGCTCTGAAACTCTTGTATCCACAGAGCGACAACGCAGGTGCGCATGAAGCAGCTTGTTTCCTATGCCGCCTGGCTGAGAAGCTTGACTCGTCGCACAGAATACAAAGAAGCCTTCGCGTTGTTTGACAAGAAGGGCACTGGCGCAGTTCCGCGAGAGACTCTTGGGGACTTACTCCGTGCGCTGGGACAGAACCCTACACAAGCGGAAGTGGCAGATATCGTGAATGCCGCGCCTCGGGAAGGTACGATCTTGATATCTTTGTCGTCGTGCATCTATATTGATTTACTGGAGGTTGTGTCGGGTGACTATCAGTGGACTACAGGACTTTTTTGACGATCTTGAATCGGCCTGATGGGTTCAAGCCTGCGGGGACGCCTGGTATGTGTGCTGTACTTCTTCGCCGCGCGCTTGTAAGAGAGTGGCTGACGCGATGGTGTGCGATCAATACGTGTTCGATAGAGGAGTTCATTCGCGGATTCCAGGTGTTTGACAAGGAAGGGAACGGGTTCATTGGCGCGGGCGAGCTGCGGTACGTGCTCACGCAGCTGGGAGAGAAGATGTCGGACGAAGAGGTTGACGAGTTGTTGAAGGGGGTGCAGATCGGCGCGTGCGTATCTGTTTCTTGCTCATCCCTATTCCTGTCTGTGTCTCTTTCGTTATTCTGGGTACTGATGGACGCTTGGGCCTTTTCCTATAGCGACGGGAACGTCAACTACGAGTCGTTCGTCCGTACCATCCTCAGCCAGTAGCCAGGTGTTGTGCCATATACATGTCAACGTTTAGCTTTTATTTTCGTTCATATCCAGTGAATGTATTTATACCCAGCGTGTAACAGTGCCCAACGATATGAGCCTTGAGCTTAATCGGTGATCGTCTGTGCTAATGTATGTGCCCAACGAACTCGACGACAATCTGACCTCTGTGGTCGAAGTCCTTTACCACCGCCCCACCGCACGTCCGGGAAGCAGTTGATGTCTTGGTGTCGATACGCGAGGAACAGCTTATGTAGAGCAGCGTTCGATACTGCAGCTGAGTATAAATTACTGCAATGGAACCGTTGAAATAACAACAATGCAGTAACGGATGGAAGTAACTGGCATAGAAAAATCATGCGATGGCTTAGTAGTCAAACCAAGTTCGCAGCAGCTGCGAAAAAAGGGGATCCGCAAGTGTCCGTGCAGTATCCGAATCCAAAAGTACATTACAAGCAACATGCGAATGCACGAAGTATCTGGTGTGATACGAGAGCATCAAGCTCTACGTATATAAGAACACAAGAACCGATAGTCAACAAGAAATGGGATCGCGAAGGGGGGTGGGGTTTATGATGTCAACAAGTGGGTAAAGAAGCGAAATAATAATACTAGTCCATATTCGCAAAAGAATCGAAAAGGGGCATTGCAGAGACATGAGGAGATAGTGTGTTGGATGGGATATAATTGCCCGTGGTATAGAGGGTATGCTGGACTGGATGGTGTCATGAATCAGACACACAGTTAGCAAGGGCGTTGGAAAAAGACGTCCATGATCACCAACTTGATCGAACAACCCACTCTACCAGTACCCATGAACGATCTCATGACCCTGATCGAATCTTCCATTCATCCTCCATCCTCAGTCGCAATCTTTTCAGCTGCTGCTCCTTTGACACATACCCTCGCCTTACATCTGGCTTTACCTGCATACCACTATTGAACAACATCTTTGGCGTCGACTGCTGGATTTGCTGGATTTCTTCGAGTCCGCTGGAAGACGCCGTACTACTGGCACTCTCGCTTGAGGGTATTATACACATCGCGGCCCCATTGCTGTTCAATCGCGAAGCCCATTGAGATACGGGATTAGGTAACAAGTTCGTGAAGAGTCGTGTCGCGAGTGCCGAAGTCGACCATGTACTATCTTGTTTCAGTGGTGCGACAGCCTCGCAGGATCTAGGAGATTCGCACGAGACAACATTGGCTGCATGAGACATTACAACAGAATAATTAGACATACTCAATGGAAATCTGTGCTGAGAGATCAGACCATGGGGGGGTTTCCCACTGTTCGTAGGGATCCTGGAGGCGGCGTGAATTTGGCGCTGTGGTTGAGGAACAAAGGTAGGAGGCGAAAGGACATTTTGTTTTGAGACGGGCAGAGGGGAAGCCGAAGGCTGAGGTATAAAAGAGGGCCTAACTCCGCCACGCTGGGAAGGAGGAGTGACGAAGGAGATTTGGTCGGATGTCGTAAAAACAGGCGCAGGCAGCTTTGTGTGCGTGTCAAAGCGTTTGAGAGACGTTGCACGAGGGATGGAAGAAGGGGACCGCTTCCCTTGCCCAGTGGGAGACTGACGAGAAGGTGTCTCGAGCTTAACGTGCTCACTGACAGGAGACGTGAACAATGGTTGCGGCAAGGAAAACGAATCCTCGTCCCCGGACAATTCATAGAATGGAACGGGCTTCCTGTGAGGAGGAGGAGAAGGAGTCTTGACATATTCTGTCGATGCCGGCGACTCAAATTGGGGAGGAATGGTGAAAGTAAACCTTATGCCACCATCGACCTCTTCGCCTAGTATTTCACTGTCTTCCTCAAGATAGGCTGCCTCTTCGGGTTCTTCCTCCTCTACTACGACATCCAATGAACCTTTCACTGGCTCCTCAATGACTTCAACCCCCACATCAGCTGGGAGGACGAACGGTGGGAGCTCGTCATCGTCCGAAGTATCGAACGAGAACCCCTTGGCAAATGGGGTCCGAGCGCCATAGTCACTAGGTGGAGAGTCGTCCAAGTCCTCTAAACAGCCAAAGAAACGATCAACTTCTTCCAACTGGCGAGCGAAAGGGGTGGGGGCTGTGCCCTTGGCCGGGAAGGACCAAGTCTTCGAGAGTGATGAATGACGGTCATGAGATGGAGATGAGGAATTTGAACGGTCGGGCGAGACAGAGACGGACAGAGGAGCATCTGTTGGGATATCAAGCCGAGGGCGGCTGCTCGAACGAGTAAAGTCGTGGATGGAACCGAGGGAAGAGCCGCAGGGGGACGCAAAGCTCAAGTCAGAATCCTCTTCGTCTTCGTATCCAGCCAATCCGTCCTCTTCGTCGAAATAGACTTGACCGTCTTCATCTTCCTCAATCACTGCCTTCAACTCCACACCACCCTTCCCGCAAACTCCGTCCACAGACTCAACATCAGTGAACGAGCTTTCAGAGTCAATAGAGCTAAGACCGAGGCCTCTGCGGCGAACGAAGGGTACCTGCTGAGACGGTACTTCATATTTGAGAGGTGTAGGGGTGGCGAGTAACCCAGCACTCTCCAACTCCCTTTCGACCTCCTCCCTTCTCGATCTCTCCCGTGCCAACTCGGCCTTCAGACGAATAACTTCCTCCTCCGCTTGCTTACCCCTCTCGACATCCCCTTGCAACTTGGCGAACTCTACCCTTAGAGCGTCACGCTCCCCAAGCACCTCGTCAGCCTTCGTCGCATTCTCTTCCGCAAGCTTCGCGATCGCTCGCTTCTCGACTTCCACCAACCCGAGTCGCTCACGAGCAACCCAGGCTTCCCTCCTTTCCTGGTCCACTCTCCGGGCTAACAAGGCTATCTGCTTGTCCATGTCCGCGACACGCGTTCTCCACCCATCGACATCCCTTTTCAGCTCGTCGCGCTCAGCTTTGAGATCTGTAATGAGTTGCAGCATCTCATCACTTGGCTCGGATGTGCCAAAAAAAGAGCTTCGAGCAGATACATCGGATGCTGACGACAAAGGACGTGAGCGGGGTCGATTAGACAGAACGCGTTCCAGATCCGTGATGCGAGCTAACAGAGCCTGTTGGGATTTGTAGAGAAATTGGTGCTCGCTGCCAGAGAGTGGACGAGGCACCCAATCGCTCTCGGAGTCTGTCGATGCCCGGCGATCGGAGGTGGGCGTCAGGTCAGGAGTAGGAAGTCCGGCGACGATATGGGTATGAAGGGAAGGCTTGTATCCAATGCTGCTTCGTCTTTTAAAAGGCTCTGGAGCTTCGACGGATGACATTGATGAAAGGCTGTCGGTCCGAAAATTCAACGAAGAGCGACGAAAAAAAGCAGTGGAAGGCCCGGTGATAGGGGACGATGTCAAAGACTGCCGCCTGGTGACGGTCGTAGAAATATTCGTAATGGTATTTTCGTTCATAGAAGGTAAAGATTTCAGGCTAGGTGAAGATGAAAGAGTCAATGACTTTAATCCAGAAGGCTTCGGGCTTGGTGTGTAAGAGGGAGTAGGCAAGTCGCCGTTGACAGCAGATACCAAGGACTCTGGTGTGAGTGACAGAGGACGAAGACTGAGCCCCACAGGGCGATGCCGAGCAGGTGAAGGGGATGGCGTGGCTATCTCAACTTGGGGAACAACGGCGTTGTTGAGTGCTTTGATGGAAGCAGGAGTCGGAGGAAAGTCCTGCTCCTCCTCTCGCTCCTCCTCTTCTTCTTCTTCTTCTATGAGAGTATGCAATTGATCCTTGCTCGAAGAGGACACGAAGTGTTTACCAAAAGATTCGCGTTTACCGGCGACTGTATTAAGGCCAGTGCCGAAGCTGCTTCCAAAGCCAGGAGGGAAAGACGGCTTGCTCGCTGGGTTGACAGCTCATTAGCATGATAAAATCCGAATGTTCAATGCACGCACGAAAATCAGCCATCCGCCTCTCAATTTCTGGGGTATTGAGTTCCGGGATTTCGACCTTGGAGAAGGGACGGAGGTCGGTCTTGCCTTCAAGAGCCCAAAGTGCGCGTCTCCGGACAGAGTCCTTGTCCCCAAGGTTGACGTTTTCGTCACTATGGGAAGGTGATAGTTCAGGGAGAGAAACGCCCATCATCTCCGCTGATTCTCTGCGAGTGGAAACTGATGATCTTCGACGATGATGCGAGTTTGGCCGCTTGTTGTTGATGGAGCCCAATGATTGTGAAGAAATAGAAGAAAGAGATGGCATATCGTTCATGGAATTGTGTGAAAGTGAGATAGAAAGCGAAGGGGAAGAAGAAACTGAGAGGTTCCGAGAGTGGGAACGTGAGTGAGATGGTCTCGTATGGGACGGTCCTGAATTCGACGACGGCAGCCCTCTGCCGAGTCGGAATGATTCGAACTGTGAGGAAACCACAGGAAGAGTTGTCAATGTCTAGGCACAAAGTACTTGATGGAGCCAACTCACCCTCTTCTTGTCGATGATCTCGTCATCTCTGATGCTCTCGGTGACCACTTGGGTACGGTCCATTTGTGATTGAGTTTTGTTTAAGTAAAGAATGGCGTGCGGCTGCAGAGAGCGCGTGTGGGACTAAGGAAGGGAAGAGGACCGTACAACGGTGGACACCTTTGCGGATGGACAAGATGATGGCGACAAGCAAGAGCTGTTTTCAACCTGGAACCACAATTACATACAAATACTTCGGCCCACGCCACATCCGGCCCTCCCCACTTGCAAAACCTGGGGAAGTGCCTTGCAATTGCCGCCTCGATGCCTTTCGTGACTCGACCTGCCTCTGAAGCTCTTCGAAGCTCCTTTATGTTTGGTGTTCGTCTGGCCTATTCGATCCCCATCACGCAAAAACAGCTTGCGCTCTGAAGGAACGCTCAAAAGGCATCGCGGCGTTCCTTATTTCACACTCGGAGCTCGGAAATCAGCTGTTATCTGGAAACTGCAAAGCTATCGAATTGTTGCTTCAGTTGCGCTCTGTCTCTTCTTACAGCCGACGTCTCCTTCGAGCTACTTGACAGCCTTACACTCATAAGACCTCCCCGCACCGCCATGGCTCATCTAGTGAAACCTGTCCCTCATCAAACCGTATTCTTTGTTTGCGATATCCAATCACGGTTCAGTCAGGCATACCCTCTTATATCGCCTTACTCGTCTGATATCAATGTATTGAAACCGCTCATTGTGCGGATCAGGGAATGCCATTCACGGTTTCGAAGAAATGGTCTCCATGGCCAGCAAGATGCTGAAATTCGCAACGGTCAGTACCATGCTTCGATCGGTGTACGTTGACAGCGTCTTAGTGCGTTACTCAGATACTTGAGGTCCCAGTGGTCTTCACAGAGCAGAACCCCAAAGGCACTTTTTATCCCGCTATAAGCTAGGCCCCCTTACTTACGTTGTTTCCCACAAGCTCTCGGCTCCACGGTCCCAGAGCTGTCATCCGTGCCTCTGGGACAGCTTCACCTGGGTACAATAGACAAAACCCTGTTTTCCATGGCTACGCCCGAAGTCAAGTCCATCCTCGAGGCTCGAAGTATCAAGTCAATTGTCCTTTTCGGAATCGAAGTCCGTACTTATCCTTATCTTCACTACTGTCCGGACGCCCGTGTGCATCTATTCATTGGATCATATAGGCTCATGTTTGCGTGCTTCAATCAACACTCGACCTTCTCCAATTGGGCTACGATGTCTACGTCCTTGCGGATGGCGTATCAAGCTGTAACAAAGAAGAGGTGCCTTTTGCACTCGCCAGGATGCGCCAGGCCGGCGCTAAAATCACCACGAGCGAGAGCCTACTCTTCCAACTGCAACGTAAGTTTCAAAGACTAGGTATCCTCAGTTTTCTCAGTACATCCATTTCCAGAGGATTCTTCAAACCCGAATTTCAAGGCATTCTCGTCGGCGATCAAAGCGGAAAAGGAGACTACACAGTCTGCGGCCCAAAAGCTCCTGACACTTCGCAGTGTACTCTAGTGGAGAACGAGTTTCAATTAAATGAGACGAGAAGATCATAGAGAATTTCTGCTTATTAGATGTTAGATCAAGGACTTACATGTAGTCAGAGGAGAAGTAGTGTAGCACCTAGGGATTCACGAATTCGAAATGATGAACACTAAGGACAGCGATCTACCCTTCTCGGCAAAAAGCACTTTCAACTGGGATTTGACAGAATGTGAATCAACGGTCGAGACTGGCTCTCGACAGCTTGGCACTCTTTGACCTAGATCCGCGGAGACCTCTGTCGCACAATGCCAGCAGGGAGCAGCAGGGACTGTGAAATTTGGATTTCGCGTATGTTTTTCCACGACCGTCCCGTTGTTTGGTAAACCGCTGTAAAGCAGTGGGCCCTGCTGAAGTTAGTGCCAGACTGATCCGAACGGCTGCAGGCACTGCATGGGACAAGACAGATAGAAGCTTCTCAGGTTCAAACTAGTCTCATAGAATACATGCTACTTTGCGCCATCTTCATATCTTCGCCGATGGGACGATGTGTAATGTCAAGGTTTACCTCTACTCCAACTGGAAAAACAGATGTATTCAGGCACCTTCAGCAGCGAAGAGTCATTGACAGACATACCTCTTGTCGAATTTCTGATTAACTGTCATCATCTTGGGTGTCTCATCAGGCTTGATGTCATTCCACGGCGTGGGGTTAGCCTTTGACCAGACAACTGCACATGGAGCCTACATGAGAAACTTTCGGTGGACTTTGAAAGCAAGGAAGTACCCACCATTGGGTCCTCTGGCAAGACGGGTCATGAACCACCCGCCACCTACGAGGACGAAACCAACGACCGTCCAACTAAACCTTTGTCAACATCACTTGCTAGACATGATAGGCAACTTCAAACACACATAGGAATGGCCTGGATGGTTGCTTATTCAAAGTTCATCGTTATGAACAGAAACGCTAGAAGGATACGCACCTCAACGGCAAACCAATTCTGCATAAACGACCTTCTGAGCTTGTGGGACATTGTGGAACGAGTGTGAGAGCACCACGGTCTAAATGCGTGTCTTACAGGCTGAGCGCTCCGCAATGTTCACATGCCTGATGATTCCATCATTGTGGTCTCATGTCTCAATGAGTCCGTTATGTTCCGAGGCATGAGTCTAGAATGCAATCCTGTATCGAAGGGCCCGCCTGGAATGAGAAGGACTGCTCTTTCCGGCCAGGCGTAAACACATCGGACTGTAGCAATATCGCTGGCCACAGCTGTGCATATTAAGTTATGTCTGTCAGTCATGTCAGTCAGGCGTTGAAGCTTTGAAGCTTGAAGGTGCAAGAACAAAGTGCTCACAAGATCAAAGCTAGACGGTGATGCGATGTCTTGTATCTATCGTATGATTGTTCGAAAATGGAAGATAGCAGTACTTCCTCTTCTCAACCAGATCGGCAGACGGGCGAAGCACATCCTTGAAGAAGCAGAAGCTGTGATCATCATGCACGACGGTGTGTACTGAGTGTCGTTTCTGGGGTGCGCGAAAACAGGTCCGTCAGGCCTGATCGTAGTTACTGGACCGTCTCCGAAGGTAGCGTTGGCGATTCCCTTCAACCTCCGACGTGGTCTTCAGAAATCTGGTAACCCTGTCGTGGGGTTTACTCCTATATTTCCTGAGCTGCATGATCGGCTCGTCACTGTCACCAACACAGATCCTTACTCGTCGGAATCCTTGTCGCTTCAACAAGGTACAGTAAAATCCAGTGGCCCCGGCACTCCTCAGCATGACATGATTGATTTGAAGAATGAACTTTGTGCTTGTCGTGTTGTCGTTTCACGAGCTACACAGGTACCTTGGGTGATCAACCCAGTTTACCACACTGATCAGGTTTATTCTTCCGTAAAGAATAAGGCTGGACGATTCGAAAAGGTCTCAGAGAACGTATGCGCAAAATCTTGACAACGGTGCGTCCATTAAAAACATCTAGCTGATGCGCTGAGCTGATCGTTGGTGTGGAACTCATATCCTGGTGAAGGATCTGTGATTCTGAATGACATCTCCCCTCGCACTCGTACACGCCACTGCCCTCACTCCGATCAGCACATTACCCTGAAAGAATATGAGGATGTTTGTAGCCTGCTTATCATACACCCGCGACTCAGAGGTTGCGATCAGGCTTGTGCTGAGCAAGATGCGGCGCGGCACACTTCTCATGACTTCTTTAGCCATGTCTCCCATGCGGTCTGAAGTTTCAACACATGGCTTGACACGCCTGGCCCGAGGATGCAATATGCCAGTCAAGTTGGGTGTCTTTGTAACTGTCTGCCTTTTTCTTCGAACTTGCACATACAGCTCTCGTAGGCACAAACAGTAATGACTTATCGAACCAGGTCAGGCTGTTGACAGACTCAGTTTCCTCCAGTGACGACTGATGGCAGCATGGATGGGAGACGTTGCTTTGCAATATGACAATCTTTTGCGCAAGCTACGGTTCATATGGTGTGGCTTCCGCGTAGAAGTTGTGGATAGCTCCTGCGAAGGTACGTCCCATCAAGGCTCGTGAAAACGGTTCTTAATCCCACAGATAGACATGCTCGGAAGTACGGGTGCCGACCATTATGTTGATGCCGAGACAGACCTTCGGGCTTCGTGACGCATGCCGAAACAGACTCAGGATAGTTATCACCGCTGCATCTAAAGTCCAGCCATACGATGCTGTCCTGCACTTGCTTCTTAATCTTGAGAAGTCTCGTTGTTTTGGTGAGCGTCATTGATCCATAAACTGATTCCAGGAACGGATGTACAGATAAGTAGATTCCACCGGCGCCTTACCTGGAAAAATTTGCGACGTAGGAAGACCATTATAAAGGAAGGATGGGAGAAGGACCGCCTCCATCGCTTTGCGGTGATACCAGAACCCCCTTCTTTGGACGATACTGCTCTTATGACAGACATGGAAAAAACCGTCACCTCTCCCGCTCTTACCCACCAAGGACAAGCCCGTATCGCTGATGTTCCCACTCTCCCCCATACACCTGTAGACTCTTCGCGGCTATCTCCCTCCTACAGCTCAGCCTCTGTGCTCGAGAAAGGGAATGTTTGGGATGGTTACTTGGAAGACGATATTCTAGACAAAACGCAGGGGAGGCTCATCCGAAATTTGCGCCATCAGATCTTCTCCCTCTACCGTCGGCTCTTCAGCGTCATTTTCGTCACGAACATGGCCGTCTTCATCGCGACTCTTGTACGGGATGAAGCCAACGCTAGTCATCTAGCCCTTATTGTTGTGGCGAATCTCTTCTGCGCAATTTTGATGCGCCAGGATCATGTTATTAACACATTCTTCAATGTGTTCTGCGCCGTTCCATCTTCGTACGCGGGCCTCGTCCATCTCTGATGCGCCCAGCTAACTATTCGTTTACAAGATGGCCACTTGTGATCCGTCGTGTGTGCGCTAGAGTTTACTCCATCGGCGGATGTGCGTTTTTACATCCATATGAAGGCGTCGTAATTAACAACCATCACAGTTCATTCGGGATGCGGCGTCTCTGGTGTCATATGGTTCATTCTTTTCATCGTGCAAGCGACACGGGAGGTAGTGAACGGCGGTCCTGTAGGTCGCTCCTCTTCCTTGATTTTTTTCTCCCTAACAACAAGCCTGATAGACATCCGTGGCTACCCTTGTCATAAGTTACTTGATTCTTCTCCTCTTGTTGGGAATCGTCGCTCTTGCCTACCCGAGGTTACGAATCTTGTATCACAACTCATTTGAAGCTACGCATCGTTTCCTAGGCTGGACGGCGGTTGCGTTGGTGTGGTGTCAGGTCGGCTATGATCATCAGAGTTTCTCGTCAAATCGATTCTGATAGCTCTCGACAGGTGGTTCTGCTTACAAACGACCACCGCCCGGAGGGTCAGACTCTCGGGAAGGCGCTGATCAAAACTGCCCCATTTTGGATGGTTCTGGTTATGAGTATATCAATTATTCTCCCTTGGCTCAAGCTCCGGAAAGTAGCAGTCCGTTCAGAAGTACTCTCAAACCATGCAGTGAGATTGTACTTTGACTATGGTCAGTCGAATAGCTTCCTCTATCATCGTTTACTCATGATGGTTTCAGTGACGCCCGTCCCTGGAAGCTTCACGCGTGTTTCCACGGACCCTCTGATGGAGTGGCACGGTTTCGCAACCATCGCCGAACCTGGGAAGAAGGGATACTCAATGGTTGTGTCCAGGGCAGGCGACTGGACGTCTAAGCAGATCGCGAACCCCCCAGAAAAGATCTGGATCCGTGGCATTCCCACCTGCGGTGTGATGCGCATTGTCCCCCCCTTCCGACGTGTCATTCTTGTTGCGACCGGCAGCGGCATAGGGCCCATCGCGCCACATGTATTTGCCCGACCAATTCCACTTCGCTTGATCTGGACAGCTCCAAATGTGCGTCAGACCTTTGGAGACAAGCTCGTGGATTCGATTCTAGAGGCAGCACCAGATACCGTGATATATGGTTCGTTATCGTCATTGCACCCTTCTGTTCGATCTGTCAACATGTGTCTCCCTTCAGATACGCGTGTTCATGGGAAACCGGACATGGTCAGATTGACCTATCGCCTCGTTCGCGAGTTCAACGCGGAGGCAGTTTGCATCATTTCGAATCAAGCCCTGACGAGAAAGGTGGTGTACGGTATGATGAGCAGAGGCATTCCTGCCTTCGGTGCTATTTGGGATTCTTGATGTTGATGGCTTCTTCTCGTTATGATCTTTTACGGCCTCGCTGTGCACGAGATTTAGATGGTTGTGCCTCCAGAATATGCTTCTTCAGCTCTTGTGTAGATGTCTGCACTATTTTTAATGCTCCGTTCACGTCGCAGGGCGATGGCGTCTTTATGTTTGTGTTTGTACTTATGGTGTTGTAGACGAAATCAGACATGATAACCTGTGCTGCAGCACGAATGTTTCAAGAAGCCTGTTTAAAGACGCCTTGCGACGAACCTATTGTCTCTTGGCGCCCGTACACTCCTTTCCCGAGTTCCGCTTATGACAGGTTTTTGAGTAAGACAGACACATCCTTCGTGATTTTTACATCGAGCGTGCAATAACGAAACTCGGAACTCAAAGATAACATCCAAAGACGGATCAATGCATCAGAGATACGGAGAATGACAAGACACAAGGAGCCGTGGGGAAGCTTGAGTATACTAGCCGCCATAAGCGTTGTGATCGACGTCAGCTACCATCTCTTGCTTGAGCGTTGTTGGGACCTGAAGGTATTCAGTTTGAATGTAATGTTACATGCAAAGCTATAACCAACCACGAGGCCTACGTCTTCCAGCTCTAATCTGTAAGACAGCGTAGTGACAGCGTGTAGTCTGTTTTGATCGCCTGTCCGATCGATGGTGCCAAGCGACCCTCAAGTTTGCCAATCACGCGATCGTTCAAGTGCGGTGCCGTTATCGACGTCATCAGAATTCGAGACGGCCTCCTTGAGTGGCGAAGCGCCGATGTCCAGCGATGCCCATGCCTGCCCACGACACAGTGAAATAGTGTGAGAACAGAATACGAGTGTGTGTTCGCTGTTGAGACATCAGGCCCAGGGCCCCCCGTGTCACCTGTAAATGTTGATAGAAAACAGCCGATCAGAGTTAATTGATGAATGACTCTTCAGCATGTGTACTCACCGTGCATCCTACATACGTAGCTCGTCGGAGACCGCCAGGTCACCCGGAGGAAGGTTCTCATTGGAAACATCGGGAAGCTATCGAGAAAATATCCCACGGGTGCTAGATTGAAGAGCCTTCTCTACCACAATATCGGCACTCTTGCTGGGAGTAGTGCATGTCGGATTTTTTGATAGGAGATTTCGAAGTGAAGATAGAAAGGACAACATGCTAAGAGGAATGTCATCGCGGAATTTGCGGAGCGATGCAGTACTCGTATAGAAAGGGGAGTCTCATGCCGTTTCATGACACACGTTGTCCCGTTCCGCTGTCACTTTCGCCCTCGCTGTAACAGACAATGGCTCAGAGCTAGCTCCTCCGGAGATATGAAGGGTGTTCAGGAGGGTGTCAAATGAGGCGAGTTCTATGCCTCGACTGGACAGATCACCTCGGAGTAGGAAGGCCATTACCATGGATCCGAAGAAAACGCTGTTCGTCGAGGTACATACATGTCTGGACCAAGACGTATGACATCGGCGGTGACCTGCAGGGAAGGGAGATGCATCATTGCGACTGCTCGACTCGAGGCCTAAATCAAGTCACGCAAACAGCGTATCTGGTGTGCGAGCGTCGTGATATATGTGGATGTGTGATGATCAATGGGGCCCTTCTTGAGATACTCCATGAAACATAGGACAGTGATATGTCCTTATATGTCAGGAAATAGCGACAGAACGCATAAGGCGTGGTTGCGTTTCGATATAGTCGGGTTCTCCACCGAGACACTAAGCACAGCCTTCCGCCATCGTGAGGCACAGGCAAAAACACATACTCTGATGTGCAGCAAGTACTCACTATAACATGCTATTGCGGTCCACACGGTGTATGATAGAGCTTTTAGCTGCGCGCACACTATTCCCAAGAGGCATATTTGTTGAGTAAGGTATAATTTTGACAACCGATTCAGATTCCAGAACGAGCACCTCACCTTTCTGGAGCAATAGAGCATCTCTAAGCCGCGCCCCGATAGACATGGTTTACATAGAATTGAACAAATCGATATGATCCGGAGACCATGTCGGTCGTCTACGTTGCTGCCTTTGGGAAACTACATGATAAGAGTCTACGCATCCTGCAGCGGCTTGTTTGCGTCAGAGTGATTCTCAGGTATGGCAGTAGGATCGTGAACGTTGAATGTGGTTGATGGAGGAGACCAAGGGAGTACCAAGGGATAATGAACCGCCGTGAGAAAACACATACGCTTCAATGAACCGGATGGCCGCCTCCTCGAGGACGCCACCAACACTTGCTTCCTGTCTCTCATATACGTTCGACCTTTACGAAGCCTCCTGCTAGTTATTAAACAACCATTCAACACCTGAAGTCATGTTTGGAACACTCATACACCTGGGGATCGACGCCCTGATCGTCAGTGCCTTTCTTGCGGGGGTAAAGCGTAACACTGGCTTGACGTGCGTGCACCACACCTCTACGGTATCTCACTCTTGGGGATTAACGAGTGCGAATCTGGGCTTATTAGACCTGCTCTGGCGCAAGTTCCGAACAAAGATATCCGTCGTGAGTACTTGCTTTTCATACATTGTCGCGATGTATGGGTGAACGCGCGACAGAAATCCTGCGCACTTACTTGGAATTCGGTGTGTCATTGTCATTCGCAAAGAAACCTCTCGCACTCATCATTGTTGCTAGGGGAATATCTCTTCGACTTCGCCGTGGTCGTATTTGGAGTACGCTCTGTCACATCATTCATGGGATCAGCTTATTGACGCCATGCACATGCTTTTAGCGCTCCACGTCGTTCGAGCGAAGACATTGATGTTCTGATCCTGGATTACCTGGTGTTGCCCATTGGATTCTGTAGTGTGCGTCACTTCCAATACGTCTAGTCAACGCACAGACGTTGACTCCCAACACGCAGTGTTGCATGTATATTATCGCCTTTGTCTCTCGTTTTAGTCTTTCTCGTACTAGGGTTACTCGCAATCAGACACGGACGCATCGTCATCACGCAACTCTATCAGTGATCAGCTACACGGGAGCCATTCGTCCATCAACCTAAGAAGTTGAATACGAAGAAGTGTAGCACGATGGATCCAATGACAAAGTCTGCGAACGCTCTGTTGGCGCCGCCAGATAATGGTAAGCTATGCATCTAGAAGGCAATGCAACAGTGCTGCACACCTTTCCGGTGACACCTCCTTGAAGAGGCTTCTGTTTTCGGAATTCACTTGAGACCGCAACGAAGCGGTCAGAACGAACTGACCAACCGTGCTGGCAAAGCTGTGCATACATTGAATTGATCAATGAACCGTAGAGTGAGGCCAAGATAGCTCATACCCAGCTAAGAACGCGTTGAAAGGGAAGCTGGAGACGAGTACGCAGTACACGAACTGCAGCACGCCCGAGAGAATCAGGAAGACCAGGAAAGAGTCGACAAACTTGAGTCTAGGGGAGGTGGTGTCGATGTAAGCCATCCATAGCGATTCAACTGCTGAGGAGGCGGCGGGTTTGGAAGGAGCGACTTTGGAGCTGGCCATTTCGCGTGTAGAGAGCACTGATTATTGACGTGTCTGGCGAGTCTGGAGTCCCAGTGGCTGGACGTACCAAACAAACGAGCACGACGACCAAACAAGCCTGCCGCGTCTCCGCACCGCTCTTTCCAAAAAAACTCGGAGGCTATCAGTTCCCCAGTGCCTGCGTGCTCGCTGCCAGCACCGTAGCATCCGTTCCGTATCAATATGTCTTCCATCGGCCTTCGACTCGCCTCTGCAAGCTCCTCAAGAGCGACTCGGCTGGCCCCCACAAGGCTGTCGCAGGCGTGCAAGGCTTGGTCCACCTCGGCGAGAAAGATTCACACTCGGAAACCATTGCCGTATAAAATAGAGGATGGGATGGGTGAATTCCTGACACCTCAGGGCTTGAAGATGATGGCAGTCGACTACCAGCAGGGACTTCTCGATAGACTGAACGAGCAGGTAGAGGGTGCGTTGGCACGTTCGTCTCCTCTTGCACCCGTCTAAAATTCATGTCGCGCAGGCACCAACGAGGAGAACACAAGCGTGGCGCAAGTGGTCATCAACACGTCGGCCGACGCGACGAAAACGCTAGCATTCAACTATGCCAGCCAGGCCCTGAACAACAGCTTCTTCCTGCACGCTCTGGTAGGTGCTCATCATCTTTGTGTCCATGACCCCGCACTCAGCTTGTCTGCAGAAACCACCTTCATCGGACGCGCCAAACCACGAGGACAAGCTCGACCACCACCTGCTTAGCTTCATGAAGCCCCAGTTCGGGTCACTCGAGCAGCTCAAGTCGGTCGTCTCCTCCGCTGCACTCGGCATGATTTCTTCAGGGTGGGTGTGGTATGTCACGGACAAGAGAGGCAACACTGGGGTCCTCGCAACGTTCGGCGCCGGGACGCTCTTGGTCGCATCGCGAACGCAGATGTTTGACTCTAGCCGTCTCGACGCCGGCGATGCATACCAGCTCGGCCGGCAGCCTCTAGCGAGCGACAGCGCCGGCCCCAAGATGAGCTCAAGCCCTTCGTCACCCCTCTCTGGTGTTCCTCCCACCTCGCCCACGTCTGGGGTCTCGCATCCAGTTGCCCCTCTGCATCCCTCTACTTCCGCCCGCGCGTTGCATACTTCCGCATCCCGGGCGGCCGAGGCTGCGGCTCCTACATCTATCTGGAGCAACGACCAGCGCACGACGGGTAACTCCGCGCTCATGAACGAATTGACAGACGTGCGCGAGACGAAGTTTGAGCAGCTCGGCGAGGTCCTGTACCCGCTGTTCTGTGTGTCCGTTCAGGAGCATGCGTGGATCGGGTCTGGGTATGGCGTGTGGGGCAAGGAGGAGTACCTGAAACGGTTCTGGACTTGCTTGGACTGGAAGGTCGTGAGCGAGAGCTTTACGAAGTTCTGCTCGACCAAGCCCAGGAAATAGTGCGTGGTTCGGATCCAGATAGTAGAGGGTGATGAGGTGCGGTTGGCTCGCCGTCGTTCACTTTGCTTTATATTGCATTCTATTTGCTCTAATGGCCATAGCAGCTATTTCCCCCCACTCATCCAATGTGTGGACCAGTCCCGCACGTCAACCGAAAAAAACGGCAAATATTATACAGCGTACTAGTCCGATGCGGCTAATGGCCCTTCACTAGAGAGTCAAGCAAATGAATAACCAGCGACATGCGAGGTCTCGTGCGTGTACATTTCTGAACTCTGTGATACCTTCCTCAAGAAATGACTCAAGAGTCAACAATCCACTCAACTCTCCACTCGACGCTCCCTTGGCTCCGACCTCGCACGCCTTTATAAGGCTTGTAAAGTTCGCCTGTGATTTTTAGCTGGTCGACCTTGAGTGCGGAGAATAGATGTGATGAAAGAGAGAACGAGGTCTGTATTGAGCGTGAGGGACGCGGACGAGCAGACCTGAGGGAAATGAAGAAATGGGCGATGGCGCTACACAGGACGTAAAGAGAATGCTCACAACGAGGTAAATGTCCCCTGCAGGTTCCAACGGCCAGACGAGGAAGGAATGCTGGGTATCGCCCATCGCAAGACCTACACAAATAAGGTCATTGAATCGATGCTAAACGTCCTCCTTGTGAGTGGTGAGAAAGAAAGAATTTACCTGCGTTGCAGGCATGAATGTCCACTCTGCAGTGCTGCCGACGTTACAGTTTGCGGCTGTCGCACCTTCACCAAGGTATAGCTCCAGAACGAAGTCTTCAATCGTATGTGTAGAGAGTCGGGATGTTACCGTCACATCGAACGATCCTGAGAACAGGGATTCGTCACCTTTTGTACACGGAGTGACAGAATTCTACCTACCTCCCGTTTCCGTGACTCGCAGCACCGCCTTTATGTTGAAAGGCACCTGAACGTTCGCCTGATTTTGGACGACAGCGGTCAGACCGGCGGCCGGCGGTGCTGATGACTGAGATGAAGGAGAGAAGTTGTACTCCATGAGGGTAAAGTGTCCATCTGGAGGTACAAACGAAAGGACTTTGCTTTGAGCGAAGCGGGTGAGACTGGCCTAGCGGTCAACAGCAAGTCAATATACAAGGGTACAGGTCACGCACCGAACACAAGGGTGGAAGGATGGGTCTGATATCACTTTTGGATTCGTGAATGTGAGCGATAGGTCTGGCGTGCCTAGATATTACCGGTGAAAAAGTCGACAATTTCTCGCAACACGATAGCCTACCTGACAGCTTGCAGTTCGTCTCGATCTTGCCAAGCACGGTGCTGGTGACGATTGCTCCACTCCTAGCAAAGGCTGCGATTCAATTGCGGGAGCTGCGGTCTTGGGCGACGTGCTCACTTGTTCATCACTGCCCTCAAGGTTTCTGCAATGTCGAAATAAATCTCATTATTGTTATATTTAAGTCCAGCTTTTCTCCACGGTATTGGACTCGAGAAGGCGCCCATTGTATGGGCTCCGTGCATACCAGCGTTTGAAAGCCCGGATACACCGGCCACGGACAGGATCTTCTGGAGGAGCGAAGGGGGTAGAACAATGTCGCGCAGAGCATTGGGGGAGGTCGTGAGAGGATGGCCGCCGGAGTCGAGTGTCTCTTCTAGCAGCTGGTAGACTACATCGAAGTTGTCTTTGATAGTCGCGGCGCTGATGTTGCCGAGGTAATCCTGGAGGATCTCGATGAACGTCCGAAGGAAGGCGAAGGCGTAGAGCGGGTCGACTGGGGACGGGAGAATGCGAGTCAACTCCAGGCGGGGGCGGGGCCAGGCACGAGAATGAACTCACTGTCACCACTGACGGGACACAGGAACGTGAGGCCGCCGTGGGGAAGGTGGCAGCACGCGCTGGGTGCGTCGAGTTCAAAGCTCGGAACATAGATGACCGGATCTACGTCCCGGAGTCGGCTGGCCCGGCCGAGTGCGCTGCTGAAGGCGTCTATGTGGATGAGCGGGTACGCTGGGGAGAAGGCGCGGAAGCCAGACTGGACGATGGGCTTGCCTGCGAGGTCGAGGATGATGAGCCCGTCGATAGCCATCGCGTCCGTGACCGTGGCGGGACCGCAGCGCCTTCGGACAACTCGGACTCACGGAACGCAGACCGCACGTGATGCGCATCCCCAAGTGACGTATATATGCAGGAACTGCCGGATATGGCGCCTCGTCCATTGAAATCGCCGCCAAGTCCAATCCATCCTCCTCCATCTTCAATCCAGTCCACCACTATGCCCTCCATCTCCGCTCTCTCTCGCACACGGCCGGAGAATATCAAGCATATTTTGGACGACATCGAGGACCAGTTTCACCTCGATGAAGCTGCCCTCAAGACCATAACAAACCAGTTCCTCTCTGATGTCAACCTCGGCTTGGGCGAGTACGGCCAAGCGATGGCGATGATGCGAGTTCTCTTCTCACTTCTTTGATTCATGAACGCATCTGATATTCTTCCCTCACAGCCCTACCTTCGTAACAGGCGTCCCCGATGGCACAGAAACTGGGTAACGCAATGCCCTCTTCGCCTTGTCGCGAATAGTATTCCTCACTGCTTGTATTTTATCTACTCATTGATAGTACCTTTCTCGCTCTTGATCTCGGGGGAACCAACTTGTGCGTACTCACCTTCATTTCCGCGGTTCTCGCTGACCTCCGCCTTTTCTCCGAAGGCGCGTCTGTCAAGTCGAGCTGCACGGGGACAAGACGTTCTCTCTCCGCCAGCAAAAATACAGGGTCTCTGAAGCCCTCAAGACCGGAGAAGCAACCGTGCTCTTTGGTTTGTCCTTCTCCGATCTTCTACGGCTCCGCTGACCGACTTCGACTTCCGCAATTAGACTATCTAGCCGACTCAGTCGACGCCTTCCTAACTTCTTCTCCCCCCGCCTCCCCGACAAATCCCCCTGTTCCTGGAGAGCTCTACGAAGACCCTCCTGCTCTTCCTCTGGGTCTCACCTTCTCGTTTCCTGTCGAACAGACCGCGTTGGATCAGGGGTATCTGCTAACGTGGACCAAAGGGTTCGCGGCAAAGAACGCGATTGGCAAGGACGTTGTAAAACTCTTGCAAGACGCGTTCGATAGGAAGCACCTTCACGTCCAATGCGTGGCTATTGTCAACGACGTGCGTTCGCTATGTTTGCCTTGCTGCATAAAGTTAACACTTCCTGCTGTAGACCGTGGGCGCGCTCCTCTCCCGTGCATACACGGCTGGCGGCTGCACACTCGGCTGTATTTTCGGCACTGGCACCAACGGCGCTTACGTTGAAAAAGTAGCAAACATCACCAAGTTGAAAAACAACCCTGTCGTCGCAAAGGGTGGTCATATGATTGTCAACACTGAATGGGGGGCCTTCAATAACACTGTAAGCATCTGTCTATCAGTCTTGGTCCCGAAAGTTGGGTATCTCATATTGCTATCAGCGGACCACACTGCCCACCACCCCTTTTGACAACAAACTTGACCGCGAGTCAATAAACCCGCGATACCAAGCCTTCGAAAAATTCGTCTCGGGCATGTATTTGGGCGAAGTCACCCGCAACATCTTACTCTCCCTCATCGACGCATCGCCGAAACCCATCCTCTTTGGCGGTATCGCAAGCAAGCTAATGAACACGCACTACGGGTTCGACACAGAGTTTATGAGTCTCATCGAAGGCGCCTGGGAGAGCGAAACCCACCTCAACGGTAACTCCGCGTCTGCCGGACCCGAAATTCCTGACTCTGAGAAGTCGACGACGAAGGACGTAAAGCGCATAGAGGATGACGCGCTTCTGGATTTCAGCGTACCCCTCGTCGCAGCATCGCTCAGCCCGCACACGCTGCACCGACTGCAGAGAATCCGCACCGTGCTGGTGTCTAAGCTCGGGTATGAGCCCGCGGAGGTAACGCTCAGAGACGCGGCCGTTGTGCATTGGGCGTGCGCGATTGTCGCCAGGCGCGCGGCGAGGATGAGCGGTTGCGTCGTCGCGGCCTCTGTGAAGCAGATGGGGTACGTGTCCGAGCCTGGGAGCGGCGTGGAAAGCAAAGACGAAGGAAGAATATCCGTTGGTGTAGACGGAAGGTAATTCAGCGTCTTCTACTCAATTTTTGGTTACCGTCTGAATCATTTACAGCCTGATCGAGCATTACCCGCGGTTCCAAGACCATCTACGTGAATCTCTGCGCCTCTTGGTCGGCGAACAGGTCGAGCGACGTGTCGAGATCGGCATGGCGAAAGACGGAAGTGGTGTCGGGGGTGCGTATAACCATCCCGACCATCGGCTATGTCGACTGATCGAGACTTTTGGTTGAAATTTAGCTGCCCTGTGCGCGCTCGTGGCCACAAAGTTGAAGAAGTCGAGCAGCTCATGATCATTGAGCTGGAACCTGAAGAACCGAAACACAAACAAGGAAGCTTGTAATTGTATCCTATCCTATCGCGCCGAGTCCCCATGTTCCACCACTGCCATCACCATCACCCGAATCCATCCAACTGTTTATCGCATAAATACGGTCTCCCTGTTGTCGCTCTAACTGTTGTTGTGTTCAAGTGTGCCACTATATATTCTCCCTATTTCCCATCCCTTCCTTCGTGCCGGAAATTACTACTCATTTTTCTAGGCTCCTCTGTTGAAATGTGGGTCTGTTTCGATCTGGATACGACTGGCGTTGTTTTGCTTTCTTTTGCGGCACGATAGACGTGAACGGAATGTACTGTGCGAAAATTCAGAGGAAATAGACCTTATTTGATATCATCGACGAGTCTTCAATGTAGCTCTCAGACCGCCAGTGTCTTTACATTAAGTACAGCCTGATCTACCAGGGTCACACTGATAGCAATCTACTGCAGGCCCCCTTACGGCTGACTATTGGACAGCTCAGCCTCGGGTGAAAGATGAGTCGCAGCTGTTTCTTGTCTTAGATGGTGGCGGTTTAAACGATTTGCATGTCAAATGGACGTTGAAGATTTATCCCGATTAAAGGACACACGAAGCAGCTAGAAAAGCGCCTCAAGCGCAGTGTTTTCTATTTCAATCCCCACGCAAGTGCTAGATTGCCATCCAAGAGTGTTGACGACACAAGGGCAATTACATGAGTGAAAGGTCGCCGAACTTCTCCTTGTACCCTGTGAGCCGCAAGAACCCAGCACCAAGGCAAAAAGATCTGTTAGTAAACCAGAAAACATGGGAAGGGAAAGCGTTGTGAAACGCACCTGGAACAGTCCATTTGCCCTTCTTGACCATGGTTTCGACTGCCTCGAGGATGCGAGGGTGGGCCTGACCAACCTCCTCGACCTAAAATGATAGATATATCGTCAGAAAATCAAGATCGAATAAAAGGTGGCTAGTACGCACGGTGAGGTCCTCGAAAGGACGCGCCTCTTCAATGTTGGCGAGCGTCGCCTGGAGGTCCTTCAGCTCGACGTCAATTTGTGCCTCGGTCTCCTTGGCCTTGGCAACCTGCAAGAATTTGACGAAATCAACACACCAACCCAAAGGTCATCCACGTAAAATGTCAAGGACGACGCCAAGACAGTGTGCCGGGTGGAGAGCAGGCAGCTATATGGGAGAACAACACGCACCGCCTTGACCTCGAAGGTCTCGATCGCCTTCAAGTGCGCCGACACGTCGTACGTCACGGGCTTGAAGCTGGCGAGGGTCTTCTCCGCCTCGTCGACGATGGCCTTGTTCTTGAGGACGGAACGGTAGTGCGCAAGGTCGACGGTGGCGGGCTGCGAAGTGAGTTGCGCAGAGATGCGCTGGGCATCCGCATGCCGCTTGCGGAAAGCTTGCAGGCTCGCGACGGTCTCTACAGGTAAGAGAAAGTTAGGACGGTGCGAAGTCGGGAGCTATGAGGGAAGTTTGCCTTTGCCGAGACCGAGGGAGGAGTAAATGCGCGCAAAATCCTATAGCAAGCAAAATATAGACCAGAGCGATATGCGATACCAGTGCAAGGAGAGGACGAGAATAGAATGAGAAACACGTCAGGTGTTGGTAAATTGTGAAGACACGTACGGCGGCGGTGGCGACTGCTTTGGATGCCATCGGGCTGCATTTTAGAATCGTTATTTTGAATCCGTGACCATCATAACAAGACCGCGGAAATGACCTACTGGTTGTGTGGATGGAAAGGGAGAGGGGAAGGTTGCTCACTGGCGAGGTCGGGCAGGTCGGCTCACGTATGTAAGGTCAACGTGCCGGACTTGGCCGAACATCCTCCAAGCGGCTCCGACCGTCTCAGCCTCTCCTCGTTCAGCGCGTTCATCTTGCATCACACCTCTTTTCTTCTTTTACGAGAGCTTTTACAAGCCGAACTCATTTTCAGATATCGAATGGAACCTTTGTAGAACGAGCAAAGAGCAACTTGGATCAAGTTCCGCTGGCAACTGAACGACATTTCGACGGACATTGCGGATATATGCGCCACATCTATGGTAGATAGTCTGGACAAGCCCTCCTTATAATCAATCTGAACGAAAGCCGCTGTTCCCTTGAATGACTATATCGGAACATGTTCTATCTAACTAGGAGCGTCGGCAAGCGCTGTCTCTCGAGGCTTCGGCCCGATCATACAAAATCGCAGGCCTGCCCGCTTCCGCGCCTCGAGCGTCTGTGCACATTTGTGACTCGCTTATCGCACCGACTTCAAAGTTCATAGCGTCGAGGACGACTCCGCCGTGCACGGCTTCCATCTCTGCCAAATTCATGCAGCAGCTCTCTGCAGACGTCGCCGTCGTAGGGCTCACGGTGATCGTATATGTTTTCCTGTTTTTGCAGCGGCGCTATCGCTCGAGTCTGAATTCCGCAGAGGCCCGTCTCGTGGGAACTGAGACGGGAGGGCGTGTTCTTGCGAACGCAACCACTGAAGCGCATAGAGGTGAGCCTTGTCCGTTGCTGCAGGAGAGTCTGTGTACATGATAAGCTCGATTGGTGTAGTAGTGTGGAAGCCCGCGTCTTTCACCTATCCGGACATCGTTCCACTACCTGACGAACTAAGGGCTCTCGAACCGCGGCCGTACAGACCATTCGAGGCCGGTCCATATCGGTAAGTCTTCCTCTTCAGTCGTGAATTAAAAAGCACCAAGCAGCCTGACTCACAACATTGTAGTATCACAATGGGTATCCGACCCATGGAATGGGGCGATTGGATTGAGGTGCGTCCATGAAACCTCTTATGTATGCCTGTTCGTCGGTATACTCATCTCTGTGCAGCTTGATAACCAATTTCCCAACTTCCACCGCATCCGAGCAAATCGCATCGCGACGCGCGGTCATAAACTTATACGTGTCCTTCCTGATAGGCCTGGAGTCGTGAAAGGCGGCGCCGAAGCCGGTGCGCCATCCACTGTCTACAGAGTTGCGTGATCACTTATCGACGGCTGGAACGCTTGGTTGTTTTGAATGCTGTCAGCGAGAGAACTCGTCCACGAGCTGGCTGAGTTTCTCTCCCGACGCTATCCTGCAGTGTACAGCGTGACGCGACACGTACCATCGTCCACACCAGTCATGGTCTCGTTTGTAGACGGTTGGAAGGGTGAAGGGAGGATCAGAGCTGTCACGATCGCACCACTTGGAGTGAAATATGACTTGGATGTGGAGGATCCAATGAAGGTCGCTGCGCTGCTGTGAGCTAGATCATCGGAATCTGCGAGTCACAGGGACATGCTGACCGTACACTTGGTATAGGGTACAAGATGACTTGGCAGTGATGATTGAGGGCGAGGATGGATCGTATTATTTCCAAGCGGGTGCAATCATCGTGCCAGGTGCGTTCAATGCTCTAGGTTTGTTGTTGGAAGTGTTCAGCATTAACTGTTAAATACTTTGCTGACGGGTAGGTTCGTGGAGATTGGAAGACAAGATTGGCATGCCATTGGATGAGATACACTTCAGCGGAAACGTACCTTTCTGTCAGTCCTATCTCCATCGTGACTGAGATGAATCCAGACTGACCCACTTCCCTTCGCCACGACATTTCATGTACGTTTCATATACGGTAAACTCTGAACAGACAAGGAAAAGCTGCAGCTCTCTATGAACCGTTTCTTCCGCCGGCTTCCTCTGGAAGCGCCTGTTGTTCGGAACAACTGGCTGATCCAGGTGCTGGATCCTGCACTCCAGAAGGCAGAGGGGGAAAGAGCGGACGCAGCGGACCCCGAGGAACTGGCATGGTCTGCCACAACTCACGGACCGGAGGACGCGTACTCTCACCCGCAGTCGACGTATGCATTGTCGCTTTCCTCATCCGTGTCCCCGCCTCCATTTCCTACGCCGCCTCCTTCGCCTCCTTTGCCAGCGGAGTTGCCGCGAGCGCCGCCTCCGACGCCCGCAACGCTCCGCCTGCGCACGGAGCGGCAGACACTAAGGCGGCTTCCGCACAGTGGCGCGATCGTGTTCACGATCCGAACGTATCTTGTTCCGATCGAGCAGCTCGGCAAAGAAAAGGGTGTGCCGGGGCGGCTGGCGGCTGGGATTAGGGGCGTCGGTGGTGAAATTCGTCGGTGAGTTTTTCTTTCGATTCAAAAGAAAGGGGGAGGGTTTTCCTTTTGCATTCTTGCGCTCTTTTGCGATGTGGGCCGTTCCAGCGGGTGGGAGTGGACCCGCTGAGCGCTGGGGCGAAGAGAACAGCTAGCGAGCGAGGGAGCTTCGGGCTGCTATCTGTCCTCATTGCCCTTCCTGTGACCATATGTGCTTTGCGATCAAACGATCTGGCTGGCTTCTGGATGGTTTCCGCGGCCAGGATTGTGTGTCGGACCGGGCGACCGCAGAGTCTGACATATGGAGACGATCGCATGTTTCGCGTTGTGCGTTTCTTTTTCTGCGTTTTTTCTTCTTTCTCGATGCTCGATCGCTTGACGCGCGAAAGCGAGGTGCGGCGGGCTGCGGCGCCGAGAGATCGGAGCCGCGCTGACTTGACGCGCGCGAGGGTTTTACAATTCACCCACCGCTCGGGGGGGTTTGCCTCGAGTGAGCGCGCAACGATTCTTACATGGGACTGTCTGAGACTCGGGGCACGAGGGACTGGAACGAAGCAAGGGAGAAGTGCCCCGATTTCCAGTGTGTCAGGGACCGGTCTGATGTTCGTGTGCTGATGTATCTATGTTTATGTGTGCATGCAGGCGGAAGCAGGTGGAGGAGTACGAAAACGTGCTGCTGAGATATCTGGACGCGTGTGATCGGGAAGAAGGGGACGGTTGACGTGAGAGGGAGGAAGGGGGAATGTTTTCTAGACGTCGATGTGTAGGTGAATCTGGAGGGGGAGATCTGGTGTTCTGACATGTACGCGAACGAGAGGACGGAGGAGTGGCTGATAGAGTGGGGGCTAGGCACGGGCGTAGCTTGGCCGTGTTTGTGCGTGGAGTGTGACATGTGACGGGGGAGATTCGAAGTCCGCTGGAAGATATATACGGGCTACGTCAGAGTTCGTCATCGTTCTGGTACCCGTCGCTGCCCCTTGGTATGTCATTCTCTCCTTGGTCATTCCCACCGATGATGCTCACTCCTCTCCTCTCCTCCGTATACAGCCATGTCCACTCGAAGCCAGTCTCCACTCTCTCCGCTCGACGACAACGACTCCGCCCACCCAGACCGCCCCCCGCCCCGCCCGTCCCGCTCAAATTTCGACCTCGAGCCAAACCCCTTCGAGCAGTCTTTTGCACGTCCCCCGAACCACACATCCAGCATCCGCTCCTCCCAGGCCGCCTCTCCCGTCCGCAAAGGCTCTGCACACAGCGACACAAAACCCTCCATCGACGATCTCCAACATCCCCGCTCCCCGACCTCCAGCAGCCCTTCTCGTCGGCAGTCGGACCGCAGCGCCTCTCCCAAGACAGTCTTGCCCCCGCTCGCGTCCATCTCCTCTCCGACCGACCAATATTCATGGGGCTTTTCCCCCTCCTCCATCTCCAACTCTCTACGCGCCGGGCCTCTTTCTCCTGCCATGCTTGCGGGTCCCAGGCATGACAACGGCCCCAGCGATCAGCCTCCCATCGCCTTCGATCCCACAAGCTTCCGCTCGGGGCTCACTCCACGCACCGGCCTTACCCCTGGCACCGGTACCGGCCTCACTCCTCTCATGGGTGGTCCCGTTTCCTTTCCTCCGCCCTCCCCCAACACAGCTGCCTTCCTACACATGATGAACAACAGCACGTCCGGCGGAGCCACTATCACACCAAACACCCTCAATGCCATCACCGGTGTGCTATCGTCTGCTGCCGCTGGACAAGCCAACGGCGTCCATGGGCCCTCACCACATCCCCTCTCCATTTCTCATGTCCCTCCATCGAGCTACGATCGCACCATGAACGGATCACACTACACCAACGGGAATTCTGCCAACTCTCACTCCCCGACCCAGGCTCAGCGTGACCAGCAGAGCTATGCCATGTCCACGGCCGCCGATGCTGCCAACTCAGCCGCTAACGGTCTCTTCCTTCTTTCTCAAGCTCATCAGGAGCTGACGAAGCGAGAAGAGGCCCAGCGTGCAGGCCAGAACGGCGTCTCCACTAACGGCGCTGCGAACGGTAAACGGGGAACCAAGCGCAAGTCCTATGACGTCAGTTCGCCCACCGATTCTTTGCCCCCTTCGAGCAAGCAGCCTTCTCAGAAGCGCAACCGCGCCGCGAGCACCAACGGTCGTAACGGGAGACGGGGCACGAGTCCATCTATCAATGACGAAGATGACGAAGAGGAGGAGGAGGAAGACATGATGGATATGCAGCCTCCGAATGGTAAGAAGAATGGTAACAAAAAGCCAGAGACGGAGGAGGAAAAGCGCAAGAACTTCCTAGAGCGAAACCGGCAGGGTAGGTTTTGCGGAGTTGTCTTGGCCACATTCACGATGCTCATCGCCTGAAAAAATCACTACAGCTGCGCTCAAATGTCGCCAACGGAAGAAGGCGTGGCTGTCGCAGCTTCAGGCCAAAGTCGAATTTCTGTCAACGGAGAATGAGCGGCTTCAGTCTGCTCTCGTGACCTCAAGAGAAGAAATTGCACGTCTGACGGCGGCGGCGGCGGCGGCGGCGGCCAACGGGATGCTCGCGCCTGTAGGCGTAGGAATTCCTCCTCCGCAACCCGTCAGCGTCAATGTCAGCTTACCACCTGGGACGGTGAAGGGCGTTCACGGTCGAGGGTACGGATATTAGGGCCGTCCATGAACGCTCGTTTCTTCCGCCCGCCATTGGGCCCTCGTCTTTTTTCCCCTGCTTGTTTTGTCGCTTGCTCGCACTTGCTATACAATCGGCCATCGAAAATATGATAGGCGTATCGTGAAGATCTCTCGCACCACCTCCACTCCTGCCATCGTCATAACGCATCAGCCACCATCCTTCATCTAGCATCTTGTCATCCCCCCCGTCTTGATCCTAGCCATGGCGTTCAATGGCTATATATCTCCATGTGCCCACTCTTTCCTCTGCATATGCACGAGCTCATGGACTCCGTCTTTTTTTCACTCGTGGTCTACCGAGTTTGTACTTTCTATCGCCTATCCAGACGCAACCAGACGCATTTAGCGTATTCCATCGCATGACTAAGTATGGGTCATCTGTATGCAAGAACTTTTGAAGTCCGGATGCGGAGCACACTCGGAACACGGCGATCATCGTTCGAGCCCCACTTCACTCTTGGATTCTGCCATTCCTCCGAATGGGAGAATGCGTCGTTCTTCCTGCCACAGTTCATTGGTCACCAGGACGATTCCGCCTCCATCTCTCCGAGCCTCCGCTGACTCAGCCGCCGAAATGCTGAGGGTGGAGATCGGGGCGGATGCGCTGCTGTTCGTGGACGATGCGGCGTAGTGCAGACGAGCTGCATGCTGGGGTGGTTCTCGCGGGTCATCTGGCTGGCACGCGGCCGCGGAAGGTGGCAAGCGTTCGAATGCGGTGGACGAGTCGGGATTGGCGGATCCGTCACATACCTATGACGCCAAAGTCGGATAAAAAAGGGGAAAGTGGGGCCCACGGAAGTTTTGTCGGATCTCGCGGAGGCGATGGAAAAAAAACATATTTTTTGGTGATTAGAGGTTCTTGGACGCTCGGTAATTAGGGTACGCAATAGTGGTCGCTTTTTTTTCTCGGTCTCGGTCTCTTTTCCCCCTTCGTCGGTTTCTGGAGTTGTACACCATGCACCCTCATGTATGTATGTGACAGCCAGGTGATATGCTCGTTATGCACGTAGAGCTTGAGTCAACTGTGTTGAATGCATAGTGATGCGCGGGGTCAGCTCAGATACCGATATCCGAAGACCACGTCGGAGGTTGAAAAAGAATCGTCAACGTTGCTGCCTTCGAGAGACTAGGATCAGTGTTTGTGGCGCGCACGCAGGTTCTTCAAGTCTCGAACGACGCTAGGTCGGAACACAAATCCGATCGTGCTGCGCAAACGAACGTGGTGCGCAAACGAACATTCGGAAGATGGCAGCCGCATTCATAGAACGCATACTGGAACTCGAAACTTGTCATTAATTGTAGGATTTATCTCATCGCAAACTCCGTCAAGCGCCAGGCGTTCAAACATGTCTAAAAGTGCGGACCGACCGGTCACGGCAAAGTCGCAGCATTCGACCAAAGTACGAATCCAGCGGGCAAAGTCGCACCTTGTCAGATGACCGCGCACGCTCGTCACGAACAAACGCACGCTCAATTGGGGAACCGGAGAGCTTACGCAGTGCCATGCAGCATGGCTTGACGATCGGGCTGCACCCTGGCCCATCGGAAGCCCCGCCGAAGCGTCCGTCGTGCGCGCGCGCGCGCGTGTTTGTGTGCGGCGTCACGGTCAGGGCTCGGGCATATTGCATCGTGCGTGGCCGGATCCTGTGCCCCCGAACGAAGAGGCGCGGACGAGGCTTCGTTAATGGCGAGGCCTCGAGGCACTTTCTAGACGTGCGCAGAGGGCGGTCACGCACCGCGAACGATCGCGGGGCCGGCGCCTGGCGTTCGCCGTGCGTGGCTTCCCGCTCCGAACCCGAACCCGACTTGGACGAGGGGATGCTCTGCGAGCTTCGGAGGCCGGAAACGCACGTCCAGAGAACGTCCTCGGGGGCGCTGACCGTTGGCAGGGAAGCCGATGCAGTCATAGAGGGTCGTAATTGGGCCTCCCAGGCCTGGCTTGCTTGGCTCGCGCAGCGCGGTTCGGACGTGACATCTCGGAAGAAGCGCGCATGGCGGCCCATGGGCAGGTCGCGTGCCCCATGTCCGAAGGGCAGAGGAACATGCCTGCGATCGAGAGGCCCTTCCGTGCACTAGCCCCGTCGGAGTCGCTGAGAGATTGTGTCTGGGTATCGACGATAATCGACGCGGCCGTGCTAGTATCAGTGACATCGACGTCTGAGATGCTGTCTGATATCAGCAGAGAATGATGGCAGGAAGGGAAGCAGGGTTACTCGGTGCCTCGGGCGCCGCTAATCGGCGCAGGTTCGTGGTGTACAGACGCGGCAATGCGTTGCGTCCACGTCAAGAACGGGTCAGGGGGAGGGGCCTGCGTATGTGTTGGCTTCGCACGGGGTGGGCGCATACATGTAATGTGCAGCCGCGGAATCACGTCCATACATTTAGATACATTACTCTGCCTCCGTCTTGCTCGCCCCCGGCCTCGGTTGGGAGACCGAGGAAGCGACCGAGTGTTGAGAGGCACGGAGACGATAATCAGGAGGCAAATGTGTTGTGAGCACAAATCGCTCAAACAGCAGGACGATTGACACACACGGCTGGCGAGATGAACGGTGGAAGGAAATTGAGAGGCGTGTGTCGGTAGATTGATCCGGAGAATATTGTTTGTTCATTACGGGGGGGCAAAGTCGTGTGCACGGTACGGAAGGTGGGCCGGAGTCATTGGAGGGACGGGGGACCATGGCGCGGTGTGGTATGGCGTCAGAGCAAAGAAGCTCTGGATGGGGAAGTTCTCAGGGCGGATCGGCCAGTGAGCAAAATGGGTAGCGACTCGAAGGTCATGCGGGGTATCTTGGAAGATCGTTGCAAGGACACGTTGCCCGTGGCCACGGAGCGCAGAATGAGCAAGCGCATGGTAAGCAACGACTGAATGGACAAGCGCGCACGTCAGAAAAGAGGGTCTCAATCAATTCCCTTGGGTAACAAGATGATGTGACAGCGGCGGTCGCATGTACGACATGCTACCGGACGATGCTCGGAGGCTACACTTGGGAATCGGTTCCTCTGATGGGCTTCGAGAAGCATATAGAGCCGCTCTTTCGCTGTCCGTGCCCGTGGAGAAGGAGTCTTTGGAGTTCCGGTGCATAATTGGGACGCATTGCTTGGCATTCGGAGAATCATGGTTTTCGAACGCATAACGGACGTCAGCTGGATCCACCCTGGCCCTCGAAGAGTGATGTGCTGTACCCAAGAGCAGAAGACGGAGTAGCAGGTGGAGTGCGGGGATGAGATTGAGTAATGTGCGGAGGTATACTGGAAGTCAATATGGGCATTGCTAACGTCGCCTTTGGAAGTACTAAGGCATGAGTCGTCTGAACACGAGTTCGGAAGGACGGGAGCGGGGAGCGAAGAGAAGTTCTTCTGAGTGAAGACGAGAGGCACAGGCGCAGAGAATCTGGGGAAATAGGCAGCCACATGAACGAGAATTCGAAGTCGGCATAGGCGATCGAGCAGAGCAAGGGCGTCATTAAGACTTGGAGTCCAGTCTAGACACCAATACCAATGAGTCAAGGATGAGCGGCTGCCAGACCGAAAATGGGTTATAGCCGTGCAAGAGACCCATATACGCGACCGCCGAAAGCGTCCAGGGGACTAGAAGAGACAGCTTATGAGCGTGTGCCAACATGCTGCGAGCTTAATGACAATTTAACTGCATGGGTCGAGTATCATTTGCGATAGTTTCCGTTCCAGAGAGTTTGGAAAACGACCGTTGACGTTCTCGAACAAGGGTGCCTATCGTGTCTTGTGTCGTGCGCATGGATATAAACTAGGGTGCACTAGAAGCATGATACGAAAGGCTTTGGAAGGTGCTATGACGGTACGTGTGAGAGTGCTAAAAACACTGCACAACGTGCCTTCGACAAATGAAAGATGAGCTTCGAAAAGATCAAGAACAGAAAATGAGACCTGAGGACGACCTTGATATGGAACCTGCGGCGCGTGATGACCTACGCTGTGTATGGAATAAACCCTGGCCTAGTGAGAGCGGCGACATGACTGTTCCCGAAATTTGAGCAGTCGCCAACAAAGAGGCATAGGGAGAGAGAGAATACGTACACATGATGTGAACGAGACACAGACATTCCACACTTCCCAGGCTCGTTCATCCATATTCTACTATCTTGAAGGGTCAGGAGACCAAGACATGAGGGGGCAGGAATTTCGTATGACCGCCGCGCAGGCCTAGGCAGAATCGATACAGATGCGTGCATATCAAACAGAACACTCATGACGGAGATTGGCGATGGATATATTGACTCTTTGGGATGTGGAAACCGGTTTGTCGATACCCAAGAGGAATGCTGTCTTGCACACAAAGGTCGCCATGGCGAGTGGATGACGCTGGAGGGAGAGATGGCAGGAGCAAGAGGTCAAGTGGACAGGAAGGCCGAAAGAACCAAGCGGGAAGATTAACTGGATGTGATCGATTGTGCTGGGATGAATTCCTCGTTTCGAAGACGGATCAGGTGCCTTGTGAGTGACGGCATGCGATCTCCATATCAGACGGGCCAAGAGTGTGCGTTCAAAGGGTTCTGCTGGCAGATTGACAGGTATACGTCCTCTTCGACCGGTAAGTCGATTGAGGTGAGAACGGTTCATGTTCAGGCCCACTTTGGCGTGGAGAACAATCCCTAGATAAGGATCGTGAGTCGAAAGAGCTCGAAGGAGAATCTGGCAGTCGACGTCCTCCAGGCACGAATCAGACGATGCCGCGGTGTTGGCAGCACGGTCGATATTGGTCGATGTTCCGCTGACTTTTTCTTCTGTCCCGCCAAATCATACACAGCAAAGGGTGTCAAAGACACAAGCCTTGATCTAAGTCAAATCTCCAACAATGCGACATATCGAAATGGGAAAATTATTCACACATTGATCAAACGCAAAATCGGATAGCAGATGCCGCCCATTCGGACAATTCGTGGGTTGAACCCTCTCAGGATTGGGATGTTTCAACAATCTTGCGCAGACGACAGAGCAGATCCTGCGCAAACAGATAGTCGGTCGACCGAGCAGGAAGGGTATACATTCGTGATGACTCACGACTCAGTGAATACTGCGGTGGAGACTGGGCGGAAAGGTGGCAGATCTCTTGACAAAGCCGTGAACTCTTTTCCTTTGAATTATGCGGATAGCACACGATACCAGTCCACAGACATATATTGACCACGCAGCGCCAGTCTTGATCACTCGCCGTAAACATATTCGCGAAGACAGCCGTCCTGCGACGAGCTTAGATAGTCCATAGCCAATTGAAGCGTGCAAATAATTGTGGGAAATGCCTATGTGCCGTCATCTAGATGTCTATTTCGTTGGGGAGACTTGAGTCAGTCGAGAGCGGGATCAGTTCTAAACTGATCGCGGATCAGTTAGAGGGGCACATACCACAAATTGACCTCCTTCATCGGGCATCCGAAGCAGATATAGGCCGCTCATAGTAGAAAGGGACGCTTTCAAGCTTAGAGGGCCAAGCACTTTGATTGTAGACACTGCTAGCAGCCTACAGGCTCACCCGGCGGTAAGTACTTCTTAGTACAAGTCAGATGCTTAGTAAGCAATGTTGTCATTTCTGCTTTGGTGGCACACTGGCTGCTGTCGCCCACGCACAACTCGCCTTGTCTCTCCTCCTTCCTCGCTTTTTCTAATCTCATATTCTATCATGTCCTCGGACTCAGAATCACGACCACATTCTCCGTCTGCGAGATCAGGCTCTCCTAACATATTGAGCCTAAATATGGGCTACTTCACGATACCGTTTGAACGTTTCGTGCGCGACGAAAGCGTTACAGATTGGAACAGTGGATTTACACTACTAGGCGAGCCACTCATTCCCTCGCAATTCTCTCGAAGGTGATTGAACAAGATAGAATGCAGACACCATGGAGACATACTTCGACTCACGGATTGATCTCCTGCAACGTAACCTATCCAAACGGACCGACAAGCTAAAGATGAAGGCCGAACTTGCTTTCAACGATTTGAAGGCGAAGTCAGCATCTCCGGAAGCGTTGACAGAGAATCTTGATAAGGAGCTGCAGAAATTGAAGCTGAAGGTACGTAGTGTCTACAATCCATCGGATTCCATCCCACGTCTGGCTTACCATCCAGCACCTTCGCCTTTGTAGCTCAATTCGCGTATGGCGTCTTTGGCAACTGCATGGAAGTCTACGCAGGTTGTGAGGACGCGTGAAAAGGTCTCTTTTTTCTTTGGTGTCATGTCGGTCCTCGTATCGGCTCTAATTTTCGGACTAGCTCCCGAGTAAGCGTCCCGCCGTATCAATTTCTTCCATGAATTCAAGTCTTTCTGATATCATTCTATAGATGGGTCCATATCGCCTATACGTTGCAGGCAATGTTCCTACTGCCAATGCGTGTCTACAGCTACAAAAAGCGTGCATGGCACTATTTCCTCTTTGACCTCTGTTACTACGTGCTTATCCTCAACTTCCTCTACATTTGGCTCTTCCCCCAAAGTGCATGGCTGTTTGTCGCGTGCTATTGTCTCTCGCATGGCTCGGTCGCAAGTGCGGTTATCACATGGCGGAACAGCCTGGTCTTCCACGATATTGACAAAGTCACGTCATTGTTTGTCCATATATACTCGCCTTTCTCGTTTACTGTGATCAGGTATGTTGCGCGTGTTTGTTTGTGGTCCCATTGACTCATTGGACTCAACATTGATAGACATTTCTACCCCAATGCGGAGGAACGTTTCCCTGCACTCAAAGAATTGCCATTTTTGCAGCCCTGGAGAGCACTGCTGTTGAGCAGCCTTATCTGTGAGCTTATCTACGCCCTGTCGTCACTTGAAGTTAATGCCCTGTTCAGATCTGGTCTGGCAAATGTTGTACTGGAAGGTGTGCCTTGAATCCATATTATCCTGTTGACATCAAATCTGACATACGCACTTCAGCTTGTCTATGTCAATCGCCGCACCAAGATTGAGTCTGGCCAACGTACAACGTCGCTTTCCTTCATGCTCAACAACAAGCGCGGTGCTATTGGCCGTGCTTTAGCTTCCGTGCCAGCCGCATACCGTGCCGAGGCATTCATGGCCGGGCAATTCGGTATGTTCATTCGTATTAGAGTGTATTCCTCCAAAGCATAACTGAATGATGCATCATGCGCATTGAACAGTCTATGCTGTCTTCACGTCTCTCGTACCGATTTTCGTATTATATGACAGCGCACTATGGAGTGGCGCGTTCCTCATCCTGATATTTGCCGTTAGTGTGTGGAATGGTGGAGGATTCTATATCGAAGTCTTTGGCCGCAAGTACGACCATCCCCCCCCCCCCCCCCCCCCCCCTGCGTGTCAGATTCACAGTCGCTGACAGCCATCACTTGCTGATAGATTTGAGCGCGAGCTCGAAGCTTTACGCAAGGAGCTCGCCGAAGCCAACTTACGCTCAGGACGCTCAAGTCCAACGATGGTCCCCTCTGACATTTCCACTCCGGTATCACCGATAATCTCTGAGAAAACTCTGACAGCCAGTCCCCCACTGCTTGCTCAGATCACTGAGCCTTTGGCAAAGGACGTCCCTCCACTGGAAGACAAGAAGCACCAATAGTCGCTCTTGAAGTGTAAGATGTTCGTTTCGGGCAGGTACCTGGGATGTGTCGAGGTTGGTAGATTGACGAAGGTATTGATGCAACGTTTCTATTACGACTCCCTTGACTGGGGTAGATATACGATATATGTGAATGTGTCTTACGATGTACTTAATAACCTGCCCTTTTTATTCATTCCCCCGTATGCTCTCTCACCGCCATCTTCTCCCTCACGTCTGTAATTCTTTGGTAGAAGGGATGGACATTTCGCAGATGCGCTTTGGATCGCACAGCCTTACAATATTATCAACTCCCTTTTTGGCTTGTACAGTATCGTTCGTTTGGTGCAGCCTTTTGGCTAGCACTGCACGATGCGATGGTAGAGCACAACAAGATATGATTTTCCGTTCTTACTGAGAGCTTGACCTGACATCAAGCAGAAAACCGTCGAAGACGTTCAAGACACAACTTGGGCTTCATTTTCAGCGACAACAGTAAGGTCTTCTGCGACGGAAACGGGAACGGCAGAAAGTGCTCCCTGACAATCGAAACCCTCCCATTGCCTCCCACTACATATCCAGCCTGCGAAGGGCGCGCTTGGACCGAGGAGCGCACGCTTTGCGTGTTGATAGAGAACGACGGATTGTTTGACCGCACAGTAGGTCGATGATTTGCTGTCGATGAGGTGAGAAAAATCGACATCATCAGGAAATGTAGAACGGTGCTCTCGAGAAAGTGGATATTGCTGAGATGGGATGCGAGTGAAGGGAAGGAGGGACGCACGGTGGTAATGGGAGGCTGAGTGCTTCGAGCGTCGATAGATAGAGGGCATATAGAGAAATTTTCGACAGTAGTGGCCTGCCGGCAAATAAGTATGTTTGTACTGAATTTGACAAAGAGGTACATACCTAAATTTCGCGTTGGAAATATGTTTTGGGGGAACACCTCGCCGAAGCCCATTGATGAGGACTTCATGAGGCTTGTCCGAGTCTGCAATCCAGCAGATAGCTAAGATCGATCATAGACACTGCGCTGTTAGTCCCAATAGAGCGCAACTAGATTAATGTGAACGTACAGTCGTTGGATGCTCTAGTGGTATTACCAAGAGTAGTCTGTGAGTGCATGAAGGGTAGTGATGTAAAACATATGAACGGCTTCGCGAGTCTAAACCCACAGGGAAGAATCGCGCCTGTAAACAGGAACCGGCGATGATACAGAGTAAGTATTTTCATCTTTGTGTATTAAGATTTGCAGACTCACTGTCGAGCTGTTTTATCCGATCGTAAAATGCTCGCTCACAATCCATCCGTACAGTCTCCCTCTTCTCTTCATCGACTTCACCGATGATGATTCCACTTAAGTAGATAGGTCTGAAGATGCTACTCGCGAGGCTACCCTGTATACCAAGGACAGACCAACGAGCGATTTTATCGCTGCACGACATGCTGAGCACCGTCGGTGCATCTGCGCGCCCTGGCTTGGTACGTAGTACCCCAAGTCGTGCATAGTTGTCGCGGCCACGGGAAGGGGTACCAGGAGGAAGATCTGGCCAGGTGGATGAATCCTTCAGGGCAGCCATGGCTGGATCTTGAAGAGAAGCAAGGAGGCGCGTCGACGAGTCTCCGCCTGTTTATCTCGACGATTCAAGGAAGAGGATGAAACACTTGAGAGAGACATGCAAATTACAAGGTCGTAGACTTCTTACATGGCAGAGTGGAGACATAGAGATAGAGATCGACATCTTCGCTGAGTTCGTACAGTCCATCATTTCCTCTGGAGATCCACAATGAGACGTTCATGGAGTTGTTTCCGTCTCTCTGGGCTTCCTCCAGAAACCAACGCACGGCGCCGCGTCGAGCGAGGACTTCAGCGTGGCAATCATGGAGGGCATCGCCTTTTGGTGGGAGACGTGTGGCCGGTAGACATTTGCAACCTGTGCCCAATGAGATGACCTTGCGAGATTGTGCAGTGCGCGATGAGAGGATAAACGAAGCAAAGATTGTGAATTTTCCCGGTTGAGGGAAGGCAGCCAAAGACCTGTATTTTGAGAGAGCCTCGATGACTATATCATCAATTGCATCTGTCTCCACTGCTGTCGGTGCACTACTAGAAGTCGAGGGTGTTGGCTGCATCAGTCCGCGGATGACATGAGTATGACATGGCAGAAGCTGCGTAATGGGCAACGTCACGCGATGCTTTTTTCCCATCACATGGGTCGCGTTCAGTGACGTCATACTCACCTCTCTTGGTTTCTCCACCCACAGACGCTGTCTTGACGCGTATTATGACGAAACCACGCGAGGCTCCAATAAGTGGATATAAGACGCTCGTATTCACTGAGCATTTTATTTCATCCTTGCTGTACCACCCAACATCCTTACATCCCCCAATCATCTTCACGAAACTATCCCCTTCACAGCATGCACTTCTTCGGAACGCACAACAATCACCGTGATAGCCCCACTCGTTCTCGTCATCACCTGTTTGGTGCGAAAGACAGCGACCGTGTTGCTGGCGGTTACAGTATGTCGCTACCTGGCTACCTGATTCTATCGACCCTGTGACAACTCACCCTTTCTGTATCAGAGGCTGCCCTTTCGAACCCTCACACAACGAAAGAAGGCCGCCAGCATGCAAAGCATGAGCTTCACATGATGGTAAGCCGCCCTCAGACCGCGGATGTCGATTAGTGTTCTATATTCACGTACCTTTCCTCGCAGGGTCGTAGCTCCCATGTACCTCTCATGACAAAGATAAAAAGGGCTTTGGGCATACGCAGTACCCCCCGCAGAGACCACTTGCAGTCTCGCAGCCATGAACGTTCCCATGCAAGGACCCATCGTCGCCGCGGCATCTTCTGAATGTGAACTCCCTTGTGACGGAGGCTGTGCATTGACATTTTCCTGATCGCTCTTGAAATAAATACCTTTTCGTATCATACCCTATAACTAATTTGACGAACAATGCCTGTACTACCCTAATCCATCAATTGTTTGCCCCTCTGTTAGCTCGAACGTCAGTGCGGTGAGGTGTTTGTGCTGTGTCTCTGCGGCCACATTCCTGCGTACTGTCATCAGCATCGTTGAATATTTCAGTTATCATATTGATTGTGAGAATCTACAAGTAAGTACACTAGAAACAGATTTGTAAACGATAAGGACATAGAATACTTGCGAGATAGATGTTTGGCTACATGGTTACGATAGGAACAGACAAACCGACGAAAGGGAATGTACCGGACTTATACATTATAAAGGCGCGAGATGAAAGGAGCCCCGTGTGCACCAGGCAAATCAAATAGTCGACAGCACAGGTTGCCAGGTGCCAAACGCAGTCTCCTCGAGGCGGTGAATGAGGACCCGGTCCCAAGGAATCTGGATCGCATTGGCCTGCAACGTGAAGTCTCAGCGGATGTGTATGAAAGTTGATGGATACATGAGCGACGTACCGCAAGGAAGTGAACGACGGCTCGTGCGACACGACGTGAGAAGCTTTGGATGTTGACGTAGCCTCCATCGTGCCCACTCACGGGGATCTCATACATAAGCGAGCGGTAGCCGTTCCACTGTACAGCACATAAGCAAATGACTCTATAAACACCATCACCACCGGAGAGTACTCACCCGTATTTTTAGCATGAGCCGTCCCCGATGGTCCACTTTCATATCACGGAAGGTGTAGTCGTGGCTACCTGAGAGACGCATGTTGCTCATGATCTCGTGGACAGACACCCCTGAACGAGAAGAGTTTTTGATCCTAAACTTGATAGGGACCCCACCCGCATGCCGGTAGCCGTCTGATTGCATGGGCGCAGGTGCGTACATCGACGACATCGACGAGCGCCGTCCGCGCTTGCTGTACTGCGACGGGAAGGGTGTCATGGCCGGTGCTGTGATCAACGTAGGAGCTTGGCTGTATGCGCCAATGCTTCGCGTCCTGAGACGCTCATCGGCAGGATAATAGCTGTCGGAAAGCGGCGAATCTCCATAAGCTGGAAAAAGGTAAAAAATGAACCGTTCATATTGAGATTCTTTGAAAGGAGATGTAGAAAATAAGTAATGCTCACGTGCGACAAACGGTTGATGCATCTGTCCTGGGGGAGGAAAGACTTGATTATGTTGTTGAGGGAAGGGCTGCGATACCAGCGGTGATGTGTCAAGCTTGGGACCCGATGTCGACAGAGTATGGGCTTACCTCATATCCCCCGTCAATAAATTGATCATTGAACCCGCCACCAGGGTGGTACTGATCGTTGTATCCGAATCCAAGCTGCCCAGCGGATGAGAAGGATTGGCGGCGGGAAACGCTTGAAGCTCTCGGCCAGTCACCGTAGAAAGTCATGATGGAGTGAGTGGCTAATGATCAAGAGATGTCAGATTTATGGTAATGTTTTGCAGATACGGATTGCGGCTGAGGGATGGCGATGCAGTCACGACGGAGGGACAAAAGCGAGAAGCGGACGAACAGGAGTACAGCTCTGGTATGATGTAGAGGTCCTTATATGAGTGCGTGAGGTTGTGATGCAGGGAGTCGACAACGAGGTCAAGGAACTAACAGAAGCAGGAGCCTGACTGCCTCGAGGATAATGTCACAATGCAAGGTTCCAGGGGGTTGCTCCACCTTACTGCGTTGTTCGCTATGGGAAGCGGCTGTGATCAGCATCCCTGTGAGAAAGTAGTGAAACACACACCCCAGCGTGAAGAATCTGTCACTGTGTTGATAGAGCCGCAAGAATGCAATGATCGGCCTAAACTCGAGTAATAAATATGAAGACATTTACCAGAATACTTGTAAGCAGCTCGCTCCGCGGGCAAATACTCGCCGTTTAAAGATAAAATCTTAGGACAGGAACGAAAAGATTCATGGAACGTTTTCCTGTAGTTAGTGGCGTGTAAGAATACAATCGCACAAACCCTCTTTGTTCGGAAGTTTCAAGACCGGGAAGCTGGTCGAGTAACGAATTGGGCGGACTCGATAGTACCAGGATATCCGCACAGCCAGGCTGGTTTCAGGTCCATAGCGGTTAAATAGGAGGTCCAGTGTCTTTCAAAGATTCCCTCGCTATGGAGGAGAAGGGTAGCAGCAGGCTACCACGAGGATTTTGGCGCTGGTGAAGCACCGATTGCAAATTCAATGAAGTTCGCCGCACTGGCGCGTCACGGTCACAAACCCTCTTCTTGCATGTCGGTCCCAAACTACTAAATTCAACTCGCCGCACTGCGCAGGCTTCACGGGGCTCTGAACTTCGGACTACTCGTTCGCTGAAAGTATCAATGAGTTGCAATGGACTACTGGCAGTGATTGGTCTTGCTCGTGTCTCGCGCCCGACGAAGTTCTGCTGGCAAGCAACATCTCAGGTCTGCACCAAATGTCAAAGCCTCTGATTACCTTTAGTAACATATCTTACAGAGTTCACGCTCCCAGAAAGCATTCCTCATACTCTGGCGCTCTGCTCATATAAGAGCCCATGTCCACGAGATCACGTCAACTGACAGAGCATGCTATCAGTCGTTTCGCACTCAACTCGGTGCGTGTCGCATATTCTTATTTTATGCGTCTTCCCTTGCTTCAACGTGCATTCCAAAATCCTAATTGAACGCCCTCGCCATTTATCTGGTTTTACGCAACCCCTGAAAGGATTCAAAACATCCCAGGCCTCGCCACTTACGTCTGTCTTCGCTATGGACACAGCTCCGGCGGCTGAAATATCATCATGTCAGCTATCAAGCTTTTCCTATGCGGGGTCTGGGAGGTGCCTTTTACTGGCAGTCTGCTAAACAATCTGTGATAATTGAAGTGAGGATCTCTTCAACAAATTGATGGGGAATCTCGCTCAATTCAGATAAACAATGACTGTGTCACCAATTAGGAAGTCTACTCATTAAGCCTTTCTCGATCGAGGCAGATCTTGTGGGCCGGCTCTCTTGAATGACGTTTTCCGTTGAGTGGTGTCTGAGGGTTTGGACATATCTCTGCACCACGTTCCTGATGTTTGCATTGCATCTAACGGATATCCCGGGTATTGATTCGTCCTGACGCCAGACACCCTCTGAACGAGTGTTCAAACTCTAAAGTCTCGTATTTCGATGCCTTCACCCGGTACCGCCTATCAGGTCCAATGTCGTAGGTCAGTCCTGTTGCAAGCTTGTATGGATTTACGAATCGTGCGCTCAACAAGCTCACGTGTAATCCGTTGGACTCTGCACAAGGCTCAGAGTCATGGGTAGTAAAACAAATCCTGCTTCCGATGCATGCGTAGCAACCAGCGGGATCGTGTACGTATACTTCCCCGTCTCTGATAGAACAACTCAAGAGAGGATCTGCCTTTCTATTATTGATACTTCATACGGTAAGCATGTGTTTGTTCATGGACCCTTTCACGACCATCTACGCAGAGTTTCTTGTGCGTCTGACTGCTTTTGTATCATCAAGATAGGATGGCTGCGATTCAAAGTTCGGACGTGCGTAATGTCTGCGCTACATGGAGACCCGGGTGACGCAGCTCACGGTGACGTGCTTCGTATCTGGTGCTTCTAATGCCTCACCTAGATAGCGAGGATGCGTCGTTGCGCATCTCTCAACCCCTCCTGACATCACAGCGACGTGCGGATGGTGAACGCTATCCGCCTTCCCATAGTATCGTTACATTTGGCCTCGCGCTATCAAACTCGGCTTTGTCTAGATCACTCGGCTCGATATGAGGGCATGCGAATTTTGCGATTCGTTAGCATCTTGGGCCTTATGCGTCATGCCCACCACCACCTTCACGTAGTCGATACGGCCCAGCCAGTCAGATGTCGTGTTCCTATCATACCCTTTCGACCTTCAACTGACTAGTATCCACGACAAGTAAGAATCCTGGACAGTCTGAGCAATTCTCAATTTGTGACTCCGAATCCTTGAAGCGCACCCAGTTTCTGGCTTTGTATAGTTAGGCCGTTTGACTCGAACATATATATCTGTAGACCGGTGGCTCGATTACCAGACGGACTAGCTGAGTTAGCTTTTGTATAGCTCTCAAGCGCTCGTGTTCGAAATCATCTAAGTCACGATCGTCCATAAATAATCTGATAGCAACTTGAGACATACCCACGATGAGCTTCACCAACACCGCTGTGTGTCCTCACTTCTTGTTATTCAACACTTCTCTGGATTGACGAATTGCCATGGAACGCCCAGGATCCCGCGGGCATACAAGCGCTTCTAGATACACTTCGGAAATCGCAGGCATGGGTGGATGCCATCAACTCGAATAGCACGTCTCAGGATCCTGCTCCTACCGATGTTTCTAACCTTCCTCCGACCGCGGTGCCCTCACAGCCTGAGAACAGCACCCAAGGCGCTTTGCCGCTCACACCTACACCTCCCACACCTGGCCCTTCTTCAGTGGCAGCACTCCTTTCTCAGTTGCAGTCATCCAGGGTCCTACCTGCGCTCACGACTGTCCCGCCGGTGCCACCTACTCCCGTGGAGCGTGATTATATTCCTCAAGAGCTCCAGAACAACTCAGTCCATCACCCTCCTGCCAGCATCGCATCTTCTGTGCAAAACCAGAGTATCAAACTTCTTTCTTTCCAACAGTCTCTTCCACACATAGCGAAGCTCTCGGAAGACCCCGAGTTCGTGGATGCAATCACTTTGGTAAGAGACCATGTTCAGGATATTATACATACCGATGCCGTACTGAAGTTCTGGGGCGGGTGGAGATGAAACGAGACCAGGAGACGCTGGAGAAGCAGTTGTGGGAGGAGAGGCAGTCCATTAAGAAAAAGCACGAAGAGAAGGTCAAGGTGTTGAAGATGAAGTACGTGTTGTGATCTTCCATTTTCCTTTATGACCACCCCTTCTATCTTTTAGGGCTCAGACGATAGGGGGCTTGACCAAACTGGAAGCCGATGTATGTTTTAATATTGTCCCTCGTCTCTTCCAGCGTCTCAGTCTCTTAATACCTCTAGACCATGTCCGCCAAGTTCCAGAAGGAGCTGGCAATGTTCGATCAGGAACGAGCTCTGCGGGCCTGGGAAGCACTCGTAACCAAACAACAAAATGCTTTGGAGGCTCTCAAGGTTCCGACCATGTTCAACACTGGCAACCAGTCCGACATGGAAGTTAGTGTTCTTTCTGCCCGTTCACAGGGATTCCTCATTTCTCTCGTTCTCTTCAGAAACAGCTGAAAGTGATCGGAGTTCTCGAAGGGGTTATCAAGGACGACACATGAGAGGACATGTCTCGCCGGCGAGTGCTCAGACGGCTGAAGACGGAATAGTCGGCATTCTTAGTCCGCATGTGGCGTTCACCGAGATGGATTCGAAACTCTGGACTGCATCAATTACAGATACAGCTGGTCCTTGATAACATGCACATGCACCAACGTTTCCGTTGACTGCACCGGATCCTGATCCAGTGGCAAACAATTCGAAATTTTAGAGAAAAACTGCGCCTTTCTCGCTCTTTCTCGCCTTTGTAACCATCAACCAATAATAGAAGCACCCATCGAGATTCCCCAGATCTTATCGGTCGGCTCAGCTGACGCTCTGCATACAGTTGCATACTTGACTCGGTCATACTGCCTTTTTAGGGATTAGCTATCTCTTTGCCCCTTTATTTTATCTCATTCATGATGAAAGATCTCGAATCTGAGATTTTTATTTCCATCTCTGCCAACGCACTTCCTCCTCCTTCCATCTTCTTTCTTGCAAAATCGACCCCAGTGCTCCCCGGTGTCCACGTTCTGCAGTCCGCTGTACTCGATGGAAAGCACATGGTATCTCATTGTCTTTGGAGCTCTTTCTTTTGCGATGTTGCCCTCGGATCTGAGAAGGCAAATATTCGATGGTGCCTATCGGAGTTACTCTTTAGGGTTGGTCCAAACCCTGGACGAGGGGAGCCGGTGCACAAGAACAGCGAAGTTCGTACTTGCTCGTAGTTGGCGCTTACCGCGGCTGACTGAAGGTCAGGAAGCCTTTTGCGCCACGGATGAAGAATGTGCGGGACCGCCCTCGCACTGATCAAGAAGCCGGCGGGTCTTCCAGTTTGTCTCGCCGCATCCTTCCTCCGTGGAAATCATAGGTGGATACCTCGGGGCGACTCAATGGATCTTGTTGTTGTGGAGTCCGATCGAGTCCGATTAATTGAAGTATTTTGCCCCGGGCCAAGCCATTTGGAGTCGGTATCTCCTGTCTGGCTAAAATATGATCGTGCAAGCCACACGATCGTTCAAGCTTATTATTGCGCTGCGATTCATCCGGAAATGGATGTTTTCCTGCTCCCCCTCCTTTCTCCCCCCTCTCCTATTGCCTCGAGGGCATGCCTTACATTGACCTCATCGCCGACGACGATTATTTTCTGCTATGGTACGCCACCAATACCCACCTCAACCACGTCGGCGGCTTCTGCCCGGACAAGCCCACCATCATCCTGCTGCATCCCATGGCGTTCGACTCGAGATGGCTCCATAACATATTCGGCGACCCACGGCTGAGCGATAACTACAATCTCATCGCGTTCGACGCGCGATACTCGGGGAGGTCGCGAAGCCGACCGAGCGGCAAGCTGGACCACTGGGTCGAGGCGGCAGACCTGGCGTTTGCTTGTCAGGCGAGTAGCTCGCCGTTTGTCGCGAGGTTCGTTCTGGATTGACGCGTCGTTATCAGAGGCTTTGTTTGCCCCCTGCCCATGTTTGGGCTGAAGAGTCTCTCGCGACCAACGTCGCGCTTCGGTTTGCTGCCCTGTGAGCGACTGCGTGTTATCTCTTCCATCCGCTGCCAGTTAAGATATCTCCCCGAAGGTTTCCGGAAATGTGCCTGAGTCTTACATTGGTCACCGTCCCTCCTCCTACCGAGTGAGTGACTCAAAACCATTTCGGCGAAAAAATTCTCGGGCGACTGACGCGGACGCTCTTGCAGGCTCAAATCTTATTTCACATCGTTCGACGAGATGGTCAAAATGTGGAGCTTCGCTGAAGATCTGGATTCGTTTGAGCACGCGACGATGGAACTCCTTAACCTTACCGTTGGACCCGTGAGTCCCTGATCGCACTGTTCACCCGCACCTCGCACCCGAACGATTGGAACGTGTTCTAGGATACGGATATCGATCTCCTCGACGACGTGCGTCCTTGTTCTACACTCACGTCCCCATTGACAAACCTGACGCGTGCGCAGATCATCGCATACTGGACAGTAACATACCCCCCTTTCCGACGCTCTCGATTCATCAAGCTTGGCAATCTACTCATGAATGTCCGTGCATGGTACTTTTTTCCCTTGTACGCCGCTCATGACATTTATGCAGAGAACGCCACTTACACGGGAACAATTGGCTATGATCACGCAACCGGTCCTCGTTATTCATGTGTGTTGATATTGCGTGGGTGCTCTCCATCATTCATATTTTTCTTTCGTTATAGGGCGAGAAAAATGAAATGCACCCTGTGCACTACGCAGAGAATATGGTGAAAGACTTGATCAACGCGGAAGGCGGAGCCTCTCTATACGTTGTTAAAGGTGAGCCCAATGCGTTTCAACATCGTGCGTTGCTGCTGACCCCGGCGTCATGAAGGTTCCCATGGGTTTTTAAGTTTGGTTCCCAGCTGCGCTTCGATCATCAACCAGGTGTTCTATAAATTCTTGACGCGTCTTCCCCATGCTCCCTCCCCCATCCGACCACCCCCAATACCCGTGGTAGAACGAATGACGGCCGCCCTGCAAAAACTAGCCGACTTGACCAACACCCCCTCGATCGCTGAGCGAAAACCGATGTCCTCGATATCATTCTCTCTCGTACCTCCCGATTCACAAAAGCTTCAGACGGATGCGCTCCAGCATTATCACAAGAGCCAAAACAAGGCGTTTTCGCCTCTGGGCCTCGACGGTCGTCCGACTCGCAAGTGAGCATACAAGTACTCTGATGCGCGGTGTAGGCCTTGACGAGCATCCTAGGTTCTCAGAGCGGAAAGAAGACCACTGGTTCCACAGCGACAAGGACGGGCTGTCGTATGCCGGTGAGTCGCTTATGACGCGTTGAATCGCGTCGTCGCTGATCTGACGCGACCGACGATGCACAGGAGGCGCACCTGGCGCCAAGTCGAATCTGACTAGCGACGATAATAGGCTTTCGGTTGCCTCCAATCCGAGTCCCGGGATGAACCATCGCGGCAACACCGAACCCACGTCGGCAGAGATGATCCAGGACAGCCGACTACGTCGCGCGACGTTCCACCCGACGACGGTGGATAGGCTCGTGATCAAGGGCTCGATGTCGAAGATGGTCGTGTCCTCGGGTGTGCCGATGGCGAGGCTGCTCCGATGATCCCCGCTGGATCGTCAGAGATCGTCGAACGAGTTCTGTTTCAGGAACTGCAGGATCCGCGCATGGTTAGATACCAGTTGATCGCACGCACCAGCGACCCTGATCCTTCCTTTTTCGTTATCTTTATTTTGTTCGGTCGCAGACGCTGGAGCGGCGGTGGCTGGCCACCTGCAATATTTGAGCGCCGGCAGGTGTCGCAGGACCAGGATGAAACGCAGCGGTGTGGTCGCCGTAAGGCCGGTGTCATTACGCATCTAGGGCTGACAGGGTGGTCGGCGTTGGTTTCCGTCGTCCGGAGTGCGGAGGGCTGTACGGTATTTCGGAGAGTGATTGACTGGTGGAAGGAAGGATGATGTATGTGTGTATATGTATGGTAACGCATAGCGGGGGATGTATCTGACTCGCGGTGTCTGTGAAGATTATCTGGAGGGCAAAGCGTGCCGCGTCCGACGAGCGCGGGGAGTGGAGTGCAGAGTGAGTTATGAGGGGTGGAGGAGGGGGGGGGCTGATAAGGGCGGGTGTACATAAGCAGGGAGAGGGGGCTTCGATCAGAGAGAAGGCAGAGGCGGAAGCAATCGAAGGGCGAGGGACTCATTCGAGGCGACGACAGTGGTCGGTCGCTCGCGGCGGACGAGGCTGCTGCCAGGCGAACGCAGCCCCAGTGGACCGTCGCTGCGCGTATTTAGTCGTCGCATAACGGCATTTACATATGCGACTGGGCTTCTCTTTCCTTTCCTTTCCTTTCTCCTCCTCTCCGCTGACCCTGCCCTCCTGCGCCTCTCTCCCCCCGCCTTGCTTGTCCCTCTCCCCGCTTCTCTGCCTTCCAGGTCACGCCCTGTCGCTCTCGACGTCCCGTTCCATGCTCTTGGCACCTCACCCATAGTCCTCCACACCCAATGCCCTACGTCGACATATCCACAGGGACAGACTATGCTTCCCTCTGGTACATCACAAACTCCCCCACGGGCACCGTCGGCGGCTTCGACCCCAAAAAGCCCACCGTAATCATGCTCCACCCCATCTTCCTCGACACAACCTGGCTCTACGCCCAGTTTGAAGACCCGCGTCTCGATAAGAGCCTCAACATCATCGCATTCGACGCGCGATGCGCTGGCAGGACCATTTCCCGTCCAAACGGCAAGCATGACCATTGGACCGACGCCGCAGACATCGCGTTCGCGTGCCATGTAAGTGTCCCCTTTGTCCAATCCTGCCCCACGTCGCGTTGCCCGCGTCCCCTTACCCTGCCTGCCCCAGGCCCTGTGGCTGCCACCAGCCCACCTCTGGGCCAGCGAGTCGTTCGCGACCAATGCTGCCCTCCGCTTTGCCATCATGTACGTCCTGTCTTGCCCCGCGCCTGCTCCCATCTTGACGCGCTTCAAGGTTCCCCGAAATGTGTCTCAGCGTCACATTGTTGACGGTCCCCACGCCCACCGAGTGCGTTATTTGTCGTCCGTCCAAAAGGGCTTGGCTTCCCGAGCGCAGGCTTATGCACATATTATCTGCAGGCTTAAAGCTTATTTCCACCGATTTGATGAATCGCTTAGCTTGTGGAGTAACGCGGTAGACCTGGACTCGCTCGAACATGCCTTGATGGAGGTCATCACCTTCCTGCTCGGGCCGGTGAGTGGTGATTGGGTCGCGTGTTCGGCGGCGAGTGTTTCGAGCTCACCTCCTCGTCCTTCGACGCTCAGGACATCCACGTGGATCTAATGGACGACGTGCGTCATTCGGCGTGCAGTTCTGCGTACCTTTGATTGAATCGCTCTGACGTCGTACAGCTCATTGCCTACCTGGAGATGAAGTATCCGCCCTTCAGGCGCTCCTTCATCGCAGAGATGGCCAATCTGATCATGAACGTATGGGATCCGCGCGTTCTTGGCTGTCACACTACCCTAACCCCATGTTTCGTGCGTTCATGCTACAGCGGACGGCATTGACCGCGAGAGAGCTCGCAGCCGTCACCCAACCCGTCCTTCTCGTTCACGTGCGTATTTTCGGGTGCCCGGTGGCGGGCGTGCTGAACGATACCGGTGTCCGCGCATATAGGGCGACAGCAACGAGATCCATCCTCTCGAGTACGCCGAGCGCATGAAAGCTGAACTCGTCAACGCGCAAGGTGGCGCGAAGCTCTACGTGATGAAAGGTTCGCACTCCCGTCCATCCTCGCCTACATATACGATGGTCCTATCCGATTCCACCCCCAGGCGCGCAAGGCTACCTCAACGTCGTTCACAGCTGCGCATCTCTGGCCAACCAGGTCTTCTGGAAATTCATGAACCGACTCCCGCCTTCGCGGTCCGACCCCTACAGGCCCGAGCTGTGCCTCGTGGAGTACATGCGGCAGGCCCTCGAGCGGCTCGCCGCGTTTGCAGACGAGGCGGCAATAGCAACGCGGGACCCGCGCTCGCCCATGTCGTTCTCCCGCGTCACGAAGCCCGTCGAGGAATCTCAGATGGAGAACATATCGACCGTCGCCAAGGGTCAACGGTTCGCGCTGTCCCCGCTGGGGGCGGACGGGAGGCCCATGCGCAAGTGCGTTTTCCAAACCAACACGGTCACGATGCCACTACATCGGTCAAGGTGGATATGCGCCCTCCGACTGACCGAGACTGTCTTTTGTCGTTCAGGTACACCGAACGCGTCCACGACCATTGGTTCCAGGGCGACCGGGACGGCATCTCCTACGCGTCGGGCACCAGGCTCGACCGCAAGTCGCACGAGCTCGAGACGCTCCCGATCGGCGCGCCGACGCTCGAGGGCACGAACCGCGAGCTCGTCACGCACGACGTCATCCACGAGAACGCGCTCCGCCGCCCCGCGTTCACGAGCCCCGCCATGACCTCCGCCGAGCGCCAGGTGATCAAGGGCAGCGTGAGCAAGGTCGCGTCGGTGACGAGCCTCCCGATCGGCAGGCTGTTCGGCTAGGCGCGCGTGCGCGTGCGCACGAGCACAATATGCCAGCGGTGCGTCGCGTGCTTGCTGCACTGGGCGGGCGGGGCGGCCCCGCCCGGCGATGCACATGCTCGTGCTGGAGGCGACCCACGCGCGTTGGGAGGCTCTCCCTGCATATAGCGATGCGCGGGCGCACAAAACCCTCGGGAGAGGGCGGTTTTCGTCGGATCCCTCATCGTCGGGACGGATGATTTGATACCGATTAAAGGCTGGTACCGCACATATAATGACGACTCAATGTATAATGGGATCTTTCTAGTCATTTTCCACACGTGCTTTGTATTTACTGGTTTATGCGTTCATTGGGGCTCTCTTTATACTTACGTATCTTTAACACTGACGTCTGCTCTTCGGTCCGATGTGATGACGTGTGTGTAGTGCTGTGTCGTGTTGACGTCGAGACGGTGGTCCATCAGCGCGTCAAGTTCGGATTAAAAGAAGATCTATTCAGCGTAATGATAGCCGTGAAGCAAGATGCCGGCACGGTGAGCCCAGGGAATGAGTGCCCTATCCAAGATATAGGGTGTATGAGAAAGGAATGTAAGTTTGAACCCTACTAATGTTCAGTGTGAGCCCGAAGAGACGGCAACGGCGCAGACCCGATCGCCCTGCCTTTCAATGCCTCTCAGAGGACACTACGCAATCTACAGACTGCCCTCAGCCATCTTGGCCTTGTAGTACCTCACCATCTCCTCCAACCCCATGCGCACAGTCCAGCGGGGCTGCCAGTCCAAAGCCGCCTTGGCCCTGGACGTGTCCGGGCGACGCTTCTGGGGGTCGTCGGTGGGCATGGGCCCGTAGATGACCTGCGCGCGGCGGGTCGGCTTGATCCCGTCCTCGGCCTGGACCTTCTCGACGATGTCGCGCACGAGCTCTGCGAACTCGCCGATTGTGAACTCGTCGCCGTTGCCGATGTTGACGGGGCGCGTCTCGTCCGAGTTCATGAGCGCGATGAGCCCGTCGACGAGGTCGTGGATGTACTGGAAGGAGCGCGTCTGCTTGCCGTCGCCGTAGATGGTCAGGTCCTCGCCGCGGAGCGCTTGCACGATGAAGTTGGAGACGACGCGGCCGTCGTAAGGGTTCACTGGGTGCGAATGTCAGTTGGCGCGGCGCGAGGAATGGGTGGGACCTTGGCGACGCTGTACGTACTTCTCGGGCCTAAACAAAGAAGCAAGCGTCAAATTTTCTGCGCCAGTGCCAAGACGATTGTCGTACCGTAAGTGTTGAAGATACGGGCAACGCGAACATCCACACCGTCCTGACGGTGGAAGCCGTAAGTCAAAGTCTCTGCGACACGCTTTCCTTCATCGTAGCAAGCACGGGGGCCGATAGGGTTGACGTGACCCCAGCTAATCTCCCGTCAACGTGCTGGACCACATCGAGGTGATATACATGTTGTACTTACTAATCCTCATGCTGCGGGTGCACTTCGGGGTCACCGTACACCTCTGGAAGACACGTTGTAAAAATAACTTTCAGTTGCCGATGACGCAGAAAAGAAGCACGTACCAGATGTACTTGTGATGAGGAAGCGAGCCTTTGTGCGCTTAGCGAGACCGAGCATGTTGAGAGTACCCATGAAGGATGTCTTGATGGTCTTCACGGCATTGAATTGGTAATGGGGAGGAGAGGCGGGGCAAGCCAGGTGATAGATCTCTGGAGAAATAGAGAAAGATAGATGCGGATGCGATGTTTTAAAATAGACACGCAGGACGTACGATCGCACTCAATCATGAAAGGCTCGACGACATCGTGGCGGACCAGCTCAAAGTTGGGATGGCCGACCCAGTGACTAAGACTGGTCTTGGAGCCCGTGAAGAAGTTGTCGAGGACAGTGACCTCATGGCCGAGCAACATGAGACGATCGACCAAATGAGAACCGACAAAGCCGGCCCCTCCAGTGACGAGGACACGTTTGCGGTTAGAGGGGGGGAGAAGCTTGACCGGGGGGAAGCGGGAAAGGGTGGTGTAGGAGATGGACTGCGAATCCGGGTGGAAGATAGACTTGGACTGATACGCAGCATGCCCCTGAGTGAACCGTGCGTGCTGTTCCTCGGCCTTGGTGTCTATCTCGCCAGCATCGGGGTCGGACGCGGTGATGACATAGTGCGGGCGGAGGTACAGAGAGCGGACAACTTCCAGTGGGACCTCGCAGTCAAACCCGAAGCGTTGGAAACCGACCGAGGTGATCTCCTCGCCGTTCTTGTCGACGGTACGGATCTGCGAGAAAAGGCTTTTGTCAGCGAACAGTCCGTTGCGCTGCTCTCGAGGAGATGCAACCATGAACGAGCAGATAATCGGCCTCGGAAAGCGAGAGAAAGAGTAAGCTCGGGGATGCTCACAGCTTCAACGTTGGAGGAGGTCATTTTGAAAGGGGCGTCCAAGATGGGGGCAACGGATGAAGAGGGGCTCATACTGTTTATATATTTCGGGAGGTTTGACAGTGTCAAGTTATTTTCAGATCTCCGACGCGCGATCCCACACGATCCCACGCCTGTCCCCATTTCAATATCCATCTTCCCCTCTTCACCGCCCATGCCTCGCGCTCAAAAATCAACGGGGAAAACACGGCACGATCCCCTCCACGTCCAGATCGGCGCCGACGAGGTTCAAGAAAAATACGGTCGTCTCTCGCGGCCAGGGAAACGCCGCAAATCGCGACCGAGTGGTCCTGATGATGAAGAGGAAAACGGCGAGGTCCGTCCGTTGTCTAGCATGCGGCCTCTGAGCCTTTACACACTGCGATTTGTTTTCTTCTAGGTGATTTTAGATCCCAAAATGTCGAAACGCATCTTCGAGCTCGCGCGTGACCAGCAAGACGAGCTCGAAGCGCCGGACGACGAGGATGTGAATGAGAACGAATTTACCAGACCTCGCGCCGGGGATCCTGAAAGCTCGGACGAGGAGGAGGCTGACGAGGAATATGAAGGTTTCTTGGATCTCGACCAGGAAGAGCACGAGCTTGTGTGTCCGACGTGCTTCCTCGTTCTCTCGTCCCCTCTTACCCCGTTCGCAGCAAATCGACGCAGGCGATAGTCACGCACTCGATTCCCTCCTTCCCGCAAACTCCGGGGAGCGGAAAACCCTCGCCGACCTCATCTTCGCCAAACTTGACAATGTTAACTCCAATTCTGCGGTCATTAAACCAAGTGAAGGTGACTACCCTAAATCTATCGGTCCATCCTCCCATTCGAATTCTCCCGTCTGACCCTACGCATGCTCCAGGAGCACAGACGCAAGCACCAAATCCTGCAGAAGGACTTGACCCAAAAGTTGTAGAAGTATACACCAAGTGCGACAAATCCTCTTCTCAAGATGCATGATAGTTTGCTGACTACCTCACCTGTATCTTTTTTATTCCCCAAGAGCAGAGTCGGCCTCCTTCTTCGAAGCTACCGCTCAGGCCCGCTTCCGAAGCCGTTCAAAATCATCCCCACATTACCCGCCTGGGCGCGTATCCTCGCATTGACTCACCCGGAAAACTGGTCGCCGCAGGCATGCCACGCGGCCACGCGGATCTTCATCTCGAATATGAAAGCTGCTCAGGCCCGGGTGTTCCTCGAAGGCGTCGTCCTTGACGCTGTGCGCGAAAACATCAACGACCCCTCGTCAAAAAAGGACCATCGCAAACTCAATGTACATTACTACGATAGTCTGATCCGCGCGCTGTACAAGCCCATGGCATTCTTCAAGGGGATCTTGTTCCCAATGTTGGATGTAAGTGAAGCCAATTCCAATCCTATACTGAGATTCTCACATGCTGTACTTTAGAACGGATGCACGTTGAAAGAGGCGGCCATCGTTGCGTCGGTTCTTGCAAAAGTTTCGGTGCCTGTGGACCACTCATCTGCTGCGCTTATGCGGCTTGCAAGTATGGAGTACACAGGCAAGTGCCATGGTTGCCTCCTGCTCCCCTTTCTGACGGCAAACGTTTCTTCAGGGCCAACCTCGCTCTTCATCCGAGTTCTGATCGATAAAAAATACGCACTGCCATACAAAGTGCTGGACGGACTCGTCTTCCACTTCATTCGCCTCTCTAATACCTACAAAGCGAAAGGACGGGGCTCGGTCGAAGAGCTACCCGTTCTATGGCACCAGAGTCTGCTCGTGTTCTGCCAACGGTATGTCTACTTTTGCCTCTTCGCGACGTGAGCACATGATAGACGAGTGATGGGCCCTTCTAGGTACGCAACGCACTTGACTCAGGATCAAAAAGACGCCCTCCTAGATGTCGCCCGTGCCCACCCCCATCCCCAGATCAGCCCTGAGGTTCGCCGCGAACTCGTCAGTTCAGCAACCCGTGGGGATGCGGATGGGATGGATATATCATGATAGATATGGCCATGTATATGGATGGGTTGCTCCACTATACTATTACTTGTCTGGATCAATTTGCCTCATAGGGCAGCTCCGTTCGTCTCAGCCAAGATCTTATGGGAATTTCAACATGTCACTTTTCCTGACAACGAAACAACGAACAACCTAAGTGAGTGGCTATCAATTATATTTGAAGCTTGAGGCACCGCATTCTATGTACGTGGTATTTTTGTACTTGTCGGCTCTGTAGCGGAACAGAACGGACGCAGCTCACACAGTTGCGCAATGGTCATGGTTACCCAAGAATGCACTCCGCACAGTCAAGAATAATCGCATGTGTAAATGAACAGTCAGTGCAAAACCCTTGTCCACACCCAACCCTCAACGCCGTTTTTTCTTACTCTTCTCCTCCCCTTTCGGTGCAGACCGAATCGCACCCAACACGTCCCCCAAGTCATCCTTCTTGCCTTTGTCGATCTTCTTGTCCTTCTTGTGTTTTCGCTCCCTCTGGCTATCGACCTGCATGGCCGCGTCGTCTTTCGGTGTATCGCTAATCCCGACATTGTGCGCCAGCGATCCCTTCTTCACCTTTTTCCCCAATGCAGACTCAAACAAGGCATCAATTTCGTCTCCAGGAACTTCACGTTTGCGCTTCTTGGCTGGTGCAACCGTGGTCGAAGCCGTGTGTGGTTCGGAGGTGGGTGGAAGCACCGATGCGACCGCGTCGGCTGCTTTTGCGGAAGTCGTTTTCTTCGCGGCAGACGCAGACGACTGCATGCTGCGCCACTCTTCCGGCCGACGTTGGAGAAGATACAGGTTGAGGTTCCGAGCGAAATATTTGCCATAATACGAGGCGGAGAGTGTCATCTCGTGGGGGATGAGTGACCGCGCAATCTTTTCCTGAAGAAAAAATTCACGGTGAGAATCGCGTAGGGATGTATGGATGCTTCAAACCAACAAAATTGGCAGGCTTGATCGAAGAACGAGCACGCACTTTGAGGTATGGGTCCGCCGAAGCCCAACAATGGTCTCCGACGCGACTGCCTATCCGATCGTCGACAAGTTTTTCATAGTGCCCGATGAAAGACAAGATGTATCCCCGTTTGGCTTTCGATGGTACGGTAGGAGAGTCGAGAATAGCATCAAGAACGCGAGAGCTAGTAGGATGCTGTGCGAGAACGATGACATCTTCGATCGGAAGAGACTGCACACTGAATTTCGTTCAGGTCAATAAAGAAGAGCAAAGGATGTAAGAGAGACTACCTTTTGAGAACAATTTGATTGTGCGGGTTGGGAAGGCGGAGAAGAGATTGGAGCAGTATCGCACCAGCGGTTTTTGGCTCGAGGGGATCGTCAGCTGTGTTTTTGCCCGTGCGAGACCGGTTCTTCAGTGGCTCTGATCCTTTTGTATCTGCGATTGCAGCTGACCGTGAGGATACTGTCGCTACCGCATCTTGATATTCCTAGAATAGAAGATGGATAAATTTCAATGCATATTTGGGACTCAAAACTTACTTTTGCAGTCTGGAGACGCAGTACGCTTGGCACAAATAATTGCTGATCTTCATCGGTCTTGATATCAAATGCAGCGTATAGTGCCTGAGGCGGGGAGTTTTACAGACGAAGGCTAATCGTTAACGAAACGACAAACCTCGCAAACGTCATTTTCTGCGGCTTGCAGAGCTGCTGCCCGATCTACAAGAGCACGCAGAACACCCGTTCTAGTGACTGTTTAAGCGAATCAATCAGAGCCCTGATCCCTCAGCAGTAGTTAGTGTTGTCAAATTCTATACCTCTTATTTTACTCCAGGCACCTCCCAGCTCCTCGATGATGCTCTTCAGCTGATCAGCAGAGACTCTGTCTATAGATTTTGCAACGACAAAATTCGCAACGGGATGCACCGCTAGCCGTGACAATTTGTTTTCGAAGTACACAAACCACATGATGTGGAACACAGCTTCTGGTGTTCGCGATACGATGGTTTCTAGCAAATGTGAAGAGGTTGGGTCGCGGAAAAGAGTAGAGAGGAAGTCGGATGCTTCAGGCTGCGCTGTCGGGTCGTTGTCTAACCATCCCAACGTCAGACACGGTGTTTCACAGAGGAAATAAACAGGAAACCTACGATACAAGGTTATGAGGCCTGATAAGACATAATCCATCAATGAGTTTGGCTCGTTTGCCATGCCTTGGTCGGCTTCAACTTCCAGCAGCATCTATACAAGATCACGGCCAGTCCAAATGTGTAAATGTGCCATATCATCGAAAGACGACTAACCTGCAGCACTGGGCTAGCAACCTTGTTCGCAGCTAACGACCTCACTTCGTTCTCTCCTAGTTCGGCCCGTACAGTTCCCACAAAACGCTTAGCTGCAAGTCTGAATTGTTCTGGGCTACTCTTCGCCGACTCGGCTTTGTGTCGATCACGATCATCGCTGAAAACAGATTTCATAGGACCTTGTTTGGCCTTCCAAGCTGTACTTTTTTTAGACCGCACCGTGGACTGCATCTTGTTGGAGGCATCGGACGAGAATAAGGCCGGACATAAAAGGACGAAAAGCGAACGAACGACATGGGAGCCAAACGGATCCATGACAAGCGTGGAAAATGAAGGGATAAGTTCCTGACCAAAGGTTCAGCAGACACATCGACAAGTGGTCATAGACAAGAACATACTTCACATAGATCTATAACTAGCTGTGTCAGAGTCCGCAGCTCGCCTTTGTCTGATGTTTCCTCGACTGAAGGCATGATATTCCGGCTCTATGACGATATTATCAATGGTGAACGAGGAACACTGAACAGTTCAGCACACCTCACGAGAGACGGTGTCGGCAGCGACATCCAGGAGGGTTTGCACCACATGTGAAGCGAACCGATGTTTCACCAGCTTCTCGTAACTGTGTGGAATCATAAGAAAGACGACAACGCTACTATATTGCAACCACTCACGAACCCGTCAAGCTATCCATGAACACTCGACGCACGAAATCGTCCATCGAATATGCCATGCGCTCGAGAACATTTGAGCAATCTGGATCCGTCGCCAGTTCACGTTCCTTCCCAGTCATTTCTTGCAAAGAGGCGAGGAGGAACATTCGCCTGTCTGAAATTCAAGCACGTCGTACGCAAATTTCGACTAGATTTTTGTCCGAGACGTACTTTCGTTGGGATCCACATCCTCGTCCCCATCGACTGCTTCCTCTGTGTTATCCTGCCAGTCACGCAATTGCACATCGACCGTTCGAAAGTAAGCTTTGACGTCCGCGTCCACATAACCAAACGGTGCTTCGGGGTTGATTTCGGGCGCGTTTGATGAAGAGACAATCCATGAGGGGCCGGCTTGCGGCTCTGACTCTTCTGCTTGTGCTTGCTCTTCTGCTGGGGCTGGATCCTCTACAGGTTGCTTTTTATGTTTTCTGCCTCGTTTCCTGAGTTCCCGGGGCATTTTATGGGAAGGTGAACAAGACTGGAGAATTCGAAGAGAACTTGGTCGCCGAAAGACCAGAAAAGGAAGCAAGATCTTCTGCCAGATCCGAGTCAACAATCGGCCCGCCCGCAAATCTCTCAAATCACCCATAGTCACCCATAGTCCACCCTCATCCTCCCATTACTGACTCTCAACACTCTCTCAAGCCTTGTACAATACCACCTACCTATGTCGCCGAAGAACTGTGCGCTTTGTCAAAATGCCCGCGCGATTGTGAAAAGACCGAAGACAGGTCAACAGATCTGCAAAGACTGCTTTTTCTACGTATTCGAGACCGAAGTGCACAACACCATCACTGAGGCGAAGCTATTCAAACATGGTGATAGGGTTGCAATTGGAGCTTCAGGGGGCAAAGGTATCTTACTATCAACTTTATTCTGTATTAAGACCTCATCGCAGTGTTCAGACTCCACGGTCCTCGCATATGTTATGAAGACGCTCAACGATCGATATAGTTATGGTCTGGAGTTATTCCTTCTCTCGATAGATGAGGGCATCACCGGTTATAGAGATGATTCCCTAGAGGTAGGTCTCCACACGGTGTCGGCTGTCCATGCTCCTATCTCATGTTGGTTTTAGACTGTCAAGCGTAATCAACAGCAGTATGATATGCCTTTGAAGATCCTCTCGTATGACGAACTATATGGCTGGACTATGGACCGAATTGTATCAACCATTGGAAAGAAAAATAATTGTACTTTTTGCGGTGTATTTCGACGACAGGCATTAGACCGTGGCGCGTCGGCGCTGAATGTCGACCATATTGTAACCGGTCATAATGCGGACGATATCGCAGAGACTGTACTAATGAACAGTGAGCATACCTCTTCGTTTCACTTATGAAAATATACTGATCCATAGTCAGTAATGCGGGGAGATATTGCTAGACTAGGACGGTGTACATCGATATGTACACAGGGAGAGGACACGATCAGGCGATCCAAACCATTTAAACATGCCTATGAGAAAGAGATCGTCATGTGAGTATCGGTGCTCAAATAATCTAACTACAGAAATCTTATTCAGTCCTCCAGGTACGCCTACTTCAAGAAGCTCGACTACTTCTCCACAGAGTGCATATACTCGCCCGATGCATACCGCGGACACGCCCGCACATTTCTCAAAGACCTCGAGGCTGCACGACCTAGTGCCATCATCGATATCATTCATTCTGGAGAGGCATTTGAAGTGAAAGACGAAGTGAAAGCGACACAGAAAGCACAACGTGCGTCATTGCCATCATGAAAACCCTAATAATCTGACATAAAGCTAACAGAGACATGCAAACGGTGTGGATATATGTCAAGCAATGATCTTTGCAAGGCATGCACGCTGCTTGAAGGTTTGGAGCGCGGTATGGCTAATGCCGCTATTGTATGTATCATCAGGCCTCAGGGATCAAATATTGTGAAGTCTCATACCCTATCCCAATTTCTTTTAGACCGACCGCGCTCAGCGAAAGGCTAATAGCGACAGCTCTCCGCCTGATAATCTACGCACAATTTCATTTTTCAAGATGCCGCATGGACCAGGCCCATCCGTTCCCGTCGAAGCCCCAGCATAGATCACGGCATACCGCCAGTGTATGTTTGTCGTGTATTTGGCGTGTCCTTGAGGGTATATATTTATTATATATGTAGCAATATATCTAATACGGTCTGGACACCATCCAAGAGATGGGTCGCTGGTAAGCCATCGGGAAATAAATCCAGGTGACTACCTTGCTTTACTCCTGTTGACCACCGTGGACTCTGCTACTCAATCACTGAGAGCACTTCCACTCAAGTTTCGTCCCTCCGCTGCAGCAAATGACTGATACAACTTCTCACAACGATTCACCAACTTGACACCTTCATCTTCGTACTCCTCCCACGCCGTGATCGGTTGCTCGCCGACAAGGCTGGTGCCAAAACGATCCGTAATCGAATGTAGGCGCGCTGGTACGGGTTGCGTATGCCCATTCCCATTGCTATGTCCGTTGGCTTTTCCATTCGTTGGGTTTGAGTAGAGGTCATGGGCAGACGTGGAAGGTTTTGTGGAAGAGAAGAAGACAGGGAGAAAGGCCAGTGATGCTAGCGCGACGTGTACGGCAGCAGATGCACCGTTCCACGAAGTTATTGTGTGATGTGGCGAGCCAACAAATCGAGCCTACAGAATACAAGGATCAATCGTCGAAGAGGCATGTAAAATAAAGTAAGCAACGCACAAGATAGAAAATTAGATGCTTCATCCGATGAAAGAACGCGCCCAGTAGCACGGCATCAATAGCAGTATACACTACACCCGGATGCACAACGAAATGTCGCACTGAAGGGGACGTTTGGCGGAGTGCCTGACGATTGAGTTCCGCGCCAATCAGGTCCATTTGATATTTTGAGCCCTCATACGAGTGCAATGATTTAGTGAGTTGCCAGTCTTCTGTATCATAGTGAACTGGGTTGGCTTCCAAAGAAGACATCCACAGTACACGGGCAGGACCGTGCTGTGCATCAGAGTATGCAGACAATGCTGGCTCCAATGCGCGACACTGTGACGAGATTGGTTGGAAGGTGTTTGCGAAAGAGCAAATGCGTGTACCGACCAGAATATAATGGCCAAAGACATTACATTGCCAGACCCAGCCCAGACCATCCTCGCTCATAAGCCCACCTTGCTGTACGTTGTACCGCGGGTATGTGACTGCGTCGAGGAAGTTAGTCAGTATTTGTTTCACGAGGCCAAGCCATGATATATGCAAGAAGGGCGCAACGCCCGCATTGCAGATTATGTGTGAGACACATGGATACCTAGCAGATATCATGGGTGTGAGCAACACAATCGAAGGGGCGATGAGACGTACGTTCGCGAGACTTTGTCTGCAAATTCAAACACACTATGCACGCTCGCTAAATCGAGTTGGCAGACGTCAATGACCAGATTTTTTTGGAACCTCTCGAGATGTTTTCTGTCCGCTCCCTTGCGCCCTGCAACGTCCGCTCCGAACTCCTTGTACAGCTTTTCCCTCGCCGCCTGCGCCCTTTGCGTATTCCGACACGCCATAACGAGTGTCACTCCCTCACACGGGTAACGTATCCCCACATCCTGCTGGTCTGCCACGCGGTCAAATTGAGGTTGCGCGTCGGGAGGATTGATTTGTGAAAGCTGCGCGAGGAGTCGCCTACATGTCCCGAAGCCTATACCGCTGATAGCATGAAGAGATCAGAAGCCGTTTGTGTCTAGTGTCGCTTTTTGCAAGGGAAGACGAACTTGTTAGCTCCTGTGACTATGATGATTGGCCGTGTAGACATTGTCCAGATTCTGCCACTCCGGGAGAAAGGGGAGCGCAATTGTTTTGAAATTTGGCGTGGGCAAGTCGTAAGTTATATCGAGTCGAGCTCGTACGACAGAAACGCGATCCCTCGTGACTTCAGAGCTCGGTCATCTGATTTTACGCGCCTGAAATACTGATGAAATTTTGAGATGTTGACGCCGTGGACAATGATACTCTTCTGAAAAAAATCCTAATCAAACCTAATACGATTGCAATTTCACTCGATGACCTTGATACGCGTCAACAACCCGTGGTATATTTCGGGAGGGTTTCGTAACATCACAAGCATGCACTGTTGTAACAACAGTCTCTACTACAGTATACACAAGAACAGCAAATTAGATGGTCAGTGCCAATGGCGAAGCTCTTCGAGAGCGTGATGTTTGGTATGCGACAAGAAAACATGAAAGGAGTGAGTAGACGTAGGAAGTCCATGAGCCCGAAGCGAACACTGATATAAGTCGACACATGAGATTGGGACTAACATAAACCGTATGTTCTTCGATGAATGAAATAGATAGGAGTCGTAAATGGTATAGAGGGTCCAGACACACATCCTCAGTCGCGCTTGATAGTCTAAATAACGACATCAGTTTATCTAGTATTGGGATGTGTTGAATGGTCACACACCTTGTTGACTTTGCGGACCAGTATCTTCTTTTGAATGTAATGGATGACACGCTCAATGTCCGCCCACATGAATATAGGGATGACCACGACCATTACTGGTATCGCAACCTCCCAGAAGCTGCACATGGAGGCATCAACAGCAGGAAGGCAATAACTTCAAACGAACAACGTACAAGAGATCGCTGTGATCCTGGACGCTCCACATGACGTTGAAGTTCATCCCCTGCACCGATATTTTTCAGCAGAGACCAGATCACTAAAACAAAGTACTTACAAAGTACCCCGTCAGTAACGTCAGCGGCAGGAAAATGATGGTGGCAAGAGTCAACCGCCGCCTAAGGGAAAAAAGTCAATCATAATCCCAAACAGTGACAAGGGAACTCACATCACTTCATTTGTCTCGTACGAGGCCATCTATATAGTCTCATATTATATCGGAAAAGACGCAATTAGTAAAGAAAAATACATACGTTGAAGGTGTAATTGATAAGGTTCTCAGCCATGGCCGCGTACATATCCAAACTTGAAAGTATGTAGTCCATATGATCGTGTACATCCGCCTGCAAAGGATCAGTATCGCAACCTGGGGCTTATTCAATAAATCCTTCATAGAAATCTTACAAGATAAATCTTGGACTTGTGACTCATGTATCCGATAATCTTCTGGTCTGGACCTTCCTTGGACGGGTCGATGATTGCTGCGCAGCGATCAACATCATAACGTCGGAGGCCATAAAGCAGGGTCTTGATTGGACCCATCGTTCGCTTGTGTAAAATAAGATCTCCAGACAGGATATGCACTGGGATTGACAAGATCGGCGCAGTGAGTAGGAGGAAGTTGTCGGTACCACATTCTGAAGATACTGACGGTCCTGGACAGTCCTAACTTTTGGCTTCAGAAGTATTTGCCGCTCAAGGGAGTTGATCCTTGCATGATATTCGTCGACGACTTCCAATGCAGAGTCAACAACTGGAACATGGATGAGTTGAGCATGACAAAATGCAGATAATTGTTGAAACGTACTCAGGTCAAGCAAACTCTCCACCAGCAACGAGGGATCTGCAGTCTTGCGCAGGGTTGTGTCCCGCTGGCGCAAGCGCGTAGCAATAGGTGCTGTGAAATCGAGATCAGGGTCTGGATGGAAAGATATGACCGTGCCTACAAGGGCGCATTCATATTAGCTGGTAGATCGGAAGTGCCCAGATTCCGAACTCCACGACATACCGTCACGAAACAAGAATACACACATGGGGGCGATGCGCACATGGACGCGCTGCCCCTTCTTGAGTTGGTCAAGGGTGATGACATTTGCAGCACGCTTACGCTTCGTGGACTGTAGACTGAGTCAGTATCTTCTGATACACTCAAGAGAAGAAGGCGGAAGGGGTAGGATAATCTTACCAACAGCGTTGATGACTTTCCACCTGCCTCAGTGTCCAAGGAGCGAGTTTTATCGCCCCACCCAAAGCGTCCTCTACCAGACCCTGCAGGTGCCTCAGTCCCAAAGTCCGCCAAACCATCGCCATCGCCGTAGCCGTCACCGTTCGCATCAGCATCCTCATCCGCAATGCCGAGTTTCTCGTCGAGAGGTAGAGGGGACGACGAACGGGGAAGATTCGTGAACGTCCGCGAAGAACTGACAGATGCCTGGCTAAATAACGCTCCTCCAAGGTTTTCAGTCGAGGTAGGACTGGAACCAAGAGTATGGCAAAGAACGCGAAGGAAGAGGTGCTTGCTGAAATAGTCAGCTTTGGAACGTGCGTGTCCACGTTGATGCAAGACATCTTCGAGGGCAAGCGGGTGCATATCTACACATCACCTGTCAAAAGAGTTGATGCTTGAAACAGGATGTCTGCTGCTCACCATATTTCAATGCAAGCGTACTGATCACGTCCCAGCTGATTCCCCCGACATTGATCCACCGCACCTTGACCCACGGCTCTTTCTCACTCGCCTGCTCGTTTTGAAGGAGCCGCACGAACTCCCCGTTCGTCATCCTCCCAAAGCTCGCGCGAAGAGGAGAATAGTCGATGATGTCAATCAGACACTTTTGTCGGATGTGCCCATAGTTCAGGTATGCGCTCTGCCTGCGAGGATCGACACCTGGCTCCGCGCCAACATTTCCACGCAACATCACGGTCGACGTGCGGTGCATTTGGATCACTTTGCGCACCGTCGCGCGAAAGCGATCGCCGGGAGAGCGATGGCTCCCATGGGCGCGGGCGGCAGCATGGTGGCTTTTGGGACTTTTCACAGACTTGGGACTTTTGACGGAAGCAATCGAGGTAGGCTTGGCACGAACGGACGAGTTCGGCTGGGCGTTGGATGGAATGGACAGAACGAGATCTGGTGGCTGCTGATTGACGCTGGGCGACACGGGCGACGATACTAAATCCATTTCGTGCTCGCGCTCACGCTCGAGCTCGTCCTCGAGGTCGGGAGTGAGGGAGCGGCCGTCCGAGTCGCTGAAGCTGTTCTCTCGAGGCATGCTGGGGTATCGTGTAAATGGATAGAAAAGAGAGAAAAGAGAGACGTGGGATGTGGCAGGTCTGAGATAAGAAGCGAAGGCGGTGAAGAGATGTGTTGCAATGTACTTATATTTAGCGTCTACAGAAAATATGGGGACCAGATGAACTCAGCCGCTCAACACCAGGCAATCTAGATCTGATCCGCCACCGGTTGTCATCCTGCAGGCACGCACTCTCGCTCGACGCGCATGTTGCTCATTGCATTTCTCGAGGAAGCCAGAGAGAATAAGGATGATATATCCCAAGAAAAACTAGTGGAACAGAAGTTACAGATCTACTCTGTCGACTTTTTCCGCTTTTTTGTCGACTCCCCGTCTGCGGCTGCCGCCTTCTCTGCTTTGCGGGCCTTTTTGCGAGCCTTGCGCTCTGCCTCGGTCTCGCCGGATTCCTGCGGAACCATGAACACAGATGAAACCACATCCCAAGAATATGATACAAGGATCAACATACCTTCGAAGCTTCGACGGTTTCTCCAACCGACTCGCGCGCCCTCCGCTTCCGCTTCTTCTCCTTGCTATCCTCATCCTCATCCACGTCCATTGCGTCCGCAGCTACTTCCTCCTGCTCCTTCGCAGCTTTCTCGGCCTTCTTCGCCTTCTTGGCCTCCTTCGCTCTCCGCTTCTCCTCCTTTGTGTCCAACACAGCCTGCACAGCCAATTCCATAGGCTCCCGCTGCGTCGATACCAAATCCACAGCGTCCGCTGCTGTGTTATAGGTGCTCGTATTCCCTGTCATCTCGAACCGCGGCTGCTTCTTGCCATTCTCCCCGAATCTGCGCACCCCGGAAGCATCGCCGGCATATTCCAAGGCCCGAAGTCGCGATTCGAGTTTCGCACGGTTTTCAAGACCTATTGAAGGCGCCATCGGCTCAGACTTGCCGTCTGCGTCCGTGAGGGCATCAACACGGACAGAGAGTGCTGTTTTGGTAGCAACCATGCGCGCCATCTACGCCGATTTTGTTATTGAGGTGGCACTCTTTCTCCCTGAAAAATCGGTACTCACTTTGCCCTTCAGCTTTGGTGGTGCTTGGCCAACAAGCGAAGCCTGCAGATCATGATGGGTATGCCGAAGGCACGAAAGACAAGCAGCGTTCACGTACGTGGTAAATGAGACCGTATTTTGGGGTATCGTGTTTCGTCTTCAAAGCTCGGAACAGCGCCTTCTCGGCTCCAAGAATCTGTATCGTGCTAGCTGGATGTTTGGCGAGATTCAACAAGCTGCCGGCGTGGCTGATCAAACGTGCGCCGACGAGTTCACCAACCAATGCGGTCAAATTGGGCGCGATGGCGATCATACGGTTCCGCAGGTACTCTGCTAGTTGAGTTCGGTACGTAGTGATTTCGATGACCTGATCGCACAGCGCGTGAATATGCGTGATATCCGAATCGGAGATTTCTGTCCCCATGGAGATCTCGGCAGCAGCTTTGAGCGTGGCTTCGAGGTCTTCAGGAAGAATGGCGGCGAAGTCTGTCGAGCTGGCGTTCGTACGGAAGCCTGGCGAGAGCGAGCTAAGTCATCCAGGTCGGGGATATCCAGTTCAACAGACATACCCATGAGTTTCACGACCTTCGCGTAGGCCATATTATCCGAAAGAATCTTGGCCATCTCAGGGAAATGCCAGCCATACCACTCCTATAGGCGCGTTGACGATTGATGATGTCCTCGAGGCATGGAGACTATCCATTACGTACCTTCACTCGCATAGCATAAATATTGATCTCCTTGTCGAGATCGTCGAGGAGTGCGATAGCCTGCACAACCATGGTATCAACCTTGTCTGGGGAGAACTTGAGCTTGAAGCTGCAATACGTCAGGGCGAGCGAGGCTGAAAAAATGGTAGAACACATACCGAGATAATGAATGACTGAGACCCAAGCTCATGGTCGCGAGATCTTTGGGGTCTAATCCGTCCAATAACGCAGTGATCTGGCTTCGAATCCCGCGAAACAGGTCAACGGAATCGGAATCGGCGACGACGTTGATTCCGAGCTTTTTGTTTATGGACCGAACTGATCACCGTTCGAAAACTACGGTAAGTCGTGCGGGCCGACCAGAGAGGAGAAAAAAAACATGTTAGCGAATAACGACTGACCAAGTTTCGGGTCCACAACCATCAGCGACTCCTTCCCCTTCCCCTTCTCCACAATCTCATCGTTCAAAAACTTTTTGAGGCCCTTCCCGAGCTTTCCCTCCTGAAGAGCTGTGATTTCCTCAACCGCGGTAGCCGTTGATGTGAAGCGATGTAATGACTTTAGTTTGAGCCTACATTCATATCACGTTTAGTTCGTCTTCACGGAGCACAAACAATGCCGTGCAAGTGACGCGTTCTGGTTTGTGGAGAGGGGAGGTGTGCGTGCACTTACAGTTTATTCGCTTTCTCTGGTGTCTCGAACTCCCGGTACAGGTCCGGACTCGTGATTTTTGCAGCATCTGTGAGTTTGAATAGACAGAACCCCAGTGCTGTCTCGTATAAAACCAACATGCTAGCTTTAGAGGAGGGAGCTTGGGTTGGGTTTGGCAGTCGTCGAAGGCTTTACTGGTGCTGCAACTTTTTCAAGCATGCGTGGGAAAGCTTGTGGGAAAGCTTGAAGGACGCCGGACCAAGGTCTCGGACCGAGGGTGAACCGGTACCGTGTGGACTCATAATTATTGACTGATGAATGTGATGGCTCTCAAAATGAGGCCTATGAGGACTTGTTCAGTTTTGCATGACACTGGGTGACATTGCTTCCCCTCCCCGACTCTCCGATGCCCTCCGAGCTAGCTTGAAAGTCACGTTGAATTTGACTGATCACGGCCCCGGGATTTCTGGCCGGAATGACTAGCTGTATTTACGGGGCAAAGACTGCCGCGCTCTCCGCAGCTGGCGTCAAACCTCCTTCGTCTAACGGATACCTGTTACCTTCAATTGGCCTGCGCTTTATAATATAAGGCATGCTCACGCATCTGCCGCGCACAGACACTTACGCCCCTCTCCGACCCCTTTCCTCCGCCTCCTTTACGACCCCACTTCCCCCTCTTACTTTTGACCTCCAGGTTGAGGCCGGAAGAATTTCGCGCGTTCATGACCAACTCACATTCTGACTACATCCCTCTCTTCAACGGGAACCCGGCGGCGTATTCAAAGGGTCGGCAGCGTTGGTTATGGGGTTTATGCACAGTCTTGGGATTTTTGGCGCTCATAAACATCGGCGTCCTTGCCAAATTCTTTTTCTCGTCAAAGAACGTTACAACACCTCTCGATGACTACCAAATACTGTAAGCGATTCACGTCTACTCCTCCCTCCTCTCCTAAAGCGCACAAAACTACTAGCAAGCCAAAATTCACAACCGGTCGACAAGACCACATATCAACCAATCCCACTGATCCCTCCACCCGCGCAGTAGTTTCATCTCTCTATACGGATTCATTCGCCTACCCCGTGGCAACGCTCGGCCACTCCATCAGCGCCTCCAACATCACCGCCCGCCGAATTCTGATGTACATCCCCTCTCAAGTTTCAGAACACGCGCTCTGCATTGTCCGCTCTGCCGGCTGGGAGCCCCATCCAGTAGCACGAATCGCGCCTCCGCACGAAGGACACGGTGTCGGGTCGCGGTTCGAGGACCAGTACACGAAGTTGAACTTGTGGGGCCTCGATCAGCTGGGGATCGAATCCGCCGTGTACCTCGATGCGGACACACTCGTGCGGAAGCCGTTTGACGAGCTTTTTGATCTTCCGTTCGAGTTTGCGGCGGTGCCGGATGTGTTTCCGAATGACAAGGCTGGCGGGTTCAAGCTTGGGTTCAACGCGGGCGTGCTCGTGTTGCGCCCCAACAACGACACGCTGGCGAACATGATTGCCACACTGGAGCATGCACGGTATCCCCCCGGTGAGGCGGAGCAGGCGTTCTTAAACTTGTACTACGGCGGCGAGGCCTTGCGATTGCCCTACGTCTACAACTCGAACTTGGCGATCAAGCTGCGAAGCACGGAGCTTTGGAAGGCGATGACGGAGGATATTCGCATCGTTCACTACACCACCTTGAAACCCTTCGACTTCGTTGGGAAAGAGGTGCCGAGCTTAGAGCGGGCGAGGGAGCTTTTGGAGAGTCGGAAGGCAGAAATAGGCGGGATCTTTAGGGAGGAGCTCGGGTGGTGGGAGGAGGCATGGAAGAAGACCATCCGGGAACCCGAGCTGCAGAAGTGTCTCGAGCAGCGGTCATGACAGGGGACATTCGCCAATTATTGACACCATCCATCATCTACAATTCACTTGAGGGCATACGGGTCGTATGTTGTACTTTCGCAGGTTACCACCATGTCTGTTACATTAGCCCGATAAGTACACTCTAGCTTCATATTGCGTGCATACTGATATGCACTGTACACTTCCTTTAATTTATGCGCTCAGTTCCACAGCCCTGACAGAACATAGAGCCTTGGTATGTTACAGCTAGATTGCGTCGAGGTCCATCGTTTTGAGGCCCAAGCTTCGAAAGAATGTAGCCAATCGGAGCATTTAATTTGAGAATGGACAGCGCTCAATATAGTGGAGAGCCTTCGGTACACCGCCAAATTATTCCAGCACCGACGCAGTTCGCTAAGCACGGGTTTCTTCCGTCGAGGTCCATCGTTTTGAACAGGCTGTACGCTGATTTCAGCGATATGAGCGCCGGCGCCAGTGATTTACATATCAGACCTTGCGACGCGCGCGGCGGGCGCCTATTTATAAACGATGCACTGGCCGCGAAGTTCCCACCGGAATCGAATCGGTTTTCAACAGTTCCCAACATGCTGAAGCTGAAGCTTGGTGCAGTATTGGCGCTCCTCTCTTGTCACGCCAGCTCGAACGCGCTCGGACAATTGCCTATTTGGCAGTCTCCGGAATCGCCTGGTCTGGTCACAAACATCGCGCCAGACGGACTCTGCGAGGAGCACGCAGAGAACGTTCCGTGCACAGGATGGTCCAACGTCCCCGCGCCGATGAATCTTTCATCCATTGATTCGACGCTCGATTATACTCTACTCGAGCACCCCGCGTTTTCTGGCTACCGCGTCCGCATCAAGAAGACGGAGTTCTGCGATCACACTGTCAAGTGAGCCAGTTTGATGTAGCTTTGATGCGCTCCTGTCCAACGATGCGACGTCTGCGTCTGTCCCAGCGTCTACACTGGATACTTAGACGTCGATCAGGGAGCGAAGCACCTCTTCTTCTATTTCTTCGAGAGCCGGCGCGATCCTGCCCAAGGTAAGAAGACAAACTGTCAAATGCATCCCGACTCAATGACTCAAGACCGTGTTGTTCGTTACACTAGACGATGTGATGATGTGGATCAATGGAGGTCAGATACCTGTGACGCTTCATCCCATCTACTGACCTGGAGACTGTTGATGCATCTGCATCAGGTCCCGGTTGCTCTTCGTCCATGGGACTTCTCATGGAGCTTGGTCAGTTGGTCCATGGATGGCGAATACCTTACGCTCCTCTGACTCTGAGCGATAGGCCCATGCAGTATCGATATGAAGAACGTCTCCTCGAACGGGACGATCTGGAACCCTCATTCATGGAATAACGAAGCCAACATATTCTTTCTTGATCAACCGTAAGTTCATTTCGTTAGTCGGAAACTCAACGATGTGTTCACTTGCCCCAAAAACGACCAGCGTCGGTGTGGGCTTCTCGTACGCCGACCACGGCGAGACGGTCGAGACGACCGAGGACGCGGCACGGAACGTTCACGCGTTCATCGCCATCTTCTTCGAAACGTTCGACCAGTTCAAAGGGAAGCCTCTGCACCTTGCAGGCGAGTCGTACGGGGTGCGGGGTTGGGTGCTCAGTAGCTGCCGCAGCGGAGACTGTTGACGGTGCTCTTATAGGGACGGTACCTGCCCGTCTTCGCAGGCGAAATTTGGGACCGAAACCGGTTCGCAGAGGAAGAGGGCCGTCCCGCCATCAACCTCCAGAGCGTCCTCATCGGGAATGGCATCACGGACATCTCGACGTAAGCGCTCGGTTCTTCGCACCGTCTCTGGCTTCTTGACCGCCATCCCCGGGACCGTATCAGACTGTATCCTGGCCGGTATGAAATTGAGTGCGGGACGGCTGCTTTGGACGTCCCGTTCCAGTTCATTTCGAGCTGCGTGAGGATGAAAAAAGCCGTGAGCAGCGTCGCTTATCCTGAGGCTCATAGGTTGAATAGTGGGTCTGGCTTGACGATGTTCACTTCGGGCATCGATAGCTTCCGCGATGCGAGAAAGCCATGGATGACTATTGCGTGCAGTCATTTGACGAGATGAACTGTCGCGCCGCGGTGAACTTCTGCAACGATCAGCTAAGTGTAGACTATTGGAGCAGCGGTAAGCACTCCCGACCTTCTTCGTTCCGTTGATCGAACCAGTAGCCTTCTCAGGAAGGAACGTGTACGACATCTCGAAGGTCAATCTAATACGTGCTATGTGACCCTGTTGGCCCTGCACTCATGCCGCTGCCAGATGTGCTTGGGCGATGACCTGTGCTACCTCGAGAATACCGCCATCACCGAGTACCTCGACCAGCCTTCTGTCCGAGCGGCCTTGGGCGTGGAGATCCCGTACGGGTTCGCTCCCTGTTCGAGGACCGTCGGCCGCGAGTTCGACCTGCACATGGACAAATACGCGGTCCCGACGCAGTACTACGTGGCGAACCTGCTCGAGCGCGGCGTCCGCGTCCTCATCTACGCGGGGACATACGATTGGCAATGCAACTGGGTCGCGAACCGGCTGTGGGTCGACAAGCTCGAGTGGTCCGGGCAGGACGGGTACCGCCGCGCGGCCTGGCGCGACTGGACGGTCGATGGCGCCAAGGCGGGCGAGACGAAGGCGTGGGGCAACCTCACGTTCGCGACGGTGAGGGGGGCGGGACATATGATGAGTCTCTATGTTTGTAATTTTTATATATGCGCGAACTGACATCCTGTCTGATGACGTTCACGTCCCGCACGATAAGCCGGCGGAGGCGTTTGCGATGGTTTCAAGATGGATGGCACATGAGAGTCTCTGAGGGGCAGCAGATAAGAAAGAGTTCATCACTTTTGTTGATTTATTGGAAGGGCAATCAATCAAAGAGATACAGATGTCGGGTGACTTTTACGGAGGATCATGTTTGAGGATCAACGATGATAGATCGATGGTGCAAGCGTCACAATGTAACAGAGCGCGCTAAACGTATGATGTGCTCAATGTTCGCAATGCAACGCTCGAGCGGGATGTAAGCATGACACATGGGAAGGTCGATCATAAAACACATGGTATGCCAAGGTGGAAGACGCTGCGCGGAAGATAAGTGGGCAGAGGAGGCGCACGCAAAGAGGAGGTGATATGTGAGGACCGTGAGCGTGACGTAGATGGCTCGCGAGAGGGAGTTGAGGAAAAGAGAGCGGAACAAGTAGGGAGTCGCCGGAGGAGTCGCGAAGAGTAGACGAAGCGAGAAAGGCGAGGTGCCCGAGAGGGTTGAGGGGAGGGACCGAGGGAAGGGAACAGGAGACGGAAGAGCTGGGTGGGGGGAACGGACGATGGACGATGCCATGGAGACCTGTCCGGCAAGACCGAATCGACTGTGTCCACCAATGGAGGGGTCCCTGCCCCGATTGGTCCATACACCGTCCATCATATAAAGCATGCCATCCGTCCCTGGCATTCATCCTCACCCTTCGCTCTTCTCTCCCTCCTCTTGTTCATCCTTTCAGTGAGTATCTCGTCCATTCTGCCCCGTCTTGTCTCACCCCAGCGACCTCCCAGTTTTTGGGCTGCCCGGTAGCGCCCCTGGATCATCCCTCCTTCCTTTCCTTTCATTTTTCCCAGCAGGTTGGTAGAATTGTCCCCGGCGACACCTTTTAGTACGAACCAAAAATGCGTTTCACTGCGTCCTTCGTTGCCCTTCTTTCCTCCCTCCTGGTCTCGGCCGCACCCGTCAGCCGGACAGTCACCGACAACAACCTGTTGGTCCTCCGTATGTCCCCTCCGTTCAGATTGGGGCAACCCTTGCCGATCGCTGACGCGCCGTGCTTTCCTGACACATCTCAGAGTTCGCGAACGTCCTCGAGCAGCTGGAGACACAGTTTTACTCGCAGGCCCTTCAGAAGTTCCAGACAAGCGACTTTATCTCCGCAGGCTTCTCGTCCGCGCAAATCCCCATCGAAGCGTTTACCGCAATTCAGTTCGACGAGGCCACGCACACGACGATTATCCAAGTGCGCTCCCTCTCTCGTCCTTTTTATTCCCTTCCTGAACCTGGTTATTTGGCCGCTAGGAAACGATCGTTGCTCTCGGTTCCCAACCTCTGAACACTTGCTCGTTCGACTTCTCCTCAGTCCTCACGGATGTCACCACCATGGCTGCGACAGCTCGTCTGGTCGAGAACGTCGGTGTTGCCGCTTACCTCGGTGCTGCCCACCTCGTCACCGATCCTACCATCCTGACTGCCGCAGCTTCCATCATGACCGTCGAGGCCCGCCACCAGACCGTCCTCAACATTCTCGCATCCGGTACCTCCATTCCTCAGGCTTTCGACATCTTCCTGTCGCCCCCTGAAGTCCTTGCCATTGCGGGTGGATTCATCTCAGGCTGCGATCTCGGTATCCAGGGTACGCTTGTTATTTATCATCAGACGCGAGTTTTGCGCTCATCAAACGACACTGCATGTTAGCTAACCCGGCTCTGTCTCTCACGAACACGGGTTCTGTCGGCGAGGGCACCCTCTTGACCTTCTCGTCCCCGGCCATGACTGGCAGCACTGACGTGAGCGCGACCGTTGTTTTGCATGTGTACGGTGGTTTCTCACGCTCCTGTCTATCTATCAGGGCATGTTCTGCCAAATGATCGCCGGCGGTTTCCCCTTCTCGATCTCGCTCCCCCTCAGCCAGTGCAACGTGCCTGCTAACCTCACCGGCCCCGTTGCGATCTTCATCACGTCGGACAACCAGCCCCTGAACAACAACGCGCGCGACCAGGCTACCGACAAGATCGTCGCCGGGCCCACCATGGCGTTCATCGACAACAAGCCCGAGCTGCTCAGCAGCCTCGTCCGCAATTCCGGCAGCAGCAGCGGTAGCAGCAGCAACAGCAACTCCGTCGACTCGACCACCACGATCAGCCCCTCGCAAGCCAGCGCCATCATCAACAGCGCGTCCGTCGCCAGCGCCACTGCCTCCGTGACCGGCTCTGCGTCGTCCGCGTCTGCAACAGATTCCGCGTCTGCTTCGTCGTCGTCGTCTTCGAACAACGCTGTTCAGGCCGTGGCGACGCCCGGCGGCCCAAACCTCTACGTTGGCCCTAGCCCAGACGGCAAGACGACGGTGCTCGGCTGGAGCTCGGTTCCCGCCCCCCAGTAAACCTGCGGTCGCAGGGGGTTCGCGCCCGGAGGGGCATGTGTACTTGATGGACTTTTACTGCAGATCTAGTAGGGTTTTGGGTTTAATGGACTGATATGGACACTTTCAGGTCCTTGACGGACGCGCTATCACTGCAATGCTTTTTTTGATTTTCTGTACTTACCACCGGGCTGGAGGGGTCCATTGGTCGGCGATCCATTGTGTAGAATGGACTTGGCGCCGAGGGGATGATCGTCGCTCTACATTACATTACCTACTGGATGTGCTCAATTTTATTCTCGTGGGGATGAGCGCGATGTTCCGCTTGCTCTGGAAGCTGCCTTGTATTGCCACACCGTGGATGAGGCTTGTGAAATACGAGCAAATGTGACGATCCTTCATTGTTGGGAGGAGTATATTTCGCCACTGCGGAATAATATGAAGTATGAATTATGTGAGGTCGCTGCGGAAACGCGTGTAGAGAAAAACAAAAAGAAACTTGGTACACTAAAAGTACATCCACGAAACCAGAAAAAAGTCTCTATGATCGGCATATCAGATCAGTCAATCGTCGTCGCTCTCCGAACTGCTACTATAGTCATCAGAGTCCTCGTCCGCCACGCCACGCGCCAGCGCGTTCATCGAGATCGGCCGGCCGGTCGAGACGGGGTGCGGGTCGTCTGGCGGGAACAGGCCGTCCCCGTCGTCCTCGTCCATCTCTACCGCTTCCATCTGCGCCTGGAATATGTCGTCGAACTCCTCGCCCTCGTCCTCGTCCTCGTCCTCCTCGTCGCCGCCGTCGTTATCGTCGCCGTTCTCCTCCTCCATCACGATGGTGAGCGGCTGCATCGTCGCGGTGATCGGCGCGGCGACCTCGTCCCACTCGTCGTCGTCCGAGTCTGCGAGTGGCGCGGGCGGAGGCGGCGCGGGGGACACGGGCGGCGCGAATGCCGCCTGGTGGGCGAGCGGGTCGGGGCCTGACACGGTGGGCAGTGCGAGGCTGAATGTCGGCTGGACGGGTGGTGGTGGCGGCGGCGGAGAGGCGCGCGCGCGCTTGGCTGGTGAAGGCCGGTTGATTTCCAGCTCCTCTACGTCGGGATCGTCGTGCACGCGCTTGTTGCTGGCGGGCTTGGCCTTTGGCTTGGGCGGCGCGCGGGGCTTTGGGGGGGGTGGTTGGGAGGGTAAAGCGAGTGGAGGCTTCTCTGCGGGTGTTGACTTGTGTGGGAGCGCAGGCTTGGGTTTGGGTGGCGGAGGGCGGGGAGGTTGAGTTGGTGCTGGCGCTGGCCTTTTCTGGAGCTTGGCGGCGATTGGGATGTCTTCTTCCTCTTCTTCCTCCTCCTCCTCTTGTGGTAGGGGTCGAGTGGGAATTTCGTCGTCGGGTTCGCCATCCGCGTCTTCGAGTCCTTCTAGAAGCTCCGCCTCTATTTCTTCTGTCGTGGGAGCCTTGAAGGTTGAACGGGAAGTAGAGGGTAGCTCTGGAGCTTGGGGTAATGCTATAGGGAGATATGAGTACGGCAACGCGGGCGATTTCGAGCGGGCGAATACGCACGAGAAGCAGAGGCCGACGGTCGTGCCCTCGTAGTCACACGCCTCTTGTGGTTCAAACTAATCAAAGAGTCTAACTTCTCAAGGGTATATGTCTGCAGATGACCGGCATCAGTGAGACATGGGTACAAACGAAATGAATGTGCAAGAACACCCACACCCATCCCGGGATCGTATATGAGCACGCACTCAAAGTCCTTCGCAGGCTTCTCGTCGCCTTCGAATTCGTGTGCCTCATTTGGCTAGCGGTGGAAACCCGTCAGCGGTTCCCAAGAGGCGCTGCTCACAGGGACAGACCTGCGAAGTCGGCCGCTCGACTCTGACCCCCGTCCCCTCCTTCCCCTGCTGGACCTCAATGGTCCCGGGCTTCGTGGGATCGATAGATTCCGGTTTGAAGTTATCTACAGCAGCCACAGGTGCCACGCGTCAGCAAGGGGATCGACGCGAGGCGTGAGCGTGCGCGACTCGATACGCACATCGAAACGAATAGAAATCTTTCTCTGGGAGAGCTCGTTTGGCGTTGTAAGTTCCCATGCGCATCTTGAGATCCTTGACGAGCGACTGCCCCATCTGAACCTCGTATCGCCCTGGGGCAGGACTCCATGCGGAGGTGCTTGAAGACATCGCAAATGGTGGTGGTGGTGGTGGTAAAGGGGAAGAAGCCGACAGCCTTGTCGGCGAAACTGGGACCCAGCCGCCCAGTTAGTTACGCGGTATTGTGCCACTGCTGTACGGGCCGGAGTCTGGGGTTCAATCGAGATCCGTTCGTCTGCCACAAGCGCTCTTCATGATCTTTCGGACCAACAGCTATGGAACGCGCATGCACAACATGAAGTAGAGAAAATAACTACAGGCGTGAAAGAACAGACTCGCAGCGTCATGAATCGCCCTCAGCTGCAAAATGAGCCTTCTTTTTCTTCTTCTTTCCGTCCTTGTCTTCACGGGACGGCGCTTCCCCAGCCCCCGATTCCCCCTCCTGGCGCTTCCGCTTCCGCTTCTCCTCAACAGTGGGCGCGGCTTCCTCGACAGGGGCGACGAACGCTTCTGCGCGCTCCGCACGCCGCTTCGCAGAGGCTTCTGTTTGCTGAAAGTGATCGTCGTTAGACCCCGTTTTCGCGCCACGGCTTGCGCTCTTACCTTCTGTATTCGCTCCCGGTCCTCCCTCCGCTTCTTTTCGTGAGGCTGGAGGAAGTACTCGCCAGACTCGAGTTGCAGGTCGACCTGTATCCAACGTGTCGATTGGAAACGAACGATCGCAACCCTGGACAATGAAACATACCTTCCGTGGCTGCTGTGCAGGTGGAAACGGTGTGTACACCTTCTTCTCGGGTTTCTGTGCGGGCTCTGGCTCCACACCAGCCGCCTTCCTTGCCTCGTTCCTTGCCTCCACTTTGTCGTTCTTCCGCGCGGTCTTCTCGGACGTCTTCAGGTGTTTCCTGCGGAACTGAGGCAGAAAACGGTCCCAGGACTCTTCAGCAAGCTTTGGGTCCTTCGCCAGCTCTCGCTTGATCATGAGCTCCTACAGGGTTAAAATAGGTAAAGGGACACGACAGGGTGGAAGGAAGGACGGACCTTGATCCGGTATATAGGATGTATGTTCTTCATGCAATCAAGGACTATTCGCCGAACTTCCTTGAGAGATTTGTATGGTCCCATAACGCTGACAGTGCTGCCCTGCACCAGGACGTAGCATTGTGTCAAGAGTTCTATCGCCTGTCTCGAAATGTCAATGCACGATTCGGACCAAACACCACCATGATCACCTTGAGGGTACTTCCGTCTGGTCCGATGATCCGTTGTCTTCGCTTGACAAAGCGCTCCTTATTCCGAACGACATTGCCAATTTTGATGATATCGCATGCGACATTGTCGTCCAAGATCTTGACCGCCTGGCCCACAGCGACTCCACGCGCAAGCAGCTTGATCATGTCGCGCGCTTTGAGGATGATATAGGGGTCATAGGCTTTGCGAGTGGTTCGCACAGACATGGAACCATGAATGAGATCGAGTTGACATGAAATGCCCTGGAGAAACGTCAAGCATTCCGCCGAATAAGAGGTATTGAGGACTCACATGGGGATCGAGAGCTCGAGTGACTGCGCTCCATGCTTCGCGCAAGTATTTTTCGCGATATTTTGGGAAGAGCGTGGCGAAGGAAGACTCTTCAGTGAATGTACCACCCTTGTTGTCGGCAGCCGTGAACAGGTCGACCTTCCACTACATGATGGCGACATTAGAGTGATCCCAGAGTTCTGACACCATGCTTACACTGTTTCGATATGCATAAGTCGATGGGGAAAGTGCACGAGTGAAATGTGCTCACTGGTCGATGTCGTCCGTGTCCCAAGCTGTTCCCTGCTTTCAGCAAACTCGATGGGCTAAGTGTAAGCCAGAACATACGCTTTTCCTTCCTAAATCGCTTGTTCTTGTTGACGACGACAGTCTCGTCACCTTCTGAAGCCATATTGATGAAAGAATAAATGGGTATAGAGTTGGAACGAGCAAGGAACAGTCGAAGTCTACTCAAACTTCACAATTGCCTTTTTTGGATTCACATCCACTTTTGTTTGACCTTCAAAGGAGCACCACTTCCAGCTTTCACCACATCAGTCTTCCACTAGACTAGCATCCATGGACAACATTCCGGAAGATATTGTCCTTGATGATCTCGACGCTCTTCCTTACGACAATGATGTACCCTATGAAGAACAGCTCCCATCTCATCCCGAGCCCACATCGCTCGCCGACCGCATAGGTCGCAACAAAGTATATTTGCTCTCAGAGACATCTGTTTCTCGAGTCGGCAAGGTGCGCTGGAACATGTCATCGGACAAACTCGATAACGGGCTCTAACAAGAGAGTTGAACCCCTCCTCTCGTTTATATTGCGCTTGCACTCTCTGCCTCTTGGCAGAGAAAACGCGGCGGAGAGGCGTCCCAGATGGAAGCGGAGGATGAGGTCGAGGAAATGGATGGAGGTATGCCAGACACATTTTTATAGTAGTCCATCTGAACTGAGTGTTGTGAAGACACGTCTCGCAGGAACAATGCTATCCTGTTGACTGGCTCACCCATCTCGCATCTTCCAACCGGCCGATTATTTGCCTATGCAGCGCACTTCAATGCCATACCTATGGGCTTAGAGTGGGTCGACGATACCACCTGTGTGCTGGTCTTTCCGGCCAAGTCGGAAGCACAGACCGCATTCAGCGTTTTACAGAAGACGCTCGACGAAATGCCTGACGAGGAAGGCTTTTCAACGGCCAAGTCTATTCCTATGACGTTTTGGCCGCCGGAAGAACGTATCAGCGCCAGCCTCGGCAAAGGTGAGGGCCTGAAGGGGACAATTCGGATGCGATGGGCCAGGAACGAGGATACCAAGAAGAAGGGCGCCAGGTTGGAGAGCCAATTTTACAAGAAGCACGGTGTGGATGCGGGCAAGGAGGTAGTGGGGCCGCGAAGTCTGGTTGCCGCCATCGAAGAGGGAGACTACGAGGGGCGAAATTCGTCAAAGCGGAGGAGGAGAGACGATGAACCCATTAAAGCCCAGCTCGACGACGACATCGAGACATTCCTACGTGAGGATTCGCCAGAGGAAGAGCCGCCACTGTCTCCGCCGTCGAAAATGCGATCAGACTACATCGGGTCCGATGGCAGGACACTGCTAGAGCGTACGTCGATGATACGCGCGCACCCAGAGACACTCGCTTCACGGATCATGGCTGAGCTGCCACGTCGCGCGCAGGGACAAGATAGAGGTAGAGACAAAGATGAGAGTGATAGAGCGCCAAGGGCAGGGAGAGACCGTCGCAGGCGGACGGCAGATAGAGAAGGGTCTGCACGGAGACGACGGGGTGGTGGCAGAGAAGGACGTGAGCGAACCGAGCCGAGAGAGAAGAAAAGCCAACAAGAGCTTGACGACGAGTTGGAAGCATTCCTGAATGAGCGAGACTGAATGAGCGCCGTCTGCTGTATATATGTACATTCACTGCGTCACCACCTCTCCGATTTTTTTGTACAAGTCCAACCCCTACTTGCAAGGCCAGGTGCGCTTCTTGTTCGCTATTTTATGAAATAATGAATGTACTGTGACACTCAAACTTCGCCAGTACTTCGCCCCGGTGAGTCCCCGGTGCTACACATAAACCAATTGCAATATCAAGATTTCATTTTCATTGTATGGTACATTTAAGGTCTTTTTCTCCGCGCCGTGGTAGAAAGCGACGTACATAATTGACCGTGCGACACATACACTATTAACCAAGGATGTTTAACCTCGCCCAGCTTTTCCGTCTGCAGATAATATGTAGAGTATGGTGGCTGTCTGTCCCAAACGGCGGCTACTATTTCCACGAAGATGGAACGTTGATCGTCATTTTGAATCGCAAGAGGCACGCGCCTGTGCTGCAACGAACGGATTCGCGTCCTACCTCCGCCAACAATGAATCGGCCTCGGAAGTCCGTATTGAGATAAAGATTTCTCGTGTTCTTCAAGGTCATGCTGTATCTCGAGCAAAGCATGATTTTCGCCAATATCATGCCCATACTGAAGAACGAAGTCCCGACAAAGATTTGCTCGGAATGCCGTCCACATGTGGATGGGCGAGGGCACGCAATCGTTAACCAGAAGAGTGGCAAAGAGAAAGCGTAGTTGTCCTGGTGAAGAGAGGAGTGAGACAGCTTCCTGCATCGTCTCTTCCGCTTCGTTTTGGTCTGTAGAAACCCCTGCTGCAGGAGGCGCTGGTGTTAACGGATCAGGGGATATCTCGGCAAGAGGGACAGTAGGTAGGGCGAGGGAGGCACCGTCAGGATTAACGTGACTCGTGATGGAAGGGATCGTCTAGAGATGTCTTGCTTCAGCGAAATCAAATGGCAGATGAATTTCGTACCTGAGGCGAACTAGTGGCCGAAGACGAAGACGGCATATTGGAGACAGGAGTGAACCTTGACATAATCGGATTTTCGGCGAAGATTGAGCGAGAAATGCAAGGTCACTTTTGGAAATTAAGGCAGTATGAAGGTTCCACCTACTCCGCATCAGGAAGAACCATTTGACGAGAAGAACTTGCGGTGGTGGAAGAGCTATATGAATAAGTCAGACCTGGTTCGGTTCCAGTAAGGTAGAGTCACGAACATAGTCGTTTTCCTCATGTTGCGGGAGGCATACGCTGACAGCTTTCGGCGTTTTGGGGAGGGACCGCGTGGAATCCAAGAACCTACGTTGAAGGCAATGTTGTCAATGTTGATGGCGAGTGCACCATCTTCGGATAGATCGCGGCAATGACCAAACACGTGAACAGTCGTTCCTATTCTCGGATGATATATCCTCATCCACCTGGCCGAGTGACCATCGAAAACAGCTCTTCAGATGTCCAGTCAGTTTCACCGCTGATCGCAAAACAAATACGCAAGGACTCACTCTAACGCAGAGATGCGTTCGCTGTCTCGAACACGCTCAGATACATCAACCAAAAATGACCGAGATGCGGGGTCGCTCGGCATCGATTCTCCCTGAGTACGAACTAAACCGGTAAAAATGGCGAGGGTTGCGGGGAAATCGAGAATGCCATCCTGGTAACCATCATCGTCGGAATTTCCAGGGTATGCAAAGACAGAGATAGCGTCGAGTAAAACAGTATCGTTCGTCGGGGCGTGAGCTTTTGTGTAGGCGAAAACAATCGACTGTTCGGGGAAAGGGACGTCGTTGGGTGGGCTGTACACCCTGAGACTGGCTTGGATAGGAGGACCATCGCGGACAGAAATTGTTGTGTCGTAGAGATAATAGAAGGTCGTGACGACTCCGTCATCTACTTTCTGGGAAGAAGACACGCGAGAGGCGCCAGCAACAGCAAAATTGCCAAAGAGCATGAAGGACGACATCGCAAAGCCGGGAAGGCTGGGTCGTATAGACGCTCGCAAGCGAAGACTCCTCTGCCGCGATAAGGGTCTTAAGTACAGGGAGGTCGATGACGCTTAATGACGACGTTGACCTGCAAGGCGGATGCTACAGAAAAGGTGAACGCGCTTAATGACACGTGGTATCCGGGATTTGGAGACCGCAGAAGTTCCCGAACAGCACATTGTTGGTGCAGATGGAATACAGCTGTATGCATTACAGCTGCATGCATGTGTCTCAAACCTACAAGGGTCTGGAAAAACAGACCAAGATGTGGGAAAACAGACCAATATGTGATCGTGCATTCTCTCAGATGTCCTAACAGAGACTTAGACTCTTCATCGATGCAGAGCCATGCTTCAAGGGCGAGAACGACCGAGGCAGATAAGATATAAGCAGGATCGAGCACAATTCGGTAGACAAAAAGGAGATAAAGAAGTTGGAGCGAACGACTATCCTGCACGAGCAATGAGTTGATGACCGCCTCAGCAAAGAAGACCAAACAAAAGTGTGCCTGGAAAGGTAGAGTGATCTTCTTGCTCGACACCAAGATTCGCCTTGCGAGGCACATATAAAAGTCGGCCACCCACGACCGCTTTCAAAGCTTCCACATAACAGTTTGCAGACCATGACTACGAGCAAAGCGACCGCCTCCCGTTCCGACCCTCGGTTCATCGTCGACTCGCACTCCGATGAAGAATATGAAGCGGGTTCATCGAGGTCCGGCTTGAAAGAAGTATCTAGAGGCACCGACTCCGAAGACAACGAACCTCACGAGGAGGGGGATACCTTAGAGGAAGGACAAGACGAAGAGTACGGATTGATCGAGGGAATGGATCCGTCAGGCTTCGCGGGACCCAAAGTCGTCAAACCCTTGACTTCGGAGGCTCTTGCAGCATTCAAGGCGGCTCACGACAGGGCAGGGGTCATCTACATATCTCGGATCCCACCAGGTATGCGACCCACGAAAGTCAGACATCTTATGAGCCAATACGGCGAAGTTGGCAGGGTGTATCTGCAGCAAGAAGGTGCGCAGATTAAATCATTATTCTCGGTATGACGATCGACTCAAGGAGTTATGTAGATGCTAAACGTGCCTATCTAAGGAGAAAGTATACATCGACAAAAAAAGCTCATTTCACTGAGGGTTGGGTGGAATTTAAGGACAAAAAGGTCGCCCGGTCTATTGCTGAAATGCTGAATGCACAACCGATCGGAGGAAAGAAAGGGACGCGATGGCGGGACGACATATGGACAATGAAGTACCTTCCAAAATTCAAGTGGAATATGCTCACGGAGCAAGTTGGTAAGTCGCGTAACCTATCTACAAGTCACGCTCGACCTGACGCATGGTGTATAGCTCACGAAGCAGCCATACACACCGCACGACTACGCGTAGAACTTTCGCAGTCTAAAACTGAGCAGAAGGAGTACCTGAAGAACGTGGAGCTCGCACGGGTGTTGGACAAACGCGCCGAGCGAGCACGGCAGGCTGGGAAGGAGATGAAGAAGCCTGAACCAAAAGAAAGGAAGAGGCACGTGGACGGTGAGTCCGGGGAGCAGCCTCCTCAGAAAAAAAGAAAGCAGAAACCCGCGCCGGACCCTGAGCAAGCCAACGAGCAGTTGAAGAGTGTGTTGGGTAGCATCTTCTGACACCGGCGATGTAGTATGGTATTAGAGTAGATTGATATATGATAGACTCGTACCCAGTCGCGAATGTGGCTGAAGAGCTGAGTTGAAGCGGAGAGGGAAAACGGAATAGCTACGTGTTGTGGCAGGTTCGTTGTTCTCCATCGCTAGCACATTGAGCATCGCAGACGGCGTTGGCGTTGAAAGCATCTTTCACCGCACCGCTCGCTCTTCACTGTGTTGCGATCGCTAAGAGGTCTGTTCTTCATCATGATCGCTCTCTCTCCGTCCATGGCTCTGATCAGCCGCGTTATGTTGTCACTTCCTTCCCTTTCCTCAGTCTCTTAAAATGTCTTGGTCTTCTTCTGTCTATCCTCCCCCTCCCCCTCCTCCTCCGCGTCATTCTCGTTCTCGTTCTCCTTACCGAGGCTCCTACCCTCCACGCGGCCACTCGGACTCGTACCCGCCAGCAGACCCGTACCGCACGGAGTGGGACGCGTATGACAGAGACAGATGGGCTTATGACCGCGAGAAGCCGGCGTATGATTATGGGCGGAGAGGGAGGAGTCGAAGTCCTCCAGCCGAAGAAGGTACGCTCTTTTCAACAAAGGTCGAAGTCGATATTTACCTGCCGATGTTAGCCGGTCGGAAGAGGCGTCGCTCTGCCTCACCGTTTGAGAAGGAGCGATTTGACCCGCGCCCGAGGTACGCAGATGACTACGGTACGTTTGCTGTCCAGTCCTTCCCACTGGTATTCTTAAATATCATTTAGACGCCCATTCTCGGTCGTATGGCGGGTATTCCCCGCGCCGGGGTGCATATCCACAACCCGGTCGCCGACCGCCGGCGGATCCGTACACTCTTGACTACCCTGCGACTTTGAAGGTGTATGCCGAGTGGTTCCGCTATTACTACCCACAACAAGCCATCGACGAGGACAATGCCGATAAAGCAGCTGAACAAGAAGCAGGAGATGGGTCGCGGCCACGTAACGGCATCAGAACGCGATGGGAAAAGTACAAGAAGGATTTCGCCGCGTCGCAGGTATATCAAAGACAATTTATCGTTGCATTTTCGTATGACGGACTCATTGTCTTCCACAGCTTCAAACAATGTTTGACCACCATCGAAAGTCGCCTTGGTTCGCGGAGAAGTACGATCCCTCTTCCGAATTTGTTACACTGCGAAAGCGAGTGAGGAAAGATGGGTGGAGGGGTCGGTTGAATGCTTTCATCGACGACCTAGAGGCTGGCAAGTTCGATCCAGATGTCAACCAGGCTGTATCAGAGCCTGCGTCGTTCACGAAGGAGGATGTGAAGCGAGAAGAGGTCAAGAAAGAAAAGGAGGGAGATACGACATTCGAGGACGCAGATGCGGATGGTGTTGCTCCTACAGACGAGAAAGCTGTTGAGAATGCAGTATTAGATGGTGACGATGAGGGTGGCGACAACGAGGGTGGAAAAGTTGAAACTAACGGAAAGGGTTTTTTGGATGCGAAGCGTAATAACCGTGGCGAGGAGATGTCAGTTGTGCCAGAGGGCAATCAGGTCATGATTCGGACCATTCCGCCAGACATCGGTCGGGTCAAGCTCGAGGCAGTGCGTGTCTGGCTATCACTGCATTATTGCAAACTCGACTCACAGCAATTACAGGCTCTTGAGAACATTCCAGGTTATGTCTACCTTGCTCTAGGAGATCCTCTTCAGAAGAGAAACTACTACCGTGCCGGGTGGTTAAAGTTTCGCGACGATGCCGATATGCCTGCCGCGATGTCAGATTTGAACGAGAAGAAGGTAAATTGGTGTTACGATCGACCCCTCTGCTACGCCCTTATTCTGCTCGTAGATCGAAGGATTCAAACTCCATGTCATGCACAACACTGAGCCTTTCAGGAACCGCATTCGGTATGCACCTGAGGTGGCGAGCAGACCTGAGAGACTTGAGAAAGATCTTGAGAAGGCCAAAGCACTCGCTTCTCTCCTAGAATCGGAATATTTGGAACTGCGGAGGATGAAATTTCCCCGCCGGGTAGAACAGACCGGTACAGGCGAAGAGGATGCCAATGGGAACGTGGAACAAGACGTTACAATGGCTGAGACTGAAGTGATCGATGATGCTGCAGACGATCCTGAACCCATCGAGAAGGGTACAGATGCTATCGAACGCAGAATTGAAAAGCTTGTCGCAGAGCTGAGAGAGTCTGGCTCGCAGGAGTTTGGTGACGAAAAGGAGGTGAGTCTGAAAAAGGTGCGTCTCCCAGGCTCATCGATTGTTCCAACGACCTGACTCGGTGATTCCTCCTTTCGTAGACAGAGCTGTCGCTTGACCTGTATTTGGCATATCTTCGTTCAGCGTTTCACACATGCTATTACTGCGCAGTCATAACCGATCATCTTGAGGAACTGCAGCGCAAGTGTATAATGCATGTAAGGAAGCCATTATCGAAGGCGCTGAAGGATGAGATCAAGGCAGCTGAAGCCGACAAAGCCGCCAAAGACGAGGAGCAAGAGGTAGACAAGGAGAAAGAAAAAGACAACCTTACCAAACCCGCGGACGGGAGAGATTGGAAACGGAATGGTGCGTTTGAGTCGTCGATCGCTCTGTCGTCATGTTGGTTGAAGCTTGTTCAAAAGACGAACGATGGCTGGAATGGCTAGACTCGAAGATAGCCCTCCTCATCGACCGAGACGGCGTCGATCCTCGTCAGTACGGTGGTAAGAGCTACGACGAGTAAGTCGTTCGTGTTATTCAACGATCACTCAATCTGAGTCCTGCCTGCACAGGGAGCTGTCGAAAGCTGTAGAGTCCTTCGTCAAGCAGGAGGACGAGGGTAAGTTCCGCTGTAAGACGTGTCAGAAGCTCTTCAAGGCTACTTCGTTTGTCGAGAAACATATTGCGAACAAACACGGGGAGCTCGTGAAGCATTTGGACGACGTAAGAATAGTCTTGTATCTTCCACTTTCAATCCGCTTCAGCTGCTCTATTGTTAGATCCCTTATTTCAACAACTTCGCTCTCGATCCGCATCACATCCAACCATTTTCACATCCACCTGCCGCAACTGGCAATAATCAAGCGCCACCTCCCCAGGCCTATGGCCTTCCAGGGCCCGTGACCTATCCTCCTCCCGGCGACTACAATCGTGGGGGTCCTTATCATCCAGCATACGCCGACCGCCATGGCTTTCCGCCTGCGCCGCCTGCGCTCTATCCTGGTACTGTCTATTGGGACCCGTACACGTACCCTTACACTCCTGGCACATATCCTCCTGCTCGTCGAGATGAAGGCATCGGTGCCAAACGGTTGAGCGATCGCATCAGCGGATATGCGATCGGACATGATCCTTCCTCAGAGCCTACCAATGTACCAGCATCTGCTGGTTTGCCCCCTAAGCCGGCAGCCGCGGCACTCGAGGCTGTGCCAATGGAAGAGAATCGCGGCCGGAGAGGCGGACGTAGGGGTGGCAGAGGAGGCGACGCGAGCGGTCCACCTCCGCCGCCGCCGCCGGATGCGAAGGAAGATCCTCGAGCGGCGGCTGGAAAGAAAGTCAGCTACCACGACATGGACCTTGTTGCGGAGGGCGACGTGGAGTTGCAGTATTGACATATCAGGGCGTCGTCTGATTCAACGTGTAATTTTTTGCTCAGCATTATTTTGGACAAGCGTACGACCGTTTTATTTGGTGTTCAGGCTGCGAAGTGGTCCGGTGTGCATCCGGTGTTGATGTCGGCGTTCGCTGATCGCGAGGTCGGTCAGTTGTATATAGTCAAAACCGCCAGTCCTGCTTTTTATTTGTTCAGATCATGATCGTGTGCGCTTAGAGTTGATTTCGCGGTGAACCGCTTGCACGTAGGTGTTCAGGGCTCTATCAATAGACGTCGGAAGAAGAGAGTCGTTGCTTGGCGCCGGAATGTGGCGCAACGACTTTTCATGACTCTTATCAGATTGCATTCTCGTATGGGTAACGATAGGCACGAAAATGGATCTCGTTTGACCCATTATTCAGGGAACGACATCTTGCGGAAGCATTGCGAAAATGACGATTCGAGTCTGACCACCCGACCCGCAGCATCTGCAACCAGGCGTATTACTTGAATCGGGCGCTCTGGTGTTCCGCATCCATAACTATCATCAACGCTCGAGCTATCCCGACGGACGACCCACTTAGCTACAGATGGCCAAACGCCCAAACTTCCTCCTGATCGTCGCCGATGGTGAGCCTGCCGCATGCCTCTCACGATGCCGCTTTGCACGGTCTATAGCTCACTGGCATCGCGCGCGCGCACGCGCACGCATCCTGGCAGACCTCGGGTTCAGCGACGTCGGCTGCTTCGGTTCTGAGATCAAGACGCCCAACATCGACAGGCTGGCGGCCGCCGGCGCGCGGATGACGGATTGTGAGCAGTCGCGGCGCGCCCCGACGTCCCCTGCATGTCCGATGTCCGGATTCTGACCGAGTGCGCTGATGTCAGTTCATACCGCGGCGGCGTGCAGCCCGACGCGCTCGATGCTGCTGTCGGGGACGGACAACCACATCGCGGGCGTCGGCGTGATGGCCGAGCAGAAGAGGTGGAACCTGAAGCGGTGGAACGCGCCGGGGCACGAGGTGAGCGTCTCCCGCCGCCGTCGGCATCCAGCGTCTGCGCGCGCCGTTCGTAGCTCACGCGCACCGCCCGCCCGCACGAAAAGGGCTACCTGAACTACCGCGTCGCCGCGCTGCCCGAGCTGATGCAGGACGCGGGGTACCACACCCTCCTCAGCGGCAAGTGGCACCTCGGGCTCAAGGCGGACCATGTGCCGTCCAAGCGCGGGTTCGAGAGGTCGTTTGCGCTGCTGCCCGCGTGCGCGAACCACTACGCGTGGGAGCCGCAGTTCGGCGACGGCGACATGCTCGCGTTCTTCGAGGGGCAGCCGCCGCTGTACGCCGAGGACGGGACGAAGGCCGACGTGTGAGTGCCGCGTGCTTGCGCGCCGGCGAGATCGCTCACGCTCGAGAGCCCCCCACCCCCGACAGGCAGCCTAACACCACAAACGCGCGGGACGGGTTCTTCTCGTCCGATTTTTTCGCGGGGCGGCTGATAGAGTATCTCGAGGAGCGGCCGAAGGACAGGCCGTTCTTCGCGTACTTGCCGTTCTCGGCGCCGCACTGGCCGCTGCAGGCGGACAAGGCGTACCGCGACAGGTACAAGGGCGCGTACGACGACGGGCCCGAGGCGCTCCGCCAGAAGCGCCTCGCGCGCCTGCGCGAGCTGGGCCTCATCGCGGCCGACACCGTCGCGCACGAGGTCGTCGCGCCCGCCGAGTCGGAGTGGGCGCGCCTCTCCGCGGAGGAAAAGGCGCTGTCGGCGCGCGCGATGGAGACGTACGCGGGGATGGTGGAGAACCTGGACGCGAACGTCGGGCGAGTGGTCGATTACCTCGAGGCGGCGGGGGAGCTCGAGGACACGTTCGTGCTCTTCATGTCGGACAACGGGGCGGAGGGCGCGTCATTCGAGGCGCGGCCGACGATGGGGAACGATCTGATGGCGGTGATTCGGAAGTACTACGACAATTCGTTGGATAACATTGGGGAGCACGATAGCTTTGTGTGGTACGGGCCGCGGTGGGCGCAGGCGGCGACAGGTACGTACATGCAGTGCAGTCTGGGCCGTACAGAGAGACGCAGCTGAGATGGCCTACCGTGGAAGCCCCCAGCCGGCTGTATAAGATGTACTCGACGGAGGGCGGGATCCGCGTGCCCCTGATCGTCCGATACCCGGGCTTCGAGAGATCGAAGCAGGGCGGGGCGATCGTCGACGCGTTTTCGACGGTGATGGACATCGCGGCGACGGTGCTGGACCTGGCGGGCATCGAGCATCCCGGGCGCGACAGGCTGTTCAGGGGGCGGAGCGTCGAGCCGTTGCGGGGCAAGTCGTGGGCGGGGTTCTTCACGGACGCGGGGAGGGCGAGCAGCATGAACGCGATCCACGGACCGGACGACCCCGCGGTCGGGTGGGAGCTGTTCGGACGGGCGGCGCTGCGGCAGGGGAGCTGGAAGGTGGTGTATCTGCCGCCGTCGGCGGGTGGGACGGGGGAGTGGGAGCTGTACGATCTGAGCAGGGACCCGGGGGAGACGGACGACGCGTCTGCGCGGGAGCCGGAGAAGCTGAAGGAGCTGCTGGGGCTGTGGGAACAGTATGTGAGGGAAACGGGGGTTGTGTGGGGAGAAGCGCTGGAGCTAGGCACTGTGGACGTCGGGCTGGACGCGAGCGAGGTTATTGGGGGAGATCCGCTGGAGGATACGCGAGGGTGGATGCCGGAGACGAGGGCGCGGTCGCGTAGGAGGGCGTAACACTGGCGTAACGGATGTAATTGATGTTCAATTGAAATGTATTGAAATGTACAGACCCTACGAGCAGAGAGCGTAGCAGCCAGGCCTCAGACGGGACACACGTGCAGGAGGTGAAAGGACAGCGGAGATGGCGAGCGCGAGAAGGACAGGGATCGAGCCTGCCTCGAGGAGATATTTGCGGCTGTTTGACCCGACACAGCTCGTCCATCTCGCCGCTCACAGTTGCGCTCTCTGGGCACTCGTCCCTACCCCCTCCCCTCCCCTCCCCTCCCCATCTCCCCTCCTTTCCCTCCCCTTCTCTCGCTGCGCTGGTTGGGTAGGCTCCTCTCCGTTCATCACGCCTTGCGTTCGCCATGTCTCCATCTGCCAAGCTTCCCGCTGTCCGCCTTCCAACCGTGCTTCCGAGCCACAGCGTCGACGGCGAAAGCACAGGCCAGGATGCACTCGTGGTTGAATTGCCTCCCTCTGACAAGTTCAGCTTCGCGTGGCCTTCAGGTCTCGTTCCCCCCGTCCTCCCGCCCATCGTGAACGACCGCCCCACGTCCCTCAGCTCTTCGGACGCCGAGTCTGGCCCGTCCGAATCAGAGTCCAATATCGAGGACCGTGCTCCCAGCGCGGGTGGCCCCAGAACAGGCTCTCTCAGGAAGCCCAGGCACGAAGACGCAGACGAATACGACTTCACCCCGACCAATCGCCTCTACACCGAGCAGAACCCCATGGACCAGGCCGTCCCTCCTTCGCTTCCACGGCTTTCGCGCGCCTTCTCCGTCCCCTTGCCCTCTCAGATTGGATATCTGAAAAATCCGCGCAGGGCTCTCTCGCACTCGGGCACCGGCCCTCCTTCGCCCATTCTCGAAGAATCTCCCCAAGTGGCTCAGCTCCACGAGCTCTCTCTGGAACTCGCCGACCATGTACAGATGGTCATCCAGACCCTCCTCCAGCTCTCGCCACCTCAGGTCTTTGATCCCGCCAAGGAGCAATTCTCTGCATGTTCCCTTCCAATTCCTACCCCTTCGATTACTGCCATGTTCACGTCCATGAAGAATCTAAATTATATGTCGGCTAACATGGCTGCCTTTAGTGCCCCCTCTTCCTCCTCCGCTCGTGCAGACACAACACCAAAGTGCTCGCAGAACGGAGAATCGAGCTCGTGTGTGCATTCTCCTACTGTTCTATCTCGCGAATACACGACGCATGATTTCGATATTGGAGAAACGCTCCAGAGTGTCGGAGACACCCTCAGTGGCCTGGCCGCCGATGTCGGCGTGGACCTCGTTCTCTTCCACGGTGACTTGGGCATGAAGCATGTCGCCGTCAAGGGGGACGAGAGTGGCATTTCTTATACCCTCTCACATGTGAGTGCTTTCCTCGGGTCTGTAGGATGTGTCTTACTGTCGACTTAGATTGTCCGACAAATTCTTGCAACAGCACATCGAGGCGACTCTCTCGAGATCGGCCTATTCATCGTCGCACCTTTGTCCGAGGCCGAGGTGCCTACGGATGCCACTGAATCGGCAAGCCCGACCTCACTCTCCCCTGACCCCACCATGCCCCTTGTATGCACTTTCACCATCACACACGTTTTTGCGCCTCCGCCCCCGCCACGCATAGGCTATTCTGGTCCTCGTGATCAAGCTTCTCCCCTTCGCTCTGAACCCTTTTTGAGATCTAATATCCTTCTGCGTCTTCTTCGACATATCGACGCCAAATTTGCCTGTGAAATGTCTAAAACGACCGCCGCAGGTCGGTCGTGCAAGCTCTCCTTCACGTTAGAGCGCGGATCACCGGCCGTCGTCAATCCAGCCGTGATCCTCTCTGAGGATGATCCCGTCCTTCAATCGCTGCCTGGTTTCAATATTGCGGGAGAACCGACGTTGGAGGAGCTCGCGCAGTTCGTAGAGACGCTTCGGGGAAAGAAGGTCTCGTTGTATGCGAGTTCCAAGGGCCAATTTGCGCAGCATCTCACGAGTTACCTGACCGCATGGGGCCTGGACGTCAGTCCCATCTCTTCAGAGTCGGAAGGCGAAAATATGCCGGACAAGTCGACATTGTCGGACAGTCTAGCAGACTCACCGCCTTCCACCGCTGAAGCATCTTTTGGCACTGCGCCGACGCTCGACGCCCTTTCAGAGCAGTCTAACGGTTCAATTCTTCCCACTACGTCCGGCGCGTCGCCTGCACTGTCGCCACCGTCGTTTATCTTGATAGACGACGACGTTTCCGTTTTGCGAGAACAATTACGGAACTTACTTGCCGAGCAGCAATACCCCCTCCACATCGGTTCACGCAAACGACCCTCTCTAGCTGCTCACCATCGCCCACGATCCTCGCCTCAGGTCGTCCGAGCCATGGGTTTCGGTATGACGCCGATGACACCTGCTTCAAGGACCGCCAGCGTGCTCGTCCATTTCACGAGTCTGGCGAACTTCAAGCTCGTCAAAGGAGTATTGCAGACCGTGCTCGCTCCGAACGGCAGCTCGGCCGCGCGGATGCCCGAGGTCATCGTCATTCCAAAGCCTGCGGGTCCAAGACGCGTTTTGACGGCGCTTCACACGGCGGCCACGAAACCTGTCGTCGACCCCTTCTTTTCTCCGATCGCAACCTCTCCGATGAGTCCGGGCCTGCACCCGCCCGCCTCTTTCTTCCCACAGACTTCCAGTCCGAAATCCCCCGTCGGACGCCCAACGAGCAGTCCGCGCAGCACTTCTGAACGTTCTACCCGATCCCCCAAGGAGCATCCCGCCGATGGCTTTGGCGCTGCCCCGCCTTCGCCTCTTGGGCTGTCTGAGGGCATGGACTATTTTTCCGAGGCAGCGGTGAAAATGGGCACTTCCCCATCGTCCGGGCTCGTCATTCAGAGCCCCGACGGCCAACCTGCAGGCATTTTCTTTCATCCCCGCCCGAAGACCCGCGGCTCACGTATCGCCGCCATTAGCGCGGAGAATGCGCAATTCGCGACGTTGGGCGACGGACCGTATCGCCGGGCGTCTGATGTCGACGACTTGAGCAAGGGAAGGTATCAGTTTCTGGTTCCTCCAGGCACTTCGGCTGCAGGACTGTCACGGCGAAGCTCGAAGACAGCGGTGACGATTGACCTCGGCTCCCCCGAGGGCAAAGACACTAAGAGTGGCGTCACGCACAAAGGGAAGGCTCCATTGGAGTCCCCGAGTCCCGCGTACGCCGACATGCCACAGTCCATGCAGAGCATCATTACTCCTTTGCTTCCTCCTTCCCCGACGGATTTGACACGGCCGCCACCCGTGCCTCGCGTTATCACAGCAAGGAAGCCGAACGTCGTGGAACCTCTGCGCAAAAACGTTTCCCCGCCTGCGACACCTCGCACAGGGACGCCTAACGTAGCCGCTTCTGCATCGTGGAAAGCGACAGCCAGGCGGCTCACGCTTGACAGCAAGGCGTCAACGCCGGCGGCTGCAGGAACCACAAAGGGTAAAACAGGGGACTCGAACATCGTCCCGCCCATCAGTGTGCTCGTTGTTGATGGTGCGTCTTCTGCGCTTTTTTCATCATTTTACTCATTTCATTTCCAGACAACCCCATCAACCAGACCATCCTGTCCACTTTTATGAAAAAGAAGAGGATCAAATACGATGTCGCGAAGAATGGAGAAGAGGCTGTGCAAAAGTGGAAAAGCGGAAGGTTCCACTTAATCCTGGTGAGCTCGGACAGCACTCGAATTTATCCGCAGGCTCATTGCCGGCATTATAGATGGACATACAGATGCCCGTCATGGACGGGATCTCCGCGACGAAGGAAATTCGGCGGCTCGAAAAGCTGAATGCTTCTCAGGGGTACCCTTCAACGCCACAATCGGATGGACAGCGCACGCCATCCGACGCACCGTCTTCTGACTCCCGGATGTCGACAAGCCCATACAGGTCTTCTGTCATTATTGTCGCCCTCACGGCCTCGTCCCTGCAGAGCGATCGTGTGGCCGCACTAGCGGCCGGGTGCAACGATTTCTTGACGAAACCCGTGTCGTTGGTATGGCTCAACAGCAAGATCATCGAATGGGGATCCATTAAAGCACTCCAGATGTGGGCAGACATCCGGCCAGAAGTCGTCAAGACGATTTCCACAGGGCAGACCAAGCAGGCGGAAAACGTCGCTCGCAGGCTGCATGTACCGGAGGGCCGGGCCTCGCCTTCTGCCTCGCCCAGTCGCTCATCATCACAGACCAGAACGCCTGCACCTGCTGCCACTCACATGCCAATTTCGGCACCTGGTCCTTCAATCCTCAACCCGGGCAAGGGAGCCACACGGCTTAAGCCCCTCACCGTGGAATCGCCAGTCATCCAGTCTCCTCTTTCCGCGTCTTCCGAAGGTATGTTCCGTTCCGTTTCCGTCTACGCGTATACTCATATCCTTTCATTTGCGTTCATGTGCTGTAGCTTCCATCGCAACATTGACACCACGCGCTGCTGGTACATTCTAGCCTTCGTGAAGTCGAGCGTGCACTGATTGCGAAACCTAGACTTGCCTGTCCTGCCGGTCACTTCATCTCCGCGTACGTATTGACATTGTTCTTCATTCGTGCGTCTCACGTATCAATTTTTTTCCGTCAGACAAACGGGTTGAGCGTCCCGAACCATCGGCGCCTCGTCAAACCCCTAGTGCCGAATCCAGCGAGAATTTGCTAGCATCACGAGAGAGCCCTGCAGCTGCCGAGCCGCTCAGCGCGCATGCTAGTCCGGAAAAAGACAAGACGCAGGTGGCGGACCCCCCTACCGACGATTTGTCGGCGCCTGAACCACCTAGCGGACATACCGCCGCTCCGGATGGAGGGGTTCAACGGGAGGTCCAGCAATGACAATTTTGGGCGACCTTTAGAAACTATGGCATTGTTGTGGTGCCGTTGATCTATCCTTTGTATCTGAAGGTCGCCGAGTTCTTTCGCAGGTTTTATTAGGATCTCCATTCGTCTTTTGGGTTAGTTCGTTGTCATCTTTGGGTTAACTGTGCTGTACACGTTTTTTGTACTTTGGTGGGAACATGCGTGCTTGGTACTGCGGTTTCATATCGATTCGCACGATGTATTGGTATTTGGTAGCTAGTGGTCTACAGACGAATACACGCGCTGGCGAGGCTGTCAAGGGAGCTAAAAGTCAAGAGTTTAAAAGTGGTGCACGTGCCGCCGAGTAGCGTATAAGTTGGTCACGGCTGCGTTTGCCGGGATCCAAACTCCGCGCCATCGCTGCAGTCGACGGTGAACACCAATACTTCGCTTTCTTCCCATTCTTCTCGAGGCCCACCGGCCTTGTCGACCCTGCATCTCCTTGCCATGAACACTCTGCACGACCCACATAGTCACAAACGGACATCCATCAACGAACTTCTCAACCCCGTCGCCGCGACTCCCGCCGTCGACGGCGCCCACCATCCCATTCCGCTCCCGCACCACCTGGGGGGGTATGCAGATCCTGCGCACTACCAACACCATCAGATGACCTCCCAAGCTCCCATGCACCTGCAGCCCTCCCAAGGGGCGTTCAAACTGAGCGCTGCCAGCTGGGACCAGGGTGGCGACGGCGAGCAAGCCCTCGCCGCGAAGAAGCCAGACCAGCCCGCGTACAATCGCAGCTATCCAGTACAGCCTCCGCCCCCGGCTTCGTCGCCCGGCGTGTATCAGGAGCAGCATCCTCAGAGGGCGCAGAGGCCCAGGGAGGAGCAGAATGGGAACAACAATTTTACGTTCGATCCCCAGCTGTGGCAAAGCCCGGGCGTGAACGAGGCGAACCTGTCGTACACGCCCTCCCTCATCACGCCCTCTTACTCGGACGAGCGCACCAGTGAGTTAGTCATATCCTCGTTCGCCCCTCTCACGCCGAACGCGTCTATCCAGCTATATCGGGAGACGTCGCTCCGAGCAATCCTGCTACCTATCCCATGCCTCGACCTGATCAGCCTCCTAACAACTTCAGGCCTGACCCGGCCATGGTAGCCTATCAGCAGCAGCGTGCACAGCCCCCACAGAACATGGGAGGTGCGTGGTTTTTTCATGACTTGTATGAGTGCTTCCTTACACCGTGATCTCAGCATGGCCGCCGCCTGCCGACCATCGCATCCCCCCACGTGCTGGCGAAGCTCATATGCCGCAACAGATGTATGCGCAACCCCCGCAGTACTACCAGCCTCACCCCGGCATGCCCTACAGCATGTACCATCAGCCTCCCATGCAGGGGCCGGGGCTGCCTCAGATGCACATGGCAATACCGTACATGCAGCAGCCACAGCCTCCACCGCCGCAGAAGCGCCCGACCCCTCAGGCTGACGGAGAAGAATCAGGGACTAAGACGAAGAAGGCGAGGACCTCGAAGAAGTCGGCCACAGACGGCAATGGTGGGTCAAGTTGTTCCCATCTCCACGTGATCCTCCTGACTTGAGGGCTGCCCATTCCAGGCAACGGTTCCAGGAGGGGGTACAACGCGAAAAAGCGCAGCGAGGCCGCGCAGATCGCGGCACAGAACGGTGCGTGTGTTCGTTGGCGATGGCAGACGGGCCATCCTCGCTCACTTTGGTGGGTCTGCAGCCCAACTGATGCCCAATGTGTCGTATACTCCCATGGGGGGTGACAAAGGGAAACAGAAGGCTGCGGACGGTGAGATTAGGCGCCGAATACAGTGGGAATCGGGTTCGTGAGCTGACAATCGATGCATTTCAGGGGCCATGAGGATAGTCAGTGACAGCGGGGCTCAAAATGCGGAGACACGGGGTCCGCTGCATCCGGAACTGCAGTTCGCGCGCTGCATGTCGAACCGGTATAAGTCTGAAAACTTCCCTCGCTGTGTCTCGTGTACTCGGCGGTGGGCGGGTGACACCTGCCGTTTCCAGGGCATCCGCTTCTTTTTGAAAGACGACAATCAGAATATCGTTGGTGTCAGCTTTGTGGAGAATCAAAAGGCCGACGCGCCGACCATGAATTTCCCGACGCGATGGAACATCTCGCTCGAGCCGTCGCACATAGAGGAAACAAAGGTAAAAATCGTATCTAAGCCCGGCTGGTGGATGGGACTCACGCAGCGTTCTCTCAGCGAACGGTGGCGGTCGCGCTTCTTCCCACTCTCAAAAAGGAGTTTGAGCATCTGATCGCTCCGCAAGTCATCCGGCGACCGAGGGAAAGCGACGTCCGCGCTACCTGCGGTACGACCGTCACGATGTCCGTCGCTGAGCTGCCGGGGCTGATCTCTCGGCGAATTTCACAGACACCTGCATGACGTCCATCTTTTCCTCGTCGTGGATGTGCCGCCTCTGCGGGCGCGAAGCGTGCGCGGAGTGTTTTGGAAAAGTCCGCGAGCTGACGGAATACAGGGCGGGCGCGAACGAGGCGGAAATCGCAGCCCTGCAGGCGAAGCGAGAGGCGCACGCGCACAGCAATCCGTTCTTCCTCTCATGCACGCGTCGCAACGAGCACGTCGCCAAGGAGTTCTCGCCCGTGTCGCGGTTCTGCGAACCTGAGCTCCAAGACGTGATCGACGAGATGGAGCAGTTGATCAAGGCGCCGCTGGTTGAGCCGGAGGAAGACGAGGGCGAGTCCACCGCAACGGATACCGCGATCGACCCGTCGTTGAAGGGACAGGATGGAGCAACAGCAGCAGCAGCAGCAGCCACGACTCGAGGTTCACCGACGGACGAAACATCATCCTCCGCTGTGCCGGCACCGACCGGAGGGGACGCAGCCCCTGCTGCTGCTCCTGTGGCGGTCTCGGCAGATCCTGGGGGACGCCCTGAAGTGAACGGCACCGAGTCTTTGCCAACGGAGCCTCATGTATATCCGACACAGACGTTCGCTGATGGCGAGCTGTCGGAGAAGGCGTTCCGGAAGATCTGGCGACAGGGCGTCCCCGTCGTGATCACGGGCCTGCTGTCCAAGTTCACGATCAAGTGGACACCGGAGTACTTCATCTCCAAGTACAGCGCGCAGAGCTGCTCGATCGTGGAGTGCCAGACCGACGCGAGCAAGCGGATCACGGTGGGGGAGTTCTTCAAGATGTTTGGGTCGTACGAGGGCCGGACGGAGTGCTGGAAGCTGAAGGACTGGCCGCCGTCGACGGACTTCAAGGCGGCGTTCCCGGAACTGTACGAAGACTTTACTCAGGCGGTGCCGATGCCGACGTTCTGCAGGCGGGACGGTGCGTTGAATATCGCGTCACACTTCCCGGTGAACACGGTTGCGCCTGACCTCGGTAAGCGGACTTATCTTATCTTATCTGTGATCGAGGAGATTCACACGGGTGACAGGCCCGAAGATGTATAACGCGATGGCGACGTACGAGACGCAGGGATCGAAGGGATCGACGCGGTTGCACATGGACATGGCCGACGCGATCAACATCATGATGCACGCCGAGCCGCGTCCGGACGGGACGCCCGGCGTCGCGGCGTGGGATCTGTTCCGGGCGGAGGACGCTGAGAACCTGAGGCGGTTTTTGCGGAAGCGATACAACGGGACGCAGATGCAGCACGACCCGATCCACGCGCAGCAGATCTACCTGGACTCGAGGATGTTGCGGGAGCTGTACAAGGAGTACGGGATCCGGAGCCACCGGGTGTACCAGAAGCCAGGGGACGCGGTGTTTATTCCCGCGGGATGTGCTCATCAGGTGGGTGTCGCTCCGTTTGCGTTTTGTTTCGTGCTGACCACGGAGGTGTTGCCGGCTGGGGAGTGCAGGTGTGTAATCTGGCGGACTGCATCAAGGTCGCGGCGGACTTTGTGAGCCTGGAGAACGTGGCGCGGTGCGAGAAGCTGACGGGAGAATTCCGGGAGCAGAACCAGAGCATGATGTGGAAGGAGGACGTGCTGCAGTTGCGGGCGATGATGTGGTTCGCGTGGCTATCTTGCAAGCGACAAGAAGGCTACGGGCAGTAGGGTGCGAGTGTACTGAATAGAGCGTGGACGTGTACTATATGTGACGGGCGACTTTTTAGCGAGCATTGGGAGGCGGCGACGATGGGTCGAGCGATGGCTAGTACTAGGATAGTTGTGTCGGGTACTACGCTGGTGTCTACACCGTTTTTCCGAAAAGGGGCTCAGGCCGGGCGTCTGACATGGCCCCATTGGGATGACATCATCGGCCGCGTTGAGGCTGCAGCTTTGCCTTTTAGTCCTCCCTGCGCGTCACTGCACGCTACCGTCGCCCCCGACATGGCAAAACCCACCCTGCTCCAGTCGCTCCTCGGCCATCCTTCACAGACATACGCACAGAAACACAACACACCCAATAGATATGGGCGGTCGCAGGCCCCGCCCGCGTTCGACCGCAGCCCAGCCAGCAGCGGGGAATACTCACGCTCACGCTCTTCGCAACCCCGACCGACGGTGCGTTCTCGCGCTAGCTATAGCTATTCCGTCTTCTATCCTTATCGTGCTGTTCTCTGCACAGACGCCCCTTATCAAGGAAGCCCATCTCTCGAACAATAACGTCATCCACGCATCGTCGGCGTCCCCCGCACCCCCGGTCCCAAGTCTCGACCTTGACGCTGCGCACGTTATCGAAGGCGACAGCGACGAGGACGACGAGGACGACGCGTTTTATACTCCCCTCCCTTCGCCTTCCCGTTCCCCTAACCTCTCACTCCTCGCCGACTCTGCCATCGCAGCCCCACGGTCCCATCATCCACACATGCAGCGCGTGTCCGACGGGTCCAATTCTTCTGCATCTTCTCTCGAGTCCTCGTCGACACCCCCTACCTCTGACGAGACGCATTCCGTGCTCTCCGCCGCCGCCTCCAAATCGTCCGCCACCCCCGCCGCCCCATCTACATCCGACTTCCTCTCGCCACGCCTTCGTCTCTCCTCGAAATCGTCCTCGTCTGCCTCTTCTCGTGCGTCCCACTCGGCAAGCCGCTCCCTTGCCCCCGCCTCTGCGCCCTTACCGCGTTCATCCCGCAACACTTATACAGACGAAGACTGGGCGAAGGAGGTCCGCTGGCTCGTGACACCCTCCGCTGCTGCCTCAAAGTCAGTCAAGTCGAGACGCCGCCAGTCCCTCCCAGTCGCCCCGGTCAACTATGTTGACCTGCCTGCCATCTCCCAACCACGACCCCCTCCCCCGCGCCGCGGACGTGCAAAGTCGGGCAGGGTCCGCACGAAAGTGCTCATGACGGCCCTTATGGAAGAGGACGAGGATGCGATGGCGGGCGAAGACTATCACCTGCAGCCGGCCTCGTCCTCACCCTCGCGATCGCGCGCCCGCACGACGTCCGAGCCTACCTCCTCGCCTACCGTCTTGCGGCGCAGCAATAGCCTGACTACCCCTAGCGGCCGCCACGGTGCCTCTCGTAACGGCGTACCATCTCGCAGCAACTCTTTGACTTCCCGCAGTAGTGCGGCCGGCTCGTCGACGTCTCCGCGCTCGCCCTACACCCTCTCGTCTCGGACAGTAACGCTCCCTACCCCCCTCCCTATTCCCCCTCCCCCGTCCTCTGCCACCCGCGCCCCTGGCACCGATGTCAACCCCGGCGCAACCGCGTCACCCAGTACGTCGGGCTACACTACGCTGACGCTCCCGCGCGCGGCGTACACGCCTGCGAACCCGTGGCGCGCCCTCGGCGGCGGACGCGTAGACCTCGCGCGCGACGGCAAAGCGCAGACGACGATGGCGAGCGTCGAAATCGTGCGCGGGGTCGCGCGCACGCTCCCCCGAGGTGGCCTTCTCAGGCGGGCGACAGCGCCGCGGAGAGCGTCGCTCGCAGGCATCGCGTTCCGGACAAGTTTCGGGAGCAAGTCGGAACTGTCGCTGGCCCACGATCCAGGAAAGAAGAAGAGCAAGGGATATTCCCCGTCTCAGCGCCCGTCGTTGCACCCGTCGTCGGCGTCGGCGTTGGCGCTGACGTCGCACCTGTCGCCGCCGAGTTACTGCCCAGAGTCGCACGTGCTGATACAGGTGTATGCGGTCGCGCTCGAGGGGCTGGACGCGCAGATCGTCGCGGAAAAGGTCGCAGACGGGGCTGAGGGACGGGGGACGGGGTTCGTCCCTGGGCGAGGGGTGGTTGGACGCGTGGTCGAGTGTGGTTGGGAGGTGCGTGGAGAGGTGGCGAAGAAGGGCGAGTGGGTTGTCGGACTGTTAGACGTGAGGAAGGTGCGTAGATAAACGGCGATCGTGTGTGCCTGTCCTGTCCTCTGTGGAGCGACCCCGGCGGCTCTCTGGGCTTCGGGCCCTCTAAACGACATGGAGCTGGATTTTTTTTTGGATCGAGCTGACTGGTATTTATTTCTGTCTTTTTGACATGTGTATAGTGCGGAGCGCTGGCCGAGTTCGTGCTTCTGGACCGACATCGTATACACCGCGTACCCCAACCGCACCTCCCATCCCCGACCCTCTTCCCCTCACACGCCACCTCGGACCCTCCCTTCGGCCCTCCACAACCTGCCACCCTCGAGTCCCTCGCCCTGCTCCCTGTCGTTGGCATCCCAGCCTACCGTTCCGTACGAACGTTCTTGCTGTCGCTCGGTGGAGCCCCGGAGCCGGGCGCCGTGCAGCCGGCGAGCAGAGCGCTGATCCTGCGGGGGCAGGACGGCGTCGGAGGTATGGTGACCCGCATGCTTCTCGCCCGGGGCGTGGGCGTCGTAGTGCACGTCGAGCCCGCCGTCGTCGACGTCGCCGAGTCCGACACGCCGCTGCTGATGTTGTCGCCCCACGAAGACGTGCACAACGACGAAGACGTCGAGCCCAACGCCCGGTTGGACGAGCTCTATCGGCGCGTGCGGGCGTGGGGCGCGGAGGGCGTCTGCGTCGGTGGCGCCGTCGAGACGCTCGCCCAGCTCGACGCGCGCGGCGAGGCGTTCGATTTCGTGCTCGACACCGTCGGCGGGAAGGACGTGTGGGAGCACGCGCACAGGATGCTCTCGCGGCGCTTGCTGGGTGCGGGCGCGGGCGCGGACCGCGCGCAGTTCACGACCGTCGTGGGCGACGCGAGCTCCGGGCGGGCCATCCCGACTGCGCACGACCACTGGCGCGCAGGCGTGCGCTCGCTCAAGCGCGCGATGTCGTCGGCGTCGGCGTCGGCGTCCGTGTCGGGATCGTCGTCGCCGGCGGCGCTCGCGTCGCTCCCGGGGTCTGCGGCCTCGTCGTGCGACCAGCTCCCGCACGAGGGCAAGGGGGGCAAGCGCGGCGCGGCCAAGGCGCCGCGGAAGGTGCGCGCACGCACGGTGGGGTACTCGTGGGTGTCGTGCGTCGCGGACGTGGACTTTGAGGGCGGCGACGTGCGCGACGCGCTCGGCGCGCTCGTGGGGATGCTCGAGCGTGGGCGCGCGAGCCCGCCGGGGGAGATGATCCGCGGGGCGGCGTATGGCGCGGGGCGCGTGCTCCCGCTCGAGCGCGCACCCGAGGCGTTTGGGGAGGCGGGCCTTTTGGAGGGCGGCGGGACGGTCGTGGTGCGGGTCGTGGTGTGATCGCGGGCGCGCACACGGACTTCCTATCGCGCGGACGTGGATTATTTATTATCTTCTTCAACAGTGTATAGGTATCGAACGGCAGCAGCGTTTGCGCCCGGATTGGACTTGATCGGACTCGACGACGAAGGATTATAGATGACCGCTTTCTGCCCCCCTCCCTCTCCCTCCCTCTTTCGTAGCTGCCACGACGCGAGGTGGGCGGTGCCAGCCAACAGCAGGGGCCCGTCCGCTCGTATATATCGCCTGCTCCTAGATTTTTTCCTATCTTTTGCGCTCCTTTTGCCGCCTCCTCCCTCTCTCTTTTTCTCTCTCTCTCTCTCTCTTCTTCTGCTCACGAGCACCGACCGCCGCACACAGTACGCGCGGCGTCTGTGGTTTCTCTTCGCTCGGCTTGGATTCTTGCCCATCGCTGCATGCATGCATACATTCATACATCCATACGCACCTATACGCACGCACATACATACTTAAATGTAAGTATAGAGCGCCACACACGCGCGTTGCCCACGACTTGATTTATGATTCTTATTCGGTTGCTGCTTTTTACGCGAGATATATACGTTTCTTTGGGGTGTTTGTTGGCGTCGGATGATGCGAGGGAACCTGTCGGACGATGCGTCGCGTGTCGCTGGACTTTGTGACTTGATGCTCGGGGCTGCAGGGCTTTTCGCGAGCACTCGCTGGGCACACTAGACACATCAGCATGCCTTGGGAAGTGTTGTGCTGTCTCTGCAGTTCCAGTCAACAAATCAAATGGCATAGATTTTCCCAAGACCATCCACAGTAACAATTTTATGACAAACAACAATCAATCGATGTTTGAAAATCCATCTTGCATTCATAGCTTTTTAGAGACAAATATCATTCATTATTCAGAATACAACCTAAATAAGCTACACCACAGACACCACAACACAGTGTAAGAACAAGCCAGATCAGAATCCAGTTCATTTGCTGCTCCAAGTGCCCATCCAATGACGAACAGCATTAAGAAAACAGCAAAAGAAAAGAAAAATGATCCCCCGACAACATAAGCCAGTAGTGCAGCGGCAAAGTCATCGCGCCGTCGAGTTGCAAGCAGAGCTCGGCGGACAAGGGCGGCAAAAATAAGAAAACCAATGTAGCGGGCGGTGCCCGCGTTATAGTGGTTATACTATAAAGAACAGATACTACACTTGATCTAAGCCAAAAGGCCAGAGTGGTGAGGATTCTGGATGTCCGCCGCCTGCTTTTGAGGGATGGGGGGCGCGCACAGACCAGGAGGGAGGATGTCGCGGTGCGGGGGGGGGGGGGCAAAGTGTGCGGCAGGCGGTGGGGCGCGTATGCCTAAAGCGGACCGTGGGAGAATGGGGACCTTTGCGATGGCTGGTGCGACTTTGCATGGCCTCGGCAAAACCTCAGGAAATATTTTTTTGATCAGGTGAGCTGCGCGTAGATGCGGCGATATGCGATCGGATGGGCTGGATATTGGATCGTGGGAAATCTTGCTTGCACTTTTGACAGGTGCGCCAGGCTGCGGGGGTGGAGCTGCGGCTGTATGTCGATTCAACGTCTGCTCGCTCGCCTGGGGAGCACGAACCAGGCAGAGACTCCGACCTCGCTCTTTCTCGACATACATCGTCCATCACAGGTGGGCGCAAAGACGACGCTCCTGGACCGTGTGCGCACCACACGTGACTGCAGAGCCGCGATAACTCAAGGCAAATTAATGGTGGGGATAAGAGGACAAGTGGTTATTCGACAGAGCCCATGCATCCGTTCGCGACGTTCGTCCTGAGGAGCTACTACAAGGCCACCGGCTGGAACGAAGACAACCTCTACGCCAACCTCACCCGCTCCTCCAATGGTGAGCCCCCCCGCCCGCCGTCGTCGTCTCGCCCAGCGCCGCTGACCGCCGCCCGCCAGCCATCCTCGACTTCACCGTCCCGCGCGGGCTGCACTTCCACATCTCAAAGTCCCCGAACACGCTCTTCAAGACGACGTACTCGATGAACGCCCTGCCGTCCCTCAACGGCTCCGTGGGGTACATCTTCACCTCGTGCGGCCTCGACATCACCGGCTCCGGCGACGTCCGCTTCAAGGACGTGATCGACCGCTTCAGGGTGTACGACCAGCCGCGCAGGCCCGAGGGCAAGGAGGAGGAGTACCTCGCCGGAGAGCGCGTCGACACCCGCGGTGAGTGCGTGCTCACGCTCGTGCGCGCGCACAAGCCCCGCCCGTGCTGACGGGTGCGCGCACCTGCCCGCCAGACTACCTGCTCTACGGCCGCGTGTACATCCCGACCGGCCGCCTCGACGCGCTCGCCTCGACGCGGCTATCGCCCACGCTCCAGGCGCTCGTCGCCGCCATCTCCGACCCGCGCGCGGACCTCACGCAGTCGCGCTTCAGCCGGAACGGCGCGTCGCCGAGCAACGTCATGTTCAACCTCCAGCACGACACCGGCCGCTGGTGCACCGAGTACACGTACAGCGCCGAGGACAGCATGCTCGGCGCGCGCGTGCTCCACAACTTTGGCAGGCTCGGCTCGCCCGCGGACAGCGCTGAGGAGAGCGAGCGCGCGCGCGACAAGCGGATCGACGAGGAGGACGCGATGGAGGGCGGGCTCAAGGGGCGCATATCGGCCGGCGCGGAGGTCTACTTCAGCGCGAAGGAGCGAAGCGCAGGAGGCAAGTCCCGCCACCTCCCTCTCTCCAGTACCCGAGTAACACATCGACCTCGTCCCGCGCAGTCTCCACCGGCATCCGCTTCACGACCTTCCCCGACGCGACGCCGCCCTCCTTCCAACTGCCCCCAGAATCCCCACTCTCGCCCACCCCACTCCCATCGCCCTCGCAGCCCGCGCCCTCGCAGCCACCCACCACGATCACGGCCCTGTTCAACCCCATGATGGGCCACATGTCCGGCGCGTACGCCGCGCGCGTCTCGCGCGACCTCTCCCTCTGCTCCCGCTTCGACTTCAACGTCTACAGCTACGAGAGCGAGTGGACGATGGGCGCCGAGTGGTGGCTCCGCCGCTCAAGGTCAAAGTCCACAGACGACGCCGCCGCGCCCGCCGCCGCCTCCCCCGAGCCTGCCGTGGACGCGCCCTGGTCGGCCGAAGAGATCACGGGCGTCGTCAAAGCCCGCGCGTCGACCTCCAACGTAAGTTGCCCTTCTCTCTGCATGCATGAGACCCGCTCGATCATATCCATTCGCGGTCGCCGGTATCCCAGGACGTCGCGTTGATGTGGGAAGGCCGCCTTAGGAACCTTCTGATCAGCCTGGGCGTCGTCTCCAACCTCTCCAGCCGCTCGAAGCCCATCAAATCACTAGGACTCGAGCTCTCTTACTTTAGTTCCGGATGAACCACGCATGCTTGGCTGCGCATATCCTATGAGTCGCCAATAAAATATTCCATTCAGCTTTGTTAGGGGGAGCGGTGTGAGTTTTGCATCAGCCGGTCTGCTACATAAATAGTACATCCACGTTCCGAGCCAGGGGACATTAGATAGAGAGAGAGAGAGAGAGGCGACGATTAGCTAGCGACGAAGCTGAGAGGCAGGCGGGAACAAGACCAGCAGGGGTATTGAACCGAGATAGGTAGTTAACCAAATATCAACCACGACAGATCGCGATCGTAGGATGTTGTGTCGAAGCGTACGCACAACTATACACGGCCGCGAGGTAGCAATCCTCCGGCGGGGGGAGCAAACAAACAAACAAACAGACAGACAAAAAACAAAAAACAGACATAGATGCGGAACGTAGATCGTACTCGTCTCGTCTCAGTCAGATACAACAGCAGCGGACGCGATGCTGACGGGGGGCTCCCTCTTCGGCGCAGGGCCGCCGAGCGTCCTGACGATCCTGGAGATGGCGTCGCCCGATATGACCGGCCGGCTGCCGTGTCGCGCGTGTCGCACGCCCAGCGCCGTCGGCGGCGAAGACTGCGTGCGCGCGTGCTGCAGCCCGCCCTGGCTGGGCGTGGATGCACCCGACTGCGACATCCAGGCGACGCCCCCCGCGTGGAGCTGCCGCCCCAGCGTGCGCGACCGGCCGTGCGCGGGGCTGAACGCGGACGATGGGGCGGCGGGCGGGGGTGAGATGGACGCGAGGCTGCTGATGGCTGGCTCGGAGGCTACCGATTTCGGCGCGTGGATGGACGCCTCGAGCCCTGGCCGTGCGGTGTCGGCCTGGGGAACGGGGTCCACAGAAGGCTGAGGGGGTTCGGCCTTCGGTTCCGCGTGAGCGGTGGGCGCGTGGATGGATTCGGCGAGCCCTGCGTCGGGAGGTGCGGTTCTGCGAGGTGGAGAAGCTGCGGGGGGCGGTACGGTAGGTTTAGGTGGTAGAAGATGATGCGTGGAAGGCCCGTTGGGAATGGTATTCGGGTGAGGCGCACTCGGGCCATTTCGACGGGGAGACTTGGGTCCCGCAGAGTCGAACGGGCTCACGGGCTTCGGGGGAAGGGAGGGGTGCAGAGGCAGGCGTGGAGAGAGTTTGGTCGTCGAAAGTGCGGGAGGCTTCGTCGAGCGACCGTTGTCCAGATTGGGAGAGCGGGGAACCGGAGACAATCGTCCACCGTTGGACTTCGAAGCGCCATTCGGACCGCTGGCACCAAGGCGACCATTGCCCCTGGGCCCGGGGATAGCAGCAGGCAGGAGATTCGGAGACAGCCTCGCCGCCTCCACGACGGGCGACTTGGCCCTCTCGTCCGGGATCGGCAGCTGCTTCAGCGAGTCGTCGAGGATAGGAGACATCAGCTCCAGCTTCCCCGCGTCGCTCGCGCTCGTCGGAAGCGTGCCGGAGGAGGCCGCCGTGGACGTGATGCCCCAGTCGTCCAAGTCGGGCAACGTGTCGTCGTCGTCCCCCGCCCAATCGAGGTGGCTGCCCGGCGTCGTGGGCCTGTTCTCCATCGCCATCGCGCGCGCGCGCTCCACCAAGCTGTCTATATGCGACTTGATGTCGAACGTGGCCACGGCGGGGTCGGCCGATAGGTGGGGCGGGGCGTCTTTGGAGCTGCGCGGAGAGGAGGGCCCCGAGAACGCCTTGGGTTTCTGCGTCGGCGCGCGCGTCGTGGGCGGCGGGGGGTCTACCGATAAGCGTGGCTTGGGCATGGACGTCGAGGACTTTGGCTGGTGAGAGCGCTTGCGGCGGCCTGATGTACGTGGCGAGGGGCTCGTCGCCGTGGAGGAGGGTGGGTTGAACGAGTTTGCGGTGGGGGAGGCAGGCTCGATGGTGAGCGAGGGGAGCTTGCGCGCAGCTGGCTGCAAGGAAGCACGCCGAGACGCAGGCTTGGGCTTATTAGGGAGGTCCTTGGTCGACATGGACGATGGGGCCGCCGTGGACGTGCTCTTGTCGGTGGAGGCGGGTGTGCTGGGAGCCGCAGGGGAGGATGTCTCGGTCTTGACACGATGGGCCAAATCTGCTGGCCTGAGGGCGGTGTCAGAGGGGTCCCTCCTTCCGCCGAGTCCGCCGGTATATGCAGCGCCCCCACCGAGCCTGCTGCCCGCACGTCCCCCTCTGCCCCGTTCAGCGCCCCGTGCGCCTCGGCCGTGTCGGCTGAGCCCGCGGAACGCAGAGCCCCCGTCGGCGCGGCCCCAATCCGACGCGCGTGCGCTGAGCGGGTCTGTGGAGAGCTGGGGCGGGCGGGAGGACAGGGAGGCCATGTGGGGGGATCAGAGCTCGGGCACGGTATCGCGCGATGCTGGGGGCTGCACATTTATGCATGTGGGACGTAAACGTCGTGCCGTGCGCAGGAACGGAGAGAGCCCGTACCGAGGTAAGTTCAGCCGTTCGACGCCTGCAAAAGCGAAGCAGAGCGGTGTCCGTTCGACGGCTGCGAATGAGAGATGTATAGGCGGAGGATAGGAATGCGAGGAAGAGCAGCGGGTGTGATATACGGCTGAGAGGAGCTGTGGCCAGCCACACGGGGATACCAAACAGCTGTAATCAGTCCGGGTGGCGCCGCCGCAGAGCACCACACCTGGCGAGTCCCATCACATCGCCTCCAACTAGCCAGCCATGTCGAAAGCATCCCAGCCAGAGCTCAAAAAGGTGCGTTCCTCCGTCCGGCAGCGTCTGCCCAGGCGCTCACCCCACCCACCACCGCTGTAGTTCATGGACAAGAAGCTTTTCGTCCACCTCCAGGGCGGCCGCAAGGTCAGCGGCACCCTGCGCGGCTACGATCTTTTCCTCAACCTCGTCATCGACGACGCCTTCGAGGAGACCACCCCCGCACAAAAGCACCCCATCGGCACCGTCGTGCGTCCCTCGCTCGCCCCTTCTTTCCCGCCCGTGTCCCGTCACCTTTGCTGACTTGCGTTGCCCCCCCGCCGCCGCGCATCTATCTCTCTAGGTCATCCGCGGCAACAGCGTCACATCGATGGAGACCCTCGAGGCGATCCGATAGTACTCGCCTCAGGGGGGTCGTGTTCGAGTAACTACACGAGCTGTACGAGGCTGTGGAGGCGGTCGTGCTTGTATTCTCTGCCGGTAGGCTCTTTGTCGCTGTGTCATCAATTCCATCCCTCGCATCTGCATCGACATCTTTCGCTGCGCTGCGTCGCCCTGTTGTCCGCCCGCCCTTCTCCATCTTGCGAGCGATCGCGATGTCCGCTGCAACGGAACGGCTGTCTCTTCAGATGATCTGCCGACAGGGATCCGTCATGACCGAATCCTCATCATCGTCCTTGCCATGTCGATGCATCACGTATGCAACCGATGCTAGGACAACATGCGAGGAGAAGGCTGCACGTACAACATGCATGACGAAGCGCTCACCGTAGCAAAGTTGCCTCCCCCTCTTGCTCCGTACGGACACAAGATACAGTCAACATGCGTAGTATTTGGCATTTCATACAACAACTTTCTTAGAGAACATATCCTCGAACATGTACATGAATGAAAACATCGAACACAATTGGAGCTCTCTTTTCTAACAATTCTTATGACTTTTGTGAAACAACCGTGAGAACCCAAAGCCTCCCAAAACCAAAAAAAAAACCACAACCCAACCTACCCCATCCTCAGATATTCAACGCCTTAAGGTTAGGGTTAGACCCCCAAAGCGACAAAATAAAAGGGGAGGGGCCCACCCAGCCAGAGTGGCCAAAGCGGGACAAGCCAAATATTTAGACAGTGCATGCACCGAAGCACATACAAACCACAGGTTCCCCCTGGGGACAGGGTCGCCGTGCTATGGGAGGCTCCCATGGCCCACGAACTCGGGTCCGTGAAGGAGCTCATGCCGTCAAGGTAAGTATGAGGAAATACAAACGCAGGGGGGCGACCTTATATACGCTAGGGCGACGCGCACGGACCAAGTGCGTTTGGGCGCGCGCGCGGGGGTGGTGACGCGGCCACACGGACTCGCACGGATCAGGACTCCGAGACGCTCCGGCGGTACCGGCATCACGAAGGGGGTAGAACAAAGGCCACAAGGCGGCTGCCTCCTTGCGAACTTGAATACTTCATCTCCATCCTGCCCGTCCTCCGAGACATCACGAAACCGATGGCGCCCTTGACCTCGCCACCGTCGATCACACATCCACCCAAACATCACAGCAGTATCTATTCGCACAGTAACCACGTATATGCGCTCTCGGAGCCTGACTGAGCCGAAAAAAATAACTTAAAGCGCGCTGCATACAAGCACCTGCAAAGGGATCGAGAGACAGACAGACAGACAGAGAAAAAAAAATACACGCATGTAATGGATCGAAGAAATGGCACATGTGTCATGGGAGGGGTGATGATCAAAAACAAACACATCGATCAAAGTAAAAAAAGAAATGGAACAGGTTTGTGTATATGTAGGGATGGAGGGAGGGATGCACATGACGACGTCGTTGAATGTAAGGTACGATATCGGTCGTGGGTCGTTGGTACAGGCGGGCGTAAAGACAAAACAGGGGGGCAGTGGGCGGCATTGATACAGCGGCATTATGTGTACTAGGCGTGTGTTCGGATGGAAAAAGGCGGAGGCGAGCGGAGGCGGAGTGCGTGTCACGTAGTGCGCGTAGAAAAACCGCGTCGATAGGAAAAGGGCGGAGGAAAAGGCGAGGTCAAGACGCGAGCGACGGCGTGCATCACAAATGCATCGGGCTCTGCGGCGCGTCGATGGTACCTGGGTCTGGCACAACAGCATGCCGCGCGAACGGGCTCTCGCCATCCACTCCGCGCCTGTGCCTGCGCCCGAGCAACGTCGCGCCGTCGAGCTTGAGCTCGAACCCCGCGCGATTCGACCGCCTCGGCGCGTCCCGCTGCCCCGCGCGCCCGTCGTAGATCTCCTTCGACGGCTCGGCCGCCACACCCTCCACGTGGTCGTGCTCCTCGTCCTCGTCCTCGTCGTCCTCGTTCAGTCCACCGAGGAGCCCCGCCATGCCGGCGCCCCCGCGGCCCTTGTATGCGCGCCGCCGCGCGCCCTCTTCCTCCATCCGATGAACGGCGTACGTGATGTCGAACGCCTCCTTCAGCGTCGCGAGACCCGGAGAGCGACCGTCGCGCCCGCCGCGGGCAGAGTACAACAACGGGGAGTCTATGGGCATTCCCACAATCCTGGGTGTGGGCGGGGGAGGAGGGGCCGGCGCAGCGTTGCACCAGGGATGAGCGAGGAACTCGTCGATGGTGTATCGCTGAGCGGGGTCGATGCAGAGCAAGTGCGTGATGAGGTCCTTGGCTGCACACGGGAATCAACAAGGGCCTCGAAATTGTCATATCAAGAAGACTTACCCGACGAGCTGATATCATCCCACCAAGGGCTCAAGAACGTGTAATACCCCCGAGCGACCTTTTCCGTGAGGACGTTGATGCTCTCGTCGTAGAACGGCGGGAACCCGCAGAGAAGCGTGTACAACACGCATCCCATCGCCCACATGTCGACGCTCTTCGAGTACCGCTCGTCCTTGACGATCTCAGGCGCGGTGTAGCCGACCGTTCCACAGGGCGTCATCGTCTCCTCGTTCCACACGACCTTGGACAGACCAAAGTCGGCGATCTTGACGCGCCCGATACCCCCACCTCCGACGCCGGGTATGAATTCGCCTTCGTCCTCTTTATCCTCGTCGTACTGCCGTTGCACGGGGTGCTTGGAGGGAATGATGGGTATGCGCTCGAAGAGCAAGTTTTCGGGCTTGATGTCCCTGCGGCGAGAATGAGTATCACGGTAGCCTGCATGCGCACGGCAGACGACGTACCGATGAACGACGCCGCGCTCTTCGTGCAGATATCTGATCCCGTGCGCGACCTGGAGGATGACATGTCTAGCCAGGTTCTCGCTGAAGTACGTGAGCTTGACGATCTGATGGAACAGTTCGCCGCCCTCCAACACTGATCGCGGGGATCAACAGAGAGAAGCGGGGACGGTAAGGGGAAAGCCTCACGTTCCAGGACCAAGAAATAATGCTCCTGCGATTCAGAGAAGGAGAGGAGCTTGACGACCGAGGGGTGGCTCGTCGTCCGCATGATCTGGACCTCTGGACGGGCGGACAAGCGAGCGCGCGGGCACCTGGTCAGGCGACAAGCGGGGCAAGGGCGGAGGCGACGTTACCTTTGAGGATGTTTGCGCGCTGCGAACCGAGAAGCGAGTCAGACACACGGTGGGTGAGACAACGGTCGAGATTTAAGAAGCGAAGAGAGAAAAGGGACGGGACGGGGGACGAGAGGCGAACTGCACCTCTGTGACGCGCGGTTTCTTTTTAAACCGGGGGTTCAGATGCTTGTCGTCGGCCTTGAGAGGGCGGACGAGCACACGATCACGGTATCACGGGCGACATGGCGAGGCTGAGGTCAGAGGAGGGAAGGAAAGCGAGAGAGAGAGAGAGAGAGGCGGGGCGGGCGAGCGGGAGAGGACACTGACCTGGGTCGTGGTGAGCTCGTACTTGCGGACGACCTTGACTGCGGGGGCGAGACGGGGCCGGGTGAGGGGAGCACGGGAGAAGCGCTTCCCAAAACGGACGCACCTGCGACTTTCTTGCCCGAAGCGAGGTCGAGGGCCTTGTACACGTTCGAAAACGCGCCGCTAGATAGGGGCCATCGCGGCGTGAGATCCGGGCGATCGATGAAGAAAAGAAGAAGGCGGGGCGGGGCGGGTGGGGAAAATGAACGCACTCGCCCATCTTGACGACGAGCTGGAAGCGCTCGAGGCCCTTGTACTGCGGCATCTTGTCCTTGGCCTCGCGCTCTTCCTGGACGATCTGTTCCACCTCGCGGGCGTATTGCTGAGACTTGTTCTGGGATTGGGACGGGGGCGGCTGTGGAGCGGCTGCGGGCTCCTGCTGCTGCTGCTGCTGATGGTGCCGGTGCTCATGGCGGGGCTGGGCCTGGTGCTGAGCGCGGTGATGAGAAGACTTGTCGGGAGGAGGGTTTGCAGAGGTGGTCGGCGGAGGAGGTGGGGGAGGGGACAGCTCTGTGTCCTTGTGATTATGGCCTTTTCCATGTCTGATGAGATCTGGAAGAGAACCGACGGGTGAGTTTGTAAATCACGGACGAGCGATAAGAGGAAAGAAGGCACTCTTGAACGCGTCGACGACGGCAACGCCTGGAGGCATGGTGAGCAAGCTGGGAAACGGTGGGGGGGGGGGGGCGAGGGTGTGTGTGGCAGGTGTGGGGACGGAGAGCGGGGGTTGCTGGGTATGGCCGACGAGAAAAGCAAAGGGACGCGGGCGTTTGTGCTGAGACGGACCGCCCGCTGTTTTGCAGACCTGGCCCTGACGTCACCGCCCTCGCCGTACGTCATCCTGTTGTTCACCCACTCCCACAAGCTCCCACAAACCACATCCAATAGCTTAGATACACAGCCGGCATACACAACTGGGGTCGTCCCATCTAGGTTACTCTGCTAGCATCCCTCACGACCGCTCCCCGCCGCTCGTGCCTGTCCGCAACACCGTCCCCCCGCCGCCGCCCCAGCGAGTCCGGCGTCCCCACCGGCGTACCACGCTCCACGTCCTGCCACGAAGCCGCCGGCGACTGCGGCGGCGTCCGCACCAGCAACAATCGCTATATACAGCACGCAACAATGATAAATACCATTCAGACCGCTTTCGTGTGATGCATAGAGCGTTTCGAAGAAACAAGCGACGCACCTGAGCGGGCGAAACGCCCACGAGGCTCAGCGAGCTCGGTCTCGGCCTGAGCACCGGCACCACCCTGCCCACGACCGCAGCCTCTCTCCGGCCTCTCCTCGGCCCCTCCTGCCCCACACCCGCGTCACCGGCCGCCCCCTCGCCCTCGCCCTCCCCCGGCACAGACGGCGTCCACGCGATGATCCACACCCCCGCGAACGTCGCCCCGCACCCGTACAGGAACGTCACGAACTGGTGGAACTTCGCCCGCCGAAAGTCCCCGTAGAGGATCGCGGAGCCCAGGATCGCGGACAGGTTGAACAGCACGAACTGGATCGGGATCACCACCTGTGTGCGCGCGCGGTCAGCCTCGACCCGCTACAGCGAGAGGAACGGCGCACCTTGCTGTCGTAGCGCATCAGCGCGCGGTTCAGGTATTTGATCTGGCCGACGCCGGTGCCGATCAGGATCTGAACGGCGCTCTCTCAGCGCGACGCGTCGAGAGACGGGCGAGGGGCGGGAGGGCGTACCGCTAGAATAGGATACGTGATCCACTCCGCGAACATCTCCATGTATTCCATCGTAAGCAGCGTCGATACGCCCTTTGTCGCGAGCACCGTGAACCCGCCTGCGAGACACACGCGCGCGCAAAAGTAAGACCTCGTCTGAACGCAAAGCGAACCCCAAACGCACCGAAGAGCGCGCACAGCCCGATGTCCACGAGGACCCACTCGCCGCGCTCCGACAAGCCGGCGAGGACGACGGCGCCGACGAGGTAGACGACGGAGTAGGCGACGAAGATGCGCTGCTTCACGGCCTCGAGCAGCGCCGCGGGCGGGAGGCGCGTGTCGGAGGGGTTGGAGGAGAGCACGACGGTCACGGCGCCGACGATGGCGAGCAAGATGCCCAGCAGGTCGCGCTGATCCCGCGCGACAACGACGACGTGTGATCAGGGCGTGAGCCGACGACGGGACGGAAAGACGTACGGTGCGGAAGCGCTCGCCCAGGAGCAGCGGGGCGAAGAGGCAGTTCGCGATGAGCGCGAACTGGGGCGCGTCACGGACGCATACGCACGGTCACTGTCAACGGTCGATGGATCGCGCGCGGAGGACGCACCGTGCCTAGGGGCGCGACGATGGACGCGGGCGCGAACGCGTACGAGATGAAGTTGCCCAGCTCGCCGACGTTCATGAGCAGGAACCCGGACCACCTGCGCGCGCTCGCGCTCAACATCGGACGCGCAGCCACGGACCGCGAAGAGGCGAGCGGACGCACCACAGCTTCGACTTGAGATAGTCGGACTCGTTCGCCTCGTCCCGCGCGTCCCCGCGCGCGCGCTTCTTTCCGCGCGCAGCGCCGCGCTTCCCGTTCGCCGTGCCCCGCCCCTTCTGCCCCGCGCCGACCGCGTCCGTCTCCCAACGCAACACGGCGCCGAACGCCCGCCGCGCCCTCCCTTTTCCCTTCCCGGCGGCGGCGGCGGCGGGGCCCGCGAGCTGCGGGTTCCTTCGCGGGCCGAGCGGGACCTCCTCGACGATCGCGCCGTACGTCCGCGGGGCAGCGACGGGCGCAGGGTACTCGGTGCTCGAGAGCGACGGCGACGGCGAAGCCGCGCGGAGCGGGACGAGCAGATCCGTCTCGGACGCCTCGCGCTCGTCCTCCCTCCTGTCCCCGTCCGCGTCGCGCTCGTGCTCTTCGTGGATCCCATCGGCGCGCGCGGCGCGCTCGCACTCGAGGCGGCGATGGGCGAGCTTCTGGAGGTTGAGGGCGAGGCTGATGAGGATGTTGCCGGCGACGGCGACGGCGATGCCTGCTGCGGTCGCGCTGGAGAGCTCCGGCCATTCGACGTCGATGCCCTGTGTCGAGGGCGGCATTGTGTGCGAGGGGGGGCGGAAGCACGGGTACGGGGGTAGAGTGGAGGATGCTGGGAGTTGAGGGAATAGTTATATGGACGGGGGAGGAACGGAGGGGTGCAGGCGGAGACCGATCGCGGCTACACGCAGGTTCCCACGGGCCACAAAGCAGTCAGCCTCCCCGCACAGCAGACCCAATACACCTGCACCGACTGCTCGCATGCGGGCCCGACACGTAGCACACGCCGTCCCCGCCTTCCCCGTCTACTCCGCCGCCTTCCTCTCCCCCTCAGAGCTCCTCCTCGGCGGCGGCGGCGGCTCCTCCAAGAGCGGCATCAAGAACAAGCTCGTGCGTCGCCCCCCTTGTCTCCCCCCCCCCCTCCCCTCGTTCGCTCACAGACGGCGCCGCGGCCGTCGCGACAGAGGCTGTACCGCGTCGATGACTTCCTCTCCATGAAGCTCGCTCACGAGCTCGAGCTCGACGCCGGCGAGGACGCCCCGATGAGCATGGCCGTCGACCCTTCGGTGCGCACCCCCCTTCCCCTCGTGCCTCGCCCCACCGGTGCACGCGATCCTGACGACGACCCGCGCGACCGCGACGCAGACCCGCATCCTCGTGTGCGGCGTCAACAGCGCGCCGGAGAAGATGGAGAGCGGCGAGAACCAGAACTGCCGCCTGTACGCCGTCGGCGGCACCCAGTGCGTGTTGCCTCCCTCTCCTCCTCCCTCTCCCTCATACGCACGCGCGTGTATCCCCGTCCTGACACCACCCCGTGCCTCGCGCCCCTCTCTCTCCGCTCTTCCCGTCGCCCACCGCGACCGATCGCGCGCGCCGTTCCCGCCTTCTCTCGCAGGATCAAGCCCCTCACCGCGCTGGGCACCCTCAAGTCGGACGACCCGGAAGACTACCAGGTCCGCACCGCCTCCTCCCCGCTCTCCACACGCGCGCGCGCGCGCATGCTGATCCGATCGCACACAGCGCGTGACGACGGTCTCCCCGGACGGCCGCTACGTCGCCGTCGCAGGCACACACGACGTGAGCTCCCCCTCTCCCCTCCCCTCCCTTTTCTGCCCCCGGCCTCGGGCTCACGCTCACGCTCACGGTCGCACCCGCACCCGCGCGCGCAGCTCACCGTGCTCAGCCTCCCGTCCCTGGCCCCGCTCGGCACCCGCCTCGAGAAGGACGAGATCTACGACGTCGCCTTCTCTCCCACCTCCGTGCGCCCCTTTCCCCCCTCTCTCCCTCTCCCTCCCCCCCTCCCTCTCCAGCCCGCGCGACGGCGCACGCCTGACTCCGCTCTCCAGGTCATCGTCGCGACGACGGCCGCCCTCCAGATCTACGCGCTCCCGCCCGACGACGACGACGAGTCCGAAAAGGAAACAGGTGCGTCGAAGGGCAAGGGCAAGGCTAAAGACAAGGACAAGGACAAGCGCAACTCCGCGCCGCCGCTCAAGCACCTCCGCACCGTCGAGCGGCCGAAGCTCCCCGGCGGCGAGCCCCAGAGCGCCTTCCGCGCCGCCCGGTACGCCTCTCCCCTTCTCCTCCTCCCTTCTCCCCTCCGCCTCCCCTCCGCCTTCCTTCCCTCTCTTCCTCTCCTCTTCCTCGAGCGGGGCACGGCTAAGCGCGCGCCGCGGTAGGTTCAACCCGCAGGACGCGCGCGCGTTCTACACGGTCGTCAACACCGCGCCGGCGCGCGGGAAGGGCGCGAGGGGCGCGAGGGGCGCGAAGGCGGCGCCGCGGCGCGCGTACGTCGTCAAGTGGGACGCGGAGGCGTGGACGGTGGATAGGGTGAAGAAGGTCGGGGATAAGGGCGTCACGTCGTTCGACGTCAGGTGCGTGCGTGCGCGCGTGCGATGTGGTTCAATCCGGCGTGCGTGCTGACGATGGTGCGGTGGTGATGATGGTGGTGGTGGTGCAGCGCGAACGGGAGGTGGCTCGCGTATGGCTCGTCGGATTTCACGATCGGGCTGCTGGACGCGCAGACGCTCACGGTCAGTCGCGCGCTCTCTCTCTGTCGCATCTCTCTCGCTGACGCCCCCTCCCTGATGCTCGGGCAGCCGCTCCTCTCGATCCTCAAAGCGCACGAGTTCCCGTCGACGACGCTCCGCTTCAACCCGTCCTCGCGGCTGCTCGTCTCGGGGAGCGCGGACAACACCGTGCGGATGATCGCCGTGCCCGAGACGCTCGGCGACAGCGGTGCGTGCTGTCCCTGTCCTGCTCGCGCGCTCCTCTCCCGTGCGCGGCGCTCGCTGACGCGCGGCGGTTGTGTAGCGTGGGGGATGTACTTCGTGCTCCTGATGGCGGTGTTCGTCGTGCTCTTCGCGCTCGCCGTGCAGCTCTTCGTCGTCGGCGCGCTCTGAGCGACGGCGGCGCGAGGCCGGGGATGGGTGCGGATCGCGGCGTGGTGGATGTTGGAGCTAGTAATAGCACTCTGTTTTTCGATTTTTTTTTCAATGGGACAATTGCAAAATATATACGTCTCGCCGTCTTCGCGCCCCCATATCGTCGCTACAAACGACTTCTAAGCTATCATACAACGGACGCGGGGGCCCTAATCATAGTCGTCCTCCTCGACGAGCTTGCGCTTCACGCCGTTCTGCGCGGGCGGCGCGGCGGCGGCGGCGGCGGCGGAAGAGACCTCGAGCACCATCTCGTCCGCGCTCTCGTCATCTTCGTCTTCGTCCTCGTCGTCATCGTCGTCGTCGTCCCCGCCCGCGAAGAGCCCGTCCTCCTCGTCGCTGCCCTCCTCGACCTCGCGCGCGACGCCGGCGCCAGCCATGGGCATGGGCATGGGCATGTCGACGTCGGATGGGGTGTGCACCGCACTGATGGGGTTCACGGGCGGCGGGACCACGGGGGCGGCGGGGATAGTGGCAGGCTCCATATCCATGTCCTCGTCCTCGTCCTCCTCGTCCTCCTCGTCATTGTCGGCTGCTGCTGCTGCGGCGGCGGCGGCGGCTGCGTCGGACGCTGTGTCGGAGGCGGGCTCCTCGATCTCCTCGATCTCCTCGTCGAAGAGCTGGGGGGCGGGCGGGGGCGCGTCGGGGACGAGGTCGAAGTCGACGGCGGTGAGGCACTCGGCGGGCGGGGGGAGGCGGAGGCCGAAGGTCTCTGGGACGGCGGGGAGGGGCTGGGCGTTGGTCTGGGTGGCGAGGGAGAGGGTGTACTGCACGCGCGGCGGGCGGTGAGCGGGCGCAGACGGTGAGACGAGGAAACCGCGGCGGGGCGCACCTCCTTCGGGACGCGGCCTGCGAACTCCCAGCCGACGCGGGCCTGGACGGCGAGGACGAGGTCGTCGAGGTCGATCTTGGCGGGGCGGGCGGCGTGCTCGGCGTAGATGAGGGCGTCGGAGAGGACCTGGGCGGTGTAGCGGCTGGAGAGCTCGAGGAGCTGGTGGAGGACGGCGGGGTGGGCGTCGTGCACGGTCGGGGTGGAGGCGAGGAGGAGGGCGACGGCGCGGGCGGTGGGCGGGAGCGCGTCGGCCGTCGCGTTGGCCGTCGCGGTGCGGGACATGGCGGTCACACCGACTGCGTGACTGCGTGATGCGGTGGCCTGTGGCGATTGGCGGCTATTGGCGGCCGACGGGGATTGGCCGGGTGACGCGTGACGCAGGAGCCAGTCGTTGAAGCTCCGCCAGCCGAGCCGGGGTCTGACCCACCCACGCCCTTCTCTCTCTCTCAGCATCAGCAACCAACAGCCAACGACCATGTTCCGCTCGCTCGCCACCACCGCCCGCACAGCCGCCCCCCGCGCATCCCGCCTCGCACCGCGCCCCGTCCTCGCCCGCGCATACCACGAAAAGGTCATCTCACACTACGAGCAGCCCAGAAACGTACGTCACGCCCCTGCGCCTGGCCAATCCCCGCCGCCCGCGCTATCTGATAACCCGCGCTCACCGTCCCCCTCCCCCCCCCTCGAACAGGTGGGCTCGCTCCCCAAGAACGACATCGACGTCGGCACAGGCCTCGTCGGCGCACCCGCGTGAGCCCCCTCGCCCTCACCCTCGCCGCCGCCGCCGCCGACTCGCTGACTCACGCGCTCCCCCATTTTTTTTCCACAGGTGCGGCGACGTCATGAAGCTCCAGATCCGCGTCGACGAGAACGGCATCATCTCCGACGTCAAGTTCAAGACCTTCGGCTGCGGCAGCGCCATCGCCTCCAGCTCCTACATGACCGAGCGCGTCAAGGGCCTCTCCCTCGAGGAGGCCGGCAAAATTAAAAACACCGAGATCGCAAAGGAGCTCGCCCTGCCCCCCGTCAAGCTCCACTGCTCCAGTGCGTACTCCTCCCCCCTTTCCTTCTTCCCTCCACACCGCGCGCGAAACGAGGTGCTCACGCGCTCGCTCGCTCGCTTTGCAGTGCTCGCGGAGGACGCCATCCGCTCCGCCATCCGCGACTACCACTCCAAGCGCTCCAAGATGTCGGACCCCAAGAAAGCCAAGGGCTTCATCGACGTCTCCCAGAGCGTAGCCACCGGCCAGACCGTCGCCACCGCCCACCCCGGCGGCGAGTAATCCCCTAGTCGCCCCTGTCTGTTTGTGTTTCTTCTCGCTTTGCTGTCGGTTTCTTGCGCTGGAGCCCCCTGTAGTGTACGATATCCACTATTGCATCTTACAATTTTATACACATCATCATCGCATGCACTTTTTCTCCAAACGTGAAACGTGTGGGAGCAATCGAAGAGCAAAGCAAGTTATACAATACAGGGGTGGGGAGTACAGCGCAGTCGAGACTCGAGACGGCTAGCCTGACCCTTTTTGCCCCACGAACGAGAACGTGCCGGCCGCGAACCACCGGTCGTTGGCCTCCTTGACGCGCTGCGCCGCCGCCGCGGGGTTCGTCAGCTCGAAGCCTGCCGTCGTTGTCAGGTATGCGATGGGGGGAGCGGGGAAGCGGCGCACCTTGCACGGGCGTGACGACGAGGGAGGACGCGGTGCCGGACGCCTGCGAGGACTGCGCGGCGCGCGTGAGCGCCGCGGTGCGCAGCTTGTTCGCCTTGGACATTTTCGCTGGCGACGCGAGTCAAACGGAAAAAAAAAATCAGCACCGCCGGACCGACGACGGTGACGATGACTCTCGAGAGCAGAATCAAAGCGAGGGAAGAGCAGGGAGGGAGGGAGGGGGGGAGAGGAGGCTCACCGCGGGACTTGGCCTCGCCCATGCTCGCGCGGACCTTGCCCGTGCCGACGCCGATCATGCCGAGCCCCTTCGTCTGGTCGAACGCGCCGACCTCCTCCTCCGCCTCGCCGAACGCCATCCGGTTCGAGAGCTTCCGCAGCTCCGTCTGCGCGTACGCCTCCTTGGCCTTGCGCGCGCTGCCGGCCGCGCGCAGTACCACCAACACCGGCACCGGCACCAACGACAACGACAACAGCAGCAGAGTCAGCGGTGTGGCGTCGAGGGAGTGGGGGCGGGCTCACCGCTTGCCGCCGCGCCGCTTCTTGGGGCCGTCGTTCGGGATGGGGAGCGCCTTGACGACCTTGGAGGGCGGCGGCGCGGTCAGGCGGTCGAGGTGCTTCTCGATCTTGTCGCGCAGCTCATCGCCGTACCCGCCTGCCCATCGCGCGCGCATCGCCCCAGACGCCGCGTCAGCACGCCCGCGGTCAGACAGAGGAGGAGCGGGACCACTGACCGTCGCGCCGCCGCCGCTCGAGGTCCATCCGCGCGGCGAGCACGCTCTTGGCGCCGACCGCGCGCTGCAGCTTCAGCTGGTACTCGGCCGGCGTCTGCTGCACGATCTCGGACTGGTACACGAAGCCCGTGTGGCGGCGCTGCGTCGCCGACGAGAACCCCGCCGCGATCTTGCGCTGCGCGCCGAGCAGCTGCGAGCGTGCACGGGTGCACAGAACAAAAAAATTATTATAATGATGAAAAGGCGCAGGGGCGGGACGCACGTGGACGTTGCACGCGGGCATCTTCGCGAGCCCCGCGAGCCCGCCGGCGACGCCGAGGAGTTTTGCGGCTGTGGTGGTCCCGACGATGGCTGATAGGTTGGGCGCTAGCATGTTCATACGCGAACTCACGTACATGAATATCTGCGCGCGAAAAAAAAAATCGAGGCGCGATGAGCGACCTGTTCTGTGAACGGAGGGGTTCACGTTGCGCACCTTTTTGCGGGCCTCCTCGAGGCGGTCGGCGAGGTCGCATGCGCGCTCCACGGTGTTCCATGCTGCTTCTGTGAGGGGCTGGCCGGAGGTCGTCGTTGCGGTGACGAGTACGCTCATGATGACCGCAGGCGGCAGGACTCCTTGCAGGTCTGCTTTTGTCGGGTCCTGAGCACAGCATCAGCGCTCCCTCGCGCTACACGCAGAGAGACGCAGGGCGCACCTCGTGGTTCGCGAGCACGCGGACCGCGCGGATGTACATGTTGGGGTCCGCGACGAGCTGCTCGAGCTCGGGGAACTTCGGGGCGTAATGGTCTCGGATGAACTACAAAAAAGCGTGCGCGGAGGAAGGGGGAGGGGGGTATCAATACCTGCAGCGACGCGGCGACCAGACGCAGAGAGTTGCCTTGCCTTGTGCACGACGAGGATCTCGTTGTCCACGTCGACGGAGAGGTTGTTCGCCTGCACGATGACGTTGTATTCCGGGTTGGAGTGCGCGGGCAGGGCCATCTGCTCCGCGGGCGAGGGCTGCGCCTGGTATTTCTCGATCTCCTGTGGAAATGCGGGCGGGCGCGTGAGCGCTGGGGGCGCAGGGGGCGCGGGGGACACGCACCTTGAGGATGTCGGCCATGCGCTTGCTGCCTTCGAGCTTTGCGACCTTGGTCACGTCGTCGATCCCGCCCAGCTCCATCCGCTGCACCTCCTCCGCGTCGAGCTCCTCCGCGGGCTTCACGCCGCCCTCCAGCACGAGCCCGCCCGCCTGCTTCTCGTCGCCGCCTTCGCCGCCCTCCTCTTCGCCCTCGGACATCCCGTCGTCGTCGTCGGACCCGGATGCCTTGCGCTTCAGGCCGTTGGCCGACGGGGTGGCGTTGTGTCCTCGCTCCTGCTCCTGTTCGTCGTTGATCTCGTCTCCATTGTCGGAGAGCCCGTCGAGATCGGCTAGGAGTTCGTCTGCGAGTCCGCTCATTGGGAGATGGTGGTGGACGGTGGTGGGGAGTGGATGGAAAGGGTCTTTTGAAATCGCGTAGATTCTGCGCTGAAGCGCGCAGGCACGTGGCACAGACGTCAGCTGAACGTCCACCGTCGGTGTGAAGCTCGACCATCCAGTGGTCTTTCGAAAGCAAGCATGTGAACATCTAGCTCTATGAGTACGATGAATTCTACAGGAATGTACGCAAATACTCCGTCAGAGCCAACAAGGCGAGGCTCTGGCCGTACGGCATGCTCGTCAGCGGGATCTTTTTGTATTCCTCCACCTCGTCGAACACCGGCGTGCCAAACGAGACCCTCTGCAGCTCCCCCCTCTCCGAAATATTGTCCAGCACCGCCTTCACCGCCCTCTCGGCCGCGGACACGTATCGCTCCTCCCGGGGAATAAGTCGCAGCCTTAGGGACTTGAGGATCCCGTAGGCGAACCCTGCCGTCGCGGAGGCCTCGAGGTAGGAGGTGGCGTCGTCGAGGATGGTGTGCCATAGGCCCGTTTCTGGGTCTTGCAGCGCGACGAGCGCGTCTATCTGTGCCTTGAGCGCGGAGACGAGGAACAGGCGGACGCCGTCCGTCGGTGGCAGCTGCAGGAGCTCGATGAAGTCGGGAATGGAGACCGTTATCCAGCAGTTGCCGCGTCCCCATCGCGCGCGCCCAAAGTGATGGCGCCCGTCGAACGTCCACCCTGCTCGTGCTCGTCATGACAGTCCTATGAACGCGGTGGAGAGAACACGGTACCGTGGAACCAGAGACCCGTCTGCGGATCGGCCAGATACTTCACGTGCAGCAGGAACTGCCGCTTCGCCTCCTCGACGTACTCCGGTCGCCCGAGCACCAGCCCGATCTTCGCGAGCGGGAGGACGCTCATCATCAGCGTGTCGTCCCACAACTGCTGGTGGTTCTCCACCAGGTACGTGATGTGCTGGAGCCCGCCCTCCTCTGTCCGCGGCATGTCGCGCATCACCCACTCCGCCCACGCATCCAGGTGCGCGCCGTAGTTGGCGTGCCGCGCCTCGTGCAGGTAGGCCGCGGTCAGCAGGGGCGACATCGTGTTGACGTTCTTCGTCGTGCCGATCTCGAACCGGTCCTTGAACCAGGCGAGAGCTATGCACAGCGCCTCGTCGTCTCCGGTGATCTCGTGGAACTTGAGAAGACCATACAATCCAATTCCGTGGGTCCACTGCCATCCGTGACCCCATCAGCCGTATTCCTGACATCTTCTCGTCGCAAGGTAGGTGCTGTTTGCTCACCTCCCAGTCGTTCCACCCTTTGGTATCGATAACACGCCCGTCCTCGAGCGTCATCAGGAACTCCCCCGTCTCATCTTTGATGTTCACCAAGCAGTCGATGAGGCTCCTGATCTGCTTCAGGAGCGCAACCTTCTTCGGGTTGACGTTCGCGGCAGACATGCTTGTTTGATACAATAGCAAGAAGGTTCGTTCGGTGCATCGCTCCGTGTCCTGGCCGTTATTTGAGGAGATCTTGTCTGCGATCGGCACTGGCTCTCATTATGGATGGCAGCGGGCCGGGGATCAGTCCGGACCGCTTTTTACGCTCATGGAGATCAGCTGCCGGGATACTTACATCTCACATTGTTCGTGAATGTGTTCTGCCGCCGCAATGTTAATTTATCCCGACTCGCCGGGGCACTCATTGGGTCTGCGTTTACTGCACATCTGGTCTCCAAACTCCATGTGTCTTCGTCTTGAATGGATGGAGTACTTGGACGGCGTGGCCTGGGTATCTGAAGATGTCCGCCGGCTGATAGCCGCAATTTTCAAACCAGCCTGTATATCTTCTAGGCACGTCTACTTCTCTGCGCCCGATTCGTGGGGCCCCACGGGGTTCGAAGTGCCAAGCACCGCGCCGCTGTTCATGGGACTCGCGCCTTCTCCATAAAGTTCAACGTCAGGGCCTGCTCAGGGCCGTCGCGTCTTGCTAGCGGCGTTTGCGATATATAATCGCTGAAGGCTCTCCTCAAACCAGGCGATCATCTTCGCCCTCCGAAGTCATGTCAGCCTTGAACAAGGACAGCCATGAGCCTTCCGTGCAGATCGAGGATACCGACAAGGATGTCTACTCTTTCCGAAGCGCCTCTCCTGGGACAGACGGTGCGTCATCGTATCCTCATTTCATGTGCGACTGGCGACGTATTGAAGGAGGCGCAGGACCTGTGAAGGGGATCGATGCGGAGGTCGCCGAGTTCTTTGCCGACGCAGAGGCGATCGGAAAGCAAGGTGTCCCCGAGATTGACGACGCTACGAACAGACGCCTGCGATGGATGATCCACAAACGTGTTTTGGTTGTGATGGTCGTGACCTACTTTGCGCAGACTCTAGATAAAGGGTGCGTAACTAGCCCTCACAGTTGGGCTTGACTAAATACACGCGGCGCGTGGCAGAACCATCAACTTCGCCTCCATCATGGGTATCCGCACGGACACGAATCTTCACGGACAGCAGTATGCATGGTTGACTACTTGTGGTCCGTCTCGTCGCTCTGCATTATACACCTTCCATTGATCTCTATTGCACCCGAATAGTGTATATCGCGATGTACGTTCTTTGAAGTTTGACTACGCCCGAACCTCTGACTCACGGATTTCCTAGTCTTTGCTGGGAGTTCCCTGCCAACCGCCTCCTGCAACGCCTTCCGGTTGCGAAGCTCTTGGCTTTCAAGTACGTCCATCCGTCGGCATCTTCAGAGCTTCGCTATACTAATACGCACCTTCAAAAGCATCACAGCCTGGGGAGCTATTCTGGCATGTACTGCTGCATGCACGAATTTCACTGGGTTGGTGATAGTACGCACCCTGCTTGGAATGTTTGAATGCATCTGCCAGCCCGCGTTCGTTTTCATGTGAGTACCACGATCACGGCATTTTTCGTGTGCTCACCGTCCATTCTACAAGGTCTACCATGTGGTATACCCGGGAGGAGCAAGCTCTCGTGATTGGCGCGTTCTACTCTATGAACGGCTTCCAGCAGTGTGTTGGAGGTCTCATTGCTTACGGTATAGCACACATTGAGCACGCCAGGCTGAAGAACTGGCAAGTTCTATTCACGGTGTGTAGCTGCTTCCTTTCCGTGAGCCAATCCGCATCTCAACCTGAGATAGCTACTTGGAAGCATCACAGCATTGTGGGGTATCTTCGTCTTGTGGTGGCTCCCCGACAGCCCGATGCGTGCGCGCTGCTTCTCTAAAGAGGATCGTCTTCTTATGGCTGAGCGAGTCAGAAAAAACGAGACTGGGATTCAAAACAAGGAGTTCAAGGTGCGCGGTTTTTCTACGTCCATGACACCGGAACTCACTTTTCGGATGTCTCAGACATATCAAGTAAGTGAGTGTTCATGTCGAGCTGACTCAGGATTTCGCCACGATGATCTGACAATCAATCACTATCAGTCGAGGCATTGACTGATCCCAACGTTTGGGCTGTTACCTTGATATCGCTCACAAACGCTCTGCCGACTGGTGGACTCGGCGCCTTTTCGAATATCATCCTCAATGCTTTCGTACGGCCTTCTTTCACAAGGCAGAAGGCAGATGCTGATTCATTCCTCTCTCAGGGATTCACCCAGCTCCAGACCTACTTGCTTGCTATCGCGCAAGGAGCAATCATCATGATATTCTTGTTCAGCGGAGCCTACCTCTCGAAGCGCTACAACCAGAAGCTCTTGTTTGCTTTCGTACGTGGCAAATACACAAATACCTTTTCGAACGTTCCTTGAGCTTTTCTCGCAGCTGTATACCTTACCAAATATCGCTGGAACGATCGTCTTCCTCAGTGAGCAAGAATTACTATCTCACCATCGTGATCGTCTCTGAATCGATCCATTCAGTCGTCCCTACAAATCATCACACCAAAGTTGGGCTGCTCCTCGCCTTCTAGTAGGTTTTTATTATCTGCACACCTGTTGAAAAGCCTTGAACCCTCCCTAGCTGTACACAGGGTTTCGGGGCAGTAGCTGTTCTGAATTTGGCAGTGATGTCTGGCAACGTAGCCGGCCGCACCAAGCAGGTCATTGCCTCTACCCTGGTATTCGTGTACGTCTCATAAGCCGTCACGCAGTCTCAGAGGTTTGATCAGGTATTCGATGTTTCAGTGCATGGGCCGTCGGGAATGCAGTTGGCCCCCAAGGTGCTTCATGTTCGCCTTCTTGCGCTGCCATCATCGCCTTTACAGTTTCTTCGTTATAGTATTTAGAGCCAACGACGCACCACGCTACATCAAGGCATTCATCGCTCACATGGTCGTTTATGGTGTCCAACTGGTCGTGATAGTCACATTACGTCTGCGACTGATGCGTCTCAATGCTCTGAAGCGACGCGCACAGAAGGATCTCGACGATGCAGCAAACAGGGTACGCCACCATATGACCTCATCTTCCTACTGTTCCACCTCTGACCAGTGATCTAGGAACGAATTGAGCACAAACACGCATTCGACGATCTTACAGACAAGGAAAATCCGGATTGTAAGAATTTGACACACTCTCAGGGATGGCTTCTGACAACTTCTACTCTACAGTCCGTTACGTCTATTGATCTTAACGAAAGTCTCTTTTAGTCGAAGGCACATCTGCAATCGTGTGCCGCAGCCTTTTCTCATGACTTATACCTACGAAGAATCAGCTAATACATATGACTGACGAGCGCCAGCGTGAGCTACACGTCGAACAAGAAACTATGCGGGTATCCTTATTTGCTAAATCATAAGTTCAATCTACTGTCAAGATAGACATACCACCATCCTTCGTGACCCGTTTCCTGGTCTTGATCAAGAGAGACCGACGACCAAGTTGACCCAGTCTACGCTTTGTGCCATTGCTGGCACTGGTGGAAAGATTGTTTTCTTCCAGAATGGCGAGTCCAGACGGAGCTAAAACGATGGCCTCGCCAGTCTTTGAATGATGCAGCATTTAGAAAGCAAGACATATGACTAGCAATAAGCCAACACATACCTTCAGCTTGACGATTTGGTCGAACGTATCATCGCCTGAAAGATCCGCTGACACGTGTTTTGCCAAATGGTTCCACCAAGCGGATGATGAGAATCGGTGCATTATTGCCAGAGACGAGAGTTCGATGAAAACAGGCGGTATGATCGTTGGTTCTGCGGTACGCTACTTGGTATTGAGTTACACTGAGTTCGATGTCACATACCTTGCGTACTCAGAACGACTCTCATTGCCATGTGTCTCTGTTGACGGATAAGAGTCAACAACGCCTTCGTAAGGCCCGATGCGGCTCTGCTCTCGGAAAGATACTGTTCAGAGTGTGAGAAATGGGCGGGATGTACAACAAGTAGGGTAGTCAATACCTTGTGCGCCTCGTCTACGACCAGGACTTTTCCTGTCGACACATCTGCTCGCTCGAAGAGACGGAGAAGAATCTCAAAAAGTCCACAGGCGGATGAAGGGTCGATGAAGGGATCCGACAAATCAACAATAGTGATCCTCCCTTCACAAAATCGAGCTTTTGGGGTTGTCTTTGAAGCGCCTTTCTTCTTCGGCAAAGTGAAAGACATCAAAAGATCTAACCTTTGTTGAATCCCACTCAATTGTGCTGGATTGAACGTCTTTTTCTTCATCTCCAGTATGTTGAGGAATTCTCCGTAAGTATAGTTCTCGCCCAAAGTGCGCAGAATCGCCTTCAATGTCGTATAATGAGCTCGCAAAAAAAGACGACATAGTCTATCAATGAACATACCTTGACCGTCTGAATGTACAGTGGTGCAGCCTCCGATGAGCCGATAGCCATCATGGAAAGAAATGCGGAGGCATCAAGTTCCGACTCTGTAAGGTGCAGAGGCTTCACTTGTACATGTTCTCCCAATGGCGCATACAATGCCGTCATCCTATTCAAAGACGAGGGAGAGACATAAACGCGAATGTCTGGCGGCTGCACGCCACGGTACTGGCTAGCGCCCAGGAACGCAACTTCGCAAGGCCTCGAGCTGGAACCGGTCTCACCGAAGTGAAGGACCAGGCCAGACAGCGGCTTTTTAAGTTCTCCTGTGGCTGGACAATTCGGAATGAACATGCTCTCCAAAAGAACAGACACCGTGTGAGATTTGCCCGATCCTTGCACACCACAAACGACGGCCGAAAACGGGGCATTCTACAGATCGACACAACGTTAACGATCCTCAGCGTCCAAGGGCAAGTGAAAAGGATTAATCTCACCGTATTCACATAAAGCCGTCTATCAGTTGGGGGAGACTGTGCACCAGAAGGAGATCTACCTCGGGAGTCAGACCTTGTTCGCAGTCATACCAAAAATGGAGCCCTCACCGGATGTTCAAGATTGTCCCAAGGACACCATATTGTAAGACATTCCTCCCCAAATTAGCCTCAAGATACGCCTCTCGAGTGAAAATAGGCGCAGTTCGGAGCTCATGCGTCTCACTCTCCCCGCTATCCGTATTGAAGGAGAGATTGTTCAAGAGTAAACTTTCGTCCTAGCTTACGAGTCAGCTTGCGAAATTCACAAAGTAAAGCCGTCAATAGGACTGACCTTAAGGTCAAAGTCGACTGATGATCGACTGGTGGCTCCGTAATCAGAGGCTTTGGCGAGCTTGTCGAAAATATGAGAACAACTTCGCACATTCTGATTGGTCTTACCGGGGTAGGCATGGATTTGGGTGCGAAGTGAACTTGAAGATACTTGGAAGATAGCAAAGTCAGGACTTGCTATGAAGAGTCGATATGTATGGACTGGGAAAAAAGTGTCTATCGCGACGAGAGCAACCCGCTGATGAGGTATAGGTATGCTGCGCTTCACAATCAGCGATTGGAGGTGACAGGTAGGCGACTTCCTTGTCAGAGCTCCAGAAGGTTAATTGACCGTAACAACGTGTTCCAGAAGTTATCAGCGCCGCTGCAGCATGCTGGCGCTAAGCCCTTCAGGAAAGGGGGTGCTGATTCGCCATACATATGGTGTCCACGATGCAAGCTGCGGCCGATGTTGACCACGCACTGGACCTGCTGTGTTTCTACGTTCGCAGAACTCCCCTGATTCAGCTAAGATCCCGTCACATAGCTGGTCACAGTCTTGAAATTCCCGTCCCTGGAAAGAATCAGTAGGGTGTCGGGTTCAAGGCGCGTTCTTGTGGTAAAAATTCGTACCAATCTTTCCATGTAGGTGAGGGGACCTGAGTGCCTTACTATTCGCTGATACATCGGAATTCCAATGCAGTACCACGCAATCCCAGAATAGCGCACATAAGAAGATAGATCGAACTTGCGTTCTACGCGCAGCACTTACTTGACAGCCTCACAAGGAACGTCAGTCCAAATCAGCGAGTGCACCGATGCAGGGCTTCTAGAATGAGGTGGTGTCGTACGCTAGCAATGTCAAGCACACGCGAATGGCTGCACATCGAGATGCTGAATTTCCGTAGACGATGTGTCTCCGATCGGTATCACAATCACTGTTCATCGATCCGCAAGGACAAACTACGGTCCCTCTGTGTCTCAGAGATTACTGCCCTATGAGTGAAATCAAGTCTCTTACTGGACTAACCAAATGGCGAGGATAGATGTTTCTTCATCCGTCGTTAGATAGCGTCGCATTATGACGAGTAGAAATCGATGGCCAAGTTGGGCGGCATCCCTGTCGTGGCCATTCCTGGTGGGGACAGGCTGATGGCCTCGCCGGTCTGTCAATTGGGATGCAAACTTGTGAATGCCAATATTGAAAGTGATGCAAGCTCGTTTGCGTAACTTACTTGCGACCGAACAACCTTTTCGCACAGTTCATCCGCAGATATCTCTCCGGAAAGATGTTGCCTTCCCACAAGGATGAAAATGAGACACAGTAATCATGGGACATGTGTCACTCAGGGCCGCAGGTATGGTAGTAATCCTGGAGCCCACTGTGAGAGGGAAACATTCAATGAACTCACTGGACTCCCTTGATCTCAATGAAAACACCACCTCACACAAATCCTCCTTCCACATGCACACATTAGTTTTTATGATCTGAACACCACGGAGTTTATCTCCAATATCTTCGGGTTTTGAAGGGGACCTTCCTAAGAAAAACCGGGATGAGCAAGTGAGGAAGACTTTCAAAAAATGACCACCTACCATCCGTCGACTGTATCATTCAAGGCTGAAGCCGAGGTTGTCTGCGAGGGCACATAATGCTACAGAGGGTCAATCTGATCAGGGGTGGACCCGCAGGTAGCATAGCTGTGCAAGCGGCATGAGGTAGATCGAACGTATATACCCCTACCCATATCGAAACTGCGAGTATCGCTGGGCCACTGCTGAGCCCCGGGGCCAGGACATGAATGTTCGAGAACCAAATCAAGAGTCGCGGTGTCAAAGCTCATCCGCCCATGCACGATCGGTATAGCAAAGCTCTGCTGCGGTCTGCTGCGATACGCAGGATAATGAAGGATGTTGTGATTTATTTTAAAACACCAGTCCTCTAGGCAAGCTGTCCTCGGTTGTATGCGAACTCTAAGACTGGCCAGTTTATGGATCCGTATAAAGTCGAAAGGCCAATGACCAAGGAAGAGTTCAAACAGCATGCGGGATCGGCAAACAGTGTTCGCATCATCGAGGCAAGGGAAAGAGAAGGAAAGCGCAACCTCTTGCTCATGTGACTTTTGAGAAATCCCACTCTGATTTCCACTTGCTTTCCTCACTCTTTCCTCCTCCTTCAATTGGGCTAACTCCTGTCAGAATGGCACTATTCGAAGTTCCGGGCTGGACTATGCCATCCGCTCCAATGACAGACATAGCGCAGCGTTCTGGAAAGCGCAAAAGGCCGTCAGATGCTAGCAAGGTGCAGAGTGCAGAAGTAAACCTCGAGAAACTCATGAAGAAGCTGAAGAAAAATGGAGAACCTACCTCCCCGCAAGCGAAGGGAAAAACAACCAGGAAAATACCCGATCCCTCGATTGCCCGTTCGAAGGAGAAGGGTAGCAAGCCCAAGGGTGATGGGAGCAGGAAGGCAGTAGGCGGGAAAGTAAAGCAAAAGATTTCTGGTCCGACAGAGAAACATCCTATCTCCACGGAAGACACGACAGGCTCCCCTCCATCTTCGAAGCGGAAGGTTAAGAAAGACGCACAGGCGCAGTCGAAGAACCCCTCCAAAAAAGCCTCCTCACAGATCGCAGGTTTAACCACGCTGCAAAACAATATGAAGCAGAGTCTGGATGGCGCTCGTTTCAGGTGCGTCTTTCGCAGTGAGACTTGTCTTCTGCGCAGCACCTAAGTCTTCTTTTTCTAGATGGATAAATGAGGTGCTGTATAAATCCGACAGCGCTCATGCGCACGATATGATGCGTGAGGATAGAAACGTCTTTGACGAGGTTTGTTTTGTAAAGGAAACATCAGTCCCCAGCTGTTGACATGTACACAATTATAGTACCACAAGGGGTTCCGTCATCAAGTGGAATCCTGGCCATCGAACCCTGTCTCACACTACATCTCAATCCTCTCATCGTACCCTCCCAAAACAGTGATCGCAGATCTAGGCTGTGGAGATGCAGCGTTGGCTCGATCTCTCATACCAAAGGGATTCACAGTGTTGTCGTTTGATTTGGTTTCGGATGGTGCGTTCGTTACAGAGGCGGATATCTTCGGACGATTGCCTCTACCAGGGTCTGAAACCGATGAGGAAGAAGAAGTATCTCGGTCTACTGAGGGCCATGGACAGGTCACCGACGTTGTTATATGCGCGCTCAGTCTAATGGGGACGAACTGGCCGAATTGCATTCGAGAAGCATGGAGAGTACTTCGGTCTGGGTACGCCCTGCTTACGCTCACTTCACTCAGGCCAATGTGATTGAATGATTTTCATTTCACAGCGGTGAGCTAAAAATCGCTGAAGTGGCCAGTCGATTTACAGACATCAGCGAGTTCACTTCCCTTGTTTGTTCGTTCGGATTTAAACTGAAATCAAGCGTGCGTTGCCTCCACTCTATGCTATTCTCCATTGTATTGACTGGGCATCGCATCAGGACGACCGCAACACACATTTCACGCTGTTCGAATTCAGAAAAGTCGGCCGAAATTCAAGATTGGACTCAGAATGGGAGGAGCTATTGTCTAGGGGTAACGTTCTTAAGCCATGCGAGTATAAGCGAAGGTGAGCCTAGCTGCAGTGATGTATCTTTATAGCAAGTATTATCCTGTAGTGCGGTAATGATCAATAGCCTCGGTACATTACCCCGCATCCTCTGTTAGATTTTGAATACCTTGTTAGTAGTCTCCGTTGCTGATCCTATACGCAGAAGATAGGCGTTCTACGTATTAGGCCTTGAGAGGAAGAGGGGAGGAGGGGCAGATGTACTCGTAAAAACAGAGCTGCCGAGGAGGTCGTGCGGGCGGAAATTGCCGTGCGCGCGCGCGTTGATTATTGCGACACTTGGTCGCCCATACTCAACAACCACCATGTCCACGCATCGACCGAAGCTTACACCTGCAGAAATCTTTTTTCAGGATCACGGCGGTACAAGAGATCCCAAGAAGAAACCGGTCAACATCAAGATTACTGTCTCGGGCGGCAAACAGCAGAGGCGTCGCAACAGGACCCGGGCATATCCCTACAGAGGTCCGATCCTGATTTTGGCGGGGTGTTACGGCATATCCGTACGAACTAATAGGACCCCCGACAATACATCCAGATGTATGATTAGCCAAAAGGGGTCGACTACCGTACTTTTTTTGGCGCCTGCGGCACTTTTTTACTACCGGATTTTAATCATACCTTCCATAGAGGGTATTTTGCTACCGAAATTTTCATCAGACCTCTAAAAAATCGTAAAAAATCGTAAAAAATCTCAAAAAAATCGCTCCGAGTCTCAATGCACATCAGGCATGAGTTCAAGCCATCGTGAAGCCCGTCTAAGTATCAGTCTATACATTGTGCATCTTCCATCCCCTTGAGAGCGCTCTTGATGTCATCGGTCACCATCTCAAGACAAGACTATTTGTATTACAAACCCTAGGAAGTGGTTACAAGGTTAGGTGTCGAACAAGCACAGCATGAAGTGGTCCATTTCTGTGTAGGAATTCTCGCAGAAACTGGAGTAAATCAAATATATTATCTGTCTAAACTAGATCTTGACTACCGGAAATCATATCATACCTCACCAAAATGGGGTCAGACTACCGGAAAAAAGCTCAAACATATGGTCGAAAATAGGGCCCTCAAACTACCGAAAATTATCAGAGCGGCGGCGCTGCGCGCCGTTTTACTACCGTGGGAAAACCATACATCTGGATGTATTGTCGGGGGTCCTGAACTAATGAAGTAAATCCGTACGAATTAGGATCGGACCTCTGTAGGGATATGCCGGGGTCCTGTCGCAACCCAGGGCAGCGCACCGCTAACGCTACCGTGGCCACCATCACCAAGATTGAATTTTCGGCGGCAGGCATGTATCCTTGCGTATCTTTTCCGTCGCTCTCACGCCGTCGTGCTGTATCTAGCGTTGAAATTCTCAGATGAGGGTGACGAGGACAACGGGGGCCCATCCCAGTTTTCACCATCAATCGCTTTTGACCACAGCGAAACCGACTCCCCGGTAAGTGTACAGCGCTCACCTTGACAAGAACCATCTCAAGCTTATTTCCTCTCTGCTTGAAGCGCGGTTGTCCCTTGCCCGTATGTATCTTGATCGTATCTGTCATTGATATGTTATCCTGACTCGCTGCTAACGCTAGTATTCACAGGAAGCCGAGATGAAGCAAGGTGATGCCAGCGTTGAGACTTTGTTGCTCAATAGGTCAAATCCCATGCGGCAACCCTCCAATGCCCAGGTCTCTCCCCCACCCGATTCGCATGTCTTTGCTGGAAGCAAGCGGAAGAAAAAAACGGTGGACCCTTCTCGGAAGAGACAGCGCGCGCTATCCCCTTGAACGTTGTGAACACGTATTAGTACATTAGCAATAAAATACCCTCTTAGCGTAGATTCCAGCGCTTGCAATGGTCCTTGCTTTTCCCCAGACTGTTATCTTATCTGGTCCTTATCAATGCCGCGCATGATCGCATGCAGCACGGCTGCTGGCCTGCATAAAACCTTGACGGCTGACATTCGTGTTTCTCTTTCTCCCATCCCCTCTTTGCTCTTACGGAAAGTCTAAGTCAGTACTATGTCGGGTCCCAAAGTAAACATCCTCTCTCACCCTCTCGTCAACGCGCGCCTATCCAAACTGAGGCAGACGTCGACTACATCGAAGGAATTCCGGGAGGTACGTTGCTTTAGTTTACGCCTTACATGTTGAATATGCCGATGAACGATGATGTGCAGGGAATTCATGATGTCAGCTTGATGCTTGGTTATGAAGCGAGTAAGGATCTTCAAGAGGAGACCTTCGAAGGGGTGAGTAGTAGCCCTGCTGCTGATCGAGGTAGATCCTGACAGATTGTGGATCATAGCAAACCCCCATAAGCACATTTACGGGGTCGAAGGTGAAACCAAGGATCGGCTTCACTCCTATACTTCGTGCAGGTCTCGGAATGACGGATGCGTTGTTGACATTATTCCCGTACGTCCCATATTCGCCTTTCGACCGATCTTTGCCTCAAATACGCTATGCTACTCTACTAGCGAAGCGCCGGTATATCATCTAGGCTTGTACAGAGAGAAGATCAGCCTGCAACCTGTCGAATGTGAGGCACAATGACGCGTCTTACCACGCCCATCCTTTATTCACCCATACCACAGACTACTCCAAGCTGCCTGCATCACCGCCAATTGATAAGTGCTTCCTCCTGGACCCGTTGATCGCCACCGGGGGAACCGCTGTTGCTGCGCTACACATGATCAGCGACTGGGGTGTCCCAAGTATGTCGTTTATCCAGACCACTAATGCACCTTAGTACTGACCGAGTGCCACCCAGTCTCAGATGTTAAGCTTCTCTGCGTCCTCGCATCCCAAGATGGTTTGAAACATGTGCAATCCCAGTTCCCAGGATTAGAGGTAGGTTTCCCCTACGTTCGCATGGGTGGACTGTTCGTGAGATTGTTGGCCTTAGATCTGGGTGGCCGCTGTTGACCCGGAACTTACCGCTCAGGGACTCATCTCCCCAGGACTTGGAGACACGGTAATAGGGTTTTTTAATTAGATTGTAGAGCAATCACTGACGGAGTATCATTTCCTGCAGGGAGACCGTCTGTATAACACCACCCGAGACTCGTAAGAGTGCAAAGTAGTATGGTCGGGACAGGATTAATAGTACCAACGGTGCATCATTTTGTACATATTCAGCATTCAAAAGCGCGAAAGAATGAGGAGAGAATGTGCTCTGTGATGGTCCGATGGGCCGTAAGGCGTATGAACGAAGTGATGTTGCCGGTCATGCACAGGTGGCGTGCCGATTGCCGAGAATGGCATCATCTATAAATTCGGAATTCAAAGTTTTTCGACTGGCATAAAATGAATCCTCTTCCCTCGCTCACACATCCACTCTCTCGTCCTCATCGTTGCCTTCGACCGCCATGGCTGTCACAGCATCGGGGACCTCGACTCCGCTGTCGGCTTCCGGCACCTTGACGTCTCCCTCTCCCGTTCCGAAGACAGGCATCGATGCCAAGCAGTTTGCCCAAAAGCCTCTTGCCGCTGCGTCTGATCTCATTGAGTTCATCTCCTCGCGCTCTACTTCCAGCTCTGCACTCTTTGTTTATGACTTGGCTGAACAAGCCGGATTCGGATCATTGACCAAATCTTGGTCGTCTGACGATGATACTGCTTCTGTCATCTCCCTTCAGACTAGGGCCGGCGCGGGCCTGAGTTTGGTCGGCAGACTCTCACAGGGTACTAGCAAAGATACAGAGAATGGGTCGGTCTTGACCGCTTATACGACGCCGACTGGCTTGGCTGGTATGATCCCCTCGTTGTTGTACCTCCCATCGCCTACCCTCAGCAGTCGACTCATTCTCCATGTTCCGGCCATCACTCCGGTTGGAGAGAAATTCGCGCTCTCGCCCACTTTAGCTCCCCTCACTCCGGCTCTTTCTCTCCTGCCAGAGAACGTCACCGTCATTCTCTCTGCTACTCCCCAAGAGTCTGTAGACCTCGCCTCTGCGGCATACAAATTTCCTACCCACGTCGTCCACCTGTTCGACCATCACAGTTCCGCTCGAGAAGTCAGCAAAGTCAGCCTTCCCCCGCTTCCCTCCAAGTCGGATGTTGGCACCGGCGTTTCCCAAGTCTTGAAGGAGGCAGGTTATACCTATTTCGACTATGTTGGAGACGAGCATGCAAAGACGGTTCTTGTCATCCTCAATGGTTCGCTTGCTCTGACTGCCAAGGCGATTGCACGCCGTACTTCTAGCTTTGGCGTCGTGGTCATCCGCGTACTGCGACCTTGGAACGAGGCAGAATTCAGGGCGGTCCTCCCCTCAAGCGTCAAGCGAGTCCACGTCTTCGACGAGGTTTCTGCTTCTGGTGTACAGGGTGTCTTGCAGGCCAACGTGTTTGGCACTCTTTTGGACCCCTCTATTGTCAGCCCAGCGATCTACCCACATTCAATCACTCCATTGAACGCGCAGGAATATCTCAGCCAGCCCTCGTCTTTCGTCCAGTTCATTTCCAGTCTCCTTCCCATCCCCCTGGAACCCTTATCATTGGATACTGGGAAGATCAATAAGCTCTTATTTTTCAGCAGCCCCGGCACCGCTCTGTCAATAGTCCCAGACCTCATCGAGCAAACTTTCGCCACTAGCCCTGCTATCTCTTCTCGTCTTCTCACTGAACATGACGTCTTCTCCAAACCTGGTGGTATCACAATCGATCGCATCTTGCTAGGCCATAAGACGTCGGACGAGGAGTATATCCCCCTTCCTGTCGTCCTCCCCGTCTCGCACCAGAGTCACGGCGTATCCAATTTCCTTGCAGTCCTCGATCAATCCCTGCTCAAGTCTCACTCGATCGTTTCTCACGCGAAACCGGGATCTCTGCTCCTGGTCGCGACATCGTGGTCGGCTTCTGAGCTGGCTTCGAACCTGCAAGCAGACGTCGTTTCGTTGATTAAGGAGAAGGACCTCCATCTGTGCACACTTGATACGAAAACCATCGCTTCCGGGCTTGTTGACGCTCAAGGCTCACAACATGACACTATCCAGGCTGTCCTCATCCATCTGGCCTTCCTGCGCTTGTATTTAGGAGCATCGGCTACCGAGGCTGCCATCCTCAAGATTGCGAGGAGTGTTTATGGAGAGAGCGTGCAAGAGTTGGATTTAGCGAAGGTCAACGCTCACGCATGGGCTGGTCTAGTGGAAGTCGATCTTTCAGGCGTGGTTACGGAGGTGAACAATCTCGGGCAGGATCTGAAGGACTTCCAGTTCAACGCCATCGCTGTCTCCACGGATGACGGGGAGACAATCGTCAACGGTGCGAGGCTTGGTTCCTGGCACGATGCAGCGAAACATCTCCTTTTCTCTTCCGCATACACTCCTCCTAATGACTCTGTGACTGGGGAGGAATACCCCCAAATCCCCAACCTTCGTCCCGAGGTCCCGGACCGCACTTATCTTGTGACATGCAGCGTCAATCGTCGTCTCACCCCTCTCGAGTACGATCGTAACGTGTTCCATCTCGAATTCGACACTTCTGGTACAGGTCTGAAGTACGAGATCGGCGAGGCGCTGGGTGTTCATGGTTGGAACGATGAAGATGAGGTTCTTGACTTCTGCGATTGGTACGGTGTCGACCCCTCCCGTCTCGTCACGATCCCTGTCCCTAGCGGTGACGGCACCATGCACACACGTACGGTCTTGCAAGCGCTTCAGCAGCAAGTTGACTTGTTCGGGAAGCCACCGAAATCATTTTACACGGACCTTTCGGAGTATGCGAAGGCTCAAACCGACAAACTCGCATTGCAGTTTATCGGTTCGCCCGAGGGCGCGTCGACTTTCAAGAAGCTGTCTGAGAAGGATACAGTCACCTTCGCGGATGTGCTGCGGCGTTATGCGAGTGCGCGGCCTGGGATCGAGGTGCTATGCGAGATGGTTGGGGATATCAAGCCGAGACATTACAGTATTGCGAGTGCGCAGAGCGTGGTTGGCAATCGCGTTGACTTGCTCATTGTAACGGTGGATTGGGTGACGCCGAGTGGTATGTTCCATAATTCAACTATCATGTGCGGCCCTCCTGATGAACCTCGCGTCAGGTTCTCCTCGCTATGGCCAATGCACTCGTTATCTCAACGGCCTGAAGGTAGGCCAGAAGGTGACAGTATCCATCAAGCCAAGTGTCATGAAGGTTCGTTTCCGCGCGCTCAGTGCACACTTAAACTGACATTCGTTCGTCTAGTTACCCCCCGACAACATGCAGCCTTTGATTATGGCCGGTCTTGGTACAGGTGCTGCTCCCTTCCGTGCCTTCCTCCAACATCGCGCCATGCTTTCGCAGCAGAATATCCCTGTTGGCCCCGTCTATTACTACTTCGGCTCTAGGCGCCAGTCCCAAGAATATCTGTACGGCGAAGAGGTGAGCTTCTTTCTTCTCATCAGGCTTTGCGCCGCACGCATGATGTGAACGATACCACATTTCTGAGGCAACGCCTCTGCGGAAATTTGTATAAAAAAAACTAAGAACAGCCAGCTGATCTTCTCACTCTCACTCTTACAACGTAAAGCAATTGCTGACCCGATGTGATGTCTTCCAGATTGAGGCGTTCATCCAAGACAGCGTTATCACCAAAGCTGGGCTTGCTTTCTCTCGTGACGGGCCCAAAAAGGTGTATATCCAACACAAGATGCTTGAAGATGCAGAGGACCTTGCGCGCATGCTGCGTGTGGAGAACGGCGTGTTTTATCTATGTGGCCCTACGTGGCCTGTACCTGACGTATACGAAGCTTTGGTCAACGCGCTCGTGAAATACCATGACTTGGATACCGTCGGAGCAGGTGAATTTTTAGAGGGGCTTAAGGAAGAGGAGCGCTACGTTCTCGAGGTATGTGTCGCTCTACGGTCACGGTCGAAGATAATGAGCATTGACATATTTTTCGCATAGGTCTATTGAGTTTGAACACTTATGCTTGATGGAATACCAGTCTGTGGATAGCATCATGGACTTTGTGGATCACATACATATGCGTTAATGGAAAGAGTGTGTTCTCTCCGCTTGTACTTATCACTGGATCCGCATCATCCTTGTTGTCACTGCTTTATTCCCATGTTTTGATCCTCACTTTGATTTCTTGGCCCGAGCACGATACAAGTTTAAGCTTTAAGAGCTTCAGCGCTTCAGGGCTGGCGATGGTATTCATTGTCTCTGAAGCTAGTATCATTAAGTTACAACACGAACAGTTCCTGAACAAGAAGTGCAGAAACGTCCAATATTATCCATTGTCCTCAAACAATCGGTCTTCGTTGAAATGCACGATGCCTCAAAACTTACGCAAAATAGAACCGCCCCTCCGCATACGGCGGACGAGCCAGACAGACAGTCCGATGATCAGAAGCCCGACTACGCTCACCACGACACCTATCGCGATCTTCGCGCCGCGCGAGAGCCCGCCATGGCAAGTGAGCGCGTTGTCGCACGGGCGGCCTTGCGGCTTGACCGCGGCATACGCGCCAGCCTGGAGGCGCGTGTAGTACGGATCAGCGGTGTCGCCCATGACGTGCGCAGCCGAGAGCGTGAGCAGGGGGGCATTGTAATCGAGAGCGACCTCCGTCTCGACCCAGTCGCTCCGGATGTTGAAGAAGCGGTCGCGCGTGTCTGGTCCGCCGACGACACCGCCGTATATCACGTACGCTTCTTCAGGAGGCGAAATGTCGACGGCGCTGATGTCCGACCCGCCGCTCGCCATCGCGGACTGCGGATTTGTAGGTGCGTTCGGGTTCACGCCGACGACGTAGGGCGCTGTGGGATATGTCGGACTCATATTAATGCGTGCAATGTTAGAGATTACGAACCTGACATCGGGTTTTTGCCGAGGGCGTAGTCGACCTGGCCTTTGGCAAACGCCTAGAAAAGCGATAATTAGATCAATTGGTGGTCTGTATATATACAATGAGACACACCAGGTACGATGACCTCTTGTCCGAGGTCGTTGCCAATGGTGCATACCGTGTGAGGAGCATGGCGGCGTTCAGCGCCGGGTTCAAAGAGTTGTTATCCGAATCCCCATCATACCACAGCAGCCCCCCTAGACATGCGTACGAATTACCGTGCGCGCCATCCCAGCATTAGGAAAATCAAATAAGAGGGGAAACAGGCGAGAAACAATGCGCATCAGCGAGGACGCTACCACCACGCACCTTTGGTCAGGCGTCCTCGCCCAGTCCCGTCAACGATGCGATCAAAGTAACGCTCCGCCTCAGACTGCCACGACGATAGGTTTCCGGCAAGGGTCGGATCTGCCTGTGCAAGCTGTGCAAAGAGCACGGCGATTCCGGGCGTCTTCGAGTCCCAATCGAACACGGCATCCTGCCCGCCAAGGGAGAACTGTGTATAGTACGCCTCCGCCTGGGCGTATAGATCGCTGGAGCCCGTTGCCCACGCGAGCATGAGCGCGGCGATTGCGAGCTCATCGCCATATGCTGTGGACGGGTACGCCTCGCCAACGGGCGGTATTCCTGTCTGGTACGTTTGCTGCGTTGTGCCTGTGGCGAAGGAGTAGAGCTCTTGGGAGTGGTTGAGCAGAAGGGAAGCGTAGGTGGCATTCTGGAGAGATGCGGGGGCCGAGAAGGCGCCGTTGGCGCTAAGGCTGCGGTTGGCGTAGAGGTTTGAGCAAGCAGCGAATGCAGCGGAGGCGCCAGCGGATGCATCGGTGCCGGGGCTAAAGAACAATGGCAGCGCCTGGTCAATGACTGAAATGCGCGACAAGGTCTTCCATAGAAGAAAACGGACGAACTTCGTCGCGTTGATCTGGTATGAAGGGCGAGGCAAGGGAATGTTGAGATCGCCTCCCCAGTAATCATTATCGATTTCAGCTGCTCGCGTGCTAAGCACTCAATGCCAGCATGTATTGTCGAAATCACTCACTATCGCCAACTTGGACGTACAAGGTATTGGGTGATGAGTGAGCCTGAATATATGCGCTTAGTACAGCCCCATTGTTTGAGAATTTCGTCTTAAATACCTTCATGAGCCAATCCAATCCCCATCTGAGCATGTCGTCCAGGTACGCTGTCTGGTTGGCCATGTCGTATCCTGTGACAAGCCCGACATCAAATTATGTTTTCGTCAATCACCGAGCACGAATTGCTCACCTTGCCCAAAATCATTGGCGCCCCAGCAAACGGACATGAGTGTTAAAGACTGGCTTCAGAACGTGGGTTAGCCTCCCAAGTCAGCTCAGATGATCACACGCACGAATGGGAATGTGCATTTAATATAGTCTGTTAGAACCTTGAGAGACGAGACAAAACGCTCGAAAAAAGTGGGCGCTTACCGCCGGCGTCGTAATAACCTCCAGTCAGGTCCAAATTTACATCCTTGCCATCGTCCAAGGAGCTATCATTTCTCCATGGAACGCGCTTATTACTTGGGAGTTTGCCACTGCGCTGCACCTCGTAGAAATACAGAAGATTGCCGAGGAGCGTTGTCCACTGTGTATTAGGGGTACTTTGCTCGGATGAGCGCTCCGCACCGGACGATGCGTCTGGGGGCATCCATGGCGTGTTTGGCAGCGGTAATTGAGAAAGAACGGGTCGCGCAAGCTGCGCAAAGATGAGGAGAAACAGAGAGAGAAACATGAAGGGAGAGGGGAAGGTCGTAAAGAATGAGAAGACAGGCGCACAATGTTGGGGGATTATATGTATAGGATGACGGCGGATTCGGGACTACAGCGGGCGTGTTTTTCGAGTAGCATGACAGGCGGCGATGATGGACCGCAACACGCGCCGCACGTAGGTTCGTCGACTGCTGTGTTTGTCTAATGCATTCGGGAGCTGTTGTGAGCTTCCCTCTGTCCTACGCAGTGCATGCGGATGAGGCCCCGCTCGCCGTCGCCAACTGGTGAATTTCTGACATATCCAGTCCAACCACAACCGGGTCCGTTCCGCACATCTATGACCAGCTTATTCATCGATCATCCCAGGGCCCTGACTCACGATGTGGATGCTGTGGTACTCATTTAGGGACGAGGACTTGTTAGCAGCTCAACATCATGGCACCCATCAAAGTCTGCGTCCTCGGTGTTGGCCTTGCAGGCCTCGCATTCCACATCCCCTTCATCCTGGCCCTCCCTGATCTCTTCACCCTCCACTCAGTTCTCGAGCGCAATCCTTCTGCCGAGGGTGGTAAGGTGAAGCAGCGCTTTGGTGTTTCTCCAAAAATACACCGTACCATCGATGATGTCCTCACCGATTCCGACATCGAGCTCATTATCGTCGGCACCCCCAACGAGACGCACTTTCCCTATGCAAAGGCCGCTCTCAATGCTGGGAAGCATGGTGCGTTTAGACGCATACGCGCCAGACCCGTCTTTGATGTTGTATTCGGTCGATCGTAGTCCTCGTCGACAAGCCCGTGACGCCGAGCTCTGCAGAGGCTCATGAGCTCGCAACGCTCGCGAAGTCAAAGAATCTTGTTCTCTATCCTTTCCAGAATCGCCGCTGGGACTCTGACTTCCTCGCCCTCCGCCGTCTCCTCGCGCTTCCCGCCTCGGATCCCAAATCTCTAGGCGATCTGATCGAATTTGAGTCCCAGTGAGCGCATCATAAACCTACGCAAAATAACCTACGCGTATCTCGCAACCCAGTGCTCAGCTCACCTTCTCTTACTAGCTTTGATCGCTACCGGATGGCGCTCAAGGGCACATGGAAGGATGAGCCCAAGCCCGCCGCTGGTCAAACCTACGACCTCGGTACACACCTCATCGACCAGGCCCTCACCCTCTTTGGCAAGCCAAAGTCCGTCACCGCTTTCATCGAAAATGTCCGCGGCGTCGGCAGCCCCGAAGTGGATGACAGTGTGCGTTTCCCCCCCTCGGGCCCTCTCAGCCCCGCATTAGACTGATCGTGTCCGTGATTGATTGTTCGCGACGTACAGTTCACCATCTTCCTGCGCTACCCCGCGGGCACGGTATCGCCGCACCCGTTCACCGCGATCCTCCGTGCCCACATTCTCTCTGTTCGTTCTCCTCAGCCCCGGTACCACGTGCGCGGTACCAAGGGTAGCTTCGAGAAATACGGTGTCGATGTGCAGGAGGACCAGCTCAAGGCAATGCCAACGCCCCAGGCTATTCACGAACCGGCATATGGCCGCGAGCCTGAGGAGATCTGGGGAACGCTGTATAACCTCGGGGCCAGCGGAAAAGTCGAACAGTCTGTGTACGTTGGCATTCTCCTCCTCTAACGCGTGTCATCAATCGACTGACGGATGGCGATCGTAGCTGGCCGACGTCCGAGCCGGGTTCCTACGTCGGCTTGTTCCGCAATCTCGCAGCTGCTATTCGCGATGGCGCAGAACAGGCTGTGAAAATCGAAGAGTCTGCGCTAGGCCTCCAGATCATCGAGTTGGCCAAGAAAAGCTCCGAGGAGGGCAGGACCATCGAGGTCCCCGCATGAAAAGCTCACTGTTTTTTGAGTCGTGAAAGAAAGGAATCTCGAGAAGCCATATACATGGAAGCTAGAGTATACTTATAACGCCTATGTTGTATCACTGGGAGCCGCTATCTATTTCATTTGGTCAGATTCTAGAATCTGGCCGCGTTCAACAGCAAATATCAACAACACGGGAATTCCTCATCACGTGTGGCCCCGTTGATGCATTGATGGATCGTCAGCGATTCATAGTTGGACAACTAACTTCCAAAGTCGTTGCTGAGTACTTCTGCTGTGAGTACTGTGTTATTGAATGATCCACGTCCTTCAGGCAACGACAGCGTCGAGTAGGAAGCAAACCTTGCAATTTCTTCGTGAAGTATTTACGTAATGAACCTCGTCGAGTCATTTCACCATCGGGAGGTCTCCGCACGCGACAGTCGCGACTTGGGAGAGTTTGGTTTGAAACATTGCTCTGTTTCCTCGTACAAATGGCATCCCCAAAGGACACCAAGAGCAACACCACAGTGATTGGGACTGATGTTATTCATGCAGATGACGAGTTCCACGGACCTGAAGTCGTCCCACCAATATCCGTATCTACTAGTAAGGATCATTTCAGGTTCAAATTAGACGGACCTGATCCACTGACCGTTTGTCCACTTGTTCAAACAGCGTTCAGGCAACCCAAGATTCACGATGATATGGAGCTGACTGCAGCAACATTCTGGACTCCGGCCAGGCATGTCTACTCCCGTTATACCCAGCCTATTAGTACGCGGGTGGAGAGGGTTTTGAGCAAAGTAAACGTATGTATTATCTCCCGACGAAAATGCTCTGCACATCTCACCAAATATTGTCCAGCAAGGGTATGCTCTCACGTATAGCTCAGGCTTAGCTGCGGGTTATGCTGTGAGTTCTCATATATTCCCTATGAACCCACGGCTTAGACGCCATGACAGGCTTTGATCCACCTTCAACCCAAACGCATTGCCATCACTGAAGGATACCACGGCATGCACCTGGTGGTCAAGTCATATGTCGAAGGCAGACCTGTGGAGATCATCGGTATAGATGATGAGTTCCAAGATGGTGATGTATGTTGGCTGGAGACCCCCCTCAACCCAACCGGAGAGGCCAGGTCAGTCTTCTCCACAACAACTTGGTCCTTGTTTCTGGCTGTTTACATACTCGTCTCTTAGAGACATCAAGTATTATGCAGACAAGGTAATAACTAGATGCGTCCCCAGATTGCAGCGCACTGAGTTATGATGTACCAAGGTGCACGCGGTAGGTGGAAAGCTAGTCGTCGACTCGACGTTCGCACCTCCTCCGCTGCAATACCCATTCAAATGGGGAGCCGATATCATCATGCACAGTGGTAGCCTTCAGCCTGCTCCAGAACATATCTGTAGCCGCTCATATTCTGAACGTTAACCAGGAACTAAGTACTTCGGTGGCCACTCTGACCTTCTCTGCGGTGTCCTCGTCGTGAAGACTCTCGAGGAATGGGGCCAGGCGAGTCAACCGTCCCAGCTCGAATATCGCTCCTCACTTACATCCACCACCTTCCAGCTTCACTCCGGACGCCTCGTTCAAGGAAATGTGATGGGATCCCTCGAGTCGTGGCTCCTTCTCCGATCGCTCCGCACGCTGCACCTGCGCGTGCCTCGCCAGTCTGAAAGTGCCACCGCCCTGGCGCAGTGGCTGAACAAAGTCGCCTTGACCCCCAAGGGCCAAACGTACGACGGCGTTCCAGGAGGACTGATCCAGAAGGTCTGGCACTCTTCCCTCCAGGGCAAAGATGCACGCGGCTTTTCTCCCGAGCAGCAATTGGAGGGAGGATTCAACCCCACCTTCGCTATGATGGTGAGAGGTGTAGATGACTTTACCAGATAAGCAGCTGATGCGCCGAATCAGCTGGAACGATCCGAAGACGCAAGCCTTCTTCCTCACATACTGAAATTCTTCATCGTGAGTAACCTACTCTAACGTCCTGGGTGCGAATATGCGGTAATCAATTGAACTCATGTAGCCAGCAACGAGTCTCGGTGGTGTCGAGTCCTTGGTTGAGCAACGCATTCGATCAGACCCTGGGGCTGATCCCCGCTTAATACGCATCAGCGTCGGAGTCGAAGGTTTAACAGTACGTCTGCATCATATATCTAGCGACTGTAGTTTTAATGTTTGAGGCCCTGCAGGATTTGAAGAATGATCTCAGAAATGCTTTCCAGGAGATCGCAAAGGTTTGACTGCGTTCTGTTCTGCCCATAGACCACTGCACTGACCAGTGGTATATTACAGAACAAGGCAAAGCTTTGATGTGAAGGCTCTCGTGGAACGTCCGAGGCCATCTATACCGAAGGGTGGCATTTATCCGTTATATCGACGCCTTTGGTTAGAGCGATCAATACCAGTTTCACGAATGTTGGACGTGATTCAAGTGTATGGCACGGATTCGTGGATTCGGACATGAGATTGAGCAAATGACCAAGGATCGAGCATTGAGATCTTGGGAGGCAACGTTCAGAACCCGAACATTGAAGTCTACTTCCTTTTCTCATGATAAAAATTGAGGAAGGCGGCTTTATCCTCCCACCCCATCCCAACCCTTTTGAGCTTCCCCAATTGTGCTATGAGTGCCCCACAGGCGGAAGAAAGCGGATCACGACCGAAGTCCCCTGATGTGACCTCGTTGACGAGAAAAGCCGGGGAACTGGGAGATTCCGACATCGCCAAGAGACGAACGGACGCAGTGAGTGGCTTCAGGGCAGTCGCTAGCTCGAAAAGGTGCGGAAGTGGGTTAGACGACGTAGGTATTGAGTGAGATGGGGTTGGTGAGAATGCAGTGGGAGGGTCGTATCTTATGAGGACAGTATATGAGCACTTTCAGAATACCACGGCTATCGGCGACATACCTGATGCACATCACGAATACCTTGTACCCTTTTATTGGAACATTCCTGTCTGTGAATATTTCGGCAAATCTGAGTAGCCCACGGCCGTTGCTGGTCGTACATTCCGGAAACACTACGATCGGTCGATCAACCGTCTTTCGAAGCTCCTCAAGACTTCTGGCTTTGGCAGCACTATCAAGTAGAGGAACCTGTCCGGTAGCACAGATGATGGAGAGCAACGACACGCGACGGAATCCGGTGATTGGTATAGGCGTATTGGCCGACCTTGTCGAAGTCGAGTGAATGGCAGCTGAACCAGTGCCCGTTCGTCTGCCTGGGGTCTTCGTGACCGGCGTCGATTCTCGCGAGGCCGGGAGCGGAGTGATTTGTGAGCTGACTGGAAGGACGAAGACAGGATTGAATCTGATCATGAGATAAAGCAAGCAAGCGTAAGTTTGACGCCGAAATTAGTGGCAGATTTGAAGCAAGCACACCGGAAAGCTAACCATAGGATCTCTGTCCACGAGACCCAGTTTGAAACGATAAGATCTCCTGCTCGAGGTGTCCAACTTTCCTCGGTCTTCCCAACACGCCTGAATCAACGAGCATAAGATCATAGAGAGCCGTGGGTGGGTGAAAAGACGCACCCGCGTTTCCTTGTCACAGTTTCTACTGGGATCCACAAGAACCCTAAGATGAAAAGAGCGAATCGACAAAGTATCGCAGTGAAGACATAGGTCACGGCTCTATGAAGAGGAGGGATTGGAAGCTGATGGTAGGTTTTCCGCATTTGAATCCTGAGCATCACAATGATGACATCTACTCACAAGTATCAAACAGATACCTTCCACTAGGACTGTATACAGACCAGCGAGAACAATGACTATTCCGGTTCGGAGAGCACCGAGCAGATATCTGAGGGGAAGAGTGATATTCAAAACGACATTAGAGTCCGATGGAGGGAGGGGTGTCAGAAATGGCTGTGGGGAAGAGTCAGAAAGTGAAATCTGTTCCATGTGTTCATGATGCTATACCTGTATACCAGTGCCAGGATCCTACAAGATATTCCGGTTGCGTGAGCATGACGTCCGTGTAATCCAGCCATTTCGACATACCCGAAACGCAGAGTACTTTTCCATGTTCAAGTCTCCGTTTTGAAGAAACAAAGCTAACGTGCCTTGAGCAGGTGATACTGCGTGATATCACGTGTGCGCATTGACACGTAGCATTAGTCATTACATCATCGGTAGACGAGCAACAGAGCGCAGCGAGCGCTGCATCCCCATGTCTCTCCTTGCTCTCCGTGTCGAATTACCGTCATATTCTCACTCATTTCAGATATCTGTTCCAGTCGCTTCCACTGTGCTTGACGTCAAGCAGGCGATTTTCAAGTCATGTGCAGGCTCTCCCCGTGTTGAGGGACAGCGGATCGTGTGGCGGGGTCGTTTCCTCGGCGATGCAGAGAAAGTAGCAGATATTTGGAAGGTGCGTCGTGAACATACTTATGCTCCGTGGGAGGATCAAGCTGGAATCATGAAATTTATGTTCACTCTAGTCAGAGGACGATGCACCGGTCGTACATCTTGCTGTTCACCCATCGGCATGGACGACGGCCCCCCCGGAAGTATCTCCGCCCTCTCCAACACCAACACAACCTCGGCCGTCATCGTCTGTGCCGGGAATCCAAGGGGCTCAGTCGACCCGTACATCCCCCGTTTCCAACACGCGCCACACTGTCGCCGAACCTGTCGCATATATGAATTGGGGCCCGATACACCCCCCACCGCCTTCCGTTCGTCCACTAGCATTCATCGCCTTCCGACACCAGAATGCCCTTCTCGCATTGACGCATCAACCCCTTCTTGCTCCAACCTCGCTGGATGATCTCGAGATAACGCGCCAATTAGCTGAGAACACTGTTGCAAGGCGGGGTTGGTCCTGGCCAGAAATCCTGAATGAAGAATTCCCTGCTGCCCAAGATAGAAGTGCCGGTGTCAAGTACGAGAAGATCACCATCGAGTGCGTAGCTCGTCGACTCCTCTCCCCAAGTCATCAATTGATGAGCTGCATATAGCGGGCACGAATACTTGTCATTGATCGGCGGCTCGGGCCCGCCTACACCCCTCCAAGCCCATGCCCTCAAAGTCATCTCATATACATTCCCTCTGCTCTCGATACCATCGCCCATAGCTACATCGTATGTTACCCCCGTGCCGTCACAGACCTTCCCTCTGCGGCCGCCGCGTGGCTTTGATGCGATGATCATAGATCAAGACATCGCCCGGGGGCGCCAACAGCATCTTGAGCAGCGCGGCCAGCTCGAAATCCCTGCCTTGCCCCTTCGCGACCTCGTGATTCCTCTCTTCCTGCTCGTCGTCCGGACAGTCTTCCTCCTATATTTCTTCTCGCCGATCGAGAAGCCCGTGTTCGGCATTCTCATCGGCGCGTGGATGTTTTATGAGGCGTGGAACGCTATTCGCGCAGCCATCGTGGAGGCAGCGCATGACGATGGGGCTAACGCTGCTGCGCCCCGTGAGGGGGGTGCAGCAGGACTTGCGCACAACGGGGATGCGAACGCGGGTAACGCTAACAATGGTAACGGAAACGGAAACGCACGAGCGCCAGCGGTGCCCCAGGGGCCGCGGGTGGGAACACCCAGTGGGGCGCGACAGCGGAGTCAGGGTGACGCGGTCATCGAATCTGTGGCAAGTCTGAATCTACGGGCGGAGAGCGACGCGCTGGATGGACGTCCCTCCCAGCGAGCAGCGCCGACGGCAGGCCATCGCTTGAAGGCATTCGTTCAGCTACTCGTGCTGACCGTGCACCCGGCCGTGTGGGACCGGAGGCGCGTCGCGATGCGGCAGCGGGAGGGGCGTGTGCGGACCGAGGCGAACGCGCGGGAGCCGCCGAGGGAAGAACAGCTTGCGACCGAGAACGCCGACAGTGAGGGAGGGGGTTCGCGGGCTGCTGAACGGGAGAGGGTTGAGAGGGCAAGGTCGGAGATGGTTGCGGTGCATGAGCGGAGGCCCGGGTGGGTCAAAGAGTATATTGAAAGAGTCCGAAGGGCAGAATGGGTGGACGATACATGATCCTCGTTTGTGACTGGTCTGTTTCGTATCGCTTGCTTTCGATTCTTGTGTATTATACGTACGCCTTTGTGTTCTGAGCTGTGGTGGACCTGCTTGATCGGGGCTGGACGCCAATCTTATCTTATCGGACGGCGATGTCCACGTTGCTGTGCACTGGCCATTGTTCCGTTGTTTCTGGGATCTCTTTGGGCTCAAGGCTTTCGTTCTCTATAAGTATCAGCTTCTTTGGCGTCGGCGTCCTCTCAGAATATTCACCGTCTATCCTGCATCTACCGCCTGTATCCCACGAGGCACTCGCTTTTCGCCTGAAACCGCCCGCCCGTATGTCGACGTTTCACGAACTGGTTGCCGACCTCACAAGGGACGCAGAACGCGCTCAGCCCAAGGACGCACTCCAGTTCTGCGCATCCTGGTTTCAATCGCGGCTCGAGGAGCAGCGGACCCGAATTCGTGATGTGCTCTCCCGCCGTCCGTCGTTGGTGGCGTCGTTGCCCGCAGACATCTTTGTAGACACACCGCACATAGCATCCAGTATACCGTCTACCTCTTCGAACTTCACAGATCCTTTCTACGGCGGGCCGCGTGCTTCTCTAGATGATTTGTACAGTGGCGGTCCGTTCACCCATCCCCCTCATCTGGGCGATGGCATCGCGCCCTCCGCCAGCCCTGTTCAACGACCTACTTTCCGCTTTAACACGAATGATTCACCTTCAGACCCCCTTGACCGAAACTCCTTCAATCATACCACGCCCGGCCCGTCGCCGGCTCCCAACATGCTCGCTCCTTATCCCCCCGCCGCTAGCCACGGTATATATGACAGGCGCTCGTCGATTAGCGCCGAACCGATATTGGTGGACCAAGAAAGCGACGTCCCTCTTCCGGTATACCCTAAGACTGAAGATCAGCTGCAGCGCATCAGGGCCTACATCGCCCCCGACAACTTCATCTTCCGGGATCTGGATGAGGAACAGCTGTCGGGTGTCCTGAACGCTATGAAGGAGACGCACGTCAAGGCGGGGACCGTGGTCATCCGCCAGGGCGACCAGGGCGACTACTTCTATGTGGTAGAGTCGGGGCTGTTGCACTGTTTCATCGCGGACAGCAATGCTGGGTATCGCTCAGAACGTGATAGTCACATAGATCATGGTGAATCGGTGGGCGCACTGCTCGATAGCGCCGCCTTCCACCCCAATTTCGGAAAGCTGGTGCAGAAATGCGAGCCGGGGAGCTCGTTTGGCGAGCTCGCGCTCATGTACGGCCACCCGCGTGCGGCCTCCGTTGTGGCCATCCAGGACTCCACATTGTGGTCCCTCGACCGCATCACGTTCCGCACGATCATACTCAAGGCCGCGCACCGTCGTCGGACGCTGTATGAGCATTTCCTCTCTGGTGTTCCTCTGCTCACCTCGCTATCGGCAACGGAGCGCAGCAAGGTCGCCGACGCGCTGGTGAGCAAGGTGTACCAGGACGGAGAAGCCGTGGTCAAGGAGGGGGATATTGGCGACACGTTCTTCTTCGTCGAAGAGGGCCAGGCGACGGTCACGAAGTTGAAGGAAGGCGAAGAGATAGTCGTCGGTGACTTGAGCCGGGGCGATTATTTCGGAGGTCGGGACGCTCTTCTGCTTTCATTGTCCCTGCGTCTGACTTGACGTCTTTTGTTTTATTACAGAACTTTCTCTCCTCAAGCTTGAGCCTCGAGCGGCGACGGTGAGCGCTGTGCGCCGCCCTCTCGACTCGAACGTACCAAAATTGAAGGTCGCGGCGCTGGATGCGCAAGCATTCACGCGGTTGTTAGGGCCGCTGAGGGAACTCATGGAGCGGAACGTAGGGAGTTATAGAAATTATCAGATGCGCTAGGTGCCGGCCGCGTATTTCTTGTCGTAGTTGTTGTCTTGTTGTACTTTCTGTTGGACGTGTTATTTTCTGTCGTTGGCAGGTTTTTTTTTGTAGTCAATGTTCAATGTTACTGTTGTGTCTTGAGCATGTGAAAGGGAGATGATCTAATCTAATCTTTGCGGAGGGCCGGGATGACGTTTGCAAGGATGAGGTTAGTGCGTCGAAGCTCCACCTGTCCGCTGCAATACACTCTCCGTCGTTGCGATGTCAACAACAGCTGCCCGTCATCATGTTTATCCTTCCAACCGAACGCAATCTCGCCGGCCTTTGTGGAGTGGGAATTCCTTCCTTCTGACTTTTGTCCTCCCGACCGACCGACCCTCTTCTTCATCCGCTCACCACCATCCTCTTAGTCCACCACTCTGGCCATCGTGATACCCGCACGCACAGTGGCCGTCCTTATCCACCTTGACTGATTCCTCCCGCTCAAATCAACGCGAAACCCTACTCAGTCCCCCACACTCTTTACTTTTCTTTCCACATTGTTTGCCTAGACAAAATGGATGCATTGGACCGTGTGCGTCACCGCGGTATCGCTGAGAGGCGGGGCCTTCTCGGTGGTCGTAAGTCCGTTGGTTCTCTCAGCACTCGCTTGGAATTGACGAGAGTGTGTTGACAGTGGTGTCTGATGTCCTGTGAGCACCATCACAGATTTTTGAACGCAATGCCACAGTATACTCACCTTTGTGTAGCGGAGGTAGCTCTCCAACAAGCACCGACGGCGGCCTTATTGGCAGCGCCATAGGCGGACTCACCAGCGCCCTCTCACCCATATTATCGCCCGCGTCCGAAACTTTGTCCTCATCTCGGACTCCTACAGCCACTCTAATTTCTCGTTCTGTTTCTTCTTCTAGCTCAAGTACATCAGCTCTTGCCACGTCCGCTACCACAACCCTGCTGTCCACGTCAAAGTCCTCGTCCTTGCTATCCTCATCGTTGTCTACTTCGTAAGTCATTCCTCGCCTGTGTCTGTTTTCTTAAGTCTGTGTGTCCGATATCTTTCTTCCCCTTCTTTTTGCTTTTGATGGCCATAGTCACGTCACAACTTCACTAAGCAGCAGTGCTTCTATCACTAGTAGCGTACTTTCTACATCGTCTGCAACGCCCACTTCGTCCGCGACACCCGAGACCACTCCGCCACCCACCAGCTCTGTTCAGTACTCGGCCTATGTTACAAGCTCTGGTGGCGGCGCCATCACTATTACCTCCATAGTAAACATTCAGTCTGCCGCCACCCCGACAAAGACGTCGGCACCTGTGGCATTCTTGCAAAACAAGCCTCTCGAAGCGGGCGTGTTTATCGTCGTCGGGATCGTGGCCCTGGTCATCCTTATCGTCGTCGCGACTTTTGCACTTCGCAAGCGCCGCCGCCATCGCCTTGACATGGAGTACGCCGAGGCCGTCTCGTTCGACCCGAGCGTGAACCGCTACACCGACGAAAAAGGCGGCGATTTTCATCCTCAGGACAACTGGTTGCGCCGCAGCGCCAGCAGCTCTTCCAGCAATTCGGGCTCGCACGGCGGCGTGCAGCCTATGCAACCGGTATATGCGCCTGGTCCGGGTATCGTGCGCGACAATCTGTACGCATCCAACATGGGGTATACTCAACAAGCACAAGGCTTCGCGAACCCATCGTATCCGGTCGCAGGTCAAGTGCAGGGCTATAGTTCGAACGTGCAGGCTTCTCAGTACCAGATCCCGCCGCGCTCCCCTTACCCGGTTTATGATCCCGCTCGCTCTCCCCCGCCGATGGCTACCGAATACCCTGCATTCGGCGATCGTGGCGCACCCACCATTCCTCAGTTGAACATCATATCGGCTACCCCTCACTCCGGCACAGGCGTATTATCTGGCAGCGACGACCTCGACCAGCCGCTCCCGATGCCCAATTTCACTCCTCCGTCCGCAACCGCCGCAGCTGGAGCCCCTCCGCGCGTGCTGAACACGTCGTCGACGGACGGCAAGGAGGCATTGGCCAAGGACAAAGGCAGCTCATACTCCCGCGTGCCGGATCCTACTTTGCCTCAGCTTCCGCAATCGCCTGTGCTGCCGGCCAGCTTTGGAGAGGTCGACGGTAAGGCAGATAGTGTCGGAAGTTCTGCGCTTCCTTATACTCTGAAGGTTCGTCGTGTATGAGCCATTTCAACTACGGTATTGACCCAGATACCCCAAAACAGGTGGCTAACGAGTGATTGCGTTGCCTTTATCTTAAACAACTGCATACTTCTTCACATCACCCGAGCCGAGCTGTATACCCCGCCAACGCCACAGCCGACGCACCCCCTCACCTTTTACCCACCTGCATCCCGTTGGCCACCCCTTTCTAACATTGACGACGTTATTTGACCCTGACCCTGATTGTCCGCTCGAGCACATAATGCGCCTTGGTTTGCGCGAGCCTGCTGGTCAGCGCCGCGTGCGCCCAGGCGCCCTGTGACTGAACCGTTCTGATTTCTGACGAGTTGAGTATTACTCGACCCACGGAGAGAGGCTGTCGTGAAACTTGATTCTGGCGGATAATCCAATCAATGTATCTTTAGCACTATTCCCCGTCGCTCCCTATTTTTCTAATTCTGTTTCGGCATGCACATACCCATGCCCTAGCCTGTTATTTTTACATCTCTTTTCTTCGGCATCGCGACGTTGTAAACTTTTCATGACATGCAGAGCAGTGCTCTAATTCTTATACCAATATCCAGGTTGATGCGCATAAGGCATCGTGATCTGCAGGAAGATTGGATCGCACAGGATCCGCTCTAATTACTGGTCTTCTACTGTTTCCTTGATCTTCCCCGCGTCTTCGGCATCTAGCACTTCTTCAGTCTTATTTCCCAAAGCCCGCGCCTTCATGCGCCACTCACGCCGCTCGAGATACCACACGAGCAACGTCGCGGCTAGCGTCGCGGCGCACACCGCAATCATGGCGATCATCCCCTTGCGGAAACGCGGCGCGTCGGTTGCGGGGTAGAAGACAAGCGGCCACCAGGCGTTGATCACGTTGTTCCACATGCTGAGGTTACCGGACACGGATTGTATGGGATTGACCGCGACAGCGTCGACATGTTAGTAAATGGGGTGGCGAGCGAGATTGGAAAAATGGGACGCACTTCATAGATGCGAGGACGATGGCACGCTCCTGGTCGTCATCGGCGCATATCTGGTTCGCCCAGCTACGAAGAATGATAAGGCCGTCCGAGTGAGTCTGAGTTGTACGTGCCAACAACATGGATGCTATGGCCAACTCACGCGAACGTCGTTGCCTGTCCCGCATATGACGCCCCAGCGATATCTGTCGTCATCCGGGTGAGACGGAGAGCGCAAGCGACGTGCGCAAGAAAGAATGCACGCACAGTACGCAAAGAACTTGAGTCCCGTGGGGCTGCTCCATACGAGGATGCATATCGCTGCGACTGTACATGCTACAGACATGTACACCAGGACAGGCCAGCGGGCTTGCGAGCGATCTGTCCACGTCGCACATACGAGCGTCGAGGCGATGCCAAAGGCTGTCACACCCGACGGGTAGTAGTCTGCGAGCGATTGAGCGCCCGAGGGTCAATAAAGATCACAGAGGACAGTGTTTACCGATCTGCTCGACGGTGTACCCGCCGATGGCTTTGAGCCATTGGCCCATGAGATTGTTCGAGCCGAAGCTTTCCGTCTCTCCCGATATCATGAACTGATAGAGATCGCAAACCCGTTAGCAGTTGTCCTTGCGACAACCTAAAGGAGGCGGAGAAGAGGCGGACGAACAAGTAGGCTACAGGCATACCACCTCCATCGGCTCAGCACGCGTCGGAATAAGTTCCACGACAGCGGGCGATGCACCGTGTCTGAGTCAAGGCGGTCGGACGAGAGCAAGCGTTCCTACAAGGACCAGACAATCATCGAATGCGAGTCGCGCACTGAGAGGGATGAGAACTGCACTATACCTCTTCAGAGAGATAAAAAGCCTTCGTGGTGGCAGGGACATCTGGAAAGATGAGAAACCCATACAGCGCAATAGGAAGCGTGATAGCGCCGTCGACGATGAACCTGCAAGAGCCAGTCAACCTGAGCGTGGGGCGAACAAGAAGCAGCAACAAAGCGTCGTGCCACTCACAGCCATCGCCAGCCACTCCGGCCTGCATTGCCATTCAGATGTCTTAGGATGAAGCAGGGTGTTGGTATGCCGTCAGTGATTTGCGGCATGGAAGAGATACATACCGGTATACCGCAGCTTGCAGAACACCCGAGAACCTTCAACGCTCGTCAGTGTATACCTATATATCGGGAAAATGTGTCCTGACAGTGTGCCCACGAGCCCACTGCTCGTAAATATAGCAGATCGCTTCCCGAGTTCACTAGGCTTGTACCAGCTACGTACGGTTTAGTAAGAGGAGAAGGTTGAATAAGGAGAGAACATACGAGCCGAGAATGTAGTGTGTGCCGACAAACGTTGATGATTCCGCCATCCCTTGGAGAAACCGAATGCCATAGATCTGTGAAACAATGTTTACATCCAATACCATCGCGAACACCTGGAAGACATACTTGGTGTACGTTGTGCACTGCACTGGAGCTATAAAGATGTAGGGAGAATGATCGGCTGAACAGTGTCTTATAGGCGCGCGTAGATACGTACTAACCAGAAGGTCAAAACACCCCATAAAATTTGCATGGAAGGCAACCATATCCGCGGCGGGACAATTTGCAGCATCAGATTATCTAGAAAAACGGCAACAAATAGAACGTGTTAGCATAACACACTAGACTTCTTTGGTGAGGTTCGCAGATGGGAGAAGGTCTCACTTGGTATCATTCCGACTATGTAGCCGCAGGTGAAGATGGTATTAATTTGCTGAAGCATGCGAGACAGTTCATATGCATGAGATAACAGCACACATACGTGAGGATGAAGAGAGTGACAAACGTTGAACTGCGTTCCGACCATGTTGAGCTCTTCTTTCATGCCGGAGACGTAGGCATTGGATACATTGGACCTGTCAAGGTCTGCACGGCGAAATCTCAGTGAGCAAGCATACCGCGCGTTTTATGACAGCATAACATGGCAAGAGCGCCGGACGTGTCAACATCATCAGCGATGAAAAGGAAGGCAATATATGGGGATCGTTTCAAAGCACCAGACACTTACAATTCGTGAAATACTGACGACGAGATTGTCAGTCTAACGATCGAGTGTACGTCGAAATTTTGGCGCACCATGAGACAACAATACGACAAGATGAACCAATCTATCTTCAACAATAGCTTCCTCTCTGTTTTAGACATTGAGCTCGTCCCCACAAATGCCTCCCGGATCTTCTGTAGTTTGGGCGGTCGCATCCTGGATGCTGCGTAGGTTGAGGTTGAGATGTAAAACTGATACAGTACCGAGATATCAGACACTGTGTTGCTTGAAGCATCAATCCGAGCTCAACGGGTCAACGGTACATGGAGCTGGAGCTGACACCAGTATCCTTCACCGACGCCCAAATGACGGGTATATCATGTGATGGGAAAGTAGCGTTCGCTTATGTCAAAAGCGATGAGTCACGCGCTTTGTGCTTCTAATTGCTTGCTGGTCAAAATCTCGTGCAAGGTATAAGTCTTTTTTCGAGGTCAGCACGGGGACAAGTGTATATCAGGAGGTAAGTATCATGCCACAGAAGAACTTTCAATGTTATATAGCATCATGATCAAATGACCTCTCGGAAGCGAGCGAGAAGGCATGTGCGTGTGCGAATGGACAATATCGGTGATAAGTAGTAACAAAATGGGCCCGCACGACGTAAACCTCGCTGGTCCAGCGTGGCAACCTGCAGCTGAAGCGCTGAAGCAGCGGCCAAGTAGAGAGACTGCACCGGGGCCCGCGCGCTTGTGGCTCTGCAGACTGGTCGAGGTTACTTGGTAGGCCACACCCGGACATGTCTAGTAGGCCCTCGAATGGCCTGGCATGCATAGAATGAATCGCACGAGGATGATGCTAGCGGCACGCAGTTGTCCCGTCAGAGATGGAAGAGGTGTGCAGCGCCTATCCATCCGGAGATGAGCGTCCATCAAAACGCTGGCCGATGATGACGACTCGGCAGAGAAAAACGGCCGATCGGTCGATATGGCAGATGGCGCGCACGGTGACTTCCCCGATAGCGCACGACAATCTAGGTCAATTGAATCATCACTGTATGTTCAACTGTTGAACAAGAGGCCGTGAATGTCGTGGGTGGGGTTGGAAGAGCAGCTGACATCAACGGGGAGGATGGGGTCGAGCAGCGAAATGGTGGTAATAGCATAGGCCGACGAGGACTGTAGGAACCCTGATTCTGGGGCCGGGCGGCTGACCTATCGAATCTTCTGGAACCGACATGCCATAGTCCATTCCGAGAGACTCGGTATTCTTATGCGAATGACGGAAGGAGAGAGCGCTTGTAGAGCGCTGTTTCTAACAAAAAACATTGGGGCCTGTGCGAGTGCAGAAAGAGGACGTGGTGGCGGGTCTACTGGGACTTTCAGGGGCTGAAGGCACTGGGGAATACCGCGGCATTGAAGCGGCAGGACCGCCAGTAGCCCCCAGTGACGCAATCGTGCGAAAATCTCATCGAACGCCCGATGAGTCATTTCAATTGTCACCGTCCACCCTGAGTCCTCCTCCTCGTTCCCGAAAGCCTAAATCCACCCTCTCTCGAACAGCCCCTCTCTACTGCGAAAATATATACACATCCTGGCTGGCTTGACACATATTGTCTGGATGCGAGACTGCTGTTCGTGTCGCTGACGTGGGACGTTGGACGTGCACGGACACGCAGTGGGTTTCAATATTTGGAAAGTTTATGTTGGGTTGATGTCCGGGACGGTTTAGTAATCTGGAACTTGGCACCGAGATCTCCCGTCGATACAGATTTCTAAACTGGTCTTTATAATGCCCTCGTGTCTTTTTTGTGCTTGTTCGTCCCTTCCCCTCAGCAGCCATGCATTACACCGGCTTGACCTTGGGCTTCCTCCTCCCCTCTTATGCCCTTTACGCCGCCGGTCCTGTCGTGGGTGCACCTTCAGTCGCCGCAGTCCAGGAGGATCTTTATCCCCGCGATCCCTCTTCTTCCTCCCGTGTTCTTAGCCGAACGCCCCTATCTCGACCGCGTAGTGGTTACACGGATTTTGTGAACTTCTTCGACCGACGCGATGGTGATCATGCCCACGGAAATCATCATGCTGGACCCATCGTCGAGCTGAACGAGACTGAAATTACTATGTACCATGCACCTTCGCCTCCCTCATACTGGTCTATCGATGTGGAGGAGCGGGATCCTGAAGAGAAGAGGTACCCTGGACTCATGGTTCTGCACGCGCTATCTATGTGTGCTGCGTTCTTCGGCGCGCTTCCAGCGGGTGAGTGGGCTTTGCTTTGCTTGTATCTTGAATGAAAATCCGTTAGCTCATATACACCGACAGGTATCGCTCTACGGTCTGTAAATCACGCATGGCATGGTTTCTCCATGATCCTTTTTTGGGTGTTCATCGTCCTCGGTTGTTCCGCGAGCGGTCTGTACAAAAAACTGACCCCTAACATGTGAGACCCTCTTTTTTCTTCAAATTTCCTAGGTATAGACCCTCCTACAGGTATGAGGGTCAGCAACACTCCTCGCAGAGCTACGTGGTCATATTCCTGGCACTTATCGTTTCCGCTATCGACTTGATCTCGGGTATGTCCCGGTTGATCAACTACGTGAAGGGTGTCCGTAGCGGAGACAAATTCTCGGTCTTGTCGTTCTGGAGGACCGTCATCCTTGGTCAGGACGAAAACCGCGTGGGGCTGGGTGCTGAGTACACGAACCTAGTTGTGGACGAGCCTGAGGACATGGAGGATCTCAAGCTGCGTGTGGACGAAGGCGCCGACCCACATCACGTTACCCACGACCTTGAAGACCACAGCGAGACGGCACAATGGGCAAATGACGTGCACCGCCACCGCGACTTTCCGGAGACGCCTGTGTCTGAGCGCACTCTGTTTGGGCCCCGATCTCATCGCGGCTCGCAACATTCCGACGATAATTTCCAGGAATATGCCTTGAATGCTGTCAAGGTCCCATTGGTCCGTAGGGTCGGTAGTATCGCATTTGCTACCTTGGAGCGTTCTCTCGTCTTCGCCGGATTTGGCCAACTCTTGCTTGGTATCGTGGTCTACACGGGTGGATGTCGCGAAAATTACATCAACGGGTGCCTCGCGCACTTGATCAGTGAGTGAATGATCGTGATGCTTTCTATGTCCCGGTACTGATCCTATCATTGCTTTGACAGAGGGTGGCATTTTCTGGTGCTATGGGCTTGTTACTTTCGCACGCTTCCTCGGATCTTTCTCTGAGCTGGGATGGGCGTGGAACCGGGCGCCTGTGGGCGAGCATACCTCCGCCGAGTTTGTCGAGTCTTTCGTGATCTTCCTTTATGGAATCACCAACACCTGGATGGAGCGTTTCGGTGCCAACCGTGGCGATCCGTTCACCACAAAGCAGGTCCAGCACATCAGCATTGCCGTGATGTTCTGGTTTGCTGGGCTCGTTGGTATGGGCCTGGAGTCTCGCCGTCTCCGCCGCTGGCTCGCCTCCATTTCCACTGCCGCTGTGAAGACCGCACACAAGACTCGCGAAGCTGTGGCCGAGCCTGCTAGCTACACTGGCAGTTTCAATCCGTTCCCTGCGCTCGTCATCGGCGTGACCGGAGCAGCCATGAGCGCCCATTTTCAGACATACTTGTTCCAGGTACGCATTTACAGATTGACTCAGATCCTTTGTTTTCAGAAGCTGATTGTTCTCCATAGGTGCAAATTCACGCGCTCTGGGGATACCTTCTGAGTGCCTTCGCGGTTCTGCGGTGCTTGACGTACTTCTTCCTTTGGCTTGGTCCGCCGCGGTCCATTTTGCCTTCCCGCCCGCCCACCGAGGCCTTGGCCAGCTTCTTCCTTACCTGCGGAGGCCTCGTTTTCATGTTCAGCGATGAGGAAGTTACCATTGCTGCCATGCGTAAGGGTCAAGACGGTAAGTGCAGCTCGCATATTCTCATGCTCAGATATATGATCTTCTTCTGCTTCCAGATGTGATGATGTTCCTCAACCTGTCGGTGGCCCTCACTTGCCTTGCGTTCTGTTGGGCCCTCTCGGTGGTCGCGTTCAAAGGCTGGCTCAAGTCTCGCACCCACTCTGGCGTCGCGTTCCATCCTTCGCACTAGGTCATGGTCAAAAACATAATCATATTATCTCAGTAACGTCTTTCCGCTTTTCACGGCGATCCTAATGAAATTGTCCTTTTCAACTCCTTGTTGTCGTTTTACAGTGTTTCACTTCGCTTTGGCTCATGTATAGCATTTTACATGCTTGTCTCATCACCGGGTTTTTTCTATATTCTCTCTCTGTATTTGCTCTCTCGCATTCACTTGCCCCCATTCCCGCACCTTTCCATTTCTATGGGCTTAGTGTAGATCCAGCATTCAACGTTGCTTGCTTGCCATCAATTTTTATGACCTCTTCTGCACAACTTCCTGCCGATGTGCTTACGACTACGCCGACGGTTGCATTACTTAGTTGAATGATCATTACTTTCACGTTCTTACTTCAGTGTGACGACGAAGCTCATTGCAATCCCAAGAACGCAGACCACGACCCAGTATCTTTTATTAAAAGACACTGGCTCCGAATTGCAGTAGGGCATAATCTCCCAATGCACCTATCCAAATCCAAAAACCAGACCACCCGCAACCCACGAATCCCTTCCAGCAGCTCGCGCGATCGTCAAACCGTGTCCTTTTTAAGACGCGGACAAGCTGTGCGGCCGCAAGCCCCGTACCGATGTAGAATGGTGCGCCGTGGCCAGCGAGATACCCAGCATACGTGATGAGGGATATCGAGGACGCGGAAAAGGCGGTGAGGATGGGGCGTGTGCGATCGCCGAACAAGAGCGCGGTGGAACGGATCCCGGCGTGGACGTCGTCGGCCTTGTCTTGATGCGCGTAGATGCTGTCATACACGAGCGTCCAGAGCACCCCGCCGGCATAGAGCGGAAGTGCAACGGGCCAGTTCACGGTGCCCGCCACGGCGGACCAGCCGAGAAGCGCGCCCCAGTTGAAGGCGAGGCCGAGGACGGCCTGGGGCCAGTGTGTGATGCGCTTCATGAATGGGTATAGCGTTACTACGGAGAGCGAGCATGCGCCCAAGACAATGCTTCGACGGGTGTATTGGTGGACAGGTTGGCGGAGTGCATAGTTGAGGGGGAGCGCTTACCTGTACAGGTTGAGCTGTGTCAGGACGCCTAGGCCCGCGGTGAGCTGCAAGCCCAGAAACACAAACGCTTGTTGGGGCGTGATATCACCGCGAGCGAGTGGTCGCGTCTTGGTACGCTCTGCGCGTTTTTTGGAATCGGCAGCCCATGAGTCGACGTCTCGGAATACGCGAGCGAATTTTCGCTCACCGACAGCCTTGTCGAGTTTTCGATCCCACATATCGTTGATCGTGCATCCTGCACCGCGCATGACGAGGGCACCAAGTCCGAATAGACTGAGGTACGTGAGTGGGACAGTCGGCGGTGCATCTAGCGCATATGAGGCCATTGTAATTGACCAAGCTAAGCATATCAATTGAAGGGTGTAAATTTGAGGGCACGATGGTGGTGGGAGCAGTGGACCACAGACCACAAGGATAGAAGAGGAGCAAAGTCCCGATGGGCTTGTCTATACGCGTGAGGTACAGATATGGTTGAACTTTCGGCGGTAGACGATCAACCCATGTTTTTGCTGAAGGCGTTTGAACCAGAAGCTGTGTTTTTGAATGCGCAAATCGCGACAAGTACGAATGTTGATTGTGCGAGTAATGCCATGTCTGTCGTACCGATGGACTATGTCTTGGAAGGCGGCTACGAAGGACAGGAGTACATCGGAGGCCAGGAGCAAGCGCCATTGAGTCCGTCAATGGCACGGCCCGCGTGTTGCCGCCTGCGGTAACGACGTCATTCGCGCCATGATCAGCAAAACATTGTTGTGTAAATTTCGGTTAAAAGCAGTACATTGGCGTTCGAGCTCGTAGGTGAGATAGAGGAGGAGTAGGTATATATGCGAGAGACCAGCGAGTCAAAAAATACATTCTTCCATGATACCTTTCTTCACCACTCCTTTCCGATCTTGAACAGCCAGTCCCACTCTGACATGCACTGCATGAGATCGAGCACATAATCCAATGATCAAAATACGCACCAGCATAGACCTCTCCATCAATATCTGTGACACGGCTCCTCACGTTGTACACACCGCGAGCAAGCATTCCCGATGGGAACTCGTCCTGGACGACCGAGACGCGGCGCGGGTCTGGTTGAGCACCGTATGAACCAAGCATGGCATCCACTTTCTCGACTTTGAGAGATTCTTGAATTAACCGCAGGATAGTGAGAGATAACAAACGCAACGAACCCTTGATCCCCGCACGCTTCACAACTTGGATGTATCGACAGCCCTAGCAGTTGAGATCAGATGCTGATGATCGCTAATCAATCCGGATGGCTCACAGTAACAAGTGAGTGGTTAACCTGAAGGCTGATGTATACGCTGTAAAAAGCGTATGTGAACACCGAAGTCACTTACAAAGACACTGAATGCTCACTTGTACTCTGCGCCCTCCTTGACTTGAAGCGGTGCCGCTTTCAGCTGAGCAAGCTGGGCACTGTTCTTCAGGTCGACCGTGATCGTTTTTCCTTCAGGCAGGGAAGGAGAAGTGAGTTCCAAGGTCAACACTTCGACCTGTTCGTTACAACATCATTCATATAGTTGCCTTGCGGATGCAGGGCATAGGGCATACCTTGGGTTTGCTCGTGTCGCCAACGGCTCCTGTACCAAGACCCAGACTAGCTTTCCAACGCGCCAGACTCTCATCCTCTGCATCAAGCTTGGCATACTCATCAATAGTCTTTGCAGCACTTGGCTTGTAGCCTAAGCTCGACCATGTCATCCTATTCGCACGATGTCACGAACCACGCTATATGAACGCACCAGGAGTAGCGTTGGGCGCAAAATCGTCCTCTTCCTGATGAAAAGGTCAGCAACACGACTGTTTGGGTGGGGTGATTCTGACAAACAGTAGACATGGTGGTTATGAGCTTCTAGAGTGTATCAGAGAGTTGATAGTTGAAAGGCAAGGATTGCCGCTCAATTCTATAATCCTAAAGCGATCGCGATCGATATTCCCACGCCTGCTAACCATAACAGAACCTGCACAACGATGCTGGTACTACTAGTACCAGTAACTACTCAAGATCGTATCAACAAAACCTACAAGTTATGTGGTCATAAATCTTCAAACCATTCAAGATATTACATCCATCCTGTTGGAGACAAAAACGCCGACTCAGATGGCGTACCATCCCCCTTTGGACGGTGCATTCCGGCTAGTCATTGTCAGTCTCAGTCTGTGCCTTCGGGGGACAATATCAAAATTATTCACCTCCCTTGAAACGACATTTATCCCTGCTGCTGAATTGACATTTGATGCCAAACGGGCATGTGTGGCCCCAGCAGCAATGCGGGCCGTACGGACACTCTTTGTCTATAGCGGCGAAGGTGGGATGTCATTTTTGTTTATCTATCTGTACAAACCAAATTGAAACTAACCGTTATTGAGGAACCAACAAGGTGACTGTTTGGCGTTTTTCGCCAGTGTAGTGAGCTGTTCCGCCGTCAACAAATAGTCATGCGAGTATTTGCATCGATCCTATAGGCAACTCGTTAATGATTGTCGGATCTGTCGTCTCCTACTATGTAGCATCATACCGCTTTCGAGCACTGTTCTAGCAAGTAATGTTCATTGCAAGGCGGGGGGTTCTCTAGATGTAGGCTTGAGATCCATGATCGCTGTTATATGGATCTAGCAACTCACGTTTGTATAGCGGCTACACATCGACGCCGTTGGTCAGCCATAGGGTCGAGGAAGTCGTGCGGGCCACTCACCAAATTCGGATCTATCACAGGAACATTACGAGTCGTTTTATCCGATCTTACTGGCCAACTCGACTCGTCAGCTGCGGATGTAGAGTATCTCGATCGAATCTGCGAGTTTCTCATAAAAAGTCCTTTGAGAACGATAGTCGGTATGGTCGGTGATAGCGCTCCCATGGAGAACATTCCGCCGTGACCCTGTATTGAAATGAGCTTGGAAGAAGCGAAAACAGCCTCTAGCGAGTCTACGACACAGGCCAAATCGACGCTGGAGCCTCCTAAACTCAAGAGTTGTTGAGCGTGGTTATACCAGATAGCTACAGAGAATGAGCCTTACCACAGTAAATGACTCGAAGCGTTTGTGGAAGACCCGCGAAAGTCTTGATGTATTCTGATAAAGGCTTCTGAATAGCGCCTTGTAATCTGATGGAAATATATATATATATACCTTTGATCTTAACATCGACCCCCTTCTTGTTCGCGACGTCGATGATCGTGAGAGAAGAAGTCTGGCTCAAGCCCTCACAGAATCGCTCGAACTGGGCGGCGGAACAATGTGCATTGGAGACCATATCGTCTGCGAGCTCCCGCTTATTGATGTATAGGGAAGTCCACAGGGAGAAACCCTGCGGCTCAATATCATTATCCAACGCAAGATGCTGATGGATGCCCCGAGTGAGTTCCTCTGCAGCCTGTTGTCCGCCTTCCTCGCCTTGACTGAAATATGCGGGAGAAAATATGGTCTTGGTGCCATCGATGATACAAAGTAACAAAGATTTCTAGAAGGAAAGTAGATCATTCGGGCCCTAAAGCTAGTCGTCCACAACCAACGATGAAAACGCACTTCGTAAGTGACGCTTGGGCCACCATTGGGTTGCTTCATAGCGTGCAGTTGCTCATCGCGAGCCTTTATTTCACGCTCAGCGGCATCTCGTGATGTAGCGTGGGCTTGCTTCCAGACGGACAACTCGACCTCCAGCTCCTTCACTCTAGATGCGAGACTAGCGTGTTCCGCCTCACCAGCTTGCGCAATTTCTGCAGTGAGGAGTGATTTGTTTACTCAGCATGTCGTTAATCGATTCGAGAATACACCGTGCCCACCTTGTATCTTAACGATAACGTCGTTCCTGCTCACCAGGGGTGCGTATGAGTTTTCAAAGGGCAGCGATACTTGAAAAGACTGACCAGAGATGGTGGCTGGTCGAAACCGCAACTGATATATCCATCTGGATAGATCACTTCAAGAAACGATGACCCACACAGATGAGAGTAGAGCTTTAAAAGACCCTGAAACCCAGGGGCAGGGGAGATTACAATCCCACCTATCCTGCGCGGGGCTAGAGCGTCACGGCTTCTGTGAAGTGGCACCGCACGGCCAACCTACGCAGGATGATGAGTGCCAAATAAGGACCCATATAAGGGCACATGTTCTATTGAGAAACTCGAACAAGCGCCGTGCCAATATCACCCAATGGCAAGCACCGTACACGAGGGCATGCGTGGAATGTTTCTAACAGAAGCCGGATCAAATCACTTCACTTCAACGTGGAACTCAAAAGATACATTGACTTGTACTTGACGCGAAGGTCTACTCCGAACAGCTTCCAGGCTGCGGAATCCACATATCAACAACAATGCGCCTCATTGCTGTGAACTCACCGTCGTACCATCAGAAATCATCCAGAGGGCTGGTTGGATCATTGAGAAGATACTATCGTTGCACCAGAGTTGCAAAAAAAAAAAAGATTCCTTTGTAGCATCTTGAATTGGACTCTCTCTCACTCCATATTTTTATTTTACCTGCGGAAGCTTCTTAAAATATGTCCTGTTATTTTTTCATATTTTTGAGTAGACTTAAAGAATTATTGTGAAATGATTGAGAAGGGGTGTCCGAAAACGAGCAAAGCTTGGGAGTTGCAAATCTTGCCGACGATCGGGTCACACGTCGTCACGTTGAAACTCCAACTCCGACGGGGCGCACTGCGGAACGACCTACCATGCGGAGATTCAAATAATGACCAAGCATCACACGGCCCGAAACTCCCTGTCACTCTGCCTCCCATCGGGCACTGCCCGTCGAAAGAAATTTGGTGAAGAGCAGTAGAGCCCTCAAAGTCATAAAAAATGACCTGAATGGTTTCACTAACACCTCTTCATATCGTTGTTTTTTTATTTTTGTAATTGAACTCAAGGATCTGAGAGATCTTGAGCATCTCTCAGATATCTCTGCCCTAAAAACCATTATTCATTACCCCCTCACTGCTGCACCCAATTTCTGTTCTCGCAAAAATTATGGTACTTGAAGAGTGCTTAAATAAACGACTATGAATTTTTTCAAGAGGTGCCATCAAAAGTTGCTGCGAGGAGCTCGATTTTGAACCTCTCATACCGTTTGCAACTCCGGTGCAATGATAGTAGCATCGGACAGCCTCAGTCAGGAGTCTAGCAGCCTCGCGTCCGCCGTTCTGGCCGTGGGCAATGAGCGTCAAGGAGAAAATGGCACTCTCCATTGCTGACCTCGCTTAGAAGATCGTCGTCTCCATCGATGAGACAAGCCACACGATTGTCAGATCCTCTACGGAATTGCTAGGATGCCGGCAGTCAAAATCTGAGCCGTCTTGTGGAGACTGCTGCGCACCTGCAATGGTTGAGTTTCAACACGCGACTTCTTCGTTTCCGATTCAAAGCCAAGTTGGTAGCTTTTCGCACCCAGCATCACCAAATCTCTGCAATAGCTGCAACTTTAGCAGAAGAGCTCGATCCCTTTCACAAACATCAAGTTCCCTAGCCTGATCGGAGGCGTCTTGAGAGGTTCTTCACGTCCTCAATCTCACAAACGGGTCTCACTCGCACTCTCTATCAGCTATGAGTGAGTCGAGTTCATCTATGAGAAGTATGAGAATTTGTGGTGACTTTGACAAGAAGCAGAAAATGGAACACACTGCGCAATTTATTGATATGCTGTTTTCTGACGCCCTATCGGCAGTGAACGCAATGACTTGAGCCGCCGAAGGAAACATGGTATCCATCAATGTATTGAGAAGACATAAACAGAGACTGTTATTGTATAGACAGCAACACTGTAACAGTGTAAGGAGAAGATTCCCCGCAACCCATTGAAAATTCAGATTTACTTACTGTAAGTATTTAAGCAATTTTAAGCTGAAGACTTATTATACCGAAGTGGCACGTGAACGCGTAGATTGCGACGCGTCGCGGTCGGTTGGAGTCTTTAGACCCCAACTTCCTCCCTCACAAGTCATCTTTCACCAGACGCATTTCTCTAATCCATGTCAGATCTGTACACCTCTCTAGGTGTATCACCAAGGAAGAAGCGACGTCTGGTGGGTGACGAGGATGACAAGACTTTAACGCCTAAGAAATTCCGAACTGCGTGAGTTATCCAACCTCTTCACTTTAATTCCGTCCATTGAATTATTTTGAAGGCCACCTTCTCCGCCAAAGACCATCACAAGGAAGCGGGCAGAATCCAGTCCTACCAATCTTCCGCCACATTTGAACCGCTTGTACGCGGTTCAAACAGCCTTGCATCACGCACTTTCACATGCTCTGGCCACTTGTGCTGTGTCGCCTTCCTCGGATACTGGAATCGTGCGCAACGTGCTTAATCACCAGTCTCTACACTCTTACACTGGCCTTACGACTGCTTTCGATGTGAACGACCTGAAACGGCTTTGTTGGCTATGGGAATGGGACGGCAAAGATATCCCACCCCCAAACACGACTCGCAAGAGAGACGGCGACGACAATCCGTTTCTCGAAGAAGAAGCCCCTTCCTCTCAACCTAAGGACTGGACTCGTGGCGCCATGGGCTTCGTCATCAGCCCATCCACTCATTTCTCGAAAATAGCTAAGTCTCGCCTCCCTGCCTACGGGATCGGTATCGAAGTCGAAGTCAATATCGATAAAGACATGGGAAGTGGTATGGCCTCTGTCGCTCGCTGGACTGCTGCAAGCGAGTCAAGGCGGAAAGAAGTGCTATTTAAACTTCGGCAATGGGCTGAGGTACTGAATCATCTATGTCCTGTACGGCGCTTTTTCTCATGTTTTTCATAGCTTCATTCAGGGACAGACCCTATCCCAAATCTACACATGGCAGATCTACCACAACTGAACATTCCACCAAAGCCGTCCACTTTGACACGACTCCTTGCTTCATCCTCACCTAAGGCAACCTCCTCGATCTCGATATTAGCGACTCCTTCGTCTCCTACATCTCCATCAAAGAAGCCTGCGAAATCTCCTGTCAAGAAACCTCTCAAAGGGTTCGAAGGATCTGCGATTCCCTTTCCCATACTACCAGCGCCGAAATTTACTTTAGACTCCAAGAACTCGGTGCCATTCCCAAAGACTCCCTCACGGCATTCTCGTGGCGATTCATTGATTGGCCTACTGACTCCGCGTACACCTTCCACAAGCCCATCTCGAACACGCTCTGGAGATTCGCTGCCTTCAACGCCGGTTCACCAGCGCGGGCCTCATGCTGTCACAGTGCCTCAGACTCCCACAAGTTCTCGCCGAGCGGCACTCTACGATCGAATCCGACAGAAGTCCGTCACATCGACGCCGTCTAAATCCGTCAGCAGTGACATTCCTCAAGGGAAGCTCACTAGAGATCAGTTGCTAAAAATGAGCCAGGATGAAATGAGACGTCGTGTGTTGCTGGGACGGCTTGGCAGAGTAGCCGAGAGCGTGTGGATGTATGTGCTTTATTCTTCAATTGTCGTTGATCGACCGCTCATGATTTCTTGCAGGCTTTTCTCTGCTCCTACAGGGATTACTGTCGCGCCCACTCGAAAGCGCCGAGCGCTTCCCACTTCAGAGGTGATCGCTGCTATTTTGAAGTCCTCGCCCGTACCCGTCTCTGCCGCCGAGGCACAGGAATCTCTCAATCTGCTCACTTCTATATGTCCCTCCTTCGTCAAGCCACTGGACATCAGTGGTGCAGAATGGTTAGAGATGCCTGTTCAGAATCAGACCGAAAGTGGACCCAAGCCTCCACCGAGTCCCGGCAGCAGTCGGAACAAAGACGACAGTGCTGCGGAAGTATTGACTCGTAGCCCTAGAAGGGTCAAACGAGAAGGCGGTGTCCTCAGGGAGGTGCGAGAGCGGATTCGACGAGAGCTTGAGCTCGCCGATTGATCGAATAATCTGTGCTTCATATCATTGCTGCTCTTCATTTCAACCCACCTTACACATATTGTAGCTTTGTGATACCTTTTGCTACTTGCCCCCATCTTGTTTTGTGACACCTCTTTCCGACACCTCTTTCCACTATCACCCCCTCGTTTTGCGATACCGTATCGTGTTGTATTCCTCGCCCACACCTCGTTTTGCGATACCTCTTTTTGTCACCGTTTCATTTCTTATCCTCACGCATTGCAAAACATACTCTTGCTTTTCCTGAGAGTTCGAAGGGCGAAATACCATGTCTTCTACAGCCACACGACACGACCTTCCACTGTAAGTCTTGGCCATACCATATCCTGATAGATGGTTTTGAACAGACGAGATGATAGAAATGGTGAGGACGTTCGAGGCTGAGAAGCCTACGATGTGTTGACCGATATGAATCACAGTAGATCGTAAATGATCTGTGCCGAAGCGGTTGTATAGAACCCTCCCGAAGTTCCTTCAAAAGTTCGGCAGTAGAATGAAGATGCTCCATGAGTGCTGTTATACCAACCTAAACATGCGGCAAAGTCGTGGAGGGTGAACCGGTGAAGGGGGGTGAAATGTTACCCAAACCTCTTATACACAGAACGACTGTCTTCTGTGTAAAGGTCAGCCACGGAGACTAACCCAAACCCAGAGGAGACACGGTGAATGTGTGCAGAAGCGTGCGAGAAGACCTGGCATTTCCGACGCCAAATACACCGTGGAAGAAGAAGACCATCAAAGAGCTAGTGCAATCGCCGTGGTCTTCGTAGGCAAGGCTGCTACCTGCGGTCAAGACAAGCCCCAGCGTTCGCCTCTGTGGCAAGAGACACATCGAGACCCAGACTATGCTGGTTTCAGATACAACTAGATGCTAGGATGAGCATGTTACTGTACATCACCACTGCATGTGTGTTTGGATGGTTGGAAGGGTTTTGATTCACGTTTGAATGAGGGGTCCGCAGTCAAGTGACGCTGTTAAACCCGAACCAGAGCCATTCAATATTTTGAAATTGAATTGATCTCAAAAACGGTCCTTCATACCCAAGAGGATGGTGCAATCATGGGGGTGTGTTGGCAGCGGCTCGTGAAAAATAAGCAATTATCGGGGAATGAGAGGACATTTAGAGGTTTGGCGATATCAGGTTCGAAGACTTGGATTTTTCAAGTGAGGATCAAGAAAATTCGTCCCGACTGAAACAACCTATAACATCACAAGTCGTAAGTCTGCCTGGCCAACCTGTCAAACTCTTCACAATCTACCACCACGCCTTGCTTCCGACTGTGCTCCGCAGCAAACACAGTCATGTGGCTTTTCAAAACCTCTGTCACGTCTGTTCCAAGCAGCTCCTGCCGTCCCATCCTCACGGCCTCGACAAAGGTCCTGATCAGGCCGAGGTCCCCACCGCCATGTCCGCCTCCTTCGTCCTTAGGCTTGTGCAAGACAGACTGGCCCGTGCGGAAGTTGTTGACGGTAAAGGTCCTCATGTCACCAATGATCTCGCCGTGAGTAAAATGCAAACGAGTTTGGCGGTCGCAGATGAGGGACGTGAACGCGACCATTGTGAATGACGCCGTCACTCCCGAGGAATACTGGATGTTGACAACCTGAAGAGCCTTAAGTATGTGATCAATGAGCCCACTGCATCATCTCGTTACCTGATTATCACAGACGTCATTATCACTCTCGTACACGCATTTACCATACGGGCCAAGACGAAGTGCCTCAGTGATGTTCTCGATATCTGGGACACCGTCGACGATGGTACTTGATGGCCATCCCACATCTCCAGCTACTACCTTATCTAGGTAGACTGCACATTCAAATCAATTTCATGGTGTGTGATGTCTGTACGCGTTGGAAAACGTACTCCTCTTAGCGCTATAGGGGCACTGTCGCTCAGCTGGACAGTCCAGGCAACGTAAAGCACGGCCAGCTTCCGCCGGTTTTGCAGATTTGCGGAAATGCTGCAGGCCTCCAAATGAAGATACACGAGTCGGTGTGGCAGGTAATAACCAACTACAGAGGATGTCGATGTCACTTCAGCGCAATTGAGTCAGATCAGACAAGCCTAGAAGCTGCTGAATCTCCTTACTGACAACTTTTTGTCATCAAGGAGAACGAACTTTCTTGTTCGGACGCCCAGTTGCCACGGACATATGAGTGAGCGAAATGATAGTGACCGACTGGTTCGACGTGAACAATGTTGACGAGCTCGCCTAGCTTTCCGGAACGAACTATTTCTGTTATTGCTTGATTGTAGGGTGAGTACCGGAGAACTGTAATAATCCTTATTATATCACGAGATTTACCACCGGCAAACGAAGCGGAGACCAACCGTGTCCCATTCCAAAAATGACACCTGCTTTCTTGACTGAGGTTTCAATTCGGAGGCAGTCGCTTATGCTTGTCGCCATAGGCTTCTCGCAAAGAATATGATAGCCTTGAGATGCAAATGCTTCGACGAGCTCGGCGTGCATATGATCTTGAACAGCGACGACGACAGCATCGGCAAGTCGCTTTCCGATGGTCCTGATGGTTTCTGCCGATGCTTCATGGAACTCTGTCCACGAGTTGAAGACAAGGCTTCGGTCAATACGATGTGCATCTTGCATCAACGCTCTCGTCTTCGGGCGAGGCTCGGCTATGGCAACGACCTTGCATTTGGTGGGCTCTGTGATAGCATAGGCAGCGTAACTCTAGATTTGTGTCAAACCGATGCTTACAGAACCGAAGAAAGCGTGGTTACATTGCCTCGCTGCCCGCATCCGATGATAGCGACTGTCACAGGCTGTGAGGGATGTCTCGGTTCCAATGGGATGGGCATCTTTGAACAGGAGGAATTGGCGCCCAAGCATGAAGTCTCTGATAGTAAACCTGATATAGAACGAACAGGAACGAAGTATCGCTCATCCCGGTCCGAGCGATACCATGATAGATATGGAGTCGACGTGGAAAAATATCTTCATCATCGAGCTTGCACGCATGACTGGAGAGCGCCAGAAAATCGAGATGAAGTACCGGTCAGAAACAGGTGAAATGGGATTGGCTGCTGGACGCCGTCGGCTGTGGCGACGAATATCGTGTTACGTTGAGTCGACGGAGTTGTGCCATGCCGCGCCTGATTCCACGTCTGCTCGAGAGTCTCAAAGCAACCGCAAACACACCTGCTGGAAAGAAAGTAAGACCAATCTACCCAGCTTCCCGAGGCAGAGTATCTCTACGGCAGCCTGTGCCCCCATCTCCTGATTTCTCCTCTAGCCGGACACGATCCATCCTCCTCGATCCGCAAAATCCAGTCCTTCATCCCAAAGACTTCGTTCAGCACAAGTCGTTGCCCCCTCGTGTCAGGTTACACAGAAACCACCGGAAGAGGGTCGTAGAGAGAGATGGCACTGTTGGAGTTGATGTTCCTCGGGAGATGCTGGCCATCGAGAGACAGTGGTGGGCAAACCCATATCGTGAGTCGACCTATACCTCAATGTACCTCAGCATTTTGACTGGCCATACTAGTCAGAATGCTCTCTACCCCCCTACGACGATGCGCTATGACCATGCAGCACCTACCAACAGGTCCGTATTCATCAGGTCATGTACGCTATTTATCCAACCTTTCCCCAGATTTCCTCATCCGCCTATCGCCCAGGCGAATAACACCGCCTCGAACGTCATCCCAACGCACAACGTACGCTTTACTTCCCGATGGCCTGGAGCACCCAAAATTCAAGAATTTGTACTCTCGCAAAGGCGTCTATATTTCCTGCCGCAAGGACGTACTACCACATCTTAGTGCGCAATTCGTAGACCGTCTATGTCCCCTACGCTCACGACGATTTACTTCACGTAGATTCACTCATGCGTGTTCCGCTCGACGTGAGGATCACACCTACCCGCGCCCTGCCCCTCTATATCAGCCATCTCCTCCGTCTTCGAGTTCTCCAAGACCTCGAAATCCTTACCGCCCAACTCGAAGCGAATCCTGTTAATGCGGAGTCTGCACCCCTCCTCCGCCGATTGACGCGCAGGGAATTGAAGGCTATTCGCGAGACCAACGTCATTCCTTTCGAGGGAGCTGTCGCTGTTCTGATAGTCCCACCTGTCAATAGAGATCCCAGTACGAAGGAACGCGTAGCACCTCACGCGTCTTCGCTGCCTGAACATGACCATGTCATAGCTCCCGCAACGCGTACTTCGCCAGAGATCTCTTCTCGCCCAGTATCCGTCCTTCACCCTTCCTCGTCGCCGGAGGACTACGAAAGTGTTTCAGACCTCATCACTCCATCCCAGATTCCCTTGTACAATGGTGCCTCTCTGTTCCCTTCCAAAGGCCAGCGTGCAGCGCTCCACAGGCGACTATCCAAGCTCCTCCTCGTTGAGCGAAGGGCGCGCTACAAACAGCATGGTCGTCTAAACAGCTCCGACAAGGTGCATTACCCCCAAAAGGACGACAAGTGGGCTCGTGGTGACGAGAAGGCCAGTCACGCGTTCCTGCTCTGCTCGACGGGCGAATCCATCAAAAGAGCGGACACCGTGCCCCTCGCAATCGCGCTATGGAGGTTGAGAATGTGGGAGAAACATGACTGGGAGAACAACAATAAATGGGCATCCATTATTTAACTCAGTCCTCCTCGAGGATCCGGCGCAATATTTACCAATCATACAATCCTGCACGGTCATTTATAGGATACAATGCAAAGACAACGGGAAATATTACAGCCTCATCGATTCAGACCATACCCTCGCCTCCCGCCACCGGAACTCCCGTTGTTTCCGTTTCCACCGAGCCCTGACTCCTTCACCTTCCTTTCTACTTCGGACACCTTACCTTCCAACTCGCGTGATGCACCGTCTATCCACTGTAGACTCTCCAGATGGCTACTCAACACTTGTGCGATCTGCATCATGGAATTTTCGCTCGCAGTGGGTGTTGTGTTATCCGTGGCGGGCGTTAGGGAGACGGCATTGGCAGCCTCGACGAGTTGCGTGAGCGAGGAAGAGAGGTCATCTAGGTGGCTGTGGAGCTCCGTTGCCAGCATATAGCTGTCAAGGCGGAGAAAAAATCCTGCGTTAGAGTGTGATAGAGGGGAATACCCTGCGTGGCTTACTTTTTGTCGCGCTCTGTGTCGGCGGGACCCGTGTCGAGCGTCCGTAGACCGCCACCTTGTCCACCCAGAATATCTTCCATCTGTTTCTCGTACATTTCTAACGTCGTAGACAAGTCCCTCTGTTGCTGTTCAATATGATCAAGCGACTGATCAATGTCGTTCTGCTCCTGCTCGGCGGCTCGGACATGGCTGTATAGGGCAGCAAGCTGCGTAGGGTGAGTTCCGCATGAACATTTCAAGAGAACAATGCATCAAGACACTCACATTGTTGCCATTTTCGATCAACGCACGATCCCAGACAGTTACTTCGGCTGAGAACTTGGTGAACTCGCGAACATGGTTTTCTAGTTCTGTGGACCATCGGTTGACAATCTCTTCGATACTCTTGCCTCTAAGCATAGACGGTGGTGGCACTGAGATTGCGGAAGAGGTGTTAAGCGCAGGCACTAGCGGCAAGTGAGTTGACGGTCAGGTTAAATGTTATACTATAAAGTGGAGACAATCATACAGGATGAAGCCGATGGGGTTGTAGCTTTATTCTTGTCAGTACCGAGCCCTGCCCCTAGAGAACCCAATGGCGCTGTCAAAGACTTGAGCACAGGCATAGAATCAATATACAAAGCAAACGAACTAGGGGCATCTTTTTTCTCAGTCGAGGTAGACGTGCTGGCTCCAGCACCACCCAACGTTCCAAAAAGAGGTGCAGCTACGAAATTTCAATTTCAGGCAGTCTATGAAGACCGAGCGCAGAAAGGGACTTACAAGCGGCACCGTCCTTTTTCTCTTCTGGTTTGTCTTTGTTCGAGTTGAGATTTCCGAACAAACCTCCAGTCACTTATACCACAGAGTTGGATCAAGTTTAGTCACAAAGAAGCTCGACACTCACGTCCACTTCCGGTTCCTGTCGTTGCGGGCTTCGCTGCTCCCGCAGTACTACCTGGTAATGAGAATGCACTCAAAGGTGCAATTGCAGGAGCTGGTGTAGAAGTCGAAGCTGGTGCGTCTGCTTTCTTGGGGAACAGACTTCCTCCAGGTAACGAAGTGGTAGGTCCCGTAGAGGGACCTGCTGTGATCGGTGGCGTGGTGACAAAGGATGAGCAAGAAGTAATATCAAATTGTGAAAAATAAATCACCAGCACCAAGGTTAGCTGTCGTCGGTGGGGTGAAAACTGCACGATGATGTTAATTTGGGAGGGTAGTGTCAAAGATTCAAGCGTACAATTTGACGGTGCGGGGGTGGCCTTTGTAGCGCCTTGATCCGCTGATTTGTTCCCAAACAGCCCTCCAAGCGAGCCTGTTGACCCTGGTATTGTGCCCGCCGGTGTGGCTGCTATCGGCAGGATGAGTCAGTCCTCGTCGCTGTCTAGATTTGCACACATTGAGTTGCAAACGCACCATTGCCGCCCAAAGAGTTGGTCGCTGAGCTGGTCCCAGGAAACAAGCCTGATCCTGTCGCATTGCCACCCATCAATGGGTTCGTACCGCTAACACCTCCAGTGGTCAAGGGGTTCGCTGCCCCACCAAGTCTGCCGAATAAGCTACCTCCAGTGTTTGTAGCTCCTGTGTTCGTGTTGGCACTGTTATTAGCAGCCGGAAAGAGGCTACCTCCCGGAAGTCCACCGGAGGCAAGTTTTGCTAAAGAGAGCAGCGCAGAGCGTGAGCGATCGTGAGATATTGAAGCATAAGGCGGTTAGCTTTACTCACATCCAAATAAACTTCCTGCTCCACCAAAAGCGCTACCTGCCTGCGTGTTATTCGTTGTATTGGAGAATGCATTAGGTGTCTGCTGTGCTCCAGATGCAGTGTTTGTCTGGCCGAAGAGGCTCATGGTGAGGACGCGAGATGAAGGTGTTGAATCTTTGAAGGCGCTCAAGAACGCCACTACGTACAGTATCCGCATTTAGCAATTGAGATTTCCCACTTCTCGCGAACTTCATTAGCTCTCATGCATAAACAAGCCATCTCTCTGTTTTCTTTAAAAGCTCGACGACGCAGCCGAGCATCGCCCAGAACTACCTTGGCTTCGGTAGACCCGAAGAATCTCCCTCACTGAAATGTCATCCCAGATGAGCTCGCCAAGGTGAGCGTCAGTCAGTCATTTCCACTTGATTGTGGTCATGACCGCAGACAGTACCCTGCATCTTTCTGACAACCAGGGCTCCAAGCTGGTATACGATGCCCACCACCCAACTCACGACTCTGTCCCATCAGGCTGGGATATGTACATTCACCCGCAAGGGTGGGTGTACTTCACCAATCCCGTTGCTAAAGTTGTGACCGACGAGGATGTCCGAAATCCTTCTGTCCTCCAAGATGTTGAGAAGTATACTGCGACTTTTCCACTTTCTGAGCTAGACGAGTACATGGAGATATTGGTCCCTCACGGGGCGCTTCCCCACAAACATATCTTGACTCTGGTAGTCAACCATCTTCACTGCATTGCTTCGTATACAATCGATCAGGCCAAGATTGAAAATTCCTCTCAGTGGGAGCGATATATGGGTACGTTGCATTATTATCTCTTTTGATGAATAATTAGTTTGTGACATCTTTCAAAGTGAATAAACAACACAGGCTCTATTGGAATTACCTCTCGGCACATCCTGCCCATGTACCAACCCCAGTAATTGCAGAAGCTCAGGTGAGGGATGCTTTGACGTGGTACCATGTCGGTGCGCCAAGAGATATCGTATCTCTACAACACATTTTATAACGCATGCTGTGCTCTATACCACTGACACAGATAATCTTAACACTGGCGCTCGAAGTGTTGTTCCGTTTTCTAAACACGAATGTGAGGATCTGCTAAGGATCCTCAATGATGCGAGAGGTGAAGTTATCCTCCCAAAATACCAAAAGATGATCGTCTCGACCAACCAGGTGCTTCTTCAGAGGCGTCTGTTTCTCGTACAGTCTTTCTATCATGGGTCTCTCGAGAAATCTGTATGGACGCTCCACCCTATTGACATATTGCCTATTCACACGTGTCGCGGAGCAGGGAGCTTTCGTGATGCCGAGCGTTACGGTCGGTACACGAGAAGGCAATCGAACGATTTGCGAGCGGCAAGAAAGCGACCAGGACCTGAATCGGTACCCGCACCTCCCATCTACATCCGTCTTCCCTTGGACTTCGTCGTATATTTCTGTTTTTTTGGAATACCCTCTACGTACCTTGCCCATGTCAAGGATGCCAGCGAGTACCACGGACGTCTCTCGAATGTCCAGTTAAGGTGGGAACGTTACATCGACCGTATCGTTCAAGAATACCAGGATTTTTTGCTCATTGTACGTGTTTCACATATATCTGCGAAGTGAGACTGATCACTTGATTTGGCTCGAAGGCTACAGTCCTTCTCTCGTCAGTGCTTGTCTTATCGAAAGAAACAATTGTCCTAGTTCCTCACCGCTCGGTTCTGTAGCGCAAACGTAAGCTTTCTTGCCATAGGGGACATTGGCGCGACAGGCCAAGCTGCCGGCGTTGTTTCGGTCTTTGCATCGATGGGAAGCATCATCGTTGGTGTATTCTGTGTGTGGAAGCATCAAGCTAACCGGCATCAGTCAAGATCCGTAGGTTGCCTGATATCTGAAAGTTGAATACATCTAACGACAGCTTTGCTCGTAGTTTGCCTATCTGCACAATGCCCATCACGGTATCTTTGGATTGCAAGGCCATGCCCTGACTCTCAGTCTCCCACCGGTTCTCCTTGTGTGGGCTGTTATTGCGTTCGCCGTAGCCTTCCTTGCCTACACGATAGACGGGACATACAATCCAAGCAAGCTAGGTCAGGCAGCAGCTTGGGCTACACTCGGTGTCTCGCTCGTTGTGCTCCTGTTCATCGGAGTTGGGCTTTACACGTTCGCAAGGATATGGAAATGGAAAGGCCGTTGGCGTATGTGATTTGTTTATTGTCCATGGCTTAACGTTAAGGATCGAGGAAGGATATTCTTATTGGTGTACGCCGATCGCACATCTGTATCGTTCATGGAATCTGCTTGATCAAGATCGCTCTTACTGATACATTTACTGGTCCATGCAATGATGCGGAACCAGGACACAACTACAGTTATCGCATCCAGAATTGAGTCTTATTACTCTACAGCCATGGGCGCAGGAATGGTTTTCGAGGCACCAAGTACGTCGTGTCCTTCCCAGAAGGTAGGAAGTTCATTTCCTGGGACGAAGAGCCTTTCGACACCATCCTCTGTGATAATGGCCATGCGGATAACTCCACCAGATGAGCCATCCCTCGACATTGCCAGCGACAGTGCTTCACGACAGTCCATTGTCAGTTGTATGCGGCAAACATAGTGGAATGAAAACGTACTGTTCTTCACGAACTGAACTGTCTGTTCCTTCCCCCATCCTTCTTGATATGTCGCATCACAGTAGCCGTACACGTATGTCGAGCCAGAGCCGCCAATGGCCCACGGCTGACGAAACAGTCCGCCTCCGAGCGGGATATTGTAGACACTAGGCCCAACCTCCTTATCCCATCCTGCGACGATGATACCAGCGCTAAGCGCATCCTTATTATCGTAGCACATTTTCTCGAACACAGTAGCGGCGGTGTAAACTGATGGGGTCTGCGCTTCTTGCCTGCGACGAAGTGTGAGCAAGATAAGGGAGGGTGTGTCGGTCTTAAGAGCGTACGTGTATATCTGCAGGTACCAGTGCGCAATATCAGCGATTGCCTGTGTGTCGGCTGCAGAGCCGGAACGACAGCAGTAGATGCGATCGTGGACGTAGGTTAATTTATCAGTTACACGGTTTGCCTGCGTCCTGTGTTACATGTTCAGTTCCATAAGTCGAGCTGGACGACACGTACGATATAACTTCCTGTCGTGGTCCGAGAATCAGCCCCAACGATCACCCCACCGTCGAACTGCACGGCCATAATAGAGGTCTACATAGATCTGGATTGTCAATAAATCCTCTCCGATCGCATACTAGACATCACCTACACCGAGGTTAACCTCTCCGCTCTTCAAACGCTGCATGTCTGGGTGGTCCATGGTGATAATGTGGTAAGAGAATGAGAGTAGGTGAGGGTTTGAACGTCAAGTGGGTGGCTGACAAGATGACGCGTCGCACACGCGTCTCAAGCGGATCGACTCAGCGCCGCTCAACTTCATCTGTCCCATACACCCAGCAGACTGTTCTCAATGCCCGTCCCGCAACTCTCTGGTCTCTACAACGAGCTGGTACGCGCATTTGATGCGCAACCTTCAGATTTGAAGAAGTGCGGCCAGCTTCTTGCACAGCTGAAGGTGCAGTTCCAGTTGAGATAATACTGGACCGACTCGTGAACTAATAAACCGACACTGCGTAGATCGCTCTTATTGAGACGGGCTTGCTGTTCCCCCAGCGAGACCAGAGCCTGGAAGATCTGGTAGTGGCTCGTACGTCCACTCTATCAATGTCTTGCTTGAATCATGGCCTTAGAGAGCTATGAACGCAGGCGATATCCTCGAGATCGGTGCATTTTGGAGCATACGGACGACAGACGTGCCATCTTTCGATCGGTACTTCTCTCAATTACGAACATTCTATAACGACTTCAGGTGAGGCTTTCGAGAGTCGATCTCGCTCCTGCTTTCAGCTCACACGTTCGTTTCTAGTACCGTCCTCCCTCCATCCAAGCGGGAGTTCCCGATCCGTGGGCTGAACCTCATCCATCTCCTCATTCAGAATCGGATAGCCGACTTCCACACTACCCTCGAATCCCTTCCTCTCCCCGCCGACGAGCTTGCTCTGAATCCTTTCATCAGCCATCCTGTCAATCTTGAGCGATGGCTTATGGAAGGAAGCTATAGCAAAGTGTGGAATGCGCGTGAAGACGCGCCTGCAGCGGAGTACGCGTTCTTTGTGGACAGTTTGATTGGTACAATCAGGTTTGCCCGCATTCGCTTGATTTAGGCGATCAAACCCCCTTTGTTGATCCTCATCCTACAGAAACGAGATCGCGAGCTGCGAGGAAACTGCGTATGAGAGCCTCCCTTTGAAGGACGCAGCGACGCTGTTATTTTTCAAGACTCAAAATGAATTGTTGGCTTTTGCACAACAGGTATTATCCGTGCTTCGTCTGTAATCTGCCACTGACCCACCAATGTATCCAGCGGGGTTGGCAAATTAATCTGACCGCGGGAACGATCACATTTGCGCAGAAGGGAGAGGAGAAGATGGAGATTCCGAAGGAGAAATTGATCGCAAATAACCTAGCCTACGCTCGTGAACTCGAGCAGATTGTATAATAGAATTGTACTCCGTAGGCATTCATTATGGATCTTGATCAGTCCTGCTTCAATGGGCGAACTTGACAATGACATTCCGCTGCAGGCAAAATCGACGATGTTTTACAAGTACAATCGCAACCAGACTACTCGAAGGTCTCTAATGCCTCCCTTGCTTTCCGATCTGCCTCATCGAACAAATCTTGAGGCACAGGCACATGCCGGCCACCAGTCTCATCCCCAATCCATGACATCTCCAGCTCGAACTCCTTCTCCTTAGCATCATCATGCACGAGGTAGATACTGGAGAGAGCGAGAGATAAATCAAGATGGCAGCGAAGGTTGTATGAGACTCAACGTACATCCTGGCAGCTTCCAAGACAGCTTCCCTTGTAGAGAGTTCCGAAAGCTTTAGCTTCTCTAGTTCGGTCTTCGCCAATTGCCGGCCTTTGCCTACTGCTGCGCCATGATAACCCTGAATCACGATAGTCAATGAGTACATTTCTTAGAGTCTGACAGCATTCTCACATAGAATACACCACTTGGCTCCACGACGAATAGAGCAGGGCCGTTCTTGTCAACGCCTCCCAGGATCGTGCTGATGCCGAATGGACGGACAGATGAATACAAAGTGTACGCTTGAACGTATCCCCCTACACGTTTGGCGATAGGCTTGGGTCCAGGTGATCAATGAACTGTATATTTTGCATGTACATGCTTGCGTACCTCGATCGATACAGGTCCATTATGATATTCACGCGACCCGCGCGCCTCTTCACTCGCTACTCTTGCGATGTGGCGCCCATCAGCAAGCAAACCAGCAGTAGCCTGGATCGATGTCTGAGTACAGCATTCCTAGAGCAGTATATGAGACACTGACTAGGCCAATATGTCTGTCAATTGTTTGAATGCGCCTATTCACTCCTGGAACTAAAAGCTTTGAATGTACGAGCTTCTCGACGGCCAGAACGACTCCATCCTTGACACGCAGGCCAATTGCAGTTCTGGAGGACATTTAGGAGAGCTGATTGAATGAACAGTACGAGCTCCATACCCTGAGTTCTCGACTGCCTTGTTTGCGTATTCTACCTAGTTTGATGTGAGTGCGCGAATCCCTATGCATGCTCTTCTACTCTGACCTGGAATATGCGTCCATCTGGAGAGTATGTACTTGCCGAAAGATCATACCCTGTACCTATAGATGTCATGGAAGAATACTTGGGTTATAGCAGCAACAAGGCGGGATAAGATGAAGGTCGTGTCCAGTTACTCTGCAGGACGCGCAAGCTCCAGGACGCGTTTGCGTGGGAATATGATTCCATACAGGAACACGCGTCACTCTCAGTAAAAACGGAAATTCAAGTGATGGTCGTGTAACAGTCAAATTTGACTAATTTTTGACAATCGCCCAATTTCGTGACTGAGTTTTGACTGGCAAAGTCGTCCAAAAGTCATGTGCGAGATCCATCGGTCTTTGTCATCCTTGGCGCCGAATCTCAGTCAAGTTGCAGTCAAGTCGAACATGAGCTGGCTGATAAGCGGGCAAAAAATGTTGACACCGGTCAGGTTCGAACCCAAGACCAATAACCTGTTTTTAACAGGCAGCACTAACACTATGCTCTTGACCACTCCACTATACAGCCCAATAATCGAGTGGGAGGCAAATTAAATATGTCTAGCAATTTTCGACTTGTGTAAGATTTTTTGACAGTCAGACAGGCTATAGTATGGCCCAAAACCTCCGTGTTTTCAGTTTTTGAACATCTATGTGAGCACCATCTCATGAGCTATTTATATGAGGCAGACTTTGAGCACACTCACAAGAGCTTATCTGCATAAGAAGAGTCCATAAACTGAAAACACGGAGGTTTTGGGCCATACTATAGCCTGTCTGACTGTCAAAAAATCTTACACAAGTCGAAAATTGCTAGACATATTTAATTTGCCTCCCACTCGATTATTGGGCTGTATAGTGGAGTGGTCAAGAGCATAGTGTTAGTGCTGCCTGTTAAAAACAGGTTATTGGTCTTGGGTTCGAACCTGACCGGTGTCAACATTTTTTGCCCGCTTATCAGCCAGCTCATGTTCGACTTGACTGCAACTTGACTGAGATTCGGCGCCAAGGATGACAAAGACCGATGGATCTCGCACATGACTTTTGGACGACTTTGCCAGTCAAAACTCAGTCACGAAATTGGGCGATTGTCAAAAATTAGTCAAATTTGACTGTTACACGACCATCACTTGAATTTCCGTTTTTACTGAGCGTCACTTGTGCCTCATCCGAGTCGCCACCGTCCGCGATTCGTTCTCTAAACCATCTTGTTCAAAGCTTGCCTGTGGATTCAGGCTCTCCAGCTTGCTATGGACTACGAAGACGAGTGGAGCTCTGTTTTGACTGATCACCCTATATTCTCCCGATCAACAGGCTCTGCGCAGGACGAGACTTCGTTTGAATTGTCCACAAGCACCTTACCAAACTTCACAAATTTGGATCCCGAGGATGATAGTCTGGCACCTTCGGGGCGGAGACAGACTATGGTCATAAAGGACTCTGAGGTCATACTGGCTGTTGGTAGAGAAATGCGCGTAGCTGCTCTCGGGGACGCAAAGTTCAACAGGGGTCCAAAGGCGTACAAGGTGCGCCCTATGTCTCCCTTGGAATTCAATATATTCATGGACGAACTTGATGGGGTTTCAGGTGCTACATACGCCTAATGTTCAGTTTGAAATTCACCAGTTGGCGCTCAATCCCAGTGGAAAGTTGTTGGCCGTCGCGGGTGCCTTTCAAGTTGCGGTTGTAGTGCTGCCGCGCCCTGGGTTTACAAGACTTGTCCCGGCAACAATTGATTGCAAGTATGCACATTTCATGTTGATGTCAGAGAGCTGGACTTTACGTTTATACATCAAGGTCTATCCAAGTCGGGCAGTTCTATCACGGTTCTACGTCTGCAGCACCTATAGCCAAAGTCGAATGGCATCCGTGGGGAGAAGCTGGTTCGACGTTGATGGTCATGACCGTTGATGGGAAACTACGGTACGTATACCAATTTGAATGATTATCGTCTGCTCAAAGGCGCCACAGCGAGTATGACATATCGGTGGACACAGAGGAACCTCAACAGGTTGTATCATTCGTGCCAGAAAAGAAGGGGACATCGTTTCTAGCTAGCGCTCAATCCGAGCGCGAAGTCGCATCTTTCACATTAGGCAAAGGAAGGGCTGACTGGGGCCCTCTTACGATGTATGTAGTCATGAAAAGCGGAGACGTCTTCGCGAAATGTCCGTATATGCCCCACAATGCGTGAGTGCGATGCTGTTCATTCCGAAGTAAGGATATTAATCAACTCCAGGTCAATCCCTTCGGCATACATACACTCGCTGGAATGTTTCGTTGCCGCCAAGAAGGAGTATCTATCCCAAAGCACCTCCACCGAGACTAAAGATCTCTCAACCACCTATGACTATCAGCATAAGTATGTCTCTGCATTAATGAAGCAACTTCCGCCAGGAACTCTTTTCCCAGCACCATCACGATCCGTCCTTGTGCATCCCCCAACCACGATCAAAAGCCCTTCTATACGCCACGGTCCTTTTCTATTGCAACCATCTCCACGAATTCTAGAAGGCAGTGAAAGCGGGGATGCTACAGATATCATGTACATGTCATTCGGTAGTAGTGCGGAGGACGACGAGGGGGAAACTGAAAGGTTAGGGATCATTCTGATCGGCTACCAGGACGGGAAGGTCGACGTTTGCCTCGACGTGGAAAAAGTGGAAGCTAGATGGGAAATCAAGCAGGTACGTTCAAAAAACAACTTTGAAACTCCTGATTGTGAGTGTTGGGTTATAGCACCGAAGCAAAGATTTACCCATGCTGGCTGTATACGAGTCAATTGACCTCGGTCTTCTTTCTACTCTCTCATCCTATCATCCACCCCTACTTGACCTCTTGAAAGCCAATCACCTCGTTTTCCATGCCGATCCGATACACGATGACACTATCTATGTGTATCACGCCTTCGGCGTTCATGCGCTGCACCTGAACAATATGCTGCGTAACCTTGCGATTGCTCTGCGCGGTGACGACGAGGGTAACTCCTTGATTACATCTCTGCGAAGTCCAGAACAAACGGACGTGAAGCCGATCGTTACCACTTTCTCAGTCGAGCGACGGTATGCAGTCTTCCCACTTTCTCGATCATCACCGGCTGATGCTGTGCAGGGTGTCCAATCCGGTTATAGCTGTCGCTGTCCCCAATGATGTTTATCTCACATACAGCATCTTCATCCTTACGTCTGCGATGCGGGTTGTTTCGTTTTCTTTGAATCTCAGATCTGACATTCCTTTATCACATCCAATTGGCCCTACTCCACAGAAAGAACAGATCATCGACGAGCCCCTTCTGAAGCCGGTGGATGGTCCAGCAGCCTATGTTTCTCTTCTGGGGTCCAACCCGTTTGAACCACCACCAGTCCTCTCCCAATCATCGGGCTTACCATCCAATCCACATCTCGCTCTGCCAGCATCTGAGACATCAAAGGAATTTCGCCTGACGCCCGATACACTGCGCTACTTGGGTCAAACAGTTGAGCGCTTCACCGCGCAGATTCGTGATGTTCAGCTTGCGGACAGAGCGGTGCAGCTGCGGGCCGCTCTACAAAAACAGGAGCATCAACGACAGTCGGAGAAATTCCAAGAGATGAAGGCACTGATAGATCAGTTAAAAGGCCCACGGCGACAGAAAGCGACCCAGAGATTGAAGGATGTCCACGATGCGCAAACGCTCCTCTTGTCTCGCCTGAATCGGGTGCTTCAAGCGATGATGAAGAAAGCGAGTCCAGAGTTGAGCGACTACGAGACGAAATGGTTTGAAGAGCTCAAGAGGATGAAGGCTGAGGTCCTAGGTCAGGGTCGATATGACGAGGCGGCATTACTGCCACGTTCTCGCATGGTCTGTGCATCTTTTCTGTGTGTCTTCGCTAATCGCGCTAATCATATCGCCCCTCCAAGCTACAACACGAGTTCAGCCGGTTGATTCCGCACCTCAAGGTGGAGCGGGACAAGGAATCGAACCGGTCCAAGATCCTTCAAGAACAAAACCAGGATCTAGGGGCATCACAAGCTTTCGAGTTTGGGCAACACTTCACAAAAGAGTTAGTTTTACTTTCTTCCTGGATATGTTGACTAAAACTGACGCCCGAATCATCAGGGAGCTCAGAATACGGAAGATGCAAAAGGAATTGGTCAATCTGGCGTCGAAGTTAGAGGTCTCCTTGGTTCGTCCGCCGAACCGAAGCTAGGCTGCAGTTCGAAATCAAGTCACGGAATGATGAGGGTAGGATGTTCGCCGTCTATTTTTTTTTTTTGACTCTGTACGAGTAAATGCCATAACTATATTCACCTATTCTTCGACTCAGAGCCCAAACTTTCACATCCTATCTCGTAACAGTCAAGAAGTCGCATGCCTACAACCTGAAAATCCCTATGATACTGTCCTTTGCCCTGCATCTTGTGCAACTGCAATCGATTCTTCCTGGGGTCGAGAACGAACCTGATCAAATGCCGTTTTCTTCTAAATCTTTTTGTTCATGCTCACAGCAAGGCGTCCAGGTAAATGTAAAAACCATGTTACACGGCAATATTTCGTGTACCTGCTTGGCGAGCATAGAGCATGCCCATGAGCCATGCAATTGCCGGCCGAGTTTGAAAGTTCGACCACCAAGATTGATGAGAGATTGGACTGCTTTGCAAATTCCTTCTAGGTTTCGTTCTTTCGCTTCCACATCCCTTTTACTATGCGGTATCTAGATAGCTTCCCTTAATGCCTTCGACAAATGCCTCGGAATCTGGCTCTGTCAGTGCTCTGTTCCGCATTCAAAGCCTCGATGCTGCTCTACGAGGCATTACTAGGCACGGCTCCGAAAATACGATAAATGCCATGAAGAGACCTCCAAAATCGCTGTCAGCATTCATTTCGATTCAAAAGCCCGAAAGCGCATGATCACGGACATATCCAAATTATTGTAACTACGATACCACCAGTGTATATACGATAAACCCACCTAGCGGGTGAGAGAGCTTCGAGCCCGAATATCTTCACCCTTATAGTAAATCCAGATTGGGAACGGAATCCCAATCACGATCGCGAGCCCTCCCAGCAGCGAGTTGCCTCCTCCTAGTCCGAGCGAGGCGTACATCTGAGAGCCGAAGAGAGGAAACGCAAAGCCCAGCATCGAGCGGAAGACCTTCCAGGGCGAACGAGAATGTCAGTAAAGTCGAAGATGATAAATCCATATCATAGACACTCACAGCGGCAGCTGACAGTGCGGATGCGGCATACGTGAACGCATCAACAAGATAGAGCTGAATAGGAAGGCTGACAGAACGTCAGGGTTCAGGAGCGAATGAGAATTTACAAGGGATTCCCTACAATGTTGCCATCAAACCGAACCCAAAGATTCCTGTCCCAATGATGGGCATAATCCAATGAATTTGGGCCTGGGCGGACCATCCATACCAGCTGTGCAAACGATCAGCCATGAAGCTTTTTGAGTGTAAACAGTGAACGTACAAGATGCCGACTGGAACAAAGAACGATCCAATGATAAGAGCTGGGATCCTCATCTCTGGCTTGCCCTTGCCACCGTTGCGTTCAGCAAGCTGAAGGAAAGTATGAGATGGCTAGAACTATGATATAAAGAAAAGCAAACAACTTACCGTGAGATACATTTTGTCTCCATAGTGCGCACCAAAGAACGTCGCAAGCAAAAGCCCTACACCGAGACCGATGTACGCTAGACCAGAGACGCCAGTGCTGAAGTGGTATACACCAGAGAACAATTCTACACGAAATGAGTATCAGGGTCAGGGGACGGGAAACTGAGATGGTATCAGACGTACCGGGGAAGGTTGCGAACATAAGGTAGTAGATGCCTATGATAGCGGTCAATACCCCCTCTGTGACCCCAAAATCTGTTCTGATACGCACCATACATCCTGTGAAAAAAAAATAAGCATCCGCTGAAAACCTGCGAAGTAGGAAAGAGATTCGCTCACAAGGCCATGTATAAACTTAAGATGAAGCAGATGAAGCTTCTCGTCAACAAGACGAACGGCCTACTGAGATTGATCCATAGGAGATGCAGTTTACTGCTATGGTCCTGAATAAGATGAGGATGTTTCTCCAAAGCTTCCTCCGGATCCTCGTGCGTTGCCACTACACGCCGCAAGCGGATGGCTGGTGCATAGGTCTCGCGGAGTAGAGGAATCCCAAGTGCGCCAGCAATGGCTGACAAACCGGAGACGACGATGAATATATATTTGTAGCCAATGGTCTCCGCAATGAAACCGCCAGCAATGGGCCCGACAACGGGACCTGGAATAGGACATGAGCGACATCACGAGGAAAGAAATGACGCAACTCGCGTACCAATAAGAGGACCGACACTGTACAAGGCCATAGCCGTCGCCCTTTCATTTGCAGAAAACATATCGCCAATAACGCCACCACCTACGGCGATGGGAGCACTGCCCACCCAACCAGCTGCTCAAAGTCAATACAATTTCTCTCAGTAGATGTAGAGTTCTAACCTAGAAAACGTAGTCCGATAAATGAGCCTGTCGTCGGAGCAAAGGCGCATCCTATATTGAACGCCAGGAAGAAAACATTATTGATATGTAGGACCTAAATCAAGGTTGTGATCGAATGCAGAAGGTAAGGCGCTTTCCATCGAAAGTACTCACCCAAAGGCGTCCATACATCTCCGACAAGGGAGCGTAGATCAGGGGACTAATTGCAAAAGATAGTAGGAAAATGGACAGGGTCATTGCGACAATCGTTTCATTCGTAATAATGAAGTGCTCGGCGATGTCGATCAAGGCAGGCGCCATCATTGAACTGCCCAAAGGCGGAACGAAGGTATAAAGGGAAACCTATGGGCTCGATTAGGATGAAAATATCCCAGTGGAGGTATGGGGTGACGCACTATCGAGACGGCTGTCCATTTTTTGGCTGCTGTCCAGTTTCGTGGGTTGATCGGATCGTGCTCCCAATCGTCTTCCGCATTCTCTAGCGCTTCCTCCTTCTTGTCCTCCGGAATGGCGGACTGACCCTCGCCGCCGGTCAGGGTAGCCGCTGGCACGTTCGACGTCTGCTTCTCCTGGTCGTGATACGGCGCCTGAGCTTCGGCGGGATCAGCGACCGCCGTCGAGATCGAGGCCGAGTCTGTAGACAGCGGGTGGAGACGAGGAGACTCCATGGAGGTACTGAGGAGGCCTGAAGGAGAGGCTGCAAGGACGCGGGAATGTTCTGCATGCTTCAGAAAAGAGATTGTTTATATGGCCCGGCTGACGAGAAAAACCATGGGTCAACTGGACTTCACGACTACTTCACGGCCCGATCCAGCTCTTTTCACGACCGCAGTAGCGTAATTGGACCGTCCCTCCTTGGCAGGAAGCGACTCGCGCGTCTCGTCCCTGGATCCATATTAGTATCAAGATATTTTTATCGCTCAAGCAAAGGAGAGCAAGAAATTTCTAGTCAACGAGAGGGCGAGCAACATACTGTACAAAGCCGGTCCGTTTGACTATTTCTCGAACGTTCTCGGCCCACCCAATCGGGACGAGTCTGACAGAGTCTGACCCACATCAAGCCGCTGAGAATTCGGTTTTCCATGCGATATTTACTAGATCAGGCCTCGGAAAGTGAAGCCTCCACCCCGTGATGGAAAACATACGACAAGAGCAAAAACTACACATAAATTACAGTAAATTCGAGAAGCCTGTGCCTAAACAACGCTGTATCTTCCTGAAGGTGCCGTGGGATTCCGCATCTCCGCCTGCAGCGCCGCAGCGGATGCCTCAATAAGCAGTCGCTTGATCTCGCGAACAGCGTGTTCGACCTAAGAAACGGTAGCAAAGCATCAGGGAATGGATATTGCAAAGCATGTGTCATTACGCACCCGCCATTCCTCGTTCGACTCGATGAGCAGGTGCAACTTCGGAGGCCCTTCTGAAGGAGGCTCCTTCCCTTGCTCGTAGTAGATACCTGCAAATTGAGGGTCAGAGCATGTATCACAACACAATCTTCTCTGCCACACGTACCTTTGTTCGTAACCGACGCCCCCGTCATATCGATGAGCTGTAGAATGACAGAATGACGTGTAAGTGCTTGATTCTGTCGATCATACGGACGAGGCGTCACATACCTGGACCATTGTCTCTTTGTTGGTAACCCGCCAGCGAGCCTTCTGAGGGTAGTCGTTGATGGGTATGATCGCATGGAAGTCCGTCGCATCCGGGTTGACCTTCCGACCAACGTCCTCCGCTTGAATCTGGGCCTGCATTGCCAGTTTCGATGCGCGCATCTGCGCGTTGAGCTTCGCAACCACGCTGAGAGCCTGCTTATGTGCGGGGCTGTCTTTGCCCGCCCGCGCGGCAGCCTCCTCAGCAGCGCGCAAAGACGATTGAATCTTCTCTTCCTCTTTCGCGTGCGCCAACCTGCGCGCGGCTGCCGCGGCGCCTGCGACACCCAGTTGTCCCTTAGACGAATCAGGTGCTGGGCCGCGCTTGATCTCTACCTTGAAGTTACCGAACGTCATATCGTCCGTCGTCTCCTTCTTGGCAGACGTAGTCTCTTCGGCCGCCTTCTGCTCTTCCTCTGGCTCGCCATAGGCTTTCCGTTCGGCCTTCTCGCGAGCATCACGCTCTTTGTCCAGCCTATCGAGTCCTTTGCCACCAAAGCCAGAGCCTGCCGCTTGGGCCTTGCCCGTTTTGACTTTCTCAAGGAAACCTGTGGGGAAGGGATAAGTACCTGGATGATCCGAAGGATATAGCAATGCGAACCGTTGGCCAATTCCTCTAATTCTTGCGGAACGTTGGCCTCACTAGCCTTCAACGCACGATAGATATCGACGGAGTATCGATCTTGCTCGGGAGTGATGAAGGTGATACATGTGCCCTTATTGCCCGCTCTACCCGTCCGCCCAGCACGATGTACATAATCTTCCATATGGTTCGGGGCATCATAATTGATGACGAGCTTGAGCTGCTTGACATCCAATCCTCTGGCCGCAACAGAAGTTGCGATGACGATCGGAACGACGCCGGCTTTAAAATCTGCTATCGTCGAGTCCCGATCAACTTGGTCTTTGCCACCATGGAGTGACATGCAAAGATAGCCCTTGCGCATCAGTTCGCGGAGAAGATTGTCTGCCGCTTCCTGTCGATCGACAAAGATGAGGGTTCTAGCCTCAGGGTCGTCATTGTACATCTGCCCCAGAACCTCAAGGAGACGGTTGAATTTAGTGTCCTCCGCCCGCACCTCGACAATCTGGTCGATTTCTGCAGCGACGACTGACCGCCCACCCACAGTAATCTCCAGGGGCTTTCTGAGGATCTTCCGGGCGAGGGAATCCATCTGTCTAGGAAAGGTGGCCGAAAAGAGGAGTGTCTGCCTGTCTGGCCGAATGTTGTTGATGATCTTCATGACCTGCGGTTCGAAACCCATATCAAACATCCGATCCGCCTCGTCAAGAACGAGGTACGTGACACGTTTGAGGTTCGTTACGCGTCCAGAGTTAGCGGTAAGCAGGTCGATCATGCGTCCCGGCGTGCAGACGATGATCTCAGCGCCTTTCTTCATGTCCGCAATCTGATCCTTAATTGGTGAGCCTCCGTAGGCACATATAGCCTGTGGCAAAATTTCTTAGTCACAAAGCACGACAGAAACAATTGATCAGACTTACCCGTAAGTTGAGGACTTTTAAAAACGGCTTACAGTCTCGATGGATCTGGACGGCTAGCTCGCGAGTGGGCGTCATTATAATTGCGATGGGACCTTCCATTTGGTCCAGCGGACGTTGATCCTTGATATGCCGAAAGAGTGGTAGTAGGAAAGCGACAGTCTTGCCTGAACCAGTCTTGGCAACACCAATGACGTCTCGACCAGACATGATCGCAGGAATGGCTTGAGCTTGAATGGACGTCGGAGAGATATAATTCAGCCGTTTTATGACTTCGAGACTGAGACGATATATGAGCATAATGATTCCAACGTCGACAACCTACTCACCAGCTGGCGGGCAAACCAAAGTGGCTCCATTTCGTGACAGGCCTCGGGCAATCGACTCCACGAATCTTGATACTGTCCAGCTCAAGTCGCAACAGTTCAGCTTCCTCGTCTGTCATAGCGGCAACGTCGGGAGGTGGGATATAAAACTCCTTCCGGAATGGTTCATACGGGATGCGGGAATGGTCGACGGTAGCTAAATCCTTCTTCCTTGCCTTCTTCGCAGCAAGCGCAAGAATATCCTCTGGATTGAGCTCCGTCGCATCCAGTTCGTCTTCCACCACACCTTCCTCAGCGTCATCTGCGCCACCTTCGTTTGTATCATCGAGTCGTTCACGAAGACGACCATTGATGCCTACCATCTTCTGCAAGTCCTCAGCATTGACCTTTTTCACCTCCTCCTTGACAGCAGTCATGAAAGCATCCAAAGGATCGACTTCGTCATACTCATCTACTTCCATGGTATCCTTCGGCTTGGCCTTGAGAGCCAGGTCGATCCTGTTGGCTTCGTCATCGTCATCATCAACCTCGAGGTCACCGATGTGAGGCTCGCCGTCCGTCATGGACATATCTACCGCAGGCATTTCACCGAGCGTTTCCAGCTTGCGCTTCGTTTCGACAGAATCATCCAAGGCGGCTGCTGCAGACAACTTAGTGCCCTTAAGCGGATCAGATTTCATGCTCAGGCCTTTGAGGGCACCAAAGGCCGCCCGATTGAGCTGGGTGGTGGGCTTCGCTGGGACGGTAGCGGGCACTGTAAGGGCCAAGGATCAAGTGATGAAATCACAGCGTTTGAACAAAGGAGCTGGGACAACTCACCTGGAGGCGCAGATTTGCCAGCGAGAGCCATGGCTTTCGCCTTGGCCTCGTCCAATGCCTTCTTGGCCTCTCTTTCCTTCTTCCAGGCCTCGAGCTTCGCCCTCTTTGCTTTCAACTTTTCATCTTCGATCGGAGGCGTAGAGGTCTTGTTTCCGTTCTGCAGATTATCTGCAGGGGGTGGAGTCTGAGGCCTACGGTCGCGGTCCCGTCGTTCCCTGGACCGCGAACGTCGACGGTCGTCTCGCCTGTCATCTCTATGGTCTCGCCGTCTGTCGTCCCGATACCGATCCCTATCTCTGTCCCTTTCTCTGTCGCGCTCTCTATCCCTCTCTCTTTCGCGTTCCTTGGGTCTGTCCCTGTAGCGGTCACGATCTCTGTCGTCGTCATAACGGGAGCTGGGCCTTTGGCTGTTGCGCCTAGTCGGCGACGGAGACCGGGGTGAACGGTGAGAAGGTCTTACCCTCTTGTTTGAAGTATCAGGCGAGTATGACCTGTCTCTGCGAGCCATGTTGAACTGGTGTCGATGAAAGGAAAAGGGGGTTTGCAGCACTGAGCAGGGTGAAGCAATGAGGCAGCGTTGGTTGGTGGTGGTGGTGGTGGTGGTGGTAGGAGGGATGAAGAGTGCTCGGTGTATGTAATCCGGGTGGCTGATTTGGCTGTGTGCACGCAAGCGGAGGCGCCGGCTCTCATCGGCATCGTTCGCGATGGTCAACGACGTCCTCGACCCTTCTGCACTTGTTTCTGCGCTTCCGGGTCTTTTGCCTATCAATAATGCGAGACTCAAGTCCCCCCACGACGCTATCGCAGCTCTTCTGCACTCGGCCTTGATCGCGCTCAACTTCCGTCTCGTTGCAGTGGATGACTCTACACCTGCCATTGCCAATCTGAACGGCGTCTTCCCCGAAGGCTGGAATCAGCATGGTCCAGGAAATTACACCTTTAGGTACCGACATGAGCAGAGCAGCCTCGAGTTCATAGTGAAAATCGCAAAGTTGGGTAGCCGCACCTTAGTGAATGCGATCGCGGTCGAGGTGCGTCAGTTGCACCACTCCTACTCTCACGCTCTCAATATTAGCGACCAGAGTGACAAGGCTGCGACCCTTGACATATCCACAGACGATTATTCGTCACCCTCTTTCTTCCCTTACGATGCAACTGCTTCTGATGCGCAGCCCCTTGTTCACGGTTTCATTTCCTCCAATCGCATTGCGGACTTGATGGCGCAGTTCAAATTGAAGATAGTCCAAAAGTTGATGCCCGGTTTGCGCAAGGAGGGGTATAGCGAGGACCCTGGAGAGGCTTCCTCCAGCACGGGAGCCGTCCCTGCGCGCACTGATACCCCCCCTGCGCGCTCACGAACCGAAGAGCCTCCCTTCGCCCCTGATCAACAATTTGACCGCCCCTATCGCATTCCTACTGCAAATCCTCTCGAAATTGGCAGGCGGGACCTTGATCCCTTAGCTGCCAACCCTTTCGCACCGCCGAGCTTGTTCCCTAGCCACGGCGGCGATGGGATGTTCGTCGGCCCTGACCACCCCATTTTTGGACAGGGCAGACATGGAAATGGTCCGATGCCGCTTCGTGGGCCTTGGGGAGGAGATGGTTTCTTGCCGCCTATGGGTGCTCCTCCCGGGGCAAGGTTTGATCCAGTAGGGCCTGGTCCTTTACCAAGGAGAGGAGGCTTTGGCACCCGAGGCGGTTTACCTGGGGCAGGGAACCTGCGAGGGCCAGATAACGATGAATTTATGCCTCCCGGCGCAGTAAGCGGTTTATCTCTCTTGTGAATCTACTGCCGACGCTCAAAATTTCTCTAGGGTGATATGTTCATGTAGGATTACGAAAATTCACGAAGCTGCTGTAGTTCATTTGTCGTAGTTGTATTTTTTGTTGTACGAGTTCGGAAAGAACAATAGGTGAGGCAAACTGTGTCAGTGTACTTGTGATCGAAGTCCATGTTCGCTGTTCGGGGACCGCCGGTGGGAGAGCGTCTCAGAAGCAATATATAAGGTGGCCATAAACTATCCCGCATCCTGAACCATTGCTTCTTGTCTCGTCAACCTCGCTGCTTGCTACTACATACTTCACTGAGGATATCCGTATGCCTCCAACATCGCCTACCCGTTCACGAAAAGTTGGGCCAATTCCCGGATTCAGGGCATTTCCTAGGCCCAAGCAACATGTCAACCACATCGAAGAAATGTATCTCGAAGAACTCCGAGATTTGTATGACAAGAATAACAGGAGCTTGTCCACATCGTATGCTCCCCTATTTCCCTTTGTTTAATGAGGCGTTTCAAATTTACAAGACGTGTGTACACAGGGCACCCTCGACATCAACTTATGTCACGAGGATCCAGGCCGAGCAGGCCAAAATCGAAGAGCGAATATTTGAACTGGAAGATATAAAGAACATCCAGGACGGGCTCAGACGTGTTACACTGAAAACGGAAGAAGACATGAATGTCGATATGCCTATGGAACCCGCCATCGTTCGCCCTATCGCGGCAAAGGAGAGAGCCCTGGCAAAATACGTAAGTTTGGCCGTCGTCGTGCTCATGAACTCTCCTGATCATGCTTGCAGGCCCTACACGCGAGCCAAGGACCTATCATCGCGTCTGGGTTTTCTCTCCAAGAGGCTGTCCAGCTTGAACAACAAGCTCACCTCCTTGACCTTGAACGCAAACAACGGGTTCTGGAGAAGAAACAACAGAGAGCACAGGCTATGGAACGTGGTGGCTTGAGCGAACGCGAAAGAGCAGCTCGAATACTGGCTTTCATGTGAGTCCTGATCATATCTATTCGATATTTGACCACTCCGTTGACGGTGTCATGCAATGCTGCAGGAACTATAAGCCGACAGATTCAGACTTGGAAGACGATTCTGAGGACGAGGATCCAGCAAGCTGGTTTGAAGATGACCAGGATGATGGGCGCAAAGGCCAGGACATCGTTGAGCCCGACGTTGAAGATCTTGCGGAAGTTATACGAGTCGATGCGAGTCGAGCTCACTACGGTGCATTCTATGAACCCCGTGACGACGGCGACTAATTGAAAGACAATGTCGCGATAGAGGTGTATTCATTCATGTAATAGTATCGGAAAGTTTGTGTATGTAACTGCGAAAAGTAAAGAGATCCTCAATTTGCCAGCATGCGATGACAGGGCGACGCTCGGAGATGCCGACATTATGGGTCCCGAGCATGGACGGGGCAGCTCCTGCCGCGTTGCAACCAACTTGACAAGCAAGCTAAATCACGAACATAGATTCATCAATAGATCACAAGCACAATTGACAGAACTCACCATTGTGGAAACTGCATAGACAGCTCAGCCGTGCAACCATAGAGCCTATGGACATATGAGAAATGCTTGATCAAGAATAAATCAAATTGAAACGACTCACCTTCCATGAATTCCTCCAAACAAATGACACCTGAGCCAAAATATGTCAGATCGCCTCGGAAATGAGGGATGGATAACGCATACATTCGGTTCCGATCAAAGCGCTTTCACCGGGCAGCTTGTATACCAGATATTTGGATGTCTGTGGGGATTTCCCAGAACCTCCATCCAAACAATTCTTGACGTGAGCCTCTTGAGCAGAAGCAGGGCCGAGTTCAGCAAGATTTTGGCTGCATACTGGACAGCTGCATTCATACAGATAAGGACGTAAGAAAAAAAGAGAAAAAAGGGGAGATATGTACTCGGCGAGATCACTCAATTGCGAGCTAGCCTCCCTGGTGGCACCCGGTACCGACAATCTGCCTTGATCGATGAAGATTCGCTCCATCGAAGACAATCTTGTCTCCCGGAACCTACTCGGGACGCTCACAGTGACCTCTTCATAACACGACTGACAAACTCTCTGAGAGGATGCTGAAGCCATCGTATCAGGAAAAGCGGGATCCTGGATTATGTCCTGAGGGTCAAGGAGGACCTTATAGGAAGAACAGCGGTCGCAGAAAATTCGTCCGCAACGACGACAGTGCTGTGTAAAAAAACATGATGATAAAAACGATCTCTATATTGAGCTTGTTGAGAACTTACATGCTGTGATGGGGAAATTTTCGATGTCAGTGTGTTATCGTATAGGGTATCAACATTTGGCACGTACTCTTCTGAGAAGAAAAGTAAAACGACGCTGGCATTGACGGCATTCTGAAACACGTTCATCTCGTTCCCACCGAGCATGCACTTCATGTGGCGTAGGAGGGGTATATTGGGGTGTTAGTACTTTTTGAGGGGCTTCATGTGTAGGGACTCTGAATTCCGGAGCCTGAGAAAGATGGGGGGTTAGATCCGTAGGAGTTCTAGAGTTGGTTCGACCAAAATAATCAGTGGTGTAAGATCGTATCGAGGCAGCATGCAAATTTTCGGGGGGCGAAGAGCCAGGATAGTGAAACTCTTCTTCATCGTCGTCGTCGTCATCGTCATCAACAAAATCTCCGTCTGCGGAAACACAATTAGCAGCGTAATGGAAAGAAAACATCGGTATATGTATACCTTGACGGGAGAGAAGTAATCCTTGAGAGCCAGCAACGAGTCTGCGCCGCTCTAGCTCGCGGCTGTATGTGTTGAGAAGCACCTCGGCCTGTGTCTTCCTAGTCACATCATCATCTCCTGCGTCTTCAAGTCAGGCATGCTTTACAAGAACTGCCGTCAGACCACTTGCCTAGTATTCCTTGTCTGAGCTCTGTTGTTGCACGCTCCAACTTGGCTATTGTTCTCCGAGCTTCCACAGCCGAGCTAACTCCAACAGTAGAGTCCGCGTCATCATTCTGCGCTCCAGCAAGGTAGCGCGCACGAGCAACATAGTCCTGAGCAGTTGTCAAGGGATTACTTGGCATAGCACCGAGTTCCTGACCGTCCACATCCCCAAAGTCGCTAAGATTTTCCTCATATGGAACCATACTACCATCATTGAGCCAATGATAGAGATTACCATCAGGTGCCGCGAATGGGAGAGGTGGGATATCAAGTCGTCTGCGCATCACACGCACCCACCGTCGCCTCCTCACCCATGATTGCGAATGAAGCGAGGACGAACGGGAGCTAGAACCATTGGCAGATCCGGAGGCGCCAAAACCAGCAGTGACAGCACTCCCACCCGTGAGCAAGCGCTCGAGCTGAGCAGGAGGTTCAGCTATCCACTGGTCGTCGGGATCGTCGAAAGAGTGGGCGTACTGCCATCCCGTTTCAGCATCAACTCCAGGAGGAGTCACATCTAGCGTCCAATCAGACCTGGACATAGACTCGAATTACAACAACGATTATGATCCTGGTAGATATTTGACTTACAACCAGAAGTGACTGCGTTCTGCACCCTCTCGGGCTGCCGGTTCCTTTGCGCCTGGTCTTGGAAGTGTCAACGGTTGCTCTCGTAGAGGCAGCTGCACATCACTCCGCCATGCACCAAAAAGCCGCTTCCCCGTGTCCTCGTCGGGTTTAGGTAGCAAAAGCTCAAAGGGCGGCCGACGTCCGTGCTTCCCCAATCCAGAAGCAGAGAACTTTGGCCGTCCCCCCGAAATTGCTAACGTCTTCAAGCGAGTGTCCAATCGCTGATTCTCGTAGAGTATCAAGGGTACTGTGGTGTGTACGGCCAATGGATCGTAAGTAACAGTGGTGCCTCGCCACTTCTCGGCTTCGAATTTGGCGAGCACCTGATATTTATGAATATGAGAGACTGATCAAAACATAGTCTATTTACCTGGCAGATCCAGACTTCGAAAACAGCCGCTGCTGCATCGTATGCCGTCTCGCCCCAGTTGTTTCTGATCAAAGGGTCAGCAGACTGCTTGGTTAGCAAATACAGTACGACAGGCAGATGTCCTTTGGATGCGGCGTTCACTAGAACCTGATTAGTTATAGGAATGAAGTTCTGACAAAATTTGCGGCGTACTGAGCGGCGTCCACCCGCCTTTGCTGCGAATATCAACCCCATGTACTCCATTCACCTCCTCGGCAGAACCACCCCTCTGAAACAGGTATCGAACAATGTCCAAATAACCCTGGTACAGAATAAGGGATAGGCTTGGGATGAAGATATTTGTTACGTACTTTCGAACACGCGTTATGCAGAGCTGTCCACCCATCAGCGTCTTGAGCCTGCACGTCGGTGTCTCGAGAAACGAGGTATTTGACAACCTCCAAGTGCCCATGGAGGGCAGCTTTGTGGATTGCGGTCTAGAGTAAAGATTGTGATTCAATACAGATAAAGGGAACGGCCATGTCTGATAGAATGCACATGCCTCTCCTTCTTTATCCTCGAGATCAGGGATAGCACCACAGCTCTCGATGACTGGCCACAGACTCAACCTCTCGCAATATACAGAGGATGACTGAGCCACTTACGCCATTTCACCATCGCGGTATAACCTCTGCTTGAAGCAGCATGCAGCGCGGTCAAGCCCGTACGAGAAGACGCGTCATTAGCCAAAGAGAACGCGGCGACGTTATCAGATTCGGAGGCGTTGCGGAATATGCTCTGCAGAAGCTGCAGATCACCGGAAGACGCGGCGGCGTAAAGGGCTTCAAGCTGTGCGGGAGATGGCTGAGCAGCCAGTGGAGCAGACGGAGCGCTTGGAGCTGGCGATGAATCTGCTTGTGAGGGAGATACCGCTGTCGAAGGAGTAGGATTGGAGCCAAGTGGTGACGGGATGGGTGAGGATTGTGAAGGCGGCTGTTCTTCTACAACTTCAGGTTCTGCCCCAGGGTACACAAAAGCCTCCTCGTCCTCATCTGAGCCTGAGCCTGCACTCTTCGAGAAGTCTGTAGGTGAATAAGACGGTTCCGCGGGAGACGAGCCGTTGGGAGAGGTCCTGGAGGATTGTATGTCAGCCGGTTTCAATTCAACGCGGTATATGTTTGGATCATCTCTTATAACCCGACTTACTCCTCAATCGTCCCGAGGTGATGTCGAACGTCAGCAGAGAGGCTCATGATGCGGAACTAGATTCAAACAACAAAGAAAGCGGGTGGGGAACACACTGGAACACAACAGCTTAGCTGATTATATAATTCATGCACTTAGCGTTGTGCTCTGTTGTACTCGAGTGCTTCCTGCTAGCTCCTACTTCCGCGATCGTTCGCCTCGCGGTATGCGAAGATTTTTAGACCTCGGTAGTATCACTTTCATCTAATTGCTGAGCTGCTACTGACACATCCGTAACTACGGTATCTCAACCTTTGACCATACCAAATGTTTCCACGTGCAGAGTGACCGGAGGCATTCCCTTCAATACATCGGCCGGACTCGAAACCGAGCGCAACGCGGTTCGTACGGATCGTGCGATAGCAGACGGGCCAGCAACTAAAAGCAACAGACGGTCAGAGGAATCGATCATAAACTTGGGCAGCCTGTAGAACCCACCATCGACCGACACGGGCCCCTTGGATGTGGAAATCTCGTCTTGCAACAGTCGGCGGATGCTGGGTCGCCCGTGAATGACCTTGAGAGCTGTATAGACCGGGAGCTTAGGCGGTGGTCCCTGAGCCCCGGACTCGAGCGTAGGGACAGTGGACGAGGACTCATTGGGTTGTTGCAGGGTGATGTCTGAGGTTGGGCCTGAAACTCTTGTCACGTAGATGCGGGGCTCGACCACCAACCAGGGCGGCGCGGCAGACAAGGCCTCTGTGAGCAGTGTTGAGATCCAGGATAGATGACCTGAGGCCCAATGTCAAGCATCCACCATCCGTCCGAAAGGAGAATCAGCTTACCGGCATCCCGAACCGCCCAAATGAAAACCACACGCTCAGTAGAAGATGTCCTCATCCTTGCCATCCTGTGACCTTTTTAAGTGAGTCGAAAATATAACCTTTCTCCGGATACTTACCGAATAGACTCCATAAAAAGCGGTAAAGTGTAAGAGACGCCCGATCCCCCTGATTATACAGCGTTAGAGCTTGAGCGTCATCGAGAGTTCTCCAACGCACCTGCGATCAATATGCAGGTAGAAAAGCGTCTTAAATCTGGCGGACAGCCATATGGCCCATCTATGAAAGCCGGGACGTCACAAATGCCGTTCTGCGCTGCATGCTCTCGCAGCCGTCGAGTGAATCCACCGCGCCCTTTGATGATGAACACAACATTCTTATCCTTTTCCGCGACGGTCCCGTCCATCTTTCTTGGGATGTTTGAGATGGTGAACGGATGCGCTTCGGTCGGTGACGCGCTGATCGTTGGCAGGATGATGTATGCATGCTGGCCGGGCTTCCAATCAAAGGAGCGGCAGATCGTGAGACGGACGGTGTCCTCGGAAAGCAATTCCATCGTTGCTCTTGAGGTGCAAGTCTTGCGGCCTCTCCATATTTTACTGTTCCACACAACACGCACGAGACGGACGGCGCGATCGAGAGCCCAGATAACGAGTGCCGGCCATATGTAGTCGTCGAAGCTTCAAAGCCAGAGAAATGAATGAGTTGAAATGAATGGAAGAACAGTCTAAGAACTCACCCGACAGCACGGGTATGAACAACACCGGCGATCAGGAAGACACTGAAGTAGGGTGAGCGACAAGAGAATGCACAGAGGGCTCAAAAGAACGAACGCAATCAGGACTATGTGCGAAGCCAGGAAAAACTCAAAAGCCAGCTGGCGAACTGGGCGAACAGAGAGGATGGTCGCCAGTGTGAAGGCAGCCAGCCCCACAGCACCCGCCCGCATCCAGTTGTGTGAAAAATCGAATACCTCGGGGAGGCTGAGATCGCATGATTCGTTAGTTCAGCGCTAGTGATTGTATAACTGACAAACCCAAGAGCAGTGTGTGCAACAGCATGCATCCACAACAGGATCAAGCATGTCCTCGCGGCCGCTCTATGAAGAATGTTTAACTGAGTCCCGGTGAATCGCGTGAATTGACAGTGGAGCATATTAAGACAGTCAAGGTTTACCTTTTCATGCCCTATTCCCGTCAAGACTGACATGGTCCCTATCAGCGTCTCGCAAAACCAATGAGTGGGCATCCCCTCACATGAGATGATGTTGTTCTTGCCAGCCAAAGCCACCACGAGGGAAAGGTTACTCGAGGCAAAATGCGCAGCTCTGTCCTCCCAGAACATAGTCGTCAGATCGCGTGCTACAATGAGCTGCATATGAATATTGGCATAGGTAGACATCGAGCTCAACTCACTGTCAACTAACAGCCATATAAAGATAGCAACTATGTAGCCGACAATGAATGTCAATTCGGACACTGAGGCGACAGAACTCGGTCCAATTGGGATTGTCCATCGAAAGGCCACAGTTCTGAAGGCAGTAGCGCATGCTCCAGGAAATCGGCGCCAGAACACTCGGCCGTGGTGGCCAGGCCAGGTAGTCTCTGCAGATACCCTCTTCTCTTGTTGCAAGTCGTGTTCCGTGCGAGGAGGCTTAAAACTCAGTGAAAAGAGAAAACGAAAGACACGGATGACGGCCAGTAATGCGATGACGGCGGCGAAGAAAAACCACAGCTCCTTGACATATTTCCGCTGCTGCTGAGCCTTGAGAGCTCTATCTGCTGCAGACGAAGCCCGCCGAGAGAAGGCAGAGGAGTGTAAAAAAGGCATAGATGCGATGGCTGTCCTAGTCTCGCCGCAAAAATGGGAGAGAAACCCCGTGCAGCGCTTGAAGCGAGTCCGCGCTTTTTATCGTGTACACGTTCCATAAATACCCCTGCATGCCAGACATGCTCGTTTGAGGATCCGCCCGCATGCTCGGGGCGCAGTCGTCATGCGCGCAACTCAACACCGTCCTCGAGCGTCCGTTGTCCGAGGATGACTTGGGGCAGAGTGCTCTATTTAAAGCGTAGGCGAGGACGTGGGGTGCGAGAATCCGAATGAAGGCTTCGCCGGATAAAGTCTCCTGAAGTTCGGCACAATGTAGTCGATAACGGACTCTCGAGGTAGAGATAGTGCGGCGCCTCGGTGAGGGCATCTCGTCTCATGTTCTGCCCAAGTGATGGTCTCCGAACTTCGACCAGCGTACTGGCCGCCCAGGTGCAAACGGGACGACGTCGGAAGGTACACGGCCAAGGTTCGGTTCAAAAGCGTGTCACGGAAGACGTGCCCTTACTAGCCTGAAAGCAGTAGTGTTATTGACACCACAGACGGTGCCTACGAGCCTGGGATGACTCTTTGTTGTAGATCACCGACCACATATGAAGACGAAAGCTCACCAAGGAAGAACTGCGGTCAAGCTTCGTGCTATGCATCATGTAGCATTGTTAACCGCTCACAAAGTGACATTCGTACAGTGTGATTTGATATGAGATGCGCGCTCGCATATTTACACCTGTGAGATAAGGGCGAGCATCCATGTGTTCCGGCATTGGCTTTACAGCATGTCCGTAAACCCCGACACTGCTGCCCTGCAATCCTTTGCGGAGCTAGAGAATACTCGTTATAATTGACATGTCCTAATGGAACAACGGCTCGAGCTCACCTCGCAACATTTATTCCCGGCGTGACGCGACGACTCGCGAACTGGCTTCCTCCTTCTCAGTGACATGCCTTGATCAGTGATGAAGGTGCTGACCGCATGAAACCTAGCCCAAGTCCAGGGCTCAACCGACTGTTAATGAGTGTTCCCCGCTGGAAGCCTCGCGATGGATGCCAGACCGCGAACAGAGCAGGAGGGGAGCTCGGGGGAGTCGGGGATGGTGGTGGGACTGCTGCGTCGAGTCACGTCATCGAGGCCAAACATGATCAACTGCCAGTGCTGTGAGAGCGATCAGAAACCCAAACACACAGCTCCCAACAACTTCTCGCCCAATTGATCCTACGAGGTCGGCCGACCCAAACAGTTTCATGCTTGCCCTGCGCTCACTGACATCTCTCTCCCCCCACATCCCCCGTCTACCGCGAATTCACCCTGCCAGATTTCTCTCTCAGATGGCTGCACCGACGAATGGCGCCCAGAACGGCACAGCCAAGTCCTCACACGCCTCCGGCCCCATTCCATTCTCCTCTCGTCTCAAGGAGGGTCGTGCGCTGGCCCAGGACGTGTGGTCCATCTTCAAGTAAGTCGTCGCAATTCGTCTTCTTCATCTCCCGAGGCCTCACTTCGTTCCAGTGCTGCCAATCTCCCCGCGGACTGCATCAATCTGGGCCAAGGGTACATGAACTTCGCCCCTCCCAAGTGGGTTACTAAGGCGGCAGAGGAGGCGTTGAACACCGTCGCGCCCAACCACTACTCCCATCCCAAGGGTCGTCCACGTTTGCGGCAGGCTCTCAAAAACCACTACGATCATCAGTTCGGCAGAGATCTCGATGTCGAATCGGAAATTTTGGTTACGAGCGGAGCTAATGAAGGTCGGTTCGTCGCCAGTGCGAGTCAAGTCCCCATTTGTTAAGCCTGGTTGGCAGGTCAATACTCTGTCTTCGTCGCCTTTCTGGAACAGGGCGACGAGGTCATCATGTTCGAGCCCTTCTTCGACCAGTACTTGCCATCCGTCACATTCAATGGAGGAAAACCCGTCTATGTCCCACTGCACCCTCCCCCTCACTCCCAGGAAAAGACTACTAGCGACGACTGGAAGATAGACTTTGATGAGCTCAGGTCAATTTTCCTGCCATACGCCTGAATTTTTTGGGCGCTGATGGGTTATTCACAGACGGGCCATCACACCGCGCACCAAGATGATCATCGTCAACACGCCTCACAACCCCGTCGGCAAAGTATTCACTCGTCATGAACTAGAGCAAATCGCAGCATTGTCCATAGAGCACAACCTTCTTGTCATGTCGGATGAAGTGGTATGCAACTATTTTTCATATTCAACAAGCTCACCGTGATTCATTTCGCCCTAGTACGACTGCCTTCTGTTTGATAATAAGGAGCATGTACGGATCGCCACCCTTCCTGGCATGTGGGAGCGTACAGTCACAGTTGGCTCTGCCGGCAGTCAGTAACAGCCTGTTTCGTGGTCTTGCTCTTCCGCTCAGCGTTTGTCCCAGAATCTTTCGCTGCCACTGGCTGGCGTGTGGGTTGGCTCATCGGTCCTGAATCGATCATCAGCCCTACTCTGGCCGCGACGACTCGTATCGTGTTCTGCACGAACTCGCCGCTGCAGGAGGCTGCCGCCGCTGGCCTCGAATTGGCTCCTCAGTACAAGTTCTTCGAAACGCAGACTCGAGAGTACGATGAGAGGCGACGCGTCATGATCGACACGTTCGATAAGCTGGGCATGAAGTATACGATGCCCGAAGGCAGTTACTTCATCCTGCTCGTAGGCTCTGCTTCATTGCTTGCGTCAACACCCCTTTGACATGGTTATGTGCTCTCCAAGGATATATCCGACGTGAAGTTCCCGGACGATTACCCTTTCCCTGAAAGCGTTTTGGGCAGAGGGCGGGATTTCAAGTAAGCTTCAGATGTGATCTCTTCTTTGACGTCTATTCTCACTCCCTTTCTTCAGAGCGTGCTGGTTCATTGCCATGGAAATCGGAGTTTCTTCTATTCCTGTCAGCGAGGTCAGTGGTCTTCACACATTTTGCTTATGCCAGTCTGATTGTAGAGTTCAGTTTTACTGCGAAGAGCACACCCACATCGGAGAACGTTTCGGGCGTTTCGCGTTCTGCAAGGATCTCGATACTCTGAAGGCGGCTGGGGAGCGACTCCAAGGCTTGAAAAAGTTCCTCGCTTGAAGGCTTTGGTGTTGTATCCCATTAGATGTAAACGTAGACAGTCCACTTCACGCATGAAGTCGTGTATGTTTTGTTATCGATTGAATGTTGACTCTATCATATCGGCGGCATGTCATTCTTCGAGCTTGTCTACGATCCTCGACAACGTCTGATCCCTCGTGTCGGCGTCGTAGTACGCAGGGTTGGTCACCAGCCGCCTCGCGAGAAACGTGAACGCGAGCGCCTGCACGCCGTCCATCTTGCCCCTGATGGAGCCGTTCTGGCGCCGGCCTTGGTACCACCTCCGCAGCTCGTCCCCGTCCAGCAGCTGCGACTCGAGCGGCAACCCATCCTCAAGGAAGCGCATGTAGGTGTCCTTGTCTTCCGCCTGGCAGAAGAGATGGAAGCGCCCCAATTCGCCGTGATGCACCGCCCGCCCCTGCATGCGCACGAGCTCCTGCAGGTCGTAGTCGCGGACCTGGCGCCGGAGATCTGCCCCCCCGCCCTCCACGTGCACGTACTGCGTGCCCATGACTATGACCGCCGCGGCGCGGACGGGCAGCGTCCAGCACGAGTTGTGCGGCACGAGGAGCACACGGACGATGCCTTCGGCGTACAGCTCGAGCATCACCCGGCGGTCGGACTTGTTGATGCCCTCGTGGAAGAAGCCCACGCCCTTCGTGATGAAATCGACCAGACCGCGGTCCTGCAGCCTGTCGGTGTACGGTTCGAGCGATTCAGGATCGACGTGATGCGGAAGGTAGCCGGTCGCGGCTTCCATCTCGAGGGCACAGTGGGTGATAAGGTCCAAGGCAATCATGCGGCATTGGCCTCGAGAAGGGACGAAGACGATCGCAGAACTGTCGGGGACAGCCCGAATGGCTGCGTGGGCAGGCTTCGTCATCGCCTTGAAGAGGGCGGCAGACTGTGGGATCGCGAACGTATGCGCAGTGACGCTCAGCGATTGGTCCCGGTCGCCGGGGCGGAAGCTATAGAGAGCCGACGAGTCAACGTTGAGCCAAGCAGCGAGGTCGGCTGGATCATTCAGCGAGTTCGAGAAACCGACGAAGCGCGTGGCTTGCGTCTGTGTGGCATGACGCAGCAAAGAAACACTGAGTTCGTATGAAGGATCTAGTTGTTCTAAGCTGTCGCAGATAACGAGACGAAGGCCAGGAAGCGATGGTGGGGTTGGTAGCTGAGATAGAGCTGCAAGAAGATGCGATGGGGTCGTAACACGTATTGTCTTGCCTTCGTCAAATTTAAGGACGTTCATACCAGTCTCAAAGTCGATGGAGAAACCCATTGCTGTCGTGATAGAATGCATTTCTACTACCCACTCTAAGGCCACACTGCGCCGCGGTGCGATCACCAGGACATGAGACCTTTTTGGCAAGTCGATAAGGGTCTTCCTGTCAGACCGAAGGAAGGTTGAGATCGCTTTTGGAATACGAGCGCAAATCACATACCAAACAACGATCTGGCCCAAGGTTGATTTCCCTGAACCCGTAGGCGAGCATAACAGTGCATGTGTCCTTGTGTTGACTAGACTCCAGAACGCTTGAGACTGGATGGCATTGAAGCTATGTAGCCGTTGAGACAGAAGTTGCCCGAGAGTATTGTTTTGCAGCACAGAAAGGTTGAGGAACGGGAGGTCCAGTCGTGGTGTATGGCTATTCGAATGAAGTGGCATCACAAGTGAATCCAGTGATACAGAAATCTCGTCTTCGGCTCCCATCCATCTGTCGGAAACGAAACGTATGGTGACGAAGGGCGGTGGTTGTCCATTGGGTACAGCGATCACAAATGATACGTCCAAGGTCGATGTCGACTGTCGGAGGAGCAGATGCGATAGTTGCAAAATGGTCGTACCCTCGTGATCTTCAACCCATAGCCAAAAGGGCTCGCCAGAACCATGGAGCTTGGTGCTCCAGTTGAAATGACGAATAACGTGAACAACGATTTTCAGAACATCTGGTCCAAGCGGTCGCAAATCGTACACGACCTCGAGTGTCGGGAACTGCTTGGCAGCATCGAGGATTGCTTTGCCGTGTCGATCATTCAGATGTACCAATTCCCCGAGTTCGGCCGCAGTCATGGATGCCAGCTCTGCAACCGAACAGTCATCTGCCCAGCGCTCTAGTCCGTAAAAGATATCTTGCTTGAGCTCGAATTGTTTTAAAGGCTGGTCAAACGGCCACATTCGTTTCTCTACAGCTTTGCTCATGCCCATCAAGACCGCACTTATGTTTGCCCATTTGCGACTGATGGCGATTTCAAGTAAGGCTCGGATAATGCGACCAGCGTTTTGAGCGACGTAGCCAGTATCCGAGACCAACCCAAAGTCTTCCACATAGAAGCGGGAGATATAGCCTTGTAACAATATGTTGACTTTGCCTTGACTTGTGTCGGTTTTATCCTGGGGTGGGGAGTCAAAATTACATAGCGCGTTCTTCCGAAAGGCTTGCTTACCTTGACATCACAAGGCACGGTCTCTAGCAGATTTTTGAGTTCTTGAACTTCAGATTCTCTCACTTGAATTTGATTGAACTTCATGTCGTCAATGCGTGTCGTGAAAATTGTCTATTATAATGACGACTCACTTCTGTGCTCATACTGAGTGTGGCTAGCACGTCACCTTCGGTCATTTTTGGTCGAAGTTCTTTGTTGAAAACCTCAATCGATGCATGCCGAATGTAATATTTTGCAGCGATTCTGCCTAGATCGGTGATGATGAAAGCGCCGTTATTCTCGTCATAGGTGACCATCCTCGCTGCCGAGAGTAGTTTCGCGGCTGTGACGGCATGAAATTCTCTTCTACCTCCCAAATGAGGGTCTTTCTTGAGGTCGTCGTAAGATATACCTGATACAGAAACATTGAATGGGAGGCCGAAAGGAAGATGCGAGGAACGCGACATACCGTAGAAGGTCGGATTCTTGCGCATCCTAACAAAGAGATAGGTATATCCCAACCATTTAACCGCGTCATCGACATTGGCAACAGTTCCAAGAGCAATCTCTGCATTGAGAGAATCGATCACACCGGATAGGAACCTACACGACTATCAGTATCCCAGACGTTGTAGCGTTTGAATACCTTACTGTGATTCGATTGGGACCTATTGTAATGTCAGTGAGCTGATCAATAAGACAAATATGCCGGATGAATACCTGTGCCGTGATCGCATCCAGGTAGTGAGTGAGTTTATCTTCCGTCGTACAGATATACCCTTCGCCACTAGTCTCCAGCCCAGGTCGGCCAGCCCTCCCAAATACTTGAAGGACATCTAACACCGATAGGTCGATAAATTTGCCTTTGGAACTATCGTAGACCTGCGTCCCCTTGATGATAACTGGATGGAGGATGTGTCAGAAATATATCATATCCGGATCCCCTAGTAATTGCCATCTGACCAGCATGGGCAGGCAAGTTGACACCCCAAGCAAGAGTCGCCGTACAGCACAGGACCTACGAAAATGTTCGAGCTGCATCGGGATAAATTTATCTGGACACATACCTTGATAGATCTTGCCTCAAACATCCTCTCCATCATATTTCTGTCGGATCGCAACATGCCTGCATGATGGATCCCAAAACCATCATCAAATAATTGTTTCATTTCTTTGTTCCTAGAGCCTCCAATGTCTCGCCGAAACAAAGAATAGCTTGGATGGTCTTGACAGCTAAACTCATCCAAAGTACCCTCAGCTAGAGCTGCTTCTCGAAGAGCCTGAGCCGCCTTCACTGTCTCCTTGCGAGCATGTACAAACACCATAACTTGATGACCTTGCTGGACAAGTTCTATCACCTTCTGATAGGTCACGCGATCAAGGTTTTTCTTCGATTCTGGACTGTTGGGTTTCCCTCTGATGCCTATGAAGTGCTGTTCCAAGGGAACCGGTCTGAAGGACGAATCGAAATAGAAAAGCCCTTTTTGTCGTGAAACGCTATGGATAATTTTCAGTACAGCGGATAGCATCTAATAATAGGAGCTAGACCTCAAGAACTCAGCGATATCTTGATAATTTGGAAGTGTTGCACTGAGGCCAACGATGCGGATGATCGACTGACTTGATTCTACCTGGGTGTACTTAAATACGAGATGATTTTATTAAGGCTTATACACGTACCTGTCGTAGTGTCCGGGCAACAATAGTTTCAATGACTGCTCCTCGTTCTTCATTTAGGAGGTGGACTTCATCAATTATAAGTAGCTTTACTTGCTACGCTCCCTAAACGTGTCAGACATTTCGCAGTCAGAAGATGAAAACATTTGACCAACTGAGGCAATTTCTCCTTCACCAGTGGGCTTTCTGGTCACAACGTCCCACTTCTCCGGGGTCGTGACAATAATCTGAGTTTCAGCAATTTCGGCCTTGGTCATTTGCATGTCTCCCGTCAATTCTTGGACCCGGATTGACAGCCAGTGCAGTCTTTTTTTGAACTTTCTGACAATTTCGGCCGCCAATGCTTTCATGGGCGCCCTACGTCCAAATTAGTGGTCGTGTCCATGCGTTTTCTTGAATGATTTTCCACTCACACGTAGATGATCTTTAAATCATCCCTGCGGATCGTTGATGCCAGAGGAGCGACGGATGACAAGTCCCGATGTTGATTGAGAACGCGCAAGATCGTCAACATCGCAACATCAGTTTTGCCCTATATTCAGGGAGATGAACGGTGTTGTCGAGAAGAGCACAGTACAAGAGACTAACAGCACCAGTGGGAGCTGCGGACGAAGGAATAAGATGAAGTGTAATAAACTGAATGCGGATAGGTGACGTACCACAAACCAGCATATTTTCGTTGGAGCCATATGCCGTTGGATAAACAATCGACTGTATCCTATTTAAAGATTTATAACCCTGGGCATCCATCAGTACATGATTTCTAACATTAGACATCCGCAGAAACCATACGGGGAAAGATCCTTGCGCCAAGTCATCAAGTTCATTTACAAGCACTAGCCGCTCTGTTTCAGCACGAGGGACGGCCTTCGCCGGTGGTATCACAACCTCAGCATAATTCTGGAAGCAAGGTGAATTGAGTGAATGTATTTCGAACACTTTTAAGAGGAAAGACCTCATTTTCGGTTCGCGTTGTCCCCATAGGCAAAGTGTATTTGCTGCCTAGATGTGATAGAATATTGCCTTGAACCATCGATGAAGAGCTGTAGACATGGGGCAGAATCTCTGGTGCTGGTTGCTGTACGGTGTTCTTTTAGCCAAGTGAGCGAGCTTTCAAAGACAATTACTTGCAGCTTCTGCTTTGAAAAGAGGGCGCGATGCTCTAGCTCTGAAATCATTTTCCATTCGTCTTCTTGCAGCCTCTGGGGAAAGACTGACGTCTTGATCTGATGGTAGACGTTCAATTCCGGATGTGAGACTCGCGTATAAAAATTACTCACGCGCATGAGTTTGGCTTCTACCTACCGATTGTGAGGGAGGAGTCCTGACCCCGAGCCCATCTACAATTCTACTTGAAAGCTGAAAGCATGTCCCTATGAGCTAAGTTCCTTCAGTCATTCTTGATACAGCCTTACCTCCCGAGCCACGGCAGATCGCTCTTGCAGAACATCTGTGATGAGATCAAGGTGATCAAAACCAATGAAATCCAGCAGCTCTTCTTGGATGGCATCATCCGGACGCGAGGAGGACAGCACCGCGCCTAAAGAACTCAACAGTGTGTCGGCATTTGGTAGTCTGATGTATTGAGTATGAATTATGGGTAGAATACAAGCGTCGTTCAATATGAACGGACGCACAAGAGAATTCTAGATATCAAAGGATCCGATCCAAGAACCAAAGCAGTCGGTGTACTGCGATACACATCTAGGACCGTGTCATTTTCTCCCTCTTCGGCAAGCTCCTCTACGTCGGCGGCGTTGTCAGTCCCTGATTTGACTCAGTTATATGCGAACGTTGATCAGACCAGTGTCAATGGTGAAGAACCTTGTTTTGTGTTCTCAAACCTCCATATACCTGTTTAGATCTTGTATATGAGGATGCAAGGCACGCAACTCACCTCGACCATTCATCTAGAATCCTGTTGCTGTCCGAGGAGCCGGAGGAGGATCCAATGAGAAATTCAACGTGTCCTAAGAAGCTATCCATACAAACGGTTTCAAGAAGAGGGAGAATGAAGGAACTGAGGAAGAAGTAAGTGACAGGGGAATGTTAACAAGGTGCTACGAGAGGCTGCGAGGTGCCGCCCGGAGTCAATTTACCTCGGAAGCGGGGCCGTAGAAGCATATCGGCAATGCCCGAAGTGACACACTGGTGGCTACAGACACTCTGGCGAATTTCGTCAGCGTCATGCAGTCCACTTCGTATGTTCCCTTTGGCACCCTATTTGCTGCCCGTACTCATGTAGTCTCACAGGATGTCGCTATATCTCGACCCCCAGATTCGGGACTGGGTTTTGTTCCCAATCACACTAGTTATGGTGAGCAATGTACCAGCCATTCGAAGCGTCACATTGAACATCGGTAGATCCTGGTTGGTATCCTGAGGCACTACGTCGTCCTATTGTTGCAGTCGACACCAAAAAAGCTACCTCGAGCAGCCATTCGTGAACAGTGAGTCCATAGCGCATCGTGTCACTCATCCATTCCTCATCAGAGACCCTCGCGAAGACGCGCTTTGGTGCAGTCGCAGGTCCTTCGAGCGACATCCGCAAACTCCCCTCTTCCATTCGCATACTACAAAGCTATCTCACAAAACCTCTCAAACGCGTTTGCAGACGGAAGGTACCTGAAGGATGGTCCTCCGAAGAAAGGCGACGCACCATCCGCCCCACCCAACCCTCTCACGGATCCTGCTGCTATGGATGGGATGATGGCTGGCATGAAGACGCAAATGGTCATGATGGTTCCCCAGATGGTCATCATGGGCTGGATCAACTTCTTCTTTCAAGGCTTTGTATTAAGTGCGTACGCTTCCCTTCGTATCTCATCAAATTAGTTTGCGTTCTCATCTGTTTCCTCTAGTCAAGCTTCCGTTTCCACTCACTCTAGGATTTAAGTCTATGCTCCAACGCGGCATCGAGACCCCGGACATGGATGTTAGATGGGTTTCTTCGCTATCGTGGTATTTCCTCAATTTCTTTGGCCTTAACGGCTTGTACCGCATCATTCTTGGGGGAGATAATTGTAAGCCCACCTGTGAGCGATGGGTCTTGGAATTTGCGTTGATCTTCTCTTCAGCTGCCGATGCCTCGCGCGACATGGCCGCATCGCCGTTCAGTGCAGTGGCGCAGCAGCCAGGACAGCCACAAGACTTCAATAAACTATTTCAAGCCGAGCGAGATAATCTAGAGTTCGCAGAAGGCCTACACAAATGGGCCGGCAGTGAGGTAGAGAACCGAATACTTCGCAAATATGGCAGAATACCTGCCAAGCAGTCATAATTCTTGACGTTGGTCGCTAGATTTTGTATCTGGAGCAAACGCATGGGCCTCGCTTGTGGATTGGAGGTCATTGGCACGACGCACAGCCTTGAAGGACAATGACTGAACAGATACAGGTGATGCTTGAACGACGGTCGATCAGAACATCGCGTGGAAGTCGAAACTGCATCTGGAAGGACATTCAATAACCTCATCCCATGAGAATCCGGCTGTCAACGAAGTAGCACGCGCAAGAAGTCAAGGAATCATACGTATGCTCGGAATCTCCATGCGACCCAGCAATGGTCGATAAGAGCACACATAATGCATGAATTACAACGTCTTGCGTGACTACGGTGAGAGCTACCTTGCATGCAAGGTAACGCTGGAAACTACTTAACACGGTACGTACATGTCAACTGCAACAAGCTCCGTCCATTTCGAGAGCGGTGAACAACAAACAACAGACAGTGCAGCAAAACTGGGCGATCCGTTAATGACGGGTCATGAGGTCGACGTTGGATGGAAGGGCGCTCACATATAGACATAAGAACCAAGAATATCGTACACAGCGCTTCGAGGCTATACCAAGCCATCATATAGTGACAAAGCCTGCAGTTCTTCGGGTTAGTGGCGCGGCACGAGATCGAACCAAAGTGAGGATATACCTGTACGATAGTTGGGTCCTGCTTGCTTCCTTCGACAAACTCGTCGTAAGTCAGTTTGGCGTCTTTATCTCTGTCCATGTTCCGGAAGATTTTGTCCACGCGCTGCGATGGTTCTGAGCATGAGGTTACTGCGACGGATCGGCCAACAATGATACCTTCTCTGGAGTGTCTTCATCTGGTGGTAGCTTGACCATCTGGCCCGTCATTTTGTATATTGACTGGACAATTTGGAGCATCTCCTGGTAGGTTATTGTACCATCCTTGTCTATGTCATACAGTTGGAATGCCCCTGGTGAACGACAATACCATCCGAGACGTTAGCGATGGGATGGGATGAGGGGAGGATGGGAACAATGCAGGGGCGCACATCTCAGCTTCTCATCCAATCTCCCCCGACTCGTGACGCTGAGAGCGCATATGAATTCCTTGAAGTCGATCGTGCCGTTCTTGTTCTCATCGAAGACGTCGAAGACGTAGTCAGCGAATTCGCCTGGATCGCCGAACGGAAAGAACTGCTTGTAGATGCGACTAAATTCGGTCTTATCGAGCTGACCGGAAGGGCAGTCTTTGAGGAAACCCTTGTACCTGAGCAAGCATCAGCTGAGGGCGGCTGCGAAGGAACCGAACGGACCATTGCTGCAGCTCCCGTTTGTCAACTGAACGAGAGGTGAATGGGGAGAGCAGAGAGGAGGCGACGAGGGGGGAGACGCACAGTATGTGTTCTTCTGGAGATCCGCGAGCTGCTCCGGGGAGAGTTTGCTCTGAGACTTGCCCATGGTGTGGAAGAAGGAAGGTGGTCAAGCCATATAATAGCCAAGGCCGGTTCTGGAGCACGATGGCTGTGCGGTACATATTACTACGCTCCCACACCGGCCCGCCCTGGCTATCGGCTCCCATCGGTGGTCAACCGGTCATCTCCGAGGCATGCTCGACTGCCCGTTGAGGACGCTGCATTTCACTCGTCGTTTTTCGAGGCCATGGTCGCCTCATGTCTCTCGCAAGCCGGGATCCATACTAGTCCCCTCGTCGTCTCTCGTTGACCCCCGCGCTCACCTCAGAATTTACCTATCTCTCTCCTCGTCCCAGTTTCTCTCTCCCCACTCCGCTCGCAGACTATTCATGCCGTCCAAACCGAACCGATCAGTAGTCCCAAGGAACCGCATGCCGGATCTGCCAGCTTCGCGCTCAAACTGTTCTTTCTTAGTACAAACACCTTTATACCCCCCCTGTCCAGCCTTTGTCTCTCCCCTCTGTATTTAACCTTCGACGCCTCCAAAGTACCTCTGCGCTTTGTCCGTCACCATGTGTTATCCCGCTGGATCAGTCGAGCACGCTACCAGTACCTGTCCCATGTGCAAGGTATACAAGCCAGCTGGTCAGAGGTGATTCGTCTCCCACGTCATGGTAGACATCGCCGGGCACCAACCGTTTTGAAATCCAGATGCCCACACAAGCAGGAAGTGTGTCACAACAGAGAGCTTCACCCCCGCCACAACGTCATTTACCTCAAGAATGCGGAAGGTATGCATGGGCCACCCGGTCGTTGAACAATTCCTCCGTTTATCTTTCGTGATGCACAGTCCAAACGTTCAATGGCTGTGGATTTTGCAAGGTATGTTGCCTTAGCGCCAGGAGGAGGTGTAGGAGGTGTTGACTCATTTGAACGGTCCAGTGGGGGCGGAAATACCCGTCACAAAAGTTGGCCGGCTACGGGAATATTGGCTGGCCAGGCTGCTGTCGTGCTCCCAACGCTGGTGAAAACCACCTCATCCCACCTGCCGACTGGCCTGCCGTCTCTATCGTGCATCAGATTCCCTCGCCTGTCGACGTTAAGGCCCTTCTCGATAGCATTGGCGCCTCTCCGCCACCGCGAAAGGGTAGCCCCGGTCCTACAATCGCTGCGACGAAGGCTTCCTCACCGCCGGCATTTTCCATGCAGCTCGACCGCAGGAACAGCACCACAGCCAATCCCTCGCGCGCTGCGCCCACAGTCAGCAGAACCCAGCCCCTTTCTATACCTAACAAAGGACGATCCGCAGGTAGCCCGAAGGAGGCTGCTGCATCTCTCATGAGCACTACGCCTCGAGCCTCTGGTATGAAAGAGAACATCCCCGGTTCGAATACATCTCCTCTTGATTCTAGTCACTCGTATCGCCGTCAGACTACGGGTGAGCAGACGGAGAAGCGCGGAGACTCCCCAAACACACCTTCCCCTCTCCGCCGGAATATCGATCTGGAGAGTACTATCTCACGCCGTAGCTCTGAGCGCCGGCCGTCAGTCTCCGCCATCAGGGTAACATCCACAAAGGCACTGGCCGATAGCCCTCCGTTACGTCGTCGCGCGTCTACGGACGATACGGCGTCTTTCGCCAGCCATCCTTCTCTATCCAGTGGACGGTCCGTCGATCGCCAGAACACTATATCTACATCTCGTCCCAGCACGAAACGATCCACTCTAGACGTTGACTTCGCTGCGTTGAGTGTATCGGGATCCCCGAGTCCTAGCAGCGCCAGCAGCGAGACTCGCTCACGAAGTGGAAGTGAGGGCACCGTGACCTCAGATGGTGGATTTACGGATTATTTGTCTGACGAATCAGAGGCGGAGATTCAGCGACAGGCGGAAATGAAGGCTGCGTTGTTGGCCCAAAATCACATGGAAGAGCAGGAATTCAGAGCAGCGAGGCAGCAGCTCGCCCACGTTGACCTGCGGCCCCCCAAATCCTGGAACCCCACCAATACGGTCACCCCAAGGTCGCAGGGAGCATCGACGGCGTCGCAGGCTTATGGTTCCATTCCCGCCATGGGGTACGCCTCCCAGACGAGAGGACAAGTCGACGCGGTTGGAGTTGGTCGCTCAAGGTAATCACATTTTGCAGATTATGATTTTTTAAAGGACCTCGAGAACGAAGTTGCTATGTGTTCTCCTCACTTCCCACTTCCACTTATATGTCCACCACATTTTTGTTTCAATTAGGTGTAACGAGGTAGTCGCAGGACTGAAGTATTCACGTTGATTCATGGGATATCATTGATCTGTACAACATCTATCTATATCTGTACGCAAGCATTCTTTTCCCTGTGCCTTTTTCGGGTGATGGCGTGAGCAATCAAGACAGTCAAGTGTTGCCGCAGTGCTGCACGCTGCCCAAGCTGCGCAGAACAAGTAAACCGCCCGAGATCTGTGTATGGCGTCAGTCGTGTGACCGTGAGATTGTGGATGTTAGACCTGTATTTCCCCATTGGGACTCATGGACAGTCGAGCGTCCCTCCTCCAGGCGGCAGGACCACTGCTTCACAACAGATGAACCTCGCCCGACACTCCATCACTGCAACGAACCCAGTGAACCTGTTTGATGTCCGCTTTGATGCTGATTGCCAGATATTCACCACCTCAACACCTGCCGGATTCGCTGTCTATCGGGCGAACCCTCTAGAACTGCTTCGGAAACGAGGTAAACGAGCACTTGGCCTTTGCGCTGATGAGTCTGATTTGCGTCTTCAGAAATAACAGGCGGCACGCTTTCTGCGGCAGTTCCTCTTCATTCATCGTCTCTTCTATTCCTCTTGGGAGGAGGAGGAAGTCCTCGATATCCACCGAATAAAGTCGTCTTCTGGGACGATGTCCTTGGTCAGGAGGTCGCAGAGCTAGAATTCAGGGAGAAGGTACGCGGAATCACTTGCCGGCGGGGATGGCTTGCAGTGGCGCTGCGTAGACGAGTAGTCGTCTTCGAGATTGGAGCCGCCGTGACGCGATATGGCGAATGGGATACCTGTGACAATCCGAGAGGTAATTTATATCTACTATCATAAGCTCAAGGCTCTTCATGGCTTCTTCATAAACGATCGGAAGCATTAACCACCTGGTCGCTGATCAGTATTTCTCCAAAGGTTTACTTGCAATCGCGACAGGCCCGTACGCGACGCTGCTTAGCGTTCCAGGGCGACAGATAGGCCATGTACAACTGATTCACCTTCCACCTTGCCGCCCTCCAGAGCCTATTGGTCCTCCTCCTTCTACCCCGCCACGCCCTCCCCCACAGCCTACTAAGCATCCACATTCGATCATCGTAGCACACAACAGTGCTTTGACGACGCTGTCCGTCCCCCCATCCGGGCGCTTATTGGCCACGACCTCATTGCGGGGTACTTTGGTCCGCATATGGGACACAGCCACGGGAAAGCAGATCCGAGAGTTGCGTCGCGGGACGGATCAGGCTGAGATATACGGCGTTGCTTTTCGGCCTGATGAGACTGAGCTGTGTGTTTGGAGCGACAAGGGCACTATTCACGTGTTCGCACTCGCTATACGCTCTGGCGCGTCGTAAGTTTTGACTGTTACGTGATACGATGGATTCTCATCATCCCTTCTAGAAACCGACAGTCGTCACTGTCGTCGTTGACCCCTTACTTGCCTCTCCCCAAGTACTTCGATTCGGAATGGTCTTATGCACAGTTTCGTATACCAACGCAGTCGTCACACATATCGCTATCGCAACAGACCTCACAACACCGATCAAATACCGACCTTGTAGGAGAGGAGAAATGCACCGTTGGCTGGATTAGGCACGTTTCTAGCGAGGATATAACCCAGCCAGGATCGGCGTCCACGGTTGAGCATCAACTCATAGCTCTCACGTTTAGTGGCGGATGGTATCGACTATCTGTCCCACACGGAACATCGTCATCCAGTACTCCAGGAGCTTCATCTCGTTCTGCCATCCCTATATCTCGTTCGCCTCCTAGCGTGAAATCCTTACACATGCCAAGGCCCCGGTCCGGTAGCGGTTCGTCCTTCTCTAGTCGAGCAGACAAGGGAAAGGGCCGAGAGAGCGATCGGGAGAAGGAAAGTCGAGATTGTGTCTTGCAGGAGTTTCGACGATTTGGAAGATGGGACGGATGGAGCTGAATGACCAGTGCTCAGTAGGCAGAACTAGACGATTCGTCAGAGAAGGGTTTTTGTGGGCTTGTGGGCTTTGTTTTCGCACTTGGTTAAACCATGCATATTCACGTGTATAAGTACTACATATGGCCCTTGGCTTCCATAACATATTGTACGATAATTTACTCATCTCATTGCTATCAACCAGCACTTCAGCCACTTGCTTTTCGTCACGTTCCAGCTGCGTTCCAGAGTAAGCACTCGTCATCCGCCCGATTGGTATGTAGCGCCTTTATCTGACTACTTCCCGCCATGTCAGCCATACTGTCCATTGTTCAGCCGCTTGGCTCGTATAATTCTACTTGCGGATACTGCGGTGTAGATGGCGAACGTAGTTCTCAGGCAACGAACTGCATGGCTTCCAGTCTCATGCCATATCAGCTGTCCTGTGATGTGAGGCAATTGATGATAGTTTGAAGGCTTTGAATCACGATAACAGATATTCACTTGTATTTATTGACAGGTGTACCAGAAGATGATAGACCGTGGCTGGAGGAGGTCAGGGACGTACTGCTACAAGCCCGATCTCAGAAGGTCGTGCTGTCCTCAGTACACAATCAAGTATGTCTCCTTTGCTGCATTCAATCTGTCTGAAATGCGGACGTCGATAGACTGGATGCAGTAGCATTTAAGCCATCGAAGAGTCACAGGAAGCTTTTGAGTCGGTGAGTAAGAACACGAGAAATAGGTGTATAATGTGTGACAATATCATCATTTTAGTTGGAACCGATACGTGCTTGGCAGTGAGCAAGGTAAGAGCATTCGGGGAGACGCTGGAAGGTGCGCGATTTATCACCTCATTCAATCTTCTAAGTGTCCTTCTCAAGTTTCCGACATCATCCAGGAAAGGATCCGACAATGCGCCGTTTGAGCTGATACAATCCATCCATGTTTCCGAACGACAGTATGTGATCAACGGCGAACCGGCACATAATTTCGAGGTAAGCCATCGTTCACTGGCGCGCATCAACCTAATGACCATCAAGACTACACTGCAAGGTTACTTTAGAGCTCTCGAGTTTCACGGAAGAGAAATTTGCCCTCTATCAGAGTTATGAGAAGAATATCCACCACAAGGTCGATAAACAACAAGAGAGTTTTATTTCATTCCTCGTAGATTCGCCACTTCACGTACGTGTTCATGGCGTATCTCTTTCCTTGCTTTACTTTGACATCGAATCTATATCACTTCTAGCGAGAGTCGATACCGTACCCCAAGCCTCCTCCAAGGCACCTACCTCGCTATTATGGTGCTTATCATCAGCTGTATCGGCTGGATGGTGAATTAGTGGCTATGGGTGTGATTGATATCCTGCCCAGCTGCGTCTCAAGTGTGTATTTCATGTGGGAAAAACGATTCGAAAAGTTCTCGCTTGGCAAAGTATGGATTTCTCTTGATTCACTTGATGACCTTATTCACTTTTAAATGTTGAAGCTGAGTGCATTGCGAGAAGCATCTTTGGCTAGAGAAATCTACGATGCTGGCATCGTTGGATTGTCTTCCCTATACATGGGTGAGTGCTTTTAATTTAAGTAAAAGCTCTTACGAACCACAAATATGATCAGGTTTCTACATTCAGTCGTGTCAGAAGATGCGATACAAGGCAGAATACTTCCCGTCTCATCTCGCTGATCCCGTACGCTTCTGCAAGGTCGATCCCTAAGCTCTTTGTAGTTGATCACTGGTCGGCTCTTGACTCCACAGGAAGATTTCAGCTGGCACCCTATCGAGGTCTGCAGACCATTACTAGAAAAGTATAGGTATGCTACATTCGTATATCCGGAACATTCGAATGCAGATTCAGCTGGATCTCTTGGTAAGACCGCAATGTTCGATGCTGTTTTGCGCCAATCACCCATCTTCTCAAAACAGCGCTTCACCAGTCTGTGGTGGACCAGCCTACCCCCTCACAAGAAAACCTGGACCAAATACTTGCGCTGAAGTCAATTCGGGGCAAAGAGGCCATCACAGTTCCTATAAATGTAAGCTACTTCAACCAGCTCCAGAGATACCGGGTCGTGAAATTTGTTTCCAGTCGACAAGAGAATGGCGATCGGCGGACACTCGCCGTGATATCTTGTCTACCATCAACGGTCTAGGAACTGAGTTGTCGAAGGAGGTAATATTCTATCTGCAATGAGTAGGTCGCCTGTTTGGTAGGACCAACAGCCTTCAACAGCATGTAGAGTCTGTACGATAATTATATCACAAGTAAATGAGCAGTGGCCCTAACGTGTCTAACGGGACAGGAGGATGCGACGAGAGGCGTATGACTTACCCAGTATATGAACTGCCCCGATAACCGCAGTCAGAGCATAGCGAACGGCAGATGTTAGTCTCAACCAGAGAATCCCGATGCGCTCATCAGTGCGCAAAGATTAGACTATCCTCATTGGTTCTTCCTCGACTGTTTATCCTTCACTATGGATAGAACTTCTTGGTCATGGCGGTCCTCAATCAAAGATAGAACAATGTAGGCGACTAAGACGATATTTGCCGCTATAATGGCAGTGATGGCGGCATACGTTGCATTGCCTGCATATAAGTCGTCAGAACACTGCATGACTGAGTAGGAAGACCTCTTGCCCTTCCAGAAATACTTCTCGGATATGAAGTAAGAGCCAATAGGAATCACACCAAGCGAAAGGCTAAATATGATGAGTTTGATGAGTACGCCTCTGCTCGAGAATAAATGTCATTAGTCTTCGAGACATATAAAGAGTAGGTGACACACCCTTGTACTCCTTGATCAACGATTGTAGATCCTGCCGTCTGTCCCCTCATGCTCTCGACGGCGTTCGAGACGGGGTGTCTCTGAAGTAAAGTTAAGGGACGAGTTCGACTCTTTCAAGATGGGAGTTACTAGGACAGGTTATGTAGAACCTACGGCGATAATTCGCCTAATGAGGAAATCCTTGACTCCTGTCATCACTGCTTCACCAGTGACGCCTTTCGGCAGATTTCTAACCCGTTTACACCTGCATCTACACCGTGAATGTCTATCATAGTGTTCAATCATGATATTCACACTGAGTCCTTTCTAAATGGCTGTTATACAAGTCAAACAGGATCAATGCCTCGACTAACTCGATAGGTATCAAACAGGTTCTTCCAGCAAATACAGACCATCTCTGCCCGGCTTCAAAATTGCCCACACAGATTGTTTATCAAAACCAATTGACTTCAGAAACAGAATCCTACATGATCAATTGCACGGATTTCAGGTGGGCAGTTACGGCTTGATTGCCAAGGTCTCAACAACATTGCCATTGGCCACGCTTGTTTCGTCCTCGACGCGAAGTATGCGGATGTGAATGCGACCTTCTGGATCGGAGTATATGACCCAGGTTCCTGATATCGTGAGTTCAGTCAGCGTCATATCTCGCACTAAGGAACAAAGTTTCTAGCCCACTTCGATCATCTGCCGGAGGTTCACTCGAAGGTTCATGAACGCTTGCAATAGATGCTGGGCCAAAATGATGTTAGACTGGGGATGTTCCTGCAAGATTCGATTACGCACTTCCACGTGAAGGTGTCCCGACACCTATGGCAAGGGCGAGGTTCGGTGCTATCTCCTCCACGTCCAAAATTCCGCGGTCGGAGATCTGTCCCTCAAAGAGCCTCGGTGGATCTTCTTGCCACTGTGCATAGAACTTGAACTGTTCGACAAGTGCAGATTGGATGCGAGTTCCAATGCGAAGCATGGATAACGGTCCGCGTGTTTGCGGGCCGACACAGCTTGCAACGGGCTCGAAATACGGCTGTAAAATGCTTGTGCCCTCTCGGCGCTCTCGTCTTGCATGTACCGTGAAATGACCAGGAGAGTCATTGAAGGCCACGCAGACACAATCAACGGTACCCATATCATCCGATTCTGCATGACCATAACTCAGCAGACAAGTCATACAGTTAGGGGCAGAAGACACGCACCCGTCCAATGGAAAGCCGAAAGCGTTGTCGGCTCTGCTGTTGGTTGGTTGGTTACAACGGCAGGCAGACTCCACACCCCAGCGAAGGTTCGCTGCCACACATAATCTGGTCACCTGTGAGCACTACTTACACACAGATCGTACCCAATCTTACTCACAGATCCTCTAGATGGTACAACTTTGTTAGTACAGATACATCGCCCATAAGCGACAATTTCTTACATTGTCATCTGCTTGATAAAACAGGAAAGCCGTTTGGAAATCTGACCCCGACGTCACAGTGGCTAGGGATGTCCCCATTGCCGGTGCAATTTTACTGCCGCTGATATTGTCCGGTACGTTAGCCACATTATAAAACTCCCTTCCTCCTGCCGAGGTGATTCTTCGCTCAAGCAAATTGCCGTTGTAGCCTTGATAGAATATGGATGCCTGTTGGCTTGCTGCCCCAAAGTCTCTCTGTATCACATCAACACATCAATTCAACTGCCACAAGAGGTAAAGAAAATATGTTACCCTGTTCACGGCAATCTTCGAGTATCTATAGCCATAATCTGCAGTCAATATGACTGGTGTAGGGCCATCAGAAGGATCGGTCACATTCCGCAAGATGGCGATGTTTGGGATCGGATTTGCGGGTGGTGCGTCGACAATACAGTACACGTCGACGATGCCTGGTTGACGATATAATGCAGATATGACATTACCGATCTCTAGACTGGTCATCGTGAAGGTAAGTGGGATACCAGGGGTCGCAGGAGCACTCTGTTGTATGGGATGGGCATAAGCCTTATATCTCATGGGCTCAGGGAACACCGGATACAAGTATTGTGCATGCCCGGTGCTTGATCTGGCGCTAATGTTGCTTTGCATCTGGTAGAGTCATTTGTGTTTTCGGCGAGTGAAGGGTTCTCGATGAATCTCAAGCATCTTAAAGACTCAAGTAGTTCTATCATATACTTGTACTGCAACACTTCAGACTTCTAGTATGGAAGCAGGCTCCGTTGTCCCAATTTGATGCAACAAATGCCTTGCATTCTGCTCTGCTATTCGGCACTACTTGCAAAGCTCCGCACGTCTTTCACTACCGAGGGTCTTCTCAAGCACTCTAAGTGATAGTTGCTCTATGGCATGCACATATTTCCTTTGGTAGCTTTTCTCTTTTTACCTGTCTTTTTCTGTCCTTTCCTAGGTTCCTACCCAGCACTGTGTCGAGGGCAAGGGTCTACAGTACTATGAGAAAATGATGAAAAACATATGAGAAAACATATGGCCAGTAAATGACATAATAACGTACCTTTTCGAAGCTCATTCCTCGAGCAATTACACATGCCACCCGGAAGATTCATTGGTGTAGGACAGTGTAGGACCTCTGAAAATAGGGGGGAAGGCCTGCTTCATGGACTACCTGGCCCACTGGGACCACTGACTCGTAGGTGAAGAAATACAAGAAAAGGTGATTCAGCCAAGGTTTTCAGAAACAGCTTTGTGTGAATTCAATCACTATCACTGCTGCTATCGCTATTCTCTGCATTGTCATCATCCGTCGAACTCTCGTCATCACTCTCTGCCGCAGCCTTTTTGACCGACCCACCGCGCATAGCCGCCATCTGCCCTGCCAGCGTATCCTCCTCGGGCTCCGAGATCTCGTCTTCCGCATCCTGCTCGTCCGCGTTCAACGCCGACACATCGTCGATCTTGAGCTAATCATCCGGACAGCAGTTGAGTTTCATGACGTGATATCTGGATCGATCTCTCGTGAAGACGCACCTGCACGGCTTTCACGATGTCCTCCCCGATGAGGGTGTCGCTCACGATATGGATCCTCCAAGTGAACAAACCAACGCCGGGAGGTGCTTGGAATCGCAGCTTAAAAGACCGGAAGTTGCGCGATTGCGTGGGGTCTGAGAACGGAATGTCTGAGATCTTCATCGGCGGCACGACAACCTTGTTCATCTTCTCATCCGCAATCACGATCCACCATCCTGGTCGACGGTTCTACTCGAATTGTCAGTTGAACATCTCGAAGATCAACACCCTTGAAAGCTTACCCCAGGCCAGTATGGCGCATGTGCCCAGCCGCTGCCCTGTGAGGAAGGCGATAGATCTTCATAGTCTTGAGGGCTTTTCAGGAACTCGTCGTCTTTCGCTGCATCTGTATCAGATAGTGGGCGCTCTTCCTCGTCCTTCGTTGCACCATTTACAAGTGATCCATGGGTAGCAGGCGAGAGACGAAGTTTGACAACCAGAAGGACGAGCGCAGACGGCGTGACGATGCGCTCACCAATGACTACAACGACGGCGCCCGGAAAACGATGAACTTATAATCCATGCAAGCGCCAAGACGACGCACCTTGAAATTTGGCATCAACTAGCTCCAGCCGCCCCCACCGCGCGGCTGCCTTCTTAATGTCCAGTAGACGTTCGTCACCTTTCTCTTCCAGAGCCTGTATATAGTCCTCCACAGTGGACACGCCTTCTGGGAGTGTTTTTACGTCGTTCTCGCCGATGCCAGGTAGCTGTGCGTACTTCGCCTTGTCGTTGCCGGGGAAAAGTGCCTGTGCCAGATATGCGTGAAGATGCATGACGGCGAGCGTCGGCAGAAACCAGTTCCGTGCCATGCTGATATTGAGCAGAGCGTTCAAGATATTCGGAGTCTGGAGAAGTATTCCCGCTTGCTCTGTTTGCATCGTCAACCATTAAGCAGTGTCCGAAAGAGGAAATCGAAACGAACCTTTCTTCAAAGCGGGATCCTTCACGTCCAACCGCAGCAAGTATGCATGTATGAGGACCAAAGCACGCCAACGACCATCTTTGCTCTCACTCTTCACAAGCGCGCGAACATCCCTCCACTTCTGGCTTATAGCTGCCTCAATCGCCTTCTCCAATTCTTCCAGTTCAGCCACTCCGCCGGTTTTCCCTGGCCGCTCAAATTCGACTGCCTTGCCGAGCGCGCCAACTATGTCTTCGATGCCAGATGCTTCAGTCAGGGACTTGAAGAAGCGGGCAGCCGTCTGAGCATGAACGCCGTCCTTGGTCTTTTGACGACTGCCGAACCACCAACGGCCCTGATAGAAAGTTTAGTCTCTTGACGTACTGCATGTAAAAGCAAACTGAGACATACGACGAGCATAGGAAGAGAGACACCAAACAGTAATCCATAGACGCCCAACACCCAGATGTTGTTCTGCGCTTCAACGATCCAGCGAGGAAGCGCGATGCCCATGGTTATTTCCTGCCTACCGTCAGGATGGCCGTAATCCTCGTAGTTTTTGCGAATATTCGCGTCGGTCAACCTATATCCCAACACCACCGTCCATTTTGACACTGGCGAGAACACGAAGGGAGCAGGAAGACATACGACTTGTAGGCCTTGGTGATGTCCACAAAGCGTGCGGCGACAGACTCGGCAGTGTCGTTAGCCGTGAGTTTCACCTTGTCTGGATGGCTAGATGAGAAGCATAAATAAGAGGTGTAATACGACGATATGCCAGACGCACTAGATTCGGGACAGCTTCTTGAAGTGTGATTTGACATCCTTCTCTGTAACACCCTACAACCATACACATCATCATTCTGCGTACGCCAGCGGGTAGTGAGCGCAATCACCATCGTGAGCCCGAGGATCTCATATGGGTCATATATCTTGCTGTCATTGGCGGTATTCGCGACCTTGTACGAGAGCAAAGCAAGGACTGCCCAACCGAGGGCAGTAAACATGGCTCTGTTAGACCGAGCTCATTAGTTTTGAGCTGAGCGCAGAAGATGCAAGCCTACTTTCTGGAGAATTTCGGTCGCAACGACGATCCCTTCGCTTCCTTGCGATGACGCACACAAGGCCCACACTCGCAACCCGACGTGATGACATGTTCTACATACCACCCAAGCCGTCAGCACGCCGAGTCTCTTGAAATTCAACGACTCTTCTGCACGAGCTGAGGAGACTTACTAGAAGAGGAAGAAAACAAGAACGAAAGCGTGAACGGGACGAGGATGATGGAAAGGACGGTGATGATGAAATAGAGAGCCATATTGCCCGACTCATCATAATTGTAGCTGGCCATGATGAGGACCAGGGACGGAGGTTACCTGCAAGTCCTGGGTTGATTTAAATGGACAAGGAGTGGACGGGGTGGACGTGGCAGGGAGAGCGGACGATGCAGTCTTCGAGTTGTCTGCCGCGCTGGCATATCTGGATGACGTCATTCCGAACGTGTCAGCACGCGCGCTTCGTTCTGAGCAGCGTCTTCGAGCCCGGCGAGGACCATGTCTGAACCGATGCGGCGCATACGCCTCACATCCGCACCTCCTCTCCCTCCTCTCAAGGCCTGGTTTTCAATCTCTGTCATTGCCATAGACGCGCCCGTCTCAGACCTCAAGTCCCACCTCTGCGCGACCCTCCAAATCCTTCGCGATGCAGAGCTTCAGGCAAGCGACATCGAGCTTCTGTTCGACGACTTTGAGCTGCTCTCCGAGTCGCGCGTAGACGTCTTGCGGGACGGCGACCTGGTCTGGTATACTTCTCTCTTCTATCTTATGGTACGGCTGATTTGAGGTCATTGTCCAGCATTCATCAGAGACCAAAAACCGCGAAGCGCAAAGCGCCCCCCTCTCAGTCGCCCTCTCGAAAAAAGCGCCGACTTCCTTCTCCCATTCGATCTCCACCCCATCCTGTGCCTTCGTTGAAGAAGCGCAGTCCACCATCTCACTCGACATCTAGCGACGACTCGTCTTCTGACGATAGTTCTTCAGACGATTCCTCGGACACGTCTTCCACATCGTCGGACTCGGATTCAGACTCGGACACCTCGTCGTCACCGTCCGTCGTCAAATCGTCCAAACCGCCTCCACGCGGCAAAAAGAGTGATCGACCGTGCGTTTCCTCACTATCTCTCTATTTCACGTTTAACATCTTCCTCGGACAGAACAACACATGTGCCCCCGGGATATGGCAAGCCACAGACACGGAGTCGTAACATTCGACGGCGCAAAAAACGCCAATACGAACGTGAAGCCGACGATACGCAGGCACCCGCATCTATTATTCCTATCGCCAGCCCCAACGCAGTCCCACTCGGCTCCAAACCTGCTCCCCTTCCTGCCGAATCCCTCAGCAGACCAGAGCCAATCGCCATGATGTCTCTCTCGAATAAGAACAAAAGGCGCGGATTCAAAAGGTCAATGGCAGAGTCGCGTCCAAACCGCATCGTATTCGACACAGAAGACAGTACGCCCATTGCTGCGTCGCCGGTTCCTGGGTTGTCCCGCCCTGCGTCGCGTTCGCACTTGCCCCGGTTGATCCCGCCATCGGAGAAGCAGGACCTCGGACTGCTTCCGCCGAATATGTTTGTCACGAGCGTGGACGTGGAGGCAGGGTTGTGGCCACGCCGAGAGCATGCGAATAATGATGCTGGGCAAAATGGACATGCTGAGCGGCCTCGACGTGCAAAGCGGCGGAAGACAGCGCCCGAGGAGGAGTACGATGAGGGCAACCAAGTCTTGCAAGACGCTGCATTGCCATACGACGACGAGTCGGCTGCCGCGATGGGAGCAGCTGAAGATATTGACTGGGATGGTGTCGAACGACGATGGGCGACACTCACAAAAGTAGCGAGGGGCACGAAGATGTCGCCCGGCAGTTTAGTAGGCTGGAAGGTACGGCACAGAGATAGGCCTCTCTCGTTCATGCTCACAGACAGCGACATAGGACCTTGGGATTCACCCGGTCACGTTGACGCCGGAGATGCTGCTTTCAATTGCACGCGTTGTCAGATGCGATGAGAGCGAGGTGGCCGTGCAGCAGGTTCGGCGGCCAGGGACGGGGGCAGTGTCGTTTGGAGGACATGTGGAGGACGAGGATGAGATTGAGGTGTATGGATGGGACGACATGTCTGAATGGCGAGCGGTGCTGTAGTTAGTCGCTATGTAGAGAACATCTGAGTGCCGTAATGCGGAGGAAGCCGGTGCGGGGTGCGCCGAGGACGGGACAGAATTTGCGAGGGCAAGGACGTGTTCGTTCGGCAGCGCTCTCTTCTCCCTCACGACCTCCACCGCGCTTGGTCGCGCTCGTCGTTGCTCGCATCCCCCTCAGGCAAGCCATCAGCGCTCCTGACCGCTCAATCCCGCCATGCTGCCTCAGGTGGCGACCCACATCCTCCACCACACCACCCGTGCCGCCGCTGCCGCACAGAACCAGGCCGGCCACACTCTTCGCAATGTCCTTGGCCTCCAGTCATCCGGCTCTCAGTCTGCGTCTACCAGTCTAGGCTCCTGGAATGGGGCAGGCTCTTCTAGTTGGGGCAGTGGCCACGCTGGCGCAGGCGGAGGTGCGAAGTATCACACTGGCAGTCGTTTTTATTCCGGTTACACTGTGAGCTACCCAGCGTCTATCTTTTCGCATGTCCTGCCTTGCTCATTTCACCACCGATCTTAGGGCCCTGGCCGCGCGATCACTCAGGCAAACACCACCTCGGATTCCCAAACGCAGACAGATGACAACGACGACGTCCCCGTACTCAAAGCCGTCGTTCGTCCTCCTAGGAAACCCCGCGCTCGCAGTCATAGCTTCTCTGTCAGTCGCCAAACTCAGGCAGAGCGCGCGCAAGAGTTTGGCGTCCTTCAGGCCGTCAAACTTCATGTGCGATCCCGTCACGCCTTCGCCGAGCCCTCCACGTCCCAAGAATTGTCCACCGGCACCAACGATGCTCTCCAACCGTCTTCGAGTCAGGCCGAGCCAGCACGGGCCCGTCGCAACTCAACCTCGTCCACGGCCTCCCTCCCTAGCTCTGGTGTGAGCGACGACTTTTCCCTCGCCCCTCCCCATCCGACACTTGCGCCCACCGATCCCGCCGCCCCACAAACTGTCCTTGAACCAGAGCTTTCAGCCTCGCCTGCGGAGAATGCTGAGCCCTATAGTTCAGAGTTCCTCACCCTGTTCGGCGAGATCAACGATAAATCGGACCCCACGAAGATTCGTATCGCCATCCGGAAACTCCATGATCCTTCCACGCCTTCTACCATACACGATTGGAATGCCGCGCTCAAGGCGCTCATCCATCTTCGCAAACCCGGTGAGCCCGCCACAGATATCATCGAAACCTACAATGCCCTTGTTGCCCGCGCCATCGACCCAAGCGCGACGACGTTGAACATGGTCATCGAGGCCCTCTGTGAACGGGATCACGAAGTCCATCGGATCGTCGATACCCTCGAATTGCGGAATAGAAAGCGTAGTTTGGCCGGGCTTGCAGATGCTCCTGAGGTCCACGTCGATAGGCAGCACATCTCTGACCTCCGGGCGGAGGGTAACTTCATCTCCGCTATTTCCCTCTTTGAAGCTTCTGCAACGAAGAGTGCGATACCCCTCCGTATCTACACCGCTCTTCTTCGCGCGTGCGCACATCACAAGGCAGTGGACTCGGCGATCCGCGTTTTCTCGCACCTCGAGAACCGTCCAAGGGTCCTCCCTACCGCGTCGGTATATGACTACCTCATCGCAGCCTATTCCGCCGTTGGAGACCTCGAAGGGGCAAAGGTGGTTTTTGATGAGTTCAAGAACGTCTCCCGAGACAGGAAGATTCACTGGCACTCGACAGAACATGATGTCGCCCGGCAAGCCCATATAGGCGTTTGGAACAGCATGGTTGATGCCTATTTCCGTGCGAATGACCCTTCTAGCGGGCTGGGATTGTTGGAACAGATGTTGGACACACCCAAAGGAGTCGAGTTCGAGGTTCAGGATGTCCCTGCGCCCTCGTTGACGACATACATCACCATCGTCGAAGGTTTCTGCCGTCTTGGTGACATGAAGACTGCCCTGTCATGGTTCGAGCGTCTGCTCGAACAGGACTCCGTAGCCGCGCACCCGTTCAAACCCACGTCGACCCCCCCTCGCCCCGACTCCCGACTCTGGCAGATCCTGATCACCGCTCTCCTAGAGAAGGGAATGATTCATGATGCGAATCGGTTATTCAAGGTGTCTCAGTCTGTTGCTCAACGAGATGGCCTCAACTTTTGGTGGTGGGATCGGGCGATGATGTTCCACGCCAACCTGCGCCACCTCGAAGAGAACACGCTCGAAGATGCCGCCGCCATTGAGATTCTTGACTTCCTATCTGAGACGGTCCTTGGGCGCAGGAAGCATTGGGGCAGCAATTTACGCGAGCTCCAAGGCTCCACAGGAATGAAACCACTCATTTCCAGATATGCCATACACGGGCGCCCAGACAAATCTTTGAAGATCATTCAATCTATCGCCGAATTCGTGCGTACGCCAAAACCGAAAGACCAACTGGTGGCGGACCAGCGTAGTCATGTGGAGAAATTGCAGAAGGTAATCGAGGTGTCAGATGCGCTCTTACTGGACAACAACAAAGTCCTCCGAGAACTTCCTCTCCTTCTGGTCTTGCGTCTCGCATCTGTATGGAAGTCCCGCGGGATCGACCTCTCTGCAGTCATATCTGAATCATGTCTGCGTGCATACGCTGTTGCTAAAGCCGGCGGCGAACCCCTTGCGCTTTCCGTGGACGACTGGAATACGATTGCGTTCGCATCTGGGGAGCCTATATTAAAAGGAGATGCCAGGGAACACGTATTCACAGTCCTCACGGATATGGCACGCGAGGGTGTTGATCCGAGTCAGCTTTCTCCTCAGGTCATGGACAACCTGATTCGTATCATAGTCGCCGACAATGATCACTCACAAGTGCATGCGTTCCTTGAAAACTTAGGACCCGCCTTCGAGGCTCTCTTGACCAACTACACGGAACATCTTGAATCAACGCGCACTTTGCCTGCTCCTTTGCCGATCCCATCTCTCGTTCAAGGCGACGGCCACTCGACAGGTTCCATTGATGTCTACCACAGTCGCTTCGTCGACGAATACCACCTGTACCCCGGAACTGCGACTTTGAGGGATGCGTTTGCCCGTTTCGAGTCTGGTCTTCAAAGCGGCATGTACCCTACGCCGGCGACGTTGGCGCGGTTGATAGATGGCTTCGGTCGTCTGAAGGACATGGGCAAGGTATACGCTCTCTACAACGCAGCGCAGCATGCGCTCTCCCTTTTGGATGCAGGCAGTGAACTTCAGACCTCCAGCTGGATAGCCATTGAGAATGCCATGGTCGTCTCCCACGGACACGCAGGTGATGGCCCCCGTGCAGACATGCATCGCATGCGCCTTATCGAGCACGGTGCCTCCCCCTCGGCTGACGCCTATGGTGCGCTCATTCAAAGCATCAAGGAAACGACAGACGACACTGCACGTGCTATGGCCTACTTTGAAGAGTCTCAGATGCGAGGCGTCGCGCCGAACATCTTCCTCTATAACACCACCATCTCGAAGCTTGCCAAGGCTCGCAAGGCCGATTATGCGATCGAGTTGTTCCAGAGGATGAAGACCATTGGCCTTCGCCCCTCATCAATCACCTATGGCGCTATCATTGCCGCGTGTTGCCGTGTCGGAGATAGCATGTCAGCGGAGGCCCTTTTCGCAGAAATGGTGGAACAGCCGCAATACAAGCCTCGCGTTCCGCCGTTCAACACGATGATGCAGTTCTATGTCCAGACAAAGCCGAATCTTCCCCGCTTCCTTCATTATTTGAACGCGATGCAGAAGGCTGGTATCAGGCCCACAGCGCACACTTATAAGGTCAGTTTGGTGCTGCGTGCCCAGTCCCGTACCTGACTCGTTGCCTTCGTACAGCTTATGATCGACGCTCATGGTACTATTGAGCCAGTCAACGTTCCGGCAATGGAACAAACGTTCCGTGACCTTGTGGCCGACAGAAATGTCCCCGTTCAAGGTTCGCATTGGGCCGCCCTCATCAATGCTTATGGATGCGCCGCAAAGGACCTGCAAAAGGCGATTGACGTTTTTGACTCAATTGCGACACATCCCAGCACAGTGGCATCTCGAATCAATCTTCCTGACGCCGTCGTGTACGAATCGCTCATCAACGTCTTCATCACGCTTCGCCGCACAGATCTCGTGGCTGAATACATCGAGCGCATGCGGGGAAGCGGGGTGCACATGACGGCATACGTCGCAAACTTGCTCATCAGAAGCTATGCGTCCGTTGGAGATATCGAGGGAGCTCGCCAGGTCTTCGAGGGTCTCTTGGATCCTCCGGTAGGCGTAGCGGCGCCGAACAACCATGCGCCTCACCAAGCGATCCCCTCGCACACAGTATCCCCTGACGCACCCGTCTACCGCGAAGTGCGCCGTCTCCTCTGTTTCACATTTGTCCAATCTCACTTGTTTTCACAGCCATCGACTTGGGAAGCAATGGTCCGTGCTGAGCTGGGAAATGGCAACCGAGATCGTGCAGTGGCTCTCCTGGAACGTATTCAGGCTAGGTAAGCTTTGTCTATACTTTCATAACCGCAAGTACTGATGCGCGCGATGTAGGGGATACCCCGAGTCGATATACAACCGCATCAGCGGCATCATGCTCGACGACTCTGTTTCACCATGGCCATCAGATACTGGATCGCTAGCGTCAGGCAGCCGGAGTCCATAGGCCAACCAATCCTCTTGCATACTCTGACATTCATCAGACACGCCCCCTGCAGCACTTTGGATTGTCTGGGACATCCGTGCCATACCTTACTCATGCATTATTCACTTCCGACACCTGCATCGGACATCACGATCCCTGAGATTCTACCCGCCACCTACTAAAATGTATATTATCGTATTGTTTTGCAGATCCATTGTATACTACCTGGCAATTGTGACCGTCGTTCCAAGGCCATGCTCATGATAGATTTTTACGTGCCGTTTTATTGCCCTGAATATCTAGCGACTGCTATGTGATTTCTGCGGGAAGTGTGAAGTTTATATTAAGAACTCTAGCGTCATGCGTAGGTGTGTAGCATCGACCTACAAGCTTGCATCCTTGATGAATATGTGTAAAGAGACAAGTGTTCCGGAAAGAATACAACCATAGTTAGCACTATTAGTCCAATCGGCCGCCCTTCCCATTTGCATGCTGATAATAACCATTCTGATCGTCCTCACTGAAGAGCCTCCTGAGTCCCAAAAAAAGTCCGATAACTGCCACAGCTAGTATGATGGCGGTCATGAGCGGGTGGTTTGTTACCGACGTCTCGATCGTAGTAAGTTTGCTGTTCAAGTACTGGCAGGGGGCGTATTAGGCCACTGAGATGACAATTCAAGAGTTGACACTTACTCTAGCCATACGTTCTACTGCATTCTCAGAGTTTTTCGGGTGATAAGCCCCTGTCAAAGCACCCTGAAGGGCAGCGAAGATGCTTGTGGAAGACAAAGATATCTTGCTGCCGTCAGGCTCTGTGTCATAGTAAACCAATTTCTAGAACGAACCCAGTCAGGCTAGACACCAACAAACTAAGATCGACTTACTCCATGATCAGCGATAGCAACGGCCCCGTGGTCTGTTATGCCATACATGCTCTTCAGCCAAGTCGCCCATCGCTCACCGTCCATCCACGTGAAGACTATTCCGCGCTCTGGTAAGCCTTTCTCGCTATCGGCTCGTTGCCGCCACTTCTGTCCGATCGTTTCGACTTGTTGGATCAGTCGAGTGCGCTCAGATCCTTCGCTCGGTACCGAAACGATGACCACAAGCGGCTGATGGGGCGCCTTCATGACTTGCTGGAAGGTGCCATCGCCCAACTCCATTGAGGTAGGAAGGCGATTGCTGGCTAGCCACGAGTTTAAGTCTTTCTCGGGGGTATTAGCTGAGAGCTGGAGAGTTGACGTTGGCGTATGAGAGTCATGATCCTTGAGTGCAAGGAGGAGTGGAACAGAACTCTCAGGAAGCGATAAGTGAGACAGGAATGACCTGTCTGTGGAAGTGAAGACGGGAGGAGACCCAAGCAATGGACGAGCGGCTTTGGTGAGCGTGTTCTTCTAGTAAATTAGCACTAGGGAAGCGAAGCAGAAGTAGAGGTCACCCACCAAAAAATGTTCATCTTCAGACTGATGAATATAAAGATAAATGACGGAATTCTCCTTCATCGCTTCCTCCAATTCTGAGTATTCAAGCTTCGAGAAGCTCCTATGCCGATCATGAGCGATGGGAAACAGATTGCTCAACCGAAAGACTCACGGCTTGACAGCTTTATCCGCCCATGATTTCATGGCTTCCAATTTTCTGCTTCCCGTGTATTCGGTTTTTTGTCCACCAGCAGAGTATAGGAACAGCATGGGGAATCCCTCCACATTTTGTTCTTTGCACAACGCTTTGTGGTCGTCACAATTGACCTCTGCGATAGTCAATTTATGCTGCATTTCAGTGGCAAGTTTTGTCCAAACCGGTGCCAGCTTCTTGCAATGACCACACCTGGAACAACCATCTGACTGTATGTTCGAGATCAATTTAAACCTCACGCACCATGGTGCAAAGAATTTGACGAAGATGTTGCCTTCTGCAGCTGCATTCTTGAATGTTGCAGGTGTCAGTGCGAGGACTTCACCGTTCGGATTCAGGTTTATGGAAGGCTCAGGGTGGGGTGTGATTTGGTGGTCTTCAGTGTGTGACTTGGCTGAGGAAACAGGGGGTAGCGGTTCGATTGAAGTATGCTTTTGGACGAAGGTAACTAGGCGCTCGCGACTACGACTGCCTTTGAAGGTCTCTACTATGCGACCGTCTTGGTATAAATTCATTTGAGGATAACCATTGATACCATTCTCCGTGCAGAGGTCTACAGATACTGAGTGCAATGACGAAGAGACACTGTGGCAACACTCACCTCCATGGACTGCACAATTCACCTGTGCAAGATGTACACCCGTCCCTGTGTAATCTCCTACGAGTTCATCCCATAGCGGAGCAAAATCTCGGCAATGTGGACACCATGGCGAGAAATGTTCTATAAACCTGTATTTCGCCCGGCATTGTGTATCAGCGGCAGCCACCAAATATATCGGTGTCCACGCACCAATATCCCGACGAGATTGTCTGTTTAAAGTTGTCTGGAGTCAAGACCTCCGAGGCAGCAGATTTGGCAGGGAGAGCAGAGCCGGCGAGTGCGAGAGACGCGATGAGTAATGAGCACGGAAAGCGTGCGAGTCCCTTTGACGAGAAGAGCCTCATCTCAGAGAAACAGAAACGGACTGCCTGAGTCTAGGGTGAAACAGAATATCGACGAAAGCAGTCTGCAAAGATGGGAAACGAGAACGAGAGAAGTTGGAGGAAAGTGAGCGGTCAGAGCAGACAGCTATGGCAGGCAATGATTAGAGAACAGTAACGTGGGAAAAACATAAGATGGAAACATACACCTACCCTCACTTCCCACAACACATCTCGATCGTACACGTTGCTCTGTTCACCTCTGTCTCCAATGCTAAGGAAATCAGAGCGCGTATAGTCAAAGCAAGTACCGTTGAAGGACTTGATGGAGATGCCGAACGCGAGAATGTAAACTTTGCTTTCATCGATGCAAAGCTGGTGAGTACGACATGTTTCATGGTGAAGCTTCTAACTAGGATGTTGAATGTGACCTCGTCTAGATCACAAGTGAATTGTATCTCCAAACCGCTATATACCAGGCCATTCTGGCTAAAGCTCAAGGCTCTCTTCGAACGAAGACAGTCCACTCGGAAATATTGTGGGCTCTGAATCCCAGCAACAACGTAGGGTCCATTCCCCTATCGCCTGAACTGATAATTCAGTGTGATTTGATTGCAGATCACAGAGGCAATCCGACGCTATGGTGTATCGGACACCAGCACTGCTGTGATCGCTGTGCGCATCACGTCGCCTGATTTTCAGGACGTGTCAAGAAAGATGTGTGCGGTCGTGAAAGGCACAATGAATCCCCTGAGCTCACTAGAGGCACTCACAGATTGGTCGGCAGTCAAGAAGGTGCGCCATGTTGCGCCCGCATATCCACCGCCTTGCGACTGACCGCCTCGCTCTCCCTAGTATCACAAGTTGAACACGGAAGTAGCTGTGAAGGAGGCAGGTAAAGATACTGCCCGCGAGCGGCGGATCGTCGATAATATCGTTGTGAGCACTGTGGCAATGAAGAGCGTTATGGCCTAGAATTCAACCGAGTCCTCGCACCAAACCTCCAAATCTCGAAGAAATGACTCTACCTTGATTTGAGCCCCTCTGTAATGTAAGTGATCGTGGCACAGACAATGAGGGACTTCTGCAGGGGTCCAGAACAAGTTGCAGATCATTGAGCTATCGAGGTTAGAGTCCGATCTACCAATCAAGGATTGCTCTAATTCCTGCGGAATGGCATCTAATATCGGTAGTTACATCAACAGAAATTAATAGGAATCTTGATACCTTTGGTTGGAGATGGCAGATCATCGATCATTGTTGAAAGCATTGACTGATGGACTGTTTGGATCTAGCAATTGTTGAAGGACCACCAATCTATCGCGCAGTGATTTTGCAACTCTCAAACATACAGGTTTTTCACTTCTTACTTCCATGATTCCCATCTTATGCCTCTACAAATGCCCGATACATGGACAGCTCTTTCTCCGCCTTGATCTCGATCTCTAATCCTGCAGACACAAAAAAGACGTAGCCTTCGGACACGTCCAGCTGTCCTTCTGTCCAACTGATCTTGCCTTTTCCATTCGTCACGATCACGATGCTTGGCCCATTCACCTTCGGATGACGTTCTTTGTGGTCTTGTGGCAGAACGACCTGCACAACAGAAAAGTCGGGGATAGGAGGGTCATAGAGAGCGGAAAATGATGTGGGTGATTGAGCAGGGAACGATGAGGGCTGTACTCGATGCTTCGTCCAAGGCGCGGCGGTATATGTTAATCCGGAGACGAGGTTGGGCACGTCGCGCAACTTTGGTGTCAGCCCTGCTCGGATGACATTGTCTGAGTTCGCCATGCATTCCATGATGTCTATCGTATGCACCGTTTCGCTCAGCTCTTGGCAAAAAAAAAGTGTTTGGCTCACCACCAGAAATATAAGCATGCGGCTCTCCTGCGCCAAGGAATATCGCCTCGCCTGGCTTCAATTGCACGTAATTGAGCATGAATGAACAAAAGACGCCAATATCTCCTGGAAATTGCTCGTTCAATGTCAGAACCAGATCCTTGACGGATCTTTCATCGGCATGCTCCTTTCCGATAGAATATCTCTGTATGAGCTTGTCGAGCTGCACTTTGATATCTGACTCGTTGGTAGTCATAACGGCTGAGAAAACATCTTTCAAAGCAGCTTTGGCGGAGGGACCAGTGGGATCAGACGAGCTCTGTATATCCTGAAAGGACTTCAAGATGGAAGACGGGACAAGAGCTGAGAACTCGGGTACGACACTGAGGAATGCGGCGATCTGGGGTAAAGGCAGAAATCCACAGAGTGCGGTGAACGGCGTCAAGGCAAGAGCCATCTCAGGCTTGTGGTTTGGATCTGCATGGGCCGGGCGACCGATGTTGAGAAGCATGAAGATGTGGATGGCCTACAGCTGGAAACTTACCTACCCTTGTAGATGTCTGGTTGCTTGGCATGCAATTTCTCTGCCGTCTTCTTGTCTGGATGGCTCTGAATGCTCAGCGCTTTCTCGATAGCGAGCACCTTGAACAAGAATGGGAGATTTCCATCTGAAGCATCGAAACGTTCGATCACGCTCTGCCCAACAAGCTCTGGATGCGCTGCAAGGTATTTGCCAAGGGGCTCGCTGGAAGATGTCACAAGGGAAGGGGAAGTGGGATGTGTGCCCATCCATAGCTGCAGATCACAGAGTTCTCAATGAGAACATAAAATTTCTTCGAAGTGTGAATGAAAAAGCGCACCTCAGCATAGGACGCATCCTCTCTGATAGAAAAGTTCGGCAAAGCGGCAGCTTGTGCAAACTGAGCGACTTTGGAGGAGGTACCGCGTTTTCCCCAGTCGTACTGCTGCACAGTAGGGGAGACTTGGAAGACGGGCGAAGAGACTGGCATTGTAGGGACACTCGAGCTGGCGTCGACGCCGTTGCTCACGACCACACATACGACGGTCGGGACCACCGATGACGTAGGTCGGCGTAGGTCGGCGATTTATCGGGTATTCATCGCTCTTCCACACCTCGACGACTCGGACCCATCAGCAGCAATCTCCAGTTGAAAACGGTCACCCACGAGCAACATGAACAGGTCAGGCAACCGCGCTCGATAGCATACCAGAGTCATACTGAACAACGTGACTGCAGAGGACCAATAGTTCTAGTAAGTTCTATGCTTTTCATGTCTCGAAAGGCATCAGTGACTTCAGCTGGCGTTCGTCACTCGCTCTAGACCATAGATGAAGCCGAGGTGATTTCTTGAAGTTATACACGAACATAGGACACTTTTTTTTGACACGACTTTCTACTAGTATCTCCTAGACCAACTGGTGCGATGCTACACTCTGTATATGAACCTTTCTACTGACGACGTCTCTTTAGCCTGCCCCATCTGCGGATGACGATAAGATATTAATCCAGCTTCGCAAGCGCCTGCGAGACCTGCTTTCTAACTTGCGGGCGGGTGCTGAAGGGACTGGTGTCACGACTGAGAACACTGCATAAATTGTAGACGCAGCCTCGACTGGATTCGGTGTCTCACCCTCCTCAATAGAATGGGCACCTGCCCAATAGCAAACCCATTGTGTTATCACGGGAGAATTCGAGCCAATTCCATCTCCGCAACGCTCGCTGCCGCCTATCTCTCGAAATTTATGTCATTTTCAGATTGTACCCTTTTAGTCATGAAGACCCTCACTTCACAGCTACCTACCTGACAGGGATGCTTGATGCTGTACTATGGTGACGTCCTCAGGGGGGGGGGTCTAAGAAGTGCATTGATTCTGGTCGCTTACTTGGTGCGAGGGAGATACCCTTTCCTAGAATTCTGAACTCGAGGAGACATGTCAGCCACTTCTGCGGGACTCAAACGACTCCTACATTATAGGGCGATGATCAGATCATCAGCGCGCGCTTTCTCCCCCATACCGCCAGTCAGGCAGTTGTCACGAGCGTGGAAACGAGCGTGGAAACGAACTGTCACTGCAGAGCAAATGCTCCACGGTGTTACGCTTGCATGGAAGCTCGAAAGCGGTATGTGTCCAGTGCTCCTAGCCGCGACTAAGATCTTTTCCCATTTGAAGGAACTTGATTCCCTCATGAAAAATTCGATGGCACCGTCAATGTACCGGATTCACATTTGCCTTTCGTGTCAGATGCGGAGGCTACAGCTTTTTGACCAACGGACTATCCACAAGTTTGCAGACATCCTCAGGTTCACGACCATCATATTGCAGAATCATTAATTGTTGTAGGTTTCGCGAGAGCCATGCTTCTTGGCTTCCACGGTCTGTTCCACTCGTACGAATGGGTATCCGATGATTCACCCTGGTCCATCGACACGCAATGGGGCGGTTTCTTTCGAAGCGTCTGAGCAACGCACCGCAACGACTCGTCGCAGCTTTGATCAAATCGCATGCATGTGATGGCTCTGTCAGTGGCTCTGTCAAAGCAATGACTGTTTTTTGCTGTTCTTCCATCACAGCCAATGAGGCCGAGCTTGAGCTGATCCGACACGTCTGCAACTCTAGCTGCAGGGAGTATAAAGGCCTCGTATTCCGCCAATGGTCCCTCAGCAGCGCTCTCTTCAACCACCAACGGTACTGGTTACCACTTGACTCTTCCGCCCTCTTGCACAAGTTGCACTCTCTTTGCAGTCAACAGCCTTCCATCCACTCCTCAAACGAGGTCTTCCACTACATCACACTATCTGTCCCTGCATCATGCGTTGCCTTATTTTCGTTGCCCTCGGCATCGCGGCTGCAGTGTCTGCGCTACCGATACAAAGTGGCTCACAGTGAGCAAGAGTTTGGGTTCTGATATCACCTACGATTCATCAGACTCCCCTAGGGCCAGATCCGAGGACATCACTACTTTGAGTCAGAATACTCCGACGTGCGTGAGCCTGAAATCTTCCTCGATTCCTTGATGAACCGCTGCATCTACTGTTAACGCGACAGGGAGCGTCCAGGAAACTATGAAGGCGACGGTGACAAGCCAGCCGAGCTTTTCCACCTCCCCGACATTGGCAATGAGATCGCGCCTTTCATTAAAGGCTGGGATGACACTCGGTACAGGCGTGATGGTGATGCTCTCGACGGCGTCTCCCTGAACCCCTAAAGTAAGCATCCCCTTTTTTTCTTTTCCTCCGTACCATGCTCAAATGCAGCTCAGGTTCACTGAGCGCCCAAGCCGTCCGGAGAGAGCCTTGTGGTTTACCGTGCATTGCCTGAATCCATGTACTTATACCATATGTACATCTCGCCCCCCAACTTACCCTAACCTCAAGAACGGCTTGAATACGAGGCACCGTTCATTAATCGATCCAAATCAACACTCACCACTCGCCAGAATCTTTTCGTGATTGTGGTGTCAACTGCAATCCTTTCAAGTAATCAGCGACGGCGATACCCTCATACTAAGCAGTTCACAGATGGCGTGCACGTCAGGTCTAACAGATATATAACCTCACAGCAACGAAACATATTTCTCAGACTACTTTACATACACGGAGGACCAAAAACTCAACATGCCATACGTGGGGTCCGTTCCCTTTACTCTCACCTCAGTGTACGACGCGTTTAAAACTTGATGCGCGAGACCTGCTCCCAGAAACTCTTGCCCTGAATCGTCGCGATCTCCAACTCAAGCGCAGAAGGCTGGCGTGACCCGTCACCACCCGCGAGAGTACCAGCGCCCCAAGGAGAGCCTGTGGGTGAAGAGCCAATGGATCGAGACGACGATCAGAAAATCATGTCCACAGTGAGGATGGTGCGAAACGTGGTGCAAAAGAGAACCATATCATCAGATCGTATCCGTAACTTTACACAATGCTCCACCAATGGCAAAGGGTTACGATGATGGGAAAGAGTCAAAAATAGAGAAGGTATGGAAAGGAAACAAGAGTTCCAGAAGTGCAGCGTGATGGAAACAAACGGGTAGATGGTTATGAGAAACTCACCGCCGTGGGCCTCGCTCAAGCTGGTAAGCTGCGCGAAAGCGTGCTTATAGCCGAGAGGCACAAACGATATTCCATGATGGGCGAGGGTTGACATCGCAGCGATGGCGGTGGACTCTTGCCCTCCGCCAAGGCCAGCGGTAGAGATGAAGAGGCCGGCAGATTTGCCGTAGAGTCCGCCTGACGCCCACAACTGACCAGTCGCATCCCAGAAGGCCTGACCACGAAAAGGAGACGGGTCAATAAGATTGTGCGGAAGCGAGATAGGGGATGATAGCATACCTTCCATTGGGCAGGGAAATTACCGTACCGAGTGGGCACACCGAACAAGAAAGCATCGAACTTGACAAGGTCGGCGGGGGCGAGGATCGGATAGTCAGGCTTGGCGGGCGCATACATCTTCTTCAGGACTTCCTCGGGAAGGGTCTCAGCGATCCTATGAGATAGCCCACGGTCAGGGGCGACCCTATGATGGAAGGATCACAGGGAGCGTACTGGTAGATAGTAGCTTGTCCACCAGCCGACTCGACACCACCCTTGATGGCCTCAGCGACTGTTGAAGATATCAGATGTGACCTACTATCGGGAAGAAGAAATGAAACAGACGCTTTGCGATGTGGCCATAGAGGGTATAAATGACAATCGCGACTTTGGGAGAAGACATGGTTGACTCGACAGCTGTATTAGGCTGAGCAGATGGAGGGGGTTGAGAGGTCGAGGCTGGAGGAGCAGATGAGGACCCTGCAGCGTTAGATGTAGCGGCGGTGGTTGGAGCGGACTTTGATTGTGCAGGCTCTTCGTCCGCGAGGACCCTTCCCTGCTTTTTGGACGGGAAACACATCGATGAGAGAGGGAATTATTTGGTCCTGTGGCGTCCAGACCGCTGCTCGAAGAGGGGGATCCAGTCAGCAAAAAGTCCGCTTAGTTATATAGGGTAGCTGGCGCTCAGGAGTGCGATACTCGTGAATGCCATTCCAGAACATCGTATCAGCGCCCTATACCCGAACCTGTCAGCTATAGTTCGAACGTGGAAGCCGTCGTGGAAATCTGTTGCTCCAAAGGTGAGACAAAGTCAACACATATGACCGACACCCAACCTGCGACGCACCTTTTTTGGTCTCCCGTCCAACAGGGATGAGGTCAAGACCGAATATTTTCTGGGGTTAGGTCTTGCTGAGCAATTTCTCAATGACTGACGTATCCCGGCGACTTCTTATGTATCCGTGCCCCCCCGCCACACCAACAACCGCCGTAAGTTACTTGTTTCCTACGGGTCGAGCATACTCAGCCCATTTTACCACAGTCTGGGATGGCATAGTGGCATAGAAAGTCCGCCTTTGCCATGCCGCCCCGTCCACAGCCGGTCCCGCCAGCTCCCGACTCCCCACGTTCATCCCAATCGCCTCCTCCAGAAGGCGTACAAGGAGACCTTGAGCTCGAGCTCCTTGGGCTCGCCAATGCCCTCTACAATCTCGGCACCACAGTCGTCAATGACTCTACCAAGGAAAAAGATAAGGTGGGCGGGGGGAAGCAGGTCGGACTTCGAGTGTAAGCACCATCAGAATTTCTCCACGCGAGCATGTTTGAATCCGCCAGCATACCCATCAGAAATGAAGTCATCGCACACTTGTCTACCATAGACGACATGGCCCAACACGTCCAAACCATGATTCCCATGCAGGTGTTGACCGACATCGATAACGCACGCAACCCCTTCCACCTCACGAAGGACCGACTAGAGCGCGCTGCGACAGAGAACCAGTTCATGAACGGGAAAATAAACTCTATCAACGTGAGCTAAGCTTCTGGCGCCCTTCGTCAAACTTCGACTCATAAAGTTCATCTTCTCTACTAGTCGTACTGTCAACTTCTCAATGAAGCGTTGCTTCAGAGTTTTCCCGAAGTGGCCGAGCATCTAGAACCCTTCCCACCTTCGTCTCATGTCAAGCAGCAGTATTTGAACGGAGGTATGGCTAACGGGGCTTCATAGATATGTTTCTTGTCGTTCATCGATGAGGCCTGAGGGCTGTACGATGTTGATCCACCAATCTTGAATGCTAGCACCTGCTAGCCCACACCTACCATCTGACTCCGTGCCTGGGCTCTTCGAAAAGCCCTATCACACCAGAAATAGCGTTTCAAGTTCATCCAACAGCTACAATAATACATAGCTAGCCCACAGCGTTGATCGAGAACAACATAAAATAAAGCAATATGAAAGCTATACACAACAGAGTCACTTTCCCCTTATAGCGCGTCTTCGAATAACAACTTCCGTGGTTTGCTGATTGTAGGTGCTGGTGAGTACAATGCGGGCCTGGGCAAAGTAAAATATTTAGTCGGAAAATCTAGGCATGAAAGTAGTCACACAACATACATTGATGTCCCACAATTAGCAGCAGGGTTGCCCATAATAATACTCTCTGACACGCCGGCAATGCTATCGGTCTTGCCATACGCCGACGCATCAAACAGATGATCCGTTGTCTTTTCGAATGAAGCCAGCATGAGAACGCTGTCCTTCATCTTCGCAACGCCGAAACGAGTTATGCCCAGAACTTCTCCCTAGTTCACACCAACAGGCTTAGTAAACAATTGTACAGATCCAAATATATGAGCATGCACCTTATAAGACATGACATCTCCAAGTAACATGACGTGTCGAGGGTCAATGCTCATGGAATGGCTCTCCATCGTATACTGAATCTCGTTGATAATCGTTCTTCTAGCCGCTTCGATACCTAAGACTTGAGCAACCTCAATGACGTGGTTTGACGAAGTCTGCTCCCCAATGATGCCTAACAAGAGAGAAGCCTTAAACATCCGAACCAGTCTCAGATTGATTGTACTGACCTTCTGTCACCATGGCCTTCTGCAAGCCATATCCTTCCACAAGCAACTCCTTGTCGCCTTTCTTCCCTCGAGCGTCGTCTTTTTCCTTGACGTTGATGACTGCACGTGCGATGGTCGGGACGCCCTGGAAATAACTTTCATGTTCAGTATGTCCGGAGTACGGGGGTGGCAGCTATATACCTTCACTACGACATCAGGCAGCACCCTCTTCAACTCACGCAGACGATAATACTTGTCTTGACCGTCTACATAGATGCGCAATCGATTCTTCCGGGGAATGATTGTGATAGACTACCCCAGATAGATATTCAGTCGGTGTCGAAATCTGATGCATATGGGGCTTACTTCCTGCTTGATCTTGAGCTTCTTCGCAGCCACGATGGCCCATTTGATATCGTCGAGTGTGAGCTCAAGCTGGATCACAAGAGGCATGAGCATGGATTCCAAGACGGTTACTGGCGCTGACTGACCTGCAACTTTTGGATGCTTGTCATGTCGATAATGACACCGATATATGTATACTCTGGAGCCCATGCTTCCTCAAGGACAGAGGCAATCTACATACAACTTTAGCTCCATCAAGGATACAAAGTACTTGTGAAGCACTCACATCGCCTAAATGCGTTTTCTCCAGTCGGCCCTTCACGATTCGCGCTGAAGGTTCGGAATCCGCTGTCACCAGCTTACAACTGATGATAGGAGTGCTAATGACTTTGGCTGCGTTTATGATCTCTTTTATGCGGGGAACACCAAGTGTGACATTCATGGATGCGACACCCGCAAAATGGAAAGTTTTGAGCGTCATCTGGGTTCCTGGTTCGCCGATGGACTGTGCTCCAACGGCTCCGACCGTGGAACCTATCAAAATGTGAGTTACGCGGAACTTTATGGAGGTAGAGCAACTCACCTGGCTCGATCTTGGCTTTGACGTATTTTGTCCAGCAAATATTCAGAAATGCCAATAGTTGGTCTTCCGTAACCTTCGCTTTGTTATCGACGATAGCCTTGTCCGCCGCTGTCGCGAAAATCCAGGTTAGAAAGCCCGCAGAGTGTCGGGGGCGAAGGGCTTACCGGATGCGCCCATGGACAGATCAGTATCAGCATCCCACTCGTCATCACGTTCCAGAGCATCAAACATGCCACGGCTCTCGCGAACCTCTGCCAGACGCTTGGCGACGTGTTCTTGTATGAATCCACGAACAGTCGAAATATAAGCAGCTGTGCACTCGCTGACAAACCTTGGTTGCGATAACTCCCGATTGACAATCTCCAAGATTTCGTAGGGGAGGAGACCATGGGATGAACGGGAACCGATGGACTTGAAACGATCAATATCAGCTGCAGTGCGCAGGGCAAGTCAATCATACGTACAGCTGCATGCTTCCAGGCCCTAACAAATTCAACAGGCTGAGCATCACCCTCCAAGCAGGCGGGATCAAGCCCATCATCTCCATATGTGAACTGTACAACACCACCAGTTCCGTTTCGGACGGAAAGATCATACTGAGTCGTCAAGTCTTCTAGAGCCTTCATCAATCGCCGCTGCATATAACCTGTCTCTGCGGTCTTGACTGCGGTATCGACCAAACCCTCACGACCAGAAATAGCGTGGAACAGAAACTCAGTGGGCGTCAATCCCGAGTAAAAACTATTCCGAACGAATCCTTTTGACGGTGGCTCCCTCGATTTTTTGGGAAAGTGAGGCAGGGAACGGTCCTGGAAGCCATCGGGAACACGATGCCCGGCGATAATTTGTTGTCCGACACAAGCAACCATCTGCGAGACGTTGATGACGGAACCTGTCAAACGGCATTCAGTAAATTTCCTGCGATCGTTGACAGAGGATTGACCCACCCTTGGATCCGCACGTGGCCATGATAAGAGGTGCGTTGTGTCGGCTCAGCTCCTTCATGCAGATTTCACCGACCTCGTCACGAACTTTTGATAGCACAGAAGATATCATAGCTTCCAATGTTTGCTCTTGATCACATCCAGCCTTGTTCTCTAGCTTACCCTTCTTCGCTAGCGCGATGAGATCTTGACATTTCTCGTACGCCTGTTCAACGAGCTTGTCCTTCTTCGCAAACAAGATTGGGCCCGGAATGACATCGTTGATACCCAAGGAGAAGCCGAAGTTTGCTGTACGACAAACGGATGCACATGAGCTCGTATGGGACGAAAGCATTCCAAAGGTCACGCACCAAGCCATCTTGCACAGAGCTTTGCCACCCGATTCATGGCTGCTGCCGCTTCATGCGGTCCATAATCTCTCATAATAACGCCGAATACCGACTTCTTCTTGCCGCTCCCAATAGTTGCCTTGTCCATGACGCCACACATGATCTCGCTGTTCACGATGACCAGCCAACCATCGTTGGGAGACATATCCGGCGCTACCTCCTTCATTGGATAGAGAGATTGATTAGGTTTTTGTTCCTTGTTGCACTTCGACTCGACGTTGACGAAAACGTTTGATTGTTTATTCGGTCGCATTAGTACATTGAAGACCTGTTTACCAGTCCAAAGGCGCGTTGGTTTCCAGATCGTTGGTGGTGGAATGTCAATCTGGAGGTTGGCATCCGCGAAGTAGCAGCATATCTGCGTGAACTGCCGGCGGTCAAAGAATTGATCGCGGTGCGAGATGAGCCAAGCAGCGGTAATAAAGTCTTGAATGGCAGCGATGACTGGTTCTCCATTGCGGGGAGTGACCATGTTGTGCTTCACACTCATGAGTTCCAGGGCTTCAGTGCGAGCTTCCTCGGTCTGTGGGACATCTTTTTTGAAAGCAAGTCAGCTACAGGAACGGTAGGACATAGGATAAATTTCTGACGCAAGTTCATCTCATCACCATCAAAGTCTGCGTTATACGGGCCACAAACACACTCATTTAACCGGAAAGAGCGCCATGGTCTAACCTTGACCTAGAAGAATGGAGTCAGGAAGTGCCCTCCGGAGAATGCTGAGAGGACGAACTCGATGACACATGATAGACAACTAGAAAATGTTGAGTTCAATCAAGCTCATAGTATGCCTCAGATTAAACGCTCACCTTATGCAGACTGGGTTGCCGATTAAACAGAACAATATCACCGTCGATGATATGCCTCTCAACCACATCTCCAAACCTCAATCCGTCGGCGATCTGTGCTCGGTTCCCAAACTTCAGATACTTCTTAAACCCGCTGCTTCCCGCTGTAACATAATTTGCACCGGGATGGACATCGCACCCGTTCCGAACCGCCTTTTTGAGTTTCTCGATGTTAAAAGTTGTAACACGCTCGGGATAAGTGAGGATTTTTGCGACTCGCTCCGGCACTGCGACTTCGTCAATTCGCAGGTTAGGGTCTGGCGAAATGACTGTACGGCCAGAAAAGTCGACACGTTTCCCTGACAGATTACCACGGAAGCGGCCCTGTTTGCCTTTCAGGCGTTGGCAAAATCCACGAATAGGTTTTTGGCCCATCTGCGAGGGTACGCCAGGTAGTTCTGAGTTGATGTACATCGCGACGGACAGTTGGAGGAACTCCCATTGTTCCTAAGTAGGTCCGATGATTACAGAAATGAGTAGAAATCAGAGGGTATGAACGCACCATCAGTTGCGGAGTCGGGGCGCCTTTTGCTAGACCCTGTTTTATCAGTGCATTAGTGAACACGATCTCCGTCAGTTTCACTGTTAAGTCGTCCTCGTTAGACGCGCCATCCTGGGCGACGGACGGACGAATGCAAACTGGCGGAACAGAAATGTACTGCCAAACGAATTCCTCTGGTCGATTATATGCAGGCCGCAGCCCAAGCAACTCGCAATCCTAATCATGGCTCAAATATCACCTTTCATTATCAAAACTTCGATCACATACCTCATCCGAAATCCTCTTGAACAGATCCAGCACCTTCAAAGGGTTCAAGTCCTCGTGCACCGCCTTGTTAATATACATTCCCAGCTCTTTTTGTGCTTCAACTGCCGGAGCAAATGTTTTTTTCCACTTCTCCATCTCTTCTGCCGTCTTCTTTGCACGGAATTTGTCGTGGATGATTTTCATCGCGCCCACTTTCTTGACTGCGCCGTTCGTTGCAGAGCAGTAGGGACAGTACACTACTTTGCGTGCGGAGGTGTTGACAGCCTTATTGAGGGCCTGTCTATGTACATTCTCGAGATTTGGGCGACGAAAACGCTTGAGATAGACGCGTCGATCGGGCTCTTCTAGAAGCACTCGAGCACACGTCTGAGGGAATGTATGCGATGTGAAATTGAATGCTATCATAACAGGGGAAGACGGACCTTGCATATACACTGAAGGATACTAATGGTGTGCTTGAAGTACCCGATGTGAAATACGGGTACAACAAGCTTGATGTAGGCATAATGCCCTACACAGTCAACAGAGTTGAGGCCACACGTCTCGCAGAACGCGTTCTTCTCCGACGTCCCCTGTGGCCACCAAGAATGTCTGCGTTAGGCGCGACGAGTATATAGGATGCTTTTTGGCGCACCAGTCGTCGATCCAGAACACCGTCTTTTACAGGCAGCCTATCCGTGGGTGTATACAAGTCTCTATGTGTAACTTGAAACTCTGATAGTTTTACAACGTTTTGGGCGTTCAGGGTGCTGAACTGCAACTGCTTGCTGCCATTCACCGTCAGGCCCCGATGCAGAACACGACAAATCGAGAGCTTACATGACCTTCGGCGCATTATGCGTGACCGTCTCCTTCATGTCTCCGCGCGCAGCGACTGAAGTGTTACAGATTATGAGTTACGGAGCACAGGCAGAGGGGAGTCAGACCGCAAGAAATAAGTGCTTCGGCGTGCTCAGCAACTGAGCGGATTTCCCGAGATTTCTGCCCGATCTAATCTAGGCTCTCACGTGCTGGTCTTTCCCACGAGTGGTAAGGCGCACGCGTCGCCGACTTGCGCGTCCTCCTGCAGCTCATCCAAACCATTCCCAACCATGTCCAGGACATCCTACGACAGGTACGGTACAAGTGGCCTATTTGGCAAAGCAGATCTAACTCAGGCAATAGATATCTCACTGTCTTCTCGCCAGAAGGCCGCTTGTACCAAGTCGGTGCGCTCGCCGAATGTCCTTGAACACTTCTTCAGCGATCACTCATGTATATTATTCACGCACATCTCCAGAGTATGCATTCAAAGCCATCTCTGGATCAGGACATACGTCCGTTGCTGTACGTGGGAAGGACACCTCTGTTGTAATTATTCAAAAGAAAGTCCCCGTGCGTCATTCTCTCCTGCGTTCACTGGCCACGCCATACTCGCCTCTCATGTCTCTGATGTCTTGCTTAGGATAAGCTCATCGACGCCTCTACTGTCACCCATCTCTTCAGCATCACTCCTTATATTGGCTGCGTCATGACAGGTCTCATAGGTACGCCCAGCATCGCCATGCATCTAAGGTTGAGACTGATGCGTCAAACACACAACTACCAGCTGATGCAAGAGCACAAGTCGCGCGCGCTCGCTCGCACGCCGCCAACTTCCGCAAAGACTTTGGCTACGAGATCACACCGGACGCGCTCGCCAGACGAATGGCCAACCTCAACCAAGTATACACTCAACGCGCAGCCATGCGCCCTTACGGAATTTGTACACCTCTTCCTCCTCATATTCACACTCATCTCGGAAGTCCTGACCTGTCATTGCAGCTATGATCCTTATCGGTATTGACCCCGAATTTGGCCCCCAAGTCTTCAAGCTTGATCCTGCAGGTTACTTCGTCGGCTTCCATGCAACCGCCGCTGGGCAGAAGCAACAAGAAGCGATGAACCATCTAGAGAAGAAGTGGAAGAAGTTGGATAACGGGCGGGGTGCAGATGATGCGGTTGCCGCAGGCAAGACACTCAACAGGGCAGCAGTCATCGAGGTGTGTGTTTATATCCCAATGCGTGTGGTGCTAGGCACACGCTGCACCACTTTAAGACTGGAGTACCAGTCAGCGAACTGACGGTTGATGGACTAGATGGCGATCGAGGCGCTGTCGACAGTATATGCGTCGGACTACAAAGCCGGTGAAGTCGAGATTGGGATCGTATCGACCAGCGAGGATGAAGATCCCAAGACACGCGGCAAATGGCGCAAAATGGACGAAGCGGAGGTCCAGGAGCACCTGACAGCGTACGCAGAGAAGGACTGAGTAACCCCAGATCGCAATGCATACCTTGTACTTTTTGCACTGTCGTGGTTAAGAGAACCGATAAAATCATTGAGGCGATGGGTCTAAGGTTGTCAGATGTATAACAACGTATTTCAGCGGTGCCGGTCAATGTCGGGATAGACGTCTACTATCGGAATACAGAGGCTCCCCCACTCTGGAGAACAAAAGTGAGGTATTAGAACATTTCTCAACATCCAATATGACACGCACCAGGACGGCATCAATCTCTGAATCTTCTATCTTCCTGATTCTGGGTTGCCAGACCCAACTCGGGGCCTCCCAGAACTCTCCGTACACCGAACGTGCATTTCCAGAATGCGAAGTTTCGTTCGCAGAGCTCTCAAACTTCTTTAGAAACTCAGAAAACGAAGCTTGGTACTGTGCTGGTGCTGCCGGGTGAGGACGCTGGGGATTTGGTGCTGGGAGCATTGGTCAATAGAGTAGCTGACGGCAGGCATGAGATGCTGATTATGAGCTTACTCGCTGGCCATTTGCGCTTTCCAAGAAATGAAATGAGTGGTTTGCGGACGTGCTCTGAGAGCAAACGTGCAGATGTGTGCATGATGTACGAGAGGAACACCGTTGTTCGGAGCACTGCAGCTTGACCTGCGTTCTTCGATCACGTAGCATGGCAGAGCCCGGCCCGGCAGCGTCCGGCGCTGAGTGGATCCGGATTCTTGGCGCTACAGTACTCATGCTCCAACGCCCATCGTGAAAGAAGACGACTATAAATCTGTACGTCTTTTGATCTCTATGGGTAGGAGGCGACTATGTACAAGAGATGATTTCTTTAACTACGGTAAGGACGCTCCAGCATCTCTCTGACTCCAAAGCCTGGCAAATTCGTTCCCTGACTGAATTCCGCCCATTGTTCTGCATCCTCTATCGTTTTCCTTGCCTCCCGTTTAACAAAATACTAAGCATCTGGTCCAAGCTGCAACCTCAGAGGAATATCCTTGGCCTGGGACACCTCGAAGATCGCTTGCGCCGCTTTCTCTTTATCGCCCGTCAGGGTAACAGTCTCGAGCATCCTGCGGAACCGCGTCGACGGCGTGTCACCGGTGTACGTCAAACGCTGTGGAATATCATCCACGTTAGAGATGCCCCACGGATATTCCACTCAGGTAACATCTCACCCAGCAATGCTTCCGTGATGCCTTCTAAAAGCTGTACGACAAGGATCAACTGACTGGCTAAACTCTAACGAGAACACGAAGGGGAGGTATACAAAAATTTCCAGCCGAGTAGTACGCTGTATGGCGTTGGCCCACATATCCCCCATAGGATGAAATATTAAGGACACATCCTCCATGATGCTTTGGATTAACGTCTCTGAAGAATTTGATAGCCTAAAGCGGGAAACGCGCTAGATATCAGCACCCGCCACTCACTCGCTCGCACTGAAGAAACTCGCCTCCTTCATCACATGAACAGGCCCCCAGAACAAGACTTACATTTGCTTGCGCCTCGCCTCCTCCGGAATCGCTTCTATCTCGCCGACCACCGAACACCCAGCCATGTCAACAACGACACCCAGCCTTTGGAAAAATTTCCTTGATCTCAGCAGAAACATCCGTGATCTGCTTGGAGTCTGTCACGTCGAGCGGAAGAACAAGCAGCTGGTCCACTCCGTATCCGGCCTGCAAGTCCGTCAGCTGGGCAGGGTTCGCGCTGTTGCGACGACGCGCTCGTTAGACTCCAGCAGGACCGTAGCGAGCGCCTTCCCCAATCCAGTGGAGGTTCCCGTGACTACGGAAAGCTGGCGATTTTGTCTGTGTTAAAGGATGGTTGGATGTTCTTGGACTTACTGAACCACAAGCGAGATTTCACGAGTGAGTTGGCCATAGTCTACGAGCTTAAACGAGGTGGGAGGGGGCAATGTGATGCGGGGGGTGCTGACTGACTGACTGGCTGACTGAGCTTGAACTGAGTGATCTTCTTTTATATGGCTGCTCTACGCGATCGAGAATCAGAGCCATGACCTGTCTGTGCCAGTTCGATGTACGACTAGGCTGACGCGTCTGGCGGCATCGTAATGATGACCTGACCGACTTGGGACCACTCACTCCGCGGGTTTCATGACAGGCAACCTCTGCAGGTCCGATAGGCGATATCAATATCCCATTAGAGTGGCCTCATTATTCACGGAGTTGATGACCATTCTTGAAGATGTTGTACTCATTGATCAATGCTTCCTATGACATGCTCTGATTGAACGGCAATCAGACCGAGCTTCAAGCGCAAAGATCTAGCATTACATAGAGTCTCAGTGATACAACAGTAAGACGAACCTAACTCAAGCATGAAC